>CM074718.1:183204035-184423035 GCA_037306005.1 Rhinophrynus dorsalis
TTTCCAGATGAAAAATTGCCAACCGCCCATGTAGCGGCCTATTTTTCTTCCATTCTATAACCACCCATGATGGTTGAGATCACTGGTGAGGCCTAGTTTGGAAATGGGCCGTGACGCTCGCATTTCTATTACGTACTGTGTTTAAATCAGTGTTGCTTCTTTAACATCCCCAAGGAACATAAAAATATATAATATCATGCAATGTCACCTTCTGCTGTACGATATGGGCATAATAAAGTAAATAAATAAGACTAGGGGTGAATATACATAAAGACAAAAGCAGAACAGTTCTGTGGAAAACCAGCTCAACCAAAGGGAACAAATAAAACCTTAATTTAATCCTTTGAGCACCAGAGGGTTGTGTAATGCATTGGGCTGCAATGTGCTGCACACCCCTAAAGCACTCAGAGGTTTAAATGGGGACTTTAGCCCTTTGACTGTTAAAGAAACACTTGGCAAATTGTAATGCAGTGTTTAGAGAACTCTTCATCATTCAAGGGGTTAAAGACAATTTAACTATTTCACCAAACTCTTTTGGTTTTGAGCCACTCAGAACAAATAAATAGAGGGAAGAGATTAATTAAAATCTGGGATCCTTTCATTAACATACTAATATTTTATACTTGCTTTAACTACACATCATGGATGGCAGAGAGAGAATTTAGAAATAATGCTCCATCAGATGGCCATGTATCCCCCCACACTCCATCTCCAACTTCATGTAGTGTGGCAATCTCAACACAATAGGTACACAGCATAGTGAGCTGATAAGCTATGCTGTTCACAATAGGAAGGAGTTGTTGCAGACATTGGGCAGAGGGATGGGGGGATGCAGATCTCCTGGAGACTAGTGTAGGAGGGGGATTGGAGTTGTTCTCCTTACTATTACGGGAGGGTAAGTAATTTTCAGCGGTCACCATGTAGGGGGGGCAATGGGGCAGGTTGGCGACTATCTAACCTTAATTCCTGGCATCCCTATTTGGAGTCAAAAACTGCTGGTCAGTGGCCACTGCGCTCCACAAATCACTCAGCTATCTCAGCATTGCAAGATAATTAGTATGCAGAACTGTCTGGTTTCACGACTTGTTTCGAGCAATTATAAAACTTGTAAATGCACTGAGTACCCGAAGTGCTACTAATTTCTCTCCCTGCTTTACAATAAGGTTGCCCATCCCAACCATACGACACAGGTTTTAGCTCTCCAACTGGATGGTGGCTACGAGGGGACAGGGGTAACGTTATGTTGTGTTCTTTTTAGTTTTGTAACATAATAGAAACATTTCAATAAAAAAGTGATCTTAAAAAAAGACAATTTAAATCAATGGATATTTTAGTGAGGACAGTTTGCTTACAATTGCTCCTCTTTCATTTTATATATGGTGCTCTTTTATCCAAGTTAAACAAGCACCTCTTAAATGTAGCACTACCGAAATAGGTAAACATTATCTCATATGTCAAAAACTGCACTTCCTCCTCTACCAGATCGTATCTGTATGTCACCCATCCTATATTTAGACTGTAAGCTCTATGGGGCAGGAACCTTGTATCCTAATGTATACTGACCTGGTGTTCCCATTATGATTGTCTATATAAGCACTTAATCACTGCTCTTACTGTACCCCTTCTATACTAAATGTAAACTGTAAAGTGCCAAGTTGGCGCTATATAAATAAAAATATACATATATACATATGGACCTCCAGCTGTTTGGGACTACATTCCCAAACACACATTGGCTGGTTGGGGATGATGGGAGTTATTATTACCAACAGATGAAGGTCCAGCAATTGACTATTACTGGTCTAAGTTTTAGCAATACTTTAATATTATATTATAATCATGTGCAAAGCATTGGATACTGCACATGTGCCCAGTGTTGTTGCTCAGTTTGCTTTCTTTGTATCACATTTTACTTGGACCAATGTATATTTTTAACCCCTTAAGGACCCATGACGGTCCTGGACCATCATGGGTTGCAATCCCCTTAAGGACCCATGACGGTCCAGGACCGTCATGGCTTAAATGATAGCAGCGTGCCTCCGTGCACGCTGCTATCATTAATTCCAGGCTGAGACTGAACGCTCCGAGACTGGGGCATTCAGTCTCAGCCCTTCTTGCCTTTGCTGGTTCATGCGATCGCCGTTCCAGCGATCACATGTACCGGTAAAGTGACAGACAGAGACAGCAAAGAAAGCATGCTGTCTGTGCCTGTCAAGTCTGCCTCTGGCTCCGTTGCTATGAAAGTAACGGAGACAGAAGTAGACAGGAGACACCTAGTGGTGAAAGAAAATACAGCAGCTAGGGGTATTAACCCCTTCACTGCTGGTGCCAAAGGCTTGCTAAATGCAGGTCAATTTCTGACCTGCAATGATAATTTTTTTATTTAAAAAAAAAAACAAAAAAAACACAACACACTTTTTTTTTTTACAAAAATATTTTATTTAAAAAAAAAATAATCTAATTAAACAAAAGTGGAAGTGTGATTGTTGTGGAGCTATGTAATACACTTATATACACCGCCAAATGTCACGGATAAAAAAGTGTCAAAATAGGGTGGGAAAAAGGGACATGGGGATTTTCACCCAGGGGGGACAGTGGGCACTTTAAACTGTGCATTTTGTAGGTATGACTGACCGGTCATACCTTTCATGCAGTCTTCATAAAATTTTAACCCTTTGTGCCCAATTGATCCAAAGAGAAAAACCAAAAATGGTGTTTTTTTTACCTTTTTTTTAAATTTTAATAAAGTAAATGGTGGGTTATACATATAAGTAGGGTATCAAATGAAAGCCCTATTTGTGCTTAAAAAAACAGTATATAATTTATGGGGGTGGAATAAAAGACTTAGAGGGAAAACATTGCTGAACAAAGATATAGTCAAAAAGGTCAGAACTGCTCCGGTCCTTAAGGGAAAACGACCTCAGATTTTCCCGGTCCTTAAGGGGTTAAGCATTATTAGACGTCATGGGCAAATGATTGACGTTTGTAATGTTTGCTCTTAAAATGAACAAACATTTTCACTCCTAGTGTTTGATAGTACAACCTTTCTAGAACATTTCACATTTACCCGAAAGTTACATGCGTCTCCAATAAATTTTTTGGCAAGGCATTCTTCTACAGCATCAAATGGGTTAAAGTGGAGCTATCACTCGAATCAAAATGCCACCCAAATAATTATTCATATAGCGATATGCATACCAATAGTTGTAAGCTTCTGAGTAAGTCCAGCATTACTGAGAAATCCAAACATCAGCGTAAACATCTTGCCTCTTCGGCATCTGTACACCTGTGCTGTCATTCCCGGTCTCCACCAGGATTGGTGAGGAGCAGTTGAATTGTACCTTAAGGTACAGGAAGTGACTGATGGCGCAGGCGTACAGATGCCGGTGCAGCAAGAAGCCTGTCTGTCAGTCTCAGAATGAGATGGAGTTTTCAGTAATGATGGACTTATTCTGGATAATACAACTATTGGTATGCATATCGCTATATGAATAATTATTTGGGGGGCACTTTAATTGGAGTGATAGTTAACTTTAAGATGCCTACTTTTTATACAGTTTGTATTCCTGGAACTGTGCAGTGCTAATAAACAAGAAATGTACTGTTGTAACTATGCAATAGGCAGTAAACACAAATTCTTAAAATCACCCATTGATTTAAGTGGGTTTGCTTGCATTTGAATGCTCAGGAATGCATTGGAGACATGTCCAACAATCAAGGGGTTAAAAGAGTGGACCTTTCACCTTGATTCAAGTTTACATATTTGATAATAGCATTAAAAACTGCATATGTGCCATGTTAGCCAAAATACCAGCAAATGTACATTTAAGGAGATAATCATGCTTGTTATGGTATGCTAATATACTCTAATTGCAGTACTCGTATGGTACCAGTCACATTTCATATGTTCATTAAGCATTTCAGTGACATTTCATATGCCAATGAAGAATTTTCAGTGATGTGGTATGCTAATGAAGGTTTTCAGTGACATTTCATATGCTACTTATGCTTTTCAGTGATATGTTATATGCTAAGGAAGGTTTTCAGTGACATGTCATATGCTAACAAAGCTCTGTAACATACCCAGTGATTTTCACTTTCACTTTTCCAGGAAATAAAAGTGTGAATATTTTCTAATTTCTATATCTGCTGGACTTCTGTTTAACATGACACATAGGCAGATTTCAATGACATTTTAAAATATGTAAAAAAAATAAATGTGATAGGGTATTTGTTCCCTATTATGCAGTTAGTTTAACCCTTTGAGTGACAGAGAGGTATCCAATGCATTGCAACACACTCTCTGGCACACAAAGGGTTAACCCAAAGTTGCTCTCTTCTTTTGTACATTAATCACACTATGGTTATTTATCACTCGGTTGAAGTAACCACTTTAATAAACATTAAAATAAAGAAGGAATCTATCCAAAGGGCTGTTAAGCACCTGATCAATATGTTGTTTGTACTGTAGCTACTTGTGTGTCATGAAATACATAATATCTAATCTCTCCTTGGGTAAGCTTTCATGGTTAATTAAATCCCCCGTTAGCAGTAAACATTTGCCATGCTCTTTTCATTATTTATTTATATATTATAAAATTGACCCATTAAAGGTGATACACCCAGAAGAGGGCAATGACTGTGTTGCATGAATATTTTAGAGGGCACTGGAGATTATTTTACTCTATGTGTTAACATAGAATCTCATTGCTAAAATGGGAGAAAGTAGTTGTGGAAAGCACTTTTAACTTTTACAACTCAAAGGCCAATATGTATAAAGATGGAGTAGTACAATCCTGAAGCAAACCACCAGAACCATAGGGGAGAATTTAAATGGGACTTTAACCCCTTAAGGACCAGAAGTGCAGGTAAGTTACCTTCTCTTAAGGACCACTTTGATCCTTGCCAATGCGCTGGTACACGTGACCTGTTGCGTGAAGCGACGCTCCAAGTTGGGGTCTGAGCAATGCGTTGCATACCCATCTGGCACTCAAAGGGTTAAGTGACCTGAGAAGGTACGAACTGACATCCCAAGCACCCCTAGTCAAAGCACCCTGTAAGCCCTTAGTTTCACCCATGGCTACACACCCCACTCCTATTAGGACTCTGCCCCATTCCCAGTCACCAGTCTTGAGTGGTCAATTTCAGACCACGTTTTTACTCACAGCAATCTCGCAGGAGCACTATAAGTAAAAAGTATGTGATGTGCCAGGACCATCACAGCTCCTTAAAGAGATAGCATTGTTTCATAATAAAAGCAGCTCTAATTAATCATCATAGTATTTGGACTTTGGAGAGTGTTACTTCAATTCTGTCAGAGTTGTAGTTCAAGAGTAATTCAATGACAAAGTATCCCCCTCCCGCCCCTTTTACTGATGTAACACTGCTCAGCCAGATCAGAAGGGAGGTGCCCATGTAGACTGCAGAGAGGGACAATCTTAAATTAAGATAAGGGAAAAAGCTGAAAAACTTGTCAAGGGGGGCAGAGCTTTCTTTGTTCTGATAGGAAGAATATTGTCCCCTGCTGTTATCTGTCTGGTCTATGGACTGCATTCCACATCTGAGAAGAAATGGCTAACACTAGGTAAAAGGGGCGGGAGAGGAAACTTTGCTTGTGAATATCTCTCAAACTATAAAGGTTTGAGAGATTAGATTTATATCGTTCATGTTTTTTTAATGCCTACAAAATAAAATAAAGTTAAAACTAAGTATTACTATCCCTTTAAGGGTATAGACTGTGTGATGGTCAAAGCATGTCAAGTGGGACTTAAAGGGTTAAACCACTTGAATTCTAGAGAGGTCTCCAATGCATTGCTTCCTAATGCACTGGAGACCTCTCTAGCATTCAATGGGTTAAAAAGCACCATTTAAATCCCTGGATATTTGGAAAGTTTTACCTGTCCTCTGCGGTGAAGTTGGTTTGCTTCAGTATTGCACAACTAAATGGGGAATTAGCCCACTGAATAATACACAGGCCTCCAATGCAGTACAAAGAAACACGTTGGAGACATCTATAGCAATCATAGAGTTAAAAATCCCATTTAAAGTGTAAACTGTTATTTGCTCCCCATGGTGCAGCTGATCTTTTCCAGAATGAGTCTTTCATTTTAACCCCTTGAGCATCAGAAGGACATGTCGCACATTCCTCTTCAGCCTGTTGTGCTCCCTCTGGTTCCCTCTCTGAATGCCAGAGAGAGAGGCTTATGTAATAAGGACTGGAGCAGTCCTGTAGAAAACCAAATTCCTCACGGGATAAATAGACATTTCCAATGATTTCAATTGGTAAATGGGGCTTTTAACCACTTGAAAATTAGAAAAATCTTCAACAGATTGCAAACAATGAGTTGGAAACATTCTCAGCATTGAAGGGGTTAAATGCAACATTTAAATCAATGGGAATTTGGGGATTTTTATTTGTTTTATTTAACCAGCATTGCACCAGTGCTTCTTATTAAATTTGTCTCTTTGACTTATATTTGTAGGTCTACTTCTTATTTGATTAAGTTTTTCTTTTCACATTCAAATCCATGTCAACTTTATCTATAAGATGAAGCTGACAGCTGCAAGTGGATGTGTTTTGCCCTTGCTCCTTTGTTTAACCCTTTGAGTGTCAGAGGGGGTGCCCAATGCATTGCCTCCCTCTGTAATCAGAGGTTAGGAGACAGCATCTGCATTCCATCATGCATATTATGTCCATGGAGGTGGACATGACTATTACTGGTAATTTATATATACATACATATATATTGGAGCCTACATAAGACTACTATGTTCAGTGTCAACAGTTTGTGTCCTCTGGTCTTGCTGCTGTAACAACTGTCATGTCCATTTCCATGGCCATCACATCCAAGACTGAAGATGTAATCCCTTGAATAAAGGAACAAGGGCAAATGTAATAGGAGACAAGAGGATGTTCCAGCCATAATAAAGGTAAGTGGCAGGATATTATTAGGAGGTGCTAGTTTTCATGATGCTTTAATCCGTTGAGTGCCAGAGGGGTATCCAACACATTGTGAAGCAATGTACTGTAGAACTTGATAGCATTTAAAAGCACTGTTAAAATCAATGTAAATTAAAGGATTTTTTTTATTCTCTCCCATGGTACAGCTGCTTTGTTCCATAATCTCTCCTCTTATCTTTTGTCCATAAAGCCAGCAGCATGTTAAGGATTCCTTGAGGATCGATCAGAGCACCTCTCGATTAGAGCAAACACGGATACATCACCTGAAATCTACATTCTGGGGAACTTTAATGGTTAATATTTCAGAAATCTCAGGGTTGGCTCATTGTCAAATTTCCCAGTTATGACAATGACCATGTCTAATACAAATACATTCTAAGTGGATTAGTTTTTGCAAATTTGAATGTGATTAGTACTGGATATTGTGGCCATAAAGGCATATATGATTCTTTGTGGCCATACTACAGAGCACCAGTCTCATCCCACTGAAGTGTTTTTAGGAAGGAAGGCTACAGTGGCAGAGGTCAGGGGTCGTGGGAGGGGGGATGCACTAACGTGTAAAAAGGTGATAAATCCCTCACTACACAACCAGTAAAGACAATAAAGATGCTTAATGGAAGACAACACTCGTTCTCAAATTACAGCGTGACTTCTAACTCTAAAATTATACATAACAGCAATCTCACTAAAAAGACAATTGAACGTTATTAAATATATTTATACATATTGTTTAAGTTTTCATCTCAATGTTTTATGTGTTTATTGTAAAAATGTTTGTTGAAGCCTCCCCACACAGCCAGCCATTTTCTCTTCATCTCTGTTGTTTACTTTGGAGGAGTAGAGTAGACGGATAATAAAAACAAAAGAATGATGTTTTAGGAGAAAATAGGATTCAAGCAGCCAAAACATCCTGTGCCTGAGGAGATAGAGATTACCTCAGAGATCAATTTACGCTTCGTGGTACTGTGATACATATGCCAGCTGCTGCAGAACTCAGGTGTGGTCTGAAAGGAAACTCTCAGGAATAAAATGTCACTATTCATCTAATTGATGGGATTTGCACACTCTCACTAAGTGCCATACTCAGGAAGCTAACGAGTAGCAGTTCTGGAGCAAACCAGCAGCACAGTAGGGGACACATTAAAATAACCATCTAAATGGTGCTTGTATCTGCTTGAATGTTAATTTGGGGTGGGTTTTTACTGTATATGTGTCCCCAGTGGTGCAGTTGTTTTGTCCCCAGAACTACTGGATTATGGTCCTAAAGCTTTTAGACACAGAGGGCCCATTTAATCTGGCACTGAAAGGGTCATATCTCCTTGAATGCTGAAAAGTCACTGTTTCCTAATGCCTTGGAGCAGGGCCACTTTAATACATATGTGCACTTGGTGTTTGCTGACGCCTCCTGTTTGAGGGAGCCTCATCTAGTGGCCCCAAGGATTAGCAAGGAACCTATTGAATGCTGTAGGACGATGTTTAGAGGAGTGAAGACGTCCTGAGTACATAATTCACTAGTATTGTTGCTATCACAAACAATTTGTGACTAAAAAGGTTTAGATCTAAATAAAATCAATGCCAAATGTATTGCTGTATGAGGGAAACGTCCAATTAAAAATTTGTCCCGCTGATTGAATAGCCAGGCAGATTGGCATTAACCAGCACTTTAGGCATTTTGAAGATGATGGGAATTGTAGTCTCCAACTGCTTGAGAGATAGTAGGTATCTACCCCTGCTCTAGAAGTGACTCAACAGAGTGAATAGCCCATGAACATATACTTACAGAGATAATATTTACTTTATTCTAAGAACCAACTATATGTCTATGGTTCTCAAACTTATTGCTGTGGCGGAACAAATTTTTGTCAAATGATATCACTGTGGAACCCTAAAAATCAAACTTTTAACCCCTTGGATGCTAGAGAGGTTTCCAGTCTATTGTGCAATGGAGTAATTGGAGACATCACTAGCATCCAAGCAGTTAACATGCTATCAGTCTCTAGACATACTTCTCTCTCCACCATTAATTACATTAGTTAAGTGGAACCCCTTGTACTCCTTCAGGGAACCCTGAAGTTTCACAGAACACAGTTTGAGGATCATTGGTCTTTACGATTAGTTCAATTCATGGATACTTTATTCCAGTGATTCTCAACTCCAGGTCAATGATTATTCACCTGTGATTAAGCAGGGATATCATGAAAAGATGACCTGTTGGTGTGCTCTGAGGAATAATGTTGATAAACACTGTCTTATTAAGTTACACCCCACTAAGGCATGACTAGTCACTCTGTAAGACGTGATTTCAATAATTGCTAGATCACATTCCAAATGTGGGTCGTGATCCTTTTTTACACAGAAACTGAAGGAATTACATCAACCGAGCAAGGAAACAAAATAATTTTTGGCTTTTGCCGCTGCAGTAGTTCCACCACAACATGGATGAATGGGGAATACAATCCAGATTTAGACAGTACGGTAGCCCTCAAATTGGCAAGCCATGTCTATGTGATTACTAAAGCATGGCTAGCCATTATGGCTTTGATGTAAGTAAAAAAGAAAAAATTCATTTAGCCATAAGAAAAAGTGCTGTAATTCTGGAGCAAACTAATTACAAAATAAGGAACAGATAAAAACTTCAAGTTCACATAGTTTTTAAACTGATTTGAACCCCTTAAAAGCTAGAGATGTAATATGAAAAGTTTAAATGCATTGGAGACCTCTCTAGCATTCATGGGGTTAAATCTCTATTTAAAACATTGGGAACTTTGGTTTCCAGTGGTGTAGTTGGTATGCCCCAGAATTGTACCAATTTCTTAGTATACCAGCCTCACAGACAATCTGCTAATTGAGACGTTTCTCAAGTGATAGAATGTTCTCCAATTCCTATGCTATTCTACAGAGCCTCTTTTTCAATTTGGAGGGATTTCAGATCATTTGAATTTAAAATCTTTGGATTTTTTTTCCCCTCTGGAACTATGCAGTTCACATCATCTCTAAAACTGTTCAGCTTGTGTATTTGTTTTTAATCTATCACAAAATATCATACAAATCCAAAGGGTGTAGTAGAAATAAACAAATGATGACCATTTTAAGTTCTTTAAATAAAGAAAATGGCTATAGGTGCTGAGATGTTTGTGATCTAATGGGATGCAATTTCCATGAAGAAAAAACCTTCTATTTTTCTTTAATGGCTATAATGATGCCTCAGAGTGAAGCGTGAAACAGATGTGGAATCTTGTATAAGCTAATATGCACATAAACTTCATTGTATACAGATAAAATATTAGTCCAGTGTGTAAAAGGGAGTACATACAGTATATCCACTAGTCACGTATGTACTGAGCCAATGTGGTGGAATCAAAAATCAGTTTAATACATTCCTTCCTCCAACCCTTGAGAGCACAAGTGTGCAGAACATTTAACAAACAAAAAACGTAAAATATTACAAATCATAACCACACACAAACTACTGGAACTGCTGCACGTGTCCCTCACATCTGATGTCATGTAGGAGGTCATGATGAGCTATATGTTACTACAGAAAGGAGTGCCTGAAGCATTAACCACAACTAATTCATATAATTATACCTCAGGCATTCTTAGGCTAGGCATTCAAGCCCCTCTGATAGCCACACTTCTACTACTCACAAGACCCCAACCCCAAACAACATTCACTTTGACTTAGTACTGAAAATATACTTAATACAAAACCAAAAAAGTACTTAACCCCTTGGCTACTAGAGTTATCCTCAAAGCATTTTAATGCAATCTGTTAGAGACTGCATTAGCATCCAAGGGGTCAAAAAGCACAAACCAGGAGTAGGTATTTGATGCAGTGTCAATGGAATTGCTTTAGACACACCCATATATTTGAAAGTATGGCTGGCCAGCACATCTGACGTGCCCATCAAGATTTGGTGCTCTAGGCAGTAGGCTACTCTGCCTAATGGGAAATCCAACCCTGATTACGTTATGTATATTTTAAATTCCACAGATATGTCTGATAAGATGTGTCTTATAAAATCACTAATAAAATGAATGAACTAATTAATCAGGATTCCAATAAAACATTTGTTTATAATTAACTAAGATAGAAGTGATGAATGGCAGGATATTTTAGATGATCAATGTAGAATTTTACACAAGAAAACAGTCCTACAGACAAATATAGTAGAATACATAATATTTATGAAAACCTGAATGCATTATATAGAAATAGGTTCACATTTATACCATGTTACCTATGTATGGAGTACATATCAAAGACAGTGATATATAAGTCACTGGGATGATGATGTTAGCAAGCCACAGCTATGCAGTAATAGAATATTAGCAGAGCTAGAAGTTATACATGGAGAGGGTACTTGGGGCATACAACAGTGGTAGATTACATTAAGTAAAGGGAAGGAAGTTAACAGTTTCAGATCTTCATCCCACAACTATTGGCATCAACCAATATTACAGTAATGGGTGTAATCGAATCCCACACTCTCACTTCTTTTTAGGTGATACATGTGTATATATTGTATAACTAGGTATTTGTTACATATAAATATAATAAAAATAATAATTCGAAGAGTACAGGATTGAACTCCCTGTGTGGGGAGAGTCCTTGATTAAGATGGGCATGTTTATGCTTACTGGGTTACAATGTATTTGTTTTTATCATTGTAGCAGTCAATGAATTACATTAAAAATGTAAGACCATATTCACTAAGCTAAAGTGGTTAAATTATAGGGCAAACATTCACCAGTGTCCCATTGACTTCATAGATGATTTAACTTATTTAATTTAATATACATTAATGTTCTTTTCCTGCTGAGTAAAACAAAAGCACCCTCACTTCTGGAAGAGTTTATTACAGCTCAGACTTGTCTTTTTATATTAAAGGGATAGTAATACTTCGTTTTATCTTTATTTTATTTTGTAGGCATTAAAAAAAACATGAAGAACGATATGTCTTATCTCTCAAACCTTTATGGTTTGAGAGATATTCACAAGCAAAGTTTCCCCTCCCGCCCCTTTTACCTAGTGTAAGCCATCTCTTCTCAGATGTGGAATGCAGTCCATAGACCAGACAGATAACAGCAGGGGACAATCTTCTTCCTATGAGAACAATGAAAGCCCTGCCCCCCTTGACAAGTTTTTCAGGTTTTTCCCCTTATCTTAATTGAAGATTGTCCCTCTCTGCAGTCTACCTGGGCACCTCCCTTCTGCTCTGGTTGAGCAGTGTTACATCAGTAAAAGGGGCGGGAGGGGGAGACTTTGTCATTGAAATACTCTTGAACTACAACTCTGACAGAATTGAAATAACACTCTCCAAAGTCCAAATACTATGATGATTAATTAGAGCTGCTTTTATTATGAAACATTACTATCCCTATGATCGGTAATCATTGAAATACTGTTATAATCTTTATTAAGTGCCTGAATTATTTAGAAAAATAAGTTCTTATGAGACTCGCCGCCAGATGACAGCGACAAAATCTTGCCAAAGAGGGATCTGTGTGCCTGCGCTGTCTGTCTCCTCACTGATTGGCAAATAACTTAAGGGGGAGCTGCACTGTACCGCACAGTACAGACAGGGATGGACAGCTCAGGCGAACAGATCCCTCTTCAGCAAGATGTCTGCTCTGTCATCTGCTGTGAGTCTCATAAGAATTTATGTTTCCAAATAATGTTGGCACGTAATAAAGATTATAACAGTATTTCAATGATTACCACTATACTAAGAATTCATTGGGGGGCACTTATATCTAAGAGATCGTTCAGCTTTAAACTGTTAGCATCAGCTACAACTAGTGTTCCAAAGGCAAATATTATTTTTATATCAGAGCTCAAGTCATTAACTACAGCTTTCCATAGTAATTGACAGGAACTGCACCACCTGGTGACTAAGATGGAAAATTGCAGCTTTTTACAGTTTGCACAGTAATCATTTTTGAATGAAAAAAATCTCCCAGTATTTGGAGTACCCTTGTTTTACTCAGCAGGTAAATTCCTATAATGTGTTTTCATTTTCAAAAGATTAATGCTCTTTAAATGGGAATTTAAGCTCCTTGAATGCTAGATAGGTAACAAACACATTCAAGGAGTTACACTCCCCATATAAATCAAAGGGAATTTTCATTTGTCCCCTATGGTGTTGTTGGTTTGCTCCAGGAAACTGAGCAGCTTGTGGAATATGGCCCTTAGTTTCTATAAACTTTAAGTCATAACCCTTCAAGCCCGTCTGTAACAGTATAACCCTGGCTGATCTGATCATGAAAAACTGTTAATGAAAAAACAAAGATAAATACATTAGATACTTTGTTTGAAGCCATTTTTTTCTGCAATACATTTATTTATTTTTTTGGCAGAAAACCATGAAAACATGGGCATGCAGCTTCAATATGTTAAAACTTTAGCTGTGAAAGTAATTCCTATTCACACATAATGTCTCGTTCATTAATCATCCCAGGATCATGACACCAGTTTTTCACTAACAATTGAATAGCTTACCAGATGGCTAGTAAAAGAATCAGTCTAAAAGGCTATAACTTAACACTGTAGATTATACTGAGTGCCAGAGGAATATGCAATGTATTGGATTTGGTTACAAGTACTACTTATTAACCCTTTAAGGATCAGAGGGTTGTGCAATGTATTGCAAAGCACTGTATACACCTCTGGTCCATGAATGAATACATTAATTATTTAATACTAGTTGAACAGCCCATTACACGGGCCACAGTGCCTCTGGCAGCCGGTCGCGGGGCAGTCACGCGCAATGGAGACTGCCCGAGCCACTGCTGATACAGAGCTGGACGCTCCTTCGAAGCGCCCAGCTCTGTATCAGGCGCGGCGCGCAGCAGTGTCTACTGCGCATGTCGGGTGTTACACACGATTTAGCAAATTATTATATAGGATGTTTATTTATATACTGCCACATAGCTTTACAATTTAAGAGTTTGGGTAGTACAGGGTAACAAGCCATTGAGGCAGCTTGTTTGGTTAATACACCAGCTGTAGAATATGTTCAAACCTCAGGAGTTGCAGGTTTTTGTCCCAGAAAGGTAATCTCAGCCTTTCACCCTTTTGAGGTAGATAAAAGAGTACCCAGGACATATTTGACAATGAGAGATAATCTCAATGTATCCTTCCTGGTAAAATACTTTCATTAAAAAAGTGCTTAACAAAGTGAAACACTGGAAATGTGGTCCCTGGTAGAAAACTTACAAACTAAAGTGGTAAAGGAAGTCATGCTGAGAATATAAGGGTTAGGTGCGGAAAACAGTCCTCAATTTCTTGTCAGGATAGGGGAACATAGGTAAGTCAATTATATTAGCCTTTGATGGACTAAATGAGTGCCTTCTAGCTTGTTTAGGAGGTGTAATTTAAAGTGAGCCTTGAGGACCGCAAGAGCAGTGCAGTTGTGTTTTCGTTGGAAGGTAGCACATTCCATACGGTATATAAGGAGCAATGAGGGAAAAGGGTTTGATATGAGAGAAAGTTGTAGAAACAAAAGGAACTGGGAGAAGACTGTCATTGGCTGATCATAAGTGGCAGGATGGGGTATAGTGGGAGATTAGAGTGGAAATGTAGGAAGGGAAGTGGAGAGAAGGGTCTTGAATGAGCAAACCAGAATTACATAACATATCCGGAGTTTGAAAGGGAGTAACTGGAGGGGGGGGGGAGCAGGGACAAACCTACAACAGTAAGGTAACTTGTGCTACAGCATTCTGTATTGATTGAAGTATATGGAGTTGTGAGGCAGGAAGACCAGAGAGAAAGTTACAGTGCAATAATTTTGTTTGAGTAAGAATTTTAGCTGTGAAAGAACAGAAGGAGGAATGGATTTTTGCTATGATAAACAAGACAAAGCAGCACAATTTGGTGATACAATTAATATGAGGAGGAAATGAGAGAGAAGGGTCAATTATCACCCCTAGGCACCATGCTTAACCCTATGACTGCCTGAGTGGTTCACAACATATTGTTCTGCAATGCATTGCTTACCCCCTCTGGCATTCAAAGGGTTAAGGTTTTAAGTCTTTGTGTGTGATGTCCACAGCACTTAACTTACTTTCTGTTCAATGTTTAACTTACTTTTTGCCATTATAAACCACCTGAATGCTACATAGGTCTCTCTTTAAGGAATTAAAAGGATTTTCTTTCTGCATATTAGAACTGTTCTTGTAATTTACACTTCATCCTTCACTCTAATTATGGTCTCCTATGTTGAAGCAAATGTCTAGATTCACATTTCACCCATTCTACTTACTGTTGCCACAATAATATCTTGGAACACTCAGAATGCCACACACAGGGTCTACATATGTAAATTCAAGGTATTGTAAAAAAAAATTAAGAGAAGGATTTTTCCTGTTGAGAAAAACAAGGGTGCTCCCATTGTTGAAACAGATATAATATGAATTGTTACAAGTGTCACAACAGTTACAGCAATTCACTCACAATAACTGTTACTTAATTCCTTGAATGCTAAAGTTATCTGTAGAATCTGAGGGGTTCATTAGTTAAAGCCGTAATTGCAGATTTAGCCAATTTATGCAGTAAAGCAATCATATTACAAACAAAGGTGTTATTATGACAAACCAGACCCATTAACCCCTTGAGAACCAGGAGGGCAACTCCCCTGGTACTCAAAAACATAATGTACACATAGAAATCAAATGATTGGTATTTTATTCTCATTGACACTGCAAGTCTATTTAGCAAGTTATGCAACTGTAAAGGGAACAATATGGGACATTGGCGGCTGCACAGAAAGAACTACAGAATCAGTTGTCACTTTCTTTACCCATTGTCTTCTCAGTACTTGGGAATTACAATAATTGAACACTGCTGAACTAACATGTATTTGAAATAACCACAGGGGGCAGTTTAAGTGCATATTGACTGTGAGTTTACATTTGTACCCACACTGTTGTTTATATACACAAGTAACACAAGCAGAAAAAGTCTGTCCTTGAGCAGTTTAACCACCAGTCCTTTGGGAATCAACAAGCTCAATTTAAAAAGCCAGACATGGCCCAGCTGTGAAAAGATTAGATCCTGTAGAAGCAGGTAAAACACCCTTACCCACACGCCTCTCTATGAGTCATGTGATGGCCTGCCTACATTTCCTGTAATTTATCTCCTTTGTATGACAGGTAAGCATTCATCAACTGAAGTCAGCAACTGTTTATAAACTCAATATCTATACCTGGTAACTCTCCAGATTGGCCTTGAGACTGTCAAATATCAAGTCTCAAAGGGATGTAGCCTTTTTTTCAAGTTTTGAGAGTTTCACTACTAGCCCCACCCACATCCCATCAGGTTTCTCTTTATACTAAAGGCGTCCTATTCCTCCTTTTTGTCCTCCCCATTATGGTTTAGCACTGTCCTTTTTATAAAAAGAATCATGTAATTTGGACTCTCTCAGCCCAAATTTCTTAAACTGGTCCTGTCACTCTAAATAAATTTAGTTAATTATATAGAGAATTAACAACTGTGCATATATTGTACTAGACATTACTTTGTAATATACACTGTTTATTAGCCTGTGTTATAAACACACACACACACACACGCTGGGGTGAGTGATATACTTGTTCTGAAACAGAACTAATTTACACACTTTTCAGGGAAGTAGCATAAAGTGCAGTACTGTGTCATGACAATATAAAGGGTACTTTTTGGAAACCTACTTATTTTACAATAAAAAGGCTAGTACAACTTATAGGTAGATTTTAGCTATCTGTACAACAAACTAAACTTGTCTTAAGGTCAAATGTTCACATTAACTTTTTAAACCTTTGAGTACGAAAGTTGTATCCATCACATTGCTTCTCAATGCATTGGATATCCCACTGGCATTCAGTTTGTTAAGGGGAAGAGGGCTAGTCCTTAAAGGGTTAAAGAGAACATTTTACATTAATACAAAGGTTCTCGAATTATAACTAGCAATTCTATGGTAATTCAGCATATTGACTCTGATAAGTAGTGAGAATAAAAAGGCAAGCAGAAGAGAGAGGTCATTTCACAATTCAATCACATTGTCATTAACATGCTAATCACTCTGATGCTAAAATCCATTAGCTTTTACTGCACCTGTTTCATGTTTAATCAATTTATTAGGCTCACCCACTGAACCTATGGTATGGAAATACTCAAGAGATTTCCATTTGGTTGGCACATGTATCACTGAGATGAGGATTAATATTATATGGAAATATTCATTCTCAGTAATACTGCTTCAACCCAGCACAAGTGCGATGAAAATCATCAATATCCTTGTAATAACATTTGTACTTATATTGAAAAAAATAGATTGTCCTTTTTATTATGTGAAGATGACACTGAATACAAATCATGATGTAGTTTGTTTTTAATATAAATATTACTCAAATTTAACCAGCTTAGATCCAGGGTTGCCATAAGCACGTTGAGTTGCAATGCATTGTTGACTTTTCCTGTACCCAGTTGGGTAAAGGTATAACAATGTTGAAACACATGTTCTAAGAAGAAAGCCAGTTATAATAGCCACAGATATAACATTTTCCATATATTGATATACCACAACATACATGGTTTTATATTTATTGTTTCTCAGTGAGCTGCGGGAAGCAGTTTATCTTTGCACTTCCCACTTCCTGTTGTGTTTTACACAGTAAAGCATTCTCTTCTGAACAGGAAGTGTACACAAGTTTCCCCCATCTTGTTAAAAAATAGCAGATACAACTAAACATATGCTGGTACTGCTCATTTTCTGCTCTGGGACTTTAGCTCCCTTCACATACTATTGTACTCTGGGTTTTTCACTAAAGAGTATGATCTTTTAGTGCATACCACCATATATTCAGTGAGGGAAAAAAGTATTTGATCCCCTGCTGATTTTGTACGTTTGCCCACTGACAATGAAATGATCAGTCTAAAATTGTAATGGTATGTTTATTTGAAAAATTATGTATACTGAACGACCTATGCAGAAGATTATATTAACACTTCTTCAAACTAGGAGAGGGTAATGGGTAAATGTAAGGGAATTTTAGTGAGTTATACTCCTCCTCTCCTTTTTTTTTAATGCCAAGCATTAACAAGGCAGAAAGCACAGTAACTTTACTCTATTTTCCTGCAGTGCTACGGGGGTGACTTTCAGGGCTTGTTCACATTAAAGTCTAAGAATTGCAGAGTATATATATATTGGTATCGAAATACTCTAGTGCAAATGATTTTGCGACCAACATGGGAGCCCAGAAAATGAAATTTGCGTTCAGATTTGTATATTCCTATAATATGTATTTTTCATATGCACCCAAAATTAACCTGACAATCTCCTCACATTAGTCTTCTCTGGAAGCTGACACACCAAGCTGTTTCTTTCAGAGAGTTCATCCGAGAGCAGACATGCAGGTTTTCATTTCAGTATTAAGTATTCTGATCCCTCAATGGTAAAGCAGAAGGTAATAGTAAGTTCAGCATATGTAACTTGCCACCAGTGAATTAATTGAAGATATCGATCTGTTGCGCGTTTTTCATTACTTAGAATTGAGACCACAGAGTCATTTTTCAATATCACTGGAGTTATCGTCCTACAAATGGTTTCACTGTTGTTGCTTATTACTTGTTTTGCATTCATTTATCAAGATAACATATGCATCTAAGGAACAAATATTAATATAGGGCTTATCCCTCCAGCAAATCCTTAAAGAGAAAGAAATCCTTACATCATGTAATGGTTGTGCATGTGACGATATTATATAGCCTCTGAAAGTAGGTATCCCCACCCAAGAAACTGCATTTCTCATGCATATTTTAACAATAGGGCAAATTTGGCAGTTGCCCAGGGGCCACTGGTGAAGGGGACCCCCCACTCCCAAGAATATACTCAGACTATCAAAAAAAACAGTGCAGAACTCTCAGGATCTCCTTCACCCTGATAATCTGGGGCAGGTACTATAGCAATGGTGGGTAACCTGAGGCCCTCTAGCTGTTCAGTACTACAATTCCCATCATTCCATGTCAGCCAATGGCTAGCAGTAGATGATGGAAATCGTAATCCTGAATGGCAGGAGGGCCTCAGGTTCCCTAAGTCCACAATATAGTATGGTCCATGTGAAAAGCAAGGTGTGAAAACCTGGTCTTGCATGAAGAACTGTGTCAAGCTAGTTTATGTCTAAGCTCTTGGCACTGTGCGAACCCACACTCTGTGAAGTTGATTTATTTTAAGCTAAACAGCCTTCTGATTCACTTTTATCAGGTGGAGATATGATTTAATCACTGTTGGAAAAAAGCAAATCCCTGCATACTTCTCTATCATATAAAGGGGCTTTGAGTGTCAGAGAAATGTCCAATATATTGCTTTGCAATGCACTGTATACCCCAGTGGTATTAAAATGGGTTAAGGGGGACTGCAACTTCTTATTTTGCCCAGGATCCAGCAGTAGCTTAAAACAATCCTGCATTGTCATTATTTGTTACTTGAAGATGTAAAAGCCACAGCACTTGGTACCCCTCTGGCACTCAAAAGAGTTAAATAACTTCTGATCAATTTTTTTCCTCTAAACTAGCTGAAGCCACCTTATCAGAATTGGACTTTAGAGAAAGTAGATCAAACAATTTCAATTTTACAAAATAATAAGGTCTAAACTACAATAAAAAGTCACTGCACAATTTAAAGAGAAAGTATAATTTGGAAACATTACATATTCTAATGTGACTTGAAATACTAGTGCAATATGCCAGACTGAGACTGATATGTTGAAAAGATTTGAAGCAATATTTTAGGAAACCAAGGGGAAGATTTATAAAAAGTATTCGGAAAGCCATTTGCATGTTGGTCGTTATGTCTCAAATGCATTTAAAGTCAGGTGCTTTTTTTAAATGTGGAGTAAATTGCTATTCTAGCAACACACTTCTACTACTTTTTTTAAGAACAGATAATACCTGGCATTAGAATTCTCGTAAAAATGATGTTGTCAGTTTGAAACATCCTATATAACAATTCACTAGGATGTTTGTCAGAAGCCATCATGCGCAGTAGAGACTGTGCGCATTCGAGCAGTGTCTACTGCACATGATTGCATCGTGTGAGTGAGGCAACGCAAGACTGCATCGCATGGAGCAGTGAGGTAGTGGCCGCTTAACCCTTTGAGTACCAGAGGGGTACACAAGGCATTGGGCTTTTACACTAATTTCTTTATAAATTTGTTGTGTAATTTTTTTTGCCTAGAGGTTGTTATGACTTCCAAAACTGGCTTTGGCAATTTTATAAATGTGAACTGAAGTTTACATAGCGATTACAGCAATTATTCATTTAACTCCAGTTTTATAACTCTCCCCCCAAGTGAACCACGAAGGACAACTAAATTCCACTGATTTCTATCGGGATTTGAACCCTTTGGATGATGAGGGCACCAATGCATTGCTATACAATGCACTGAGGACCTTTCTGGCATTAATGGGATTAAAGCACCTTTAAATCAATGGATATTTGGGGAATTTCTATATGGTGTATTTGGTGTGTCCCAGATTCCCTTCTTAGTATATACGCCTCAGCAGTGAAATTCCCAGTTAGCCAGTACACAAACTAGGCACCCTGCACTAGGAGGAAGAATCCACTTTGTTCCATTTCCGTACCTTACAACATTTCAATAAGGGCCACACTCGCCATTCCCCCCTCCTTAACTTTCCCTCCAACCCCTTTAACTTTCCCTCCAGCCACCAAACCAGGTAAGCTCTTTTAAACGTATTTCCCCTCCCCCTTTTTCTAACCTCACAGAGCTAGCTTCCCCCAGAAGGCTTCGGGAAACTCTGTTATTTAATAGCCAAAGCAATGCACTGCAGACATTTGTAGTATTCATTGGGTAAAAAAGCCCAATGGAAATTTTGGGGGATGTTTATTTGTGTGGTTGATGTGCCCTAAATGTGATCCAGTTCCTCTTAGTACATAAGTCTCACGATGACAAGGATTTCTAGCCAAAATGCAGGGATAAATAACTGTGCTAACAAAGTCAGACATTTCATCCGCCCCCACCATCAGAAACTTCTGTTTGTTCTGATTTCAAACCCAAACTAAACATAGCAATTTAAATGTTATTTCACGTCAATGTAACTTGTAATTTGGTTGCACCACAAAATAATGGATACATTTTAGTTCCTGTAAGCAGTGCACGGACTGCAGTATATATTTGCTCTCTCAGTGAAGATGGCATTGTTTTGTCTACTTTTTGAACTTTAGCTATGCTTTTCTTCTCAACAGTACAATCACAAGTGGACATCCGGCTGCCTGGACAAATATCAGAGCAATTATATTTTATGCAGCATCTGTTTATTTGTTGCAAAATTTGATGGCACTCAAAGTGTTAGCTGTGTATTTTCTTTGCAAATTGAATGTTGTTATATAATAGAATGTAAGACTCCCCCTAGTGTTCTATGTTAAAAAGGAAAGTGGAGTAATTCTGGGGCAAACCAATTGCACTATAGAGGACAAATAAGAATTCCCATCGATTTAAATGGGGCCTTTAACCTCTTGAATGCCTCAGAATTGCTCCTTATTTCTTTTGTGCATAAGGACCGTAAATAATTATCTATATAAAGGAGGAGGAGAAATTGTCAAAAATCAATTTTATTGAAGTTCAATTTTTATAACGTGAATAGATGACAGGAAATGAGCTGTCTCTTAAGCAAGTGAACTCATGCTGAACTGAAAGGTCACATTTTTATAATCCTTTATATTGCAACCTATTCAGTAATGTCTGATAAGCAAATTTTGTGCAAAATAGGCATTTTCACATAGAGTTGCCTCATAACAATATAAGACTCCTCTTTTTATCTTCAGATAGTTAAAAATGAAGCACTTTGGAATCTGTTATGGAGGTTCATGCAATTAGCAAAGCTTAAAGTTATCCTGTCACCCGATTAGGGTAATTGTGTATGGAAAGTATTTTGTATTAACCCTCTGAGTGCCAGAAAGGCATCAAATGTATTTCACTGCAATGCACTAGATACCTCTCTGGCACTCAAAGGGTTAAAGATTGACTGTTTCTAAAGATGACATTTTACAGTCAAACTAACTATAGTGTGATTTAGTCATAAGCTATATGTCTCATTGCGCCTTTTATAAATAGGCCTCCGTTTTTTTAGGTAACAATTCTATAACATAACTGACAACTTTTGTTGTGTAAATGCTTACTTGAGCTGGCATATTTTTAAGCTCTTATTTAAATCTGAAATGTACTTAATTAAAGCCTGCTTTTTGTTCAGGTAATAAATTCAGAAAATGTGTCTTCCTGGATAAAACATATATCTATGAACACATGATGGCCACCAAAGCACATATTGTAAAGAGATAAGTAAGGCCTTGTAAAACCATTTTAAACCTCTGATGACCAGAGGGACGTGCAATGCCTTGCTTTGCAACATCTTGAGAACCCTTGCGGTCTTCAAGGGGTTGATAAGGTGTCTTGAACTCTATCACAAAAAAGCTGTTTATTTAAAAGAGATGGATAATTTACTTCAGCCATCCAGTCAGATTGTGTAGCTAAGGTCTAGCTTTCCACAGATGGAAAAGCTCCTAAGAATGCAGATGAATTAATTATACTCTTGTAACATAGTTTCATACTGAGTTGTAAATGACATTGTTGCCACACAATCATTGATAGGCAAAGATGCTTACTGAGCCAACAGGAGATATGCAGGAAAATACATATGCAAAACACTTTTATATTCAACATCTCCAGCACTGTTACAAATGGGAAAGAGGTATGTGTGTGTGTTTGTGTAAGAGACATACAGACAAGCTAAAAATAAAGATACAGGGAAAGGAGGAGACAGAAAATGGTCACTGGGAACATAAAAAAAAGGATTCAAATTCAGATCTTATATGAGGAAAGGCAGAAAAAGATGTGGTGAATTAGTGGCAACAATTTCATTGCACACTAAATAACATACTTAATTAATATTACTATAAACTTTTTTTAACATATAGTTTGAAAATTGCTCTCCATTTATGGTTATACTTTAGTGTTCCAGCAGAGCAGCATAAATATCACTTAATTAGTACATGTGACTTCAATATACAGCTGTGGTTGCTTACTCTTTTGTCATTTGTCTCTTTCTATATGTATAATTTAAGCGTTAAGAAAGAACACTGTTTTGCTGACTAAATAGGTATTTAAATAATATGATTAATGGAGCACACCACTACTAAAAAATGGCAAGTTCTTAGGTCACCCACTGAGGGAGATAACTGCATTCCCTCAAACTAAATTTACTATGCCATCCCTTGTCCTCCCCCCTTCTCATCCCCACAGAAATGCACACACATAAACACATTTTTCTCTGGCTCGAGGCGCCTTTGTGCATATTCTGTCATATTTGTAATGTGCTTTGACTTGGTCTGGCAACTTGCCTAGACAACTACAATTTTTGGTCATTTTTAATTTGTCATTCTGTAACAATTCAATATATTGGTTTGCAAAGATTTGAAAGATACAGTGCATTAATTTTTCACCCTGTTACTTCATTTGCAGTAATGAACCGGTGGAATTACAATGAAACTGAAGAGTTGCGTAAAAGCTGCTAGAACGTTCATATTAAGTGAAGCATCCATATGCAACGCAGATGTACTATATTACTTATTGTTCCAGATGCAGTAAATTAAGTGGAAACACAGATCTAAAACAACAATCTTCAGTTTAAACCAGCTAAATAGCATTCTGTTGGACATAATAACTTTCAAAAATACAAACTGATAGTGAGGCTGATGTTCTAAGGGGTAGTGGATCAATTTGGAGGCAAATCAACTGCGACATTGACAACAAATAAAATTAAAATCACCTTTGACTTAAATGTAGCTTTAAAGTGATAGTAATGTTTCACAAAAAAAGCAGCTTCAATTAACCTTCATAGTGTTTAGGCCATGGAGAGTGCTAGTTCAATACTGTCGGAGTCATAGTTTAAGAGTAATTGAATGATAAAGTATCACCCCCTGCCCCTTTTACCTAGTGTAAGCCACCTCCTTCAGATGTGGAATCTGGTCTCTTGACAATACAGGTCGCAGCGAGGCACAATCTTCCTACTGGGAGCATAAGGAAAACCTTACCCCCTTCACAGGTTTTTCCTTATGCTCATCCAGACAGTCTTCCTGCTCTAAGGTGAGCAGTGTTACATCAGTAAGAGGATTACTCTTGAAGTACAACTTGGACAGTGTTGAAATACCTCTCTCCATGGCCCAAAGTCTATGATGATTAAACAGAGCTGTTTTTTTGTGAAACTACCTCTTTAAATTCTTGAGGACCAGAGGTGTGAGCAAGGGGTCAAGTGGTTAAAAGTCGCTTATAGAGCAATGGGAATTTGGATTTTTTTGTTTGAGCAGTTAGTTTGCACCAGAATCGTTCTACGTCTTCTTATTACCAGACTTAACACAGTTCAGTTTCTCTGCTTCCAAGTTGGCCTACAAATCAAGAGGCTGCATTTCAGGGTGTGCAGAGAAGGGCAATGTGAGGCCCTGCAGTTGCTGCCAAACAATAACCCCCATCATTCCATCATAGATGGGAGTTACAGTCTGGCAGCAGCTAGAGAACTTCATGTTACCCACCACTGTACTAGAGCAGAAAAGTTCAATCATGTGTTCAAACTCCCCCCAACAGTGCTTGGTTTCCAGATAGCCTCAATTAAATACAAGTGAATGTCTTTAACTCCACCAGATCCTTCATAAAGATATGAAAGTTTTAGACAACACTCTCCCCCATGACTAAGACATTAATGGGAGCAATCACTTGGATATCCCTACTGCATGTGCAGAGATGCTTGGTCATTCTACAGTGATTCTGTTTACTCTTTGTTAATACATGACATTAAAGGCACCAGAGGAAGGGAATGCCCAAGAATGCCCAGATATTCCCGCACTGCCCTCCCCTTGACACAAGTTATATAAATGGGAACATTTTTGTTATAGATAATTTAGCACCTACTCAAATCAATTTCAGTGTCTCTTTTAGAGAAGAATTGTATTAGTGCATTCCCAACTATCATCTCTTCAACAGTTGTATTCTCTTCTTGTAATATAGCTCCCTTTTCTAAAATGCTTAAAAATGTATAGAAACGTACATAAAACAACATGTAATCAAATAACATTTCCAGTGATTTCGATAGGGCTTTTACCCCATTCAATAATAGATAGAGCTACAACACATTGAGAAACATTGAAGGGTCAAAAGCCCCATTTGAATTAATGGAATTTTGTTTATTTGAACCTTATGGAGCGGTTGGTTTGCTTTATCCTCCTCTTCACTGTACATCCGCTTCATTGTGCAGCTCTGTAGAATATGTAGCATTCTCAGAGTTTTTAACCCTTTGAGTGCCAGAGGGGTATGCAAAGCATTGCTTTGCAATGTGTTGCATACCCCTCTGGCACTCAAAGGATTAATGCGGAACTTTCACTACAATAACAGCACCGCAAATGATAATTACATTAGCAATGTGCACGCACAGTTTCATTGTCCGGTATATTTGCTGCATTGATGAAAAATAGAACCTTTTATGCAGGAAGGCACTGGCTGGGATCTTGCTGTAGGAGCTCTATGTGTCTGCGCTGTCAGTTGCTTCTGGTGCCTTTCAGCACAAAGACATTCAACTCATCAATCGTGGAGTTGAAGGGGACAGACAGCACAGACGCAGAGTTGCTGCTTCTGCAAGATGTCTGCGCTGTTCCTCGGTGCCTGCCTGCATAGAAGGTTATATTTTTCGTTAAGCGGAACTACCACCTATTATAAACAATGCACCAAATAACTACGTATCTGGCGACTAGCTGCTCAGTAGAGCACGTCGTCAGAATTATTTCCGCTCTCATGAGAATTACACACTGCTCCCTTACTGACAGGCAGGAAACCCCGCAGACATCTTTCCATAGTGAAGTCTGCACACCTGTACTGTCAGTCTTTTTTGGAGTTGAACGGCTCTTAGCAACGCCTCTTAGAGCAGGCTGGGACTGACAGCGTAGATGCGCAGACGTCACGATGGAAAGATGTCTGCGTGGTTTCCTGTCTGCTCTAGGAGGCGTTGCTAGGAGCCATTCTACTCCAAAAAGACTGACAGTGCAGATGCGCAGACATCACGATGGAAAGATGTCTGCGCGGTTTCCTGCCTGCTATAGGAGGCGTTGCTAGGAGCCATTCTACTCCAAAAAAGACTGACCGCGCAGGTGTGCAGGCATCACTATGGAAAGATGTCTGAGCGGTTTCCTGCCTGTCAGTCCCGGAGCAGTATATAATTCTCATGAACTCGGTAATAATTCTGGCAACTAGCGCTACTGAGCAGCTAGTCACAGATGGGTAATTATTTGGTGCATTGTTTATAATAGGTGGTAGATCCACTTTAATGAAAAATATAACCTTCTATGCAGGCAGGCACCAGTGGTAGTTCTGCTTTAATGCAGCAATTATACTTGAGAATAAAACTAAGTGTGTGCATGTCCCTAATGTAATTATCATTTGCGGTGCTATGTTATTCTAGTAAAAATTCCGCTTTAAGAATATTTCTCATGATAAATGTCTATATAAAGATAAATGATGAATGATATTTCCATGAAAATAAATATTTAACCATAAAACCATCATTGCTACTTATGGCTAACTTAATTCTAACCTCCATATGCACATACATGTTTGTGTTTCTTTGCAGTTCCAATATAAAGTTGCCAAAGACCTTAAATAAGTCGGAAATGTTTAAGTACAAACCAGACTCATGAGATTAAAGATGTGTTTGTTTTATTTTCAAATGATCTGATAAAAAGGAGCTGTGCTATTGTGCTTTCCATGCACATTTTGTAAAATAAATGAAATATTAGAAAAGTTCAAAAGATATTTGCTTTGATTGTGGTTTTACTTGCCATTAGAAAACTGTCTTGCTGCTTCATCAGCAACAATGTGGCCAACAGGAAGATCCAGACTCCATCCAAGCTGGGAAATAAACTTGGAACTATACACAGGGATACTACAGTATTCCTTTCAACATATTTTGTATATTGTTAACACACGATAATTTCTTACTCTTAAAGGTGCGGTAAAGAGTTAGAAATATACTGAATATGAGCAAGATAAGGATTTACTCCTTATAGAAAGGAAACCCTCAGTTAGAAAGAATTAAGCTGAATTAAAGAGTTCTCATATTTAAATTGTTTTGTGCTGATTCCCTCATAGTTTACCTTTTTCTCCTGGACACTAGTTGGTGCTGTTAATAACAAAGGAATCTCCTTGTGCTACTTTGCAGGAAAAGCCTTGTAACATGTATTCTTATAAGGTTTACTGCTCCTTTATCTTGAAAACTAATTTTAAAGCCTGTGTACATGGGCCAACACTGGTGGCGCTGCAGTCATGCGCAGTACTGACTGCTGGAACGCTCTGCGGCTGAAACGGAGCTGGTCACTTCAAATTCAGACCATGGTCCTCTCTGAGCACCTTCCTGGGACCAATTGGTCCCAGGAAGGTGCGCAGAGAGGACTCCGGTCTGAATTTGGAGCGCCCCGCTCTGTATCAGCCATGGTGCAGGCAATCTGTACTGGGAATGACTGTGGTGTGCTCAGCCGTCTCTGCTGAGCATGACGGCTTCTGATAAACATCCTTAGCGAATTATAATATAGGATGTGTAGTTATTCCCTAATGGTAGTAATAATAATAACACTAATAAAAGGTTTGACCTTTTCACAGTTTAATAGTGTCAAAACCAGAAGTAATCCAATTTAGTCCTTGATAGCCACAATAAAGGCCAGCATTTGGGGCCAACAAATAAGTAAGTTGTGTAAAGACTATAAATCTGTCACTTTGAATGAAGCTTAGATATTTAGTGTTGCCAACTTGCTATCAATGCTCAAAAAATATCCTGTCCTTCTTTCTGCCGCCATTGACTTATTTTGGGCTCCAAGCCAATTTTTTTACTAGATTTCTGTTATTTTACCAACTAGGGGAAACCCTATACATTTCAAAAAACTTCAGTCAGAAACCGTCTCTGCAGAATAATAGCCTAAAGATCAGCAGATTAATAATTTTGTAAATATTAGCTGTGTTATTTCAGGATGCTGACCTATTTCCGTACAGCAGATATGCTAATTTAGATGTACTGCACTGAGAGCTTAATTAGCATATGGAGCGGCACTGAGAGAGATGAAATGTTGTAATAAAATATTAATATCTCCAAAACAATCCACCTGCTGCTCTTTTGTCTAAAACATTGCATATGCAGTACAGAATATGCATACTTTACATACATAACCCGGCCAAGTTGATTAATAATGTTAAAACATTAATTAAAATTAAGGAAAGAGCACATCTCTGTTCTGTTTACAGCAATCAAGGTCTGACTTTTCCCAGTCATTGAATAAATACTTGGCTCACAACACTCTATATCACAAATACAGATTGGCTTGTGTGTTGTTAAGTATACTGAAGCAGTAGCACAAAAGCAGGGTGATTAGGGGCTGCCGCTTCCCTCTCCAGTAATCTAACCACTGGATTTATAGAATGTGACATCTCTGCTCTTAATAAGTGATGCGTTGACCTGTGCACATGAACACTCAAGGAAATACACGAGGGAAGGACTTTCACCCTTTGAGCACCAGGAATGTGTGTGATGCATTGCTTCTCAATGAGTTGAGCACACCTCTGTCCTCAAGAGATAAAGTCACCTCCTTCATTATTCTCAGTGCTTCTAATTACAGGGATAATTATCAAGGGCAAACTGAGGCTGGGAATTGAGTTGGCTAGAGGCCCCCTCCTATGCAAACTACTGTCCTCTATCAGATGACAGAGAGAAAATTATTAATACCCCAATAATCCTATATAATAATTCGCTAAGTGTGTGTTTGTCAGAAGCCATCATGCGCAGTAGAGACGGCTGTGAGCGCTGCAGTCATGCGCAGTACAGACTGCCCGTGCCGCGGCTGATACGAAGCGGGGAGACTTAAATCCAGACTGGAGTCCTCTCTGCGCACTGGAAGGTGCGCACCTCTCTGCATCACCGCCAGGGTTGGCCCATGTATACGGGTTTTAAAACTAGTTATAAATATTTGCTGCTGCTGTGACTATGACTATGCCAGGGATGGACAATTTGTAGCACTCCAGTTGTTGTTGAACTCCAATTCCCATCATCCTCATGATGGAAGCTGAAGTCGGACAACAACAACTGGAGGGCCATAGGTTGCCAACTCCTAACCTAGGTAACAGCATTGGTTTTGGATACAGAATTATACAAAAAATTTATATGTATAGTTATTGTACAGTTGTATATTAATTTTAATTTTGGAAACTCCTCTCTGGAAATCCTATGTTTGTCCCAATTATTCCTTTGGTTTGTCAATAACAGTAGCAAGAACAATAAGATATTGATCTCCAATATATAAAAATATATAATAATAATAATAATATAAAAATATTACAAACACCAATAATTCAGTCAGTGATGTCCATTGCCTACACTGGCTATATCTGTAGGCAGAAGCATGGGTGTGTGCCAGATGGGTGTGTTAAGAAGTTGTGTACAGGTGGGCCTAGATGAATCCACTTCTTTGAATTAAGGGGTTAAAAGTGTCACTTAAACCGATGGCAATGCGTATTTGCTCACTATGGTACATTTAGTTTTCCCTAGGATTGGTCCACATTTTTATGTCCGTATATCTGTCTCCTGGTGTTGAGTCAAGCTCAGGAAATATATGCTGAAATCAATAACCCATATCAGTCAAGGGCAATCTGAGGCCCTCCAGCTGTTGAGGACTACAATTCCTAACATTAAGGAGGATGGGTACTGTAATCCTCAGTAGCTGGAATGTCGCAGGATGCCCGTGCTTGATATGGATTATTGATTTCAGCACATATTTCCTGCGGTTGAGTACTTATACTGGGAACAAATTATTCAATGTATCACCTCTACATTAATTTTGTTGCTCAGTTCTAAAAGTGTTGAACTCTTTAATCGATTCTGCAGGCCAATTGTACTATCCATTATTTGTGTCAGGAAAGAATAAAACATCCCATTGTCTAATTGCTTCCACTGGGATATCACCAACTGCATTGACAGCTTGCCCTTTATCTCCACTAAGTCATTCAGTTCGCTCCTTGAATTGTGAAAAACTGAAGGAAGGAGTCTGAATTGGCAATTTAAACATTTCTACAGAGACACAGCCAGTGGAATAAAGGAAGGAAGCAATTGTAAAACCTTTAACCCTTCGAGTGCCAGGTGGAAGAGAAATGCAGTGATGCTGATGAATTAAAAAGCACTGGAGCAATTGTGAATCAAACTAGAAACACCGTACGGGAACTAATAAATATTCCCACTATCATGTTCATTTAAATTAGGCTTTTAATCCATTGTTTGCTAAACAGATCTCAACTACATTGCTTTGCAATTCATTAGATACTTCTCTAAGAGTCACAGGGGTTAAAAGACTAACTTAAAGCACCACTCTGGTGCATAAAGTACTAAAAGATCAGTAAAGTTTTAGTAAGAAAAATATAGTGTATTACTTTCCCTACCGAGTAAAACAAGGTTACTTTGTATACAATAACAGTTTAAACTGACACTGTGATGGCATTCATGATGGAACTGTTATTATCACATCCTGTGGGGAACTGTAGTCAGTGGCTCACTTCTCCCATAGAATGAAATAGAATTACTCTCCATACACCAGGTAGCATTGTTTAAAGTAACAAAGATTAAATGGTTACAACTGTGGAACAAAGCACCTTCCAACACTGAGAGTTACCTTGTTTTACTCAGCAGGAATTATCTTACAATATGTGTTTTTTTTTTTTTAATAAAGGTTACAACTCCATTAACCTTCAGACCAGAGGAGTGTGCAAAGCTTCTTAATGCAATGTGCGCCCCTCTGGTAATGCTATGGTATATATAGAAAGCTATAACAAATCTGATAAAAAAAAAGTTCCAAAGGGGTTTTGTATGTCCTATTTGCTTACTTTCTATGCTCTGGGTTGAATAGGAAATGTGAAGGAGCGGGGCTTCCTTTGCTTGCTGAAATGGATGAGGGTTACAAGCCCTGTCCACTTCATTAATTTACACAGTTTAGAAAACAATGTCTAAGGGCCCTTAGAGGCCATTCACCCCACTGCAACAAGCTCTGCTGTAAATGACAACCCCCCACAAGGAAGGACTATGCCCTTTGTTCACACAAGATGCAAACACATCAACCAAGACACAAACCCTCTGTGCCTTACAGTTTTATGCCACCCTCTCAGGCAAATGTTGCTAAACTCTCAAGAAAATATTTAGTTTCTCATTAGCAGATTCAAAAATACATGCCAGCCAAATTAAACAAACTAAATGCTGACCTGGTTTTCTCATAATGAAACAGGGCCGCATTCATTGAGCTATAGAGGATAAAGATAATTAACAACTGCCTATATGATGTGCTAGTCATTTGTTTGAAATATAAGAATGTTTTTGAGAAATTAACCTTTATGAGTTGGTGGCACAGTCTGACATTTTACGTTAACTACTGTAGTTTCTGTTTAGGGCAAATATTACCTACCACAACTGTCCTATGAATTAATCTAGGGAGACCCCATATACGGGGGGGGGGGGTTAATAGCAGAATGAGACATAAGCTTGACCTTAAATATGGTTATTTATGTAATACTCTCCCTATACCAGGGAATTCAGTGCTGAAACAATGAGTTTATTTTTTAAAAAAATTTAAATATTGATATTGTGAATTACTTGTTTTTTTCTAAAACTACAAACACAGGCCTGGATTGAATTGCAAGTGATCCATGTATCAATGCTTTTTTCTTACAGATACCATTATCACCTGCAATAGAATTAACCCATAGGTAGGTTAAACTATTGTATTTGTGAATGTTGGGAATTTAAAAAAAATATAACATTGGGGACATACATATTTACAGAAACATAAAAAGCACCTGATACACAAGGCAGTATAAGAAATGTACTAATATGATTCCTCGCTAAACCAAACATGATAATCCATTTTCTAGTCCTGTGGTTATTAGGAAAAATGCTCCCCTGTACACCACTTGTGCCAGGGTCAGGCAGTGAATGTTTTAGGGGCATTATTTTCATCTGCTCCTTGTTCAAAATGATTGGAAACTGGCATAACAACCCCCTATAGGGAAGGAATTTGGAGCTTGCTTCCATTACATTCTTATTGACACATGCTCTAGTAAATACCCTGAAGTATAACCATTGGAGTTTGAGGCTAATGCCAAATGGAACTTCACTGGCCAATACATTTACCCCAACGATGATGTACAAGCTATGCTATGGGGACAAATAATACATGTTTTTTTCATTTAAACTGTTTTTTTAGATGAATGCGAGAAACTGAAACATACAGATGTGGGAAAAAAAAAAAAAAAATATATATATATATATATATATATATATATATATATATATATGAGAGAATGTAAGCAGAATGTACACGTACTTAACAGATATGTCTAGCCAGCAAAAAGCAACAGGGGAATACTTAAAAAGAATAGGTCAATGCAACTTAAAATATATAAAACACACAATTAGCCGTTGAACCAATGCATTTCTAGATACTATTGTCTTTTCATTAGATTTCTAGGTTAAACAAAGAAAACAAACAAAGCAAGTTTTTCCAAAGACTGATTCCTGCTTATTTTGGGCATTATACTAACAAGGTCGGGGGGATCCCCCTGTTTGCCGTGTACTAACTGCGTACATTCTCATATATATCCTTGACCATGGATACAGCACCTCCACAGCTATATGTTACTGCTTCTGGTTTCTTTTGTCCTTCTTTCAAGGTGAAGATTTTCATATTGGTGTGCAGCTGGAAGACATTGCATGTGTGGAGGCAGTCCAAATGTCCTCTATTGGCATGTATGCTACTGTTATGACATTTTCAACTCCAATCTTATGCACGAGTATAACCATTGGAGCTCTTCGGTACATTTGGTAACCAAATGAAATTGCCCTCTGAGACATCCTCTCCTGCTTCATATCATTGAATGGTAGAGAGGTCTCCAAAGCATTCAGAGGGTTAAAAGCCCTATATAAATCAATAGGAATCTGGGGAATTTTTATTTGTTCTCCATTCTGCACTTGGTATGAACAAGAATTGCTCCAGTTTCTTAGTAAATCAGCATCAATGTTTAAAATGATATAGCAAAATATTAGATCTTCCATACCCTGCCTGGTAATTAGTTAACATCTTGGAAGCAATGTGTTGGAGCCATCTCTATGAATTATTAATTAAACTATAATTTAAAAAAAATAATCTGCAATAACAATAACTTGAAGTAAAGGGAAGACTGCTGAATCCACAGCAACAGAAGCTAATACAACTATTTGAATCATACAAATTGACTTCAAAGGCAATGACTGAGCCACTGAAATGTTCTTTTCCCAGTAACCCTTTGCATTGTAATTCAAATGAAGGCATTCACATAACTCATGTATGAGGTTTTATTTCTGTGCAATAACCTGCATCAGAGCTTTGTGAATTTCCCCTATTGTCATGTGAGTCCTATCTAGAGATTTTGCTTGCCAAAAGTTAGCAGAATTGAACTGCAAGCTCTGTTTTCAGTCATGTGTATACTCTTTCTATATTCAATGTCTGTGAAATATATCCCTGGACACTCTGCTTGTATTATATATACACATTTGTTTGGTGTTTTATTTAAATCTGAAACACATTGAGGCAAATCAACTGCACCAGAAGGAACAAATAAACATTCCCATTGGAATGAATGCTAGAGAGGTCTGTATTAGGGATGGGTGAAAATAGTGGGAACAAATTGGTGGATTGGCCACAAGAATGTCCTTTCCACTGACATTCAGTCTGGGGAACTGATGTGAATGATAGCTTATGAATGAGCCTAGATGTATGCGTAAGTGCATGGTGACCTGCACACAGGAACATTGGGAACACGGTGCAGGAACTGTGGGAACACAGGTGCAAGGAGGTTAAGCCCACTGAAATCAATAGGATTAACCTTTTCATTGTAGTTTTCAACTGATTTTATTTCCCATGGAAAGGAAAATGAACTATAGACCCTAATCCCACTCTATTACCCATTGCTCCTCAATGTGTTGGAGACCTCTCTAGAATTCACGAGAGGGAACTCTCCACAATTCATTGATCTAGATGAAAGGAGGAATCTGCATTGTCCTCCTATGGTGTTGTTGGCTGGCCCCAGAGTGACTCCACTTATCTCTTGAACATAGGCCTCATAAATATATCTGTAACCATTCTAAAATTCTCAGAACAAACTAGCAAGTAAAAATCCCCATAGAATAGAGCAGAATAGTAATGTTTCACAAAAACAGCAGCTCCAATTAATCTTCATAGTATTTGGACCATGGAGAGTGTTATTTCAATACTGTCAGAGTTGTAGTTCAAGAGGAATTGAATGATAATGTTTCCCCCTCCTGCCCCTTTTACCTAGTGTAACACTGCTCACCTCAGATGGGGAATCTGGTCTCTTGACCAAATAGCTCACAGCAAGGGACAATCTTCTTACTGTGAGAATAATGAAAACCCTGCCCCCATTGACAGGTTTTTCCTGTCACTGAAGATTGTCCCTCTCTGCGATACATCCGGACAGTCTTCCTGCTCTGAGGTGAGCAGTGTTACATCAGTAAAAGGGGAGGGAGGGGGATACTTTATCATTCAAGGGGGGCAGGGTTTTCATTGTTCTCACAGTAAGAAGTTTGTCCCTTGCTGTGAGCTGTCTGGTCTTAAGACCAGATTCCACATCTGAGGGGAGGCGACTTACACTAGGTAAAAGGGACATGAAGGGGATATTTTATAATTCAATTAATCCTGAACTACAACTCTGACAGTATTGAAATAACACTCTCCGTGGCCCAAATACTATGAAGATTAATTGGAGCTGCTTGTATTGTGAAACATTACTATCCCTTTAAAGTCTATTTTCTTCTGAGCATTTTAGGATGTTTACAGATATATTTATGAGGTTTATGCTAGAGATGTTGCCAATGCATTCTAAAGCATTCATGGGTTTAACCCTTTGCGTGCCAGAGGGGTGAGCAACGCATTGCAGAACAAGGGTTACAAGTTCCATAAACTTAATGGGAATTGTGACAATGTGTCCTGTATAGTGAAGCTGATTTGCCCCAAATGAGTTTTATTTTGAGCATAGGGCCCTTTGTTGGTTAAAATAAGGATGGATGATATAAAGATATGCCATTTATATCACTTTCCACTTTGCTATACGTAACCTTGACCACAATATAGGACAGTGTGAGCTCAGTTGTTTTGTTGTAGTGTTTCAGTTGTTCAAAGACTCTGGGGCAAGGGATAGCTTTCTATCAGCTCTCATTTGGGTTTATGAACTGAGGGGAATACGTGTTATGCATTTATGACAGGAGACAAAAACATGATTGAATCAGCGGGGTAGCTTCTTTTGGGATATTGCTGTGTCAATCAAGGAAGGCAGCTGTGATGGAGACAATGTTCTGCTGCCCTGAAATAAGCTTAATCAGCTTCCTTGTGCTTATGTATGCTGATCTTGGATGAGATCAGCCTAATGTGTATTAAGATGCAGAGCAAGTCAGGCAATGAGAGAAAGAGAACTGTGTTAGAAAAGCAATGGAGTTAAAAATGTGTTTAAGAATGAATTATTGCCTGTAGCTAATCAAATGTAAATGCCTCCCAAAATAATTTAAATGATATGGCAAATAATGTATCCAAATGTTTTTAATCTAATATAGAATAAAACTATCATTCATTGATGTTTCAATTGAATTTAACCCTTTGAGAGACAAAAGGGGGTATACAGAAGCAATGTTTTGCATATCCCACTGGTACGCAAAGGGTTAATGAATAATAAGGGCTACTGAAGCAACCATAGAAAACACATTGGGGGAGATGCACTAAAGTGTGATAAAGAGGTGATAAATTGGAGATAAAATCCAGTTCCTACGTTATTCTATGGAGCCTATGCACTAAGATTTCTTCAACTTTGGAGATCTTAGTGTATCGTCTCCATAGAATAACAGGAATTGGAGAAGAGATCTCATTGGAGAAGCCATCTCCACTTTATCACGTCTTTATCACACCTTAGTGCATGACTCCCACTGTGTAATTCTGGAGCATACCAACTGCACCACAGGAAACAAGTAAAAATTCCCCAAATTCCCAATGGTTTCAATAAGGCTTTTAAGCTCTTGAATGCCAAAGAGGTATACATTATTCTGCACCCACTTGGCACTTATATACCATAGGGGTTAACGTATGACAGTGTGAGAGTAGATCCGCTGTGTCAGCCTCCAAAACAAGCAGCAATACCTCAGAGTGTGAACTACAGCATATGATAACTGCAGTGGGCACACACCAGGGGGTACACATTCCTCTGTCGTTGAGACTTTAATGCCACCAAACCCTTATGCCTGCCCCATAGCATTTTAAGAAAAATAACAATGTTATACCATTTTCTCTGTTTAAATTAAATAAGGTGTAGAGGAATGAAACACCCAGAAGCTGCCTCATTGTCCTCCCATTGGCACATGCGGTATTAAGTGGAGAATTTGCAGAGTAAGAAGCCTCATAAATTGGCATTAGGCAAGAGCAGAGGTAGAAAATCGATTCCAGTGCCTGTTTTTGTTCAAAATCGTAGTTATACAATCAACCAATGCCCTTTTTGTGCTAATATGCCCGCTTTGCCCCATATGATGAATAATGAGGGAAATTCTAGGCTAAGTATAAGCTGTGCATATGGGAACTCATCCCAAACAATGTCTGGGATGGCTTAAATGGGATGAACACCAAGACCAGTATTGTGCTGCTTTATGTACTAAAGGAAACAAGAACAGCGCATGCAACAGTGTCCATATAGCACAGGTAGGTAACCTAGGGCCCTCCAGATATTGAGAACTAGAACCCCCACCATCTCCAGTAAGCTAGTGGCTATCTAGGCATGATGGGAATTGTAGTATTCAACAGTGGGAGGACCTCAGGTTGACCTCCCCTGGCATACAGCATGCTAAATGCCTTTCTTTTATACATCTGCCTTAATGCATGCTGATGAAGAATGAAAAGTTAGATATAAAACCTATCTTTATACATAAATATGAGACAACCTGGCTGAAACACACCAGCAAGAGTGAGATAAACTCTGATTGTAATGAAAAGGAGAAAGGGGAAATGAGAAAATAAAAATAATAACTATCAATTAATAGCACAATTAAAAAAATATTTCTAAGTTCTCCAAAGGGACTTGGTAGAGAGCAGTCAGTTTTTCCATCTTTCCATTTTTGGAGACTTTTTTCCAATTTCCAATTTGTGGGATTATGTTTTCAGCTTCAATGATTACTTGCCAATGTTTATTGAAAGTGCCAGGATTATAAAGATCTTTTCAAGCCTCACATACCCACTATTCATGTGAAAGTATGCACTCTGTTGGTGTAGCTTAGTGAAAGCCTTTCTATGCTCTTTGCAGTAATCTTTTTTTCTTCTTTTCCAGTGCATCTAGGAGCTGAGGCAATATCTGCAAATATCCTCTTAGAATTGAAAATAGACGGGCGTCACATAAATCTGGATAAATCTGGCAATTTTGGAAAGGATTATTTTGACAGTCAATGCACATTTATGTAAAATAGAACTATCAGCACTCGGACAGATCTAGTTGTCTTAAAATGATACAGAACCTGTTTAATCTTTTGAATTTCAATGCATTGTCCTCGCATTCAAAGAGGTTATTTGAGTGCAGAGTTAAGAGGCAAGTGTCCCTTTTAATGAGAACAGGCTGATGTACTAAGTAGAATTGGAGGAATTCAGGAGTACACCAGTTGCACAACAGTATAAAAATAAAACTCCCAAATTCCCATGGTTTAACTCCTTAACCCTTTGAATGCCAGTGGGGTACGCAATGCATTTTTTTGCTATGTGTTACGTACCCCTTGGCACTCAAAGTGTTAAGGACCAGAGGTTCAGGGAAGTTACCTTCCCTAAAGGACCTATTTGATAGTTGCCGACTCGCCGGTACACATGACCTGTTATGTGTACTGTTGCGCTGAGTTGGGGTTTGAGAGGGACAGATCCAGTCTTGGAGCAGCCAATTTCAGACCTCATTTTCACTTACAGCACTACCACAGGAATGCTTCAAGTAAAAAGTATGTGACGTGCTATGACTGTCACCGGTCCTTAAAGCAAAAACTTTGTGATGTCATAGCACTTCACGTGATCCTTAAGGGATTAAAATTCCATGTAAATCAATAGGAACTTTTAATTATACCTTAACATACAGTTGGTTTATCACAGAATTGACCCAGTTCTTCTTAGTACATTAGCCTCTTTTTGTGAAGGAGGGGTGTATCTTCCCACCACCACTCATAGGGACATCTGAATGAGTGGAATACTGGGATATTTTATTTGTTCAATGTGGTACAGTTTGATTGCCCTAGAATTACCCCAAGTTTCTTATTACATCAGCCTCAAAGAGTTAAAGAGTTCTCAAATATTCACTGAGTTAACCAGAGGGATTTTTTTCATTAAGAACATAAGCTGCTTCTGAGTATGACAGAGTTGACATTTAATTGTGATAAGATGTGGTAGGAGGAATATTGCAGGCACCAAGTGACATCTCAAGCTGGAAACAAATAAGGTCTTAGAGCCATGCGGTACCACTTCTCAATCTGCCTGTCCAATAAGTAAAAAGGCATGAAGTTTAGAGAAAAAACTTGATGGGAAAGATTTAGCTGCAGTTCTTTTCTTTTGATCTATTGCCAGTTTAAGCGAAACAGCCCAATAAAATTCTACCTCACACAAGTCACAATATACTGATTATCCCACTCTATGGGGAGAGTAGGGGGGAGGCAGGTTTCCAAGAGAACAAAATAAAAGAGCACAAATCAAATCGGGGCTGATTTTCCGCAAAGTTATGCCAGGTTTATGATCCAGTACACTCTATACCTGGTATTACATAAGACCAAGAAGGAAATGTACTATTAAAGCAATACAAGGTGTATTGCAGTTTCTCAACCATGACCCTAAGATACCACTAGCAGGGTAGATTTTCTCAGAATGAGACTCAGATTGTAAGACCCACTGTCATGCCAAGGCCTCTGGTTTGTATAATTTGTTTGTTTGTTTTGTATTTGGGTGTTATTCAAACTGAACCAGTCCTAGGCCATAAAATTAGCTGAGTAGATAACATCACAGGAAACTGAATGAGCAATCACCAGAGCAGAACATATAGTGTGCCATAAAAAAAGGTCTTGGGCCCTCTGCTTTGATGGGGGGTTATCCAGAGAACTGTGTATATTGTAAACTGTCAGGCCACACCTTCGCCCAGGTAACACCCAGGGGTTCTGGCCTCTTAGAAGGAACTGTGGAAAGTATTTTATATGGGATTTTTGGATAAAAAAAGTGAATTTCTGTGTAACAACTGAAGGGGGAAATACCATCTGAAGTTCCCGCAAGGACTCTTAAAATATCGGTAATTGTATTTAAGGATTTCTTGTGTTTCTCCCATTTTATTTTATGGACTGTTTTGCTTATGTGTAATCTTTATTTCTGTATTTTTTTACCCAGCACTGTGAAGCCTTTTTTCAGATTAAATGTTCCATTAATCAGCTCTTGTCTCTGTTCTGTAATATGAACTCACTACTCTGAAGGAAGCTCAGGTAGCACACGTTACTAAAGGGTTAATTACATTTGTCTGATTTTTTTTTATACTGTATTTTGTTGTGTTTGGGGTAACCTAAGACGCCCAGATATAAAGTCTTGGTGGTGGCAGAGAATTGTAGTACTGGGGAGATAATGCAGGAGGGATTTCAGGGGTTAATTTGGTGGTTGCTAGGAATAGTAACAGGGAACCAGGGGTCTGCTTTTGTTAACCCTTTCCCTCCCACACTCTCCCCACTGTCTCAGCAGGGTCTATAGCCCTCGCTTTGACACCTACCTATATGAATAAAAGGCCCACTAATTATACACTTGTTCTCGGGCAGTTAAGTATTTTAAACTTGCACTTTAGGTTGTTCTTTTGGACAGTGGTTGAGAAACACTGCTCAGTTGACTTCAAATAATAATGTACTGCATACATAACTGGTCTCATGTAATACTTTACTGATCTCAGATAACTGTATGTTGCCCTACTAATACCATGCAATACTCCACTGTTATCCTGTCATTTTGTATTGTTGGTCTTATGTAATTTGTATATTGTATACAGTGCTGCTATACTGTTATTTAACTTTCTCAGCCAACTGCAAGCTTGGGTTACGGGGAAGCCTCTACAACATTGCACCCAAAAGACTAACACAACATACAAAGTAAATAATGAGTCAAATAATATTTAAGCTCCTGTCAATCTATAACTTTTGTTTGGCAAAGCCAACTATGCTTTCTCTCTACATTACATTCCTCTTTCAGTTTTCTCTGTAATTGTTATATTCATAGTCATATGTCGATCAGTTCTGGGGAAAACCAAAAGCACCAAAGAAAACACCCCTTCCCGCTGATTTAAATTGAGCTTTTAATTCCAGCTCTGTAGTTGATGCTGACATATTCTAGCAGCCTCAGAAGGAGAAGTGAGGCAATACCAGAACAGGTGAGAAATGTATTATGTAGGTTATGTCACATAGGTCAGTGAACATAGTTCTGCTGAGGTTAAAGGGTCCCTAGCTACTAAACAAAACATATCTAAAACCATTATACTGATAGGGAGGTTTAATAGTTACCTTTAATAAGACTAAAAGCTGGTAGGTGACAGATCAAATTTAAATGGTATATAATCCATGAGATAGTTTATCTCTCTCTGAAGTTATATTTGACAAATAATGTCTGCACAGTCTAGAAGTCAAACATATATTGCTCAAACAAATAGTTTTTTAAAAAAACTAAGTGCTTTACTATTCTCCCCCTCCTTAGTTAAGCATTGTAAAAAATAACAACAACAAAATATTTTCCTCCATTTATGTTGTAATGGTTATCTGCCAGCGTCCCAAGCTATCATTTGAAATACAAAGACCTGACCCTTATGCCAATGTATAAAACCCTTTTCCTTTATTAAACCAGCATAATATTTAACAAAATACAGTTTATCTCAATTTACACACACAAATAATCTAAATCATCAAATAATTTCCATTCACTTTTTTCTCTCCATGAACGTTTATACAATGGAGAGTGCTAATATTTGTATTGGCACATATGTTTCTTTGCATTTACTGAAGTTCTAATGTTAAATATTAAGTGGTCAGGGCTCAGACATGCTAAGGGTTTGATTCACAAGGATAACTTCAGAGACGTGCTGAGTACAGTAAGTGAGGCTGGTGTACATAGAAGACCTGGAGCAATTCTGGGGAAAACTGTAACATAGAGAACACATTCAATTTCCCCAAATCCCCACTGACTTAAAATGGGGATTTCAAAATGTAATCCTTTGAGTGTCACAGTGGTATGCAACACATTGTAAAGCTTAGATTGTAAGGTCCTTGGGGCAGGGTCCCTTTCCCAATCTAGGATTCCCTTGCTGCACTTTCCCCCACGAATAATGTATTGCACTTAAGTTCAATGCTCTTAACTCTGTTCTGTAATTTTGTATTATATTATTTCAACTTTTGTTAAGCTCTGTGTACATGTATGGTGCTATATAAATAAAGATACATACATACATACATGTGTTGCATACCACCCTGGCACTCAAAGGGTTAAAGGGATATCATCACCAAAAAATGGAAAGGATTCACATCTATTAAAATATTGTGTACTCGTTGTCAGGATTTTTTTTTCCTTTGGTGCAAAAAGTTCTAAAATCTTTCAAAATAAATATGGAGATTGCCTAAAAAATAGTTACAAATTCTGCAAGTTATCTGACTTGTTCTAAAAACTGATAAAACCATGAACAGTCCTAAGTGATTGTAGGTTAGAACCTATCAAATCCCATTCACAGAAACTCTTATCTACTATTTGTTTATATCAATCATGCCATACGTTGCACTTATCTGTTATTAGGAGATTACATAAACATTCAGGGATCAAATGGTCATGCACAACTGTATATACATTGGAAAGGCAAGTTTACTACATATTGTGAGGCTAAGCTGTACAATTTTTGCTCTAGGAATACATGATATTTGAACTGGTATGAATCCTATTTAGTTTCAGGTGGTAATGCCCCTTTAGGCACACAGAACATGGATAATAACACTGGTGATAAGCAGACCAAACAGTCCCTTAGTAGTAAAATAAATAAAGCTTTATTTCAATACAATACAAATTATTCATACCTGCTGCATCTTATTTGTTAGCTGTATCAGGGGAGACTTATAGATTGACTTGGTGTCAAAAGTGCAGGTACAGGTCCCTTTACCCATTTCAATGCCAGAAAGCTGTCCAATGCATTGGATACTTCTCTGGCACTCAGTGGGTTAACTGTTGAAGAAGACTCCACTGCTTCACATATACACACAAAAACACAAACACAGATGTACTCATACACATACAAACACATAAATATACACATACACGCAGATGCACACACACACACATAAACAGATGCACACATACACACACACACACACACACACACACACACACAAATATGCACATACAGCAACTAAACACCAGCACAAACATATACCCACATTAACAGATACATCTAAAGCAATAAACACATACACAAACACATGTACACACAGATATACATACACACAAACATATGCACACACACATAAAGATATAGATACACACATAGACACAAACAAACACATGCACTCATAAGCACATACACAGATACACCCATACAGATAAACAACACAAACACGCATATACACACACAAATACATAAACACACACAAACAGCTACAATATATATATATATATATATATATATATATATATATATATATATATATAAAAAGAATAACCCTCATTGCATAATGTATGGTACCTCACACACAGAACATAATTTATGTCTCCTCAGAAAACAAACACACATTGAACAGAATGCCTCATTACATAATTTATGTCTCATTAGGAGACAGAACTCCTATTGGGTGATTCAATGGGGACTTTACTGCTCCCATTGGGTGATTCAATGGGGGCATGTTTATCATACAGGGAGTTGGCCTGCCCCCTCCAGCCCGCCCACCACTATCCAACTGACAAAAAAAAAATATATAGCTGCCACCGGCCCCTCAAGTAGGGGATATCAATAACTTCTCCCGGTCCACACACACTCTCACTCAGGATCATGACCCCACAAACACACTGTTTCACCTCCCACAGATAATTGTAACCCTCCATACACTCTGTTTCAGTACGAGGGTGTAATGTTTCCATAAAATACAAGCTCAGGGATAAACTTAATAGCAACTCTTTTATTTAACTCTTTTCATCTCTTCAATCAACCTCACTAACTGTCTGTTTTCAACTGTCACTCCTCCACTTCCTACTTCCTGATTCCAGCCCTTTCTCCTTAAAGGGAGAGAGACGATTTGCTGTATGTTACAGAGGGCAAGCCTCAAACACCACTTTCTATTTGTTCCCACAACATATTGATATGTTGCCTCAACTGAAGAGCCACCGTGTGTTATATTGCTATGTTATCTCAACTTAACCCTTTGAGTGCCAGAGGGGTACGCAATGCATTGCAAAGAACTAACAAAGGGTTAAGTAAGGAGGAGTTATTGCTCCCATTGGGTGATTCAATGGGGGAGTGATTTAAATCATGCAGGGAGTTGGCCTGCCCCCACTATTTAGCCCACCCACCACTATCCAAGTAACTAAAAAAACAAAATGGCTGCCACTCGCTCCTACACCACAGACACAAACACATCAGACAAAAAACACACACACACTCATTCAACCACACACACTCAATCACACACTCACACTCTCACTCACACTCAATCATACACACAATAATTCACACACTCACACACTCTCACTCACACACTCTCACTCAATCACACACACTCAATCACACACACACTTAATCACACACACTCTCACTCACACACACTCAATAACACATACTCACAGTCTCTCATTCACAGTCTCTCATTCACACTCTCACACACTCACACTCTCTCACTCACTCTCATACACCCTCTCACTCTCACACTCTCTCACACTCACACACTCTCAATCACACACACTCACTCAATTACACACACTCACTAACACACTCACACAATCACTCACATGCAATCACTCACACGCAATCACTCACATGCAATCACTCACTCTCGCACTCACACGCACTCACACAACCTGGGAGCCAGCACGATCCACCTTCCACCATAGTCTCACTCACACTCACTCACACCCCGGGAGCCAGCACAATCTTCCTTCTACCATAGTATGTGCAATTACCACATGCATTTCAACTACATGAATTAATACCACTCACTCACACTCACACACACTCACTCACGCTCACTCACACCCCGGGAGCCAGCACGATCCACCTTCCACCATAGTATGTGCAATTACCACATGCATTTCAACTATATGAATGAATGCCACAGTGGAGGCATAAGTACAAACACAAACTCATTACAATGACACATAAGCATACCTGGGAACTTTCAAAATGAGCTGACCCTGAGATTGTGTAAATATTAACCCTTAGATTTCCTATAATATAGATTATTCTCGATATATCCCTAATTGTTGTAATCAAGAGTCGCTCCAGTCGGCATTCAAGGAGCCATTAATACACAACAACTTACAGATATCACTGCATGAACACACACAAATCAAGCTGGACTTCTCACTCTGCCTTTCTGGTACAAGTGGCACCCATTTAGAGACTAAAGAAGAATTTACCTGGAACAGAATATATAACAGGGAGCACTGAACTCTCTCACCCTGAGATTTTGGCTCTTCACCCTGAGCGTTCCCAGGTAAGCATATAAGTCACCCCCTTATGACTCACTTCTGTGTGTGTGTGTGTCTCTGTGTGTGCCTGTATGTTCCTCACTGTGTGTGTTGCATGTCTGTATCACACTCTATGTGTCTGCATGTTGTGCATTGCATGTATGTGTGTATGACTGTGTCGCTCTTTATGCATCTCAGTACGTGTGTGCATTTGTGTGTGTGTCTCTGTGTGTGTTTGTCTTGCATCCGTGTGTGTGCATGAATTCCCTATATATCCTGACGGGCAGCGCCGTCCCACATTGCTAGTATACAATAAAAAAATCACACTGTTTCTGGCTTGCTGTCCACCTCTCACTGGACGGCAGAGGGGTGGAGTGCACACACAGGGCAGTGCTTTTTACAGGAGTGGCCAGGAGGCAAAGAAGTGAGACTCATGTAGTTCCACTACATGCATGGAGCTCCAAAGTCAATTGGTAAAGCAATGCAGCATTCGCTATTACAGTATAAAATAAAAGTCCCTTTGATTGAATTTGGAATTGTAATCCCTTAGATGCTAGCGAAGGGGATAATTGTATAAATACTATTCAGCTTATCTTCACCAGAATTGCTCAGTTTTTGCCTTCACACACTCCCCAATATATCTCAACCTCTATCAAGTTACAGGAATATTTATGTTTTACATCTTAAAACACAGCCTTTTGATATGAGGGAAGTTCAGATTTAACATTACTACTGTGTATTTGTTCAATTTCCAGGGGCACCAGAATGTGGCTACAGCACTGCCTAGGATACAGGACCATCACTATAAAGGTATGCAGTAAAGATAAAACACAATGAAGTATGTGTAATATTGCTACTATAACATGAGCCAAGTTATCAGAAGCCACAACTTTATCAGCTGTCATACTAGACCATTTCCTGGTGAATATATACAGGCAGGACATGGAAAAATGGTGCAATGGAAGTGTGTCTCTTCTCGTACAAGCAATCATTCAAGTGGACCTGTCACCCTAAGATAATTTAGTTTGTTTTAAAGAGAAATTAAAACTGCCTATATGCTATACTAGCTATTATAGTATAAATAGTTTATGAGAAATGGATCTTTGTTGGTGGCGCAGTGTGGCGCATTATGCTAATTAATTTATATGGTAGGCCAGTATTACCACACTCTGAGGATAATGTACTAGCTAGAGTAGTTCTAAGACAAACCAACTACACCATATGGGACAAATAATAATTCCTGATGCACTGGATACTGCCCTGGCACTCAAAGGGGTTAAATGGGGCTTCTAAAACATTGGCTGCTAGAGAAGCCTGCAGTGCACTGCTTCAAAATGCATTGAAGACCTCTCTAGAATTCAGAGTTAAAAGGCTACATTTAAATCAGTGGGAATTTGTATGTGTTCCCTATGCAGTTGGTTTACCTCAGACTTCCTCTACCTTGCTTTAGAACATCAACCTCACTGTGATGCTAATTATTGTTGGCCAAGACCACCCACTGATAACATTTCTAACAGCACAAGTAATACAGGGAATTTCAAACATAACTGATTAGCATACTGTGAAGGGAATTAGCATAATGTGCCACTCTGTACCTGTCAACTGTCACGCACACAGAGGGTAAGAACCCGTGTGGTGATGGCTCTGGTTCAGATTCTAGCGTGCGTAGCTTGGGTGCTAGGCTTGAGAGTGGTGACGGCGTGCCAGGTATTCCCTTGCTGCAGCTGAAGCTGGTTAGAGGTGCTGGTTGAGATGGGGTACAACCAGGATGGGAGTACTTGGGAACTGTTGAGAACCAGGCCGATGGGACAGGCTAGAATCTGAGCAGAGAGGGGTAGGCAAGAGCAATAGGCCTAATTGGTGGTGAAGTACCAAGAACCAGAGTCTAGCTGGACAGGAAGGCCAGGGGTCAAAGCCAGGAGTGGAGATTAGCCGTAGTCAGGTGAAGCCAGGTGTCAAAGCCAGGAGTAGAGATCAGCCGTAGTCAGGTGAAGGTAGGGGTCAGAGCCAGGAGTAAAGATCAGCAGTAGTCAGGTGAAGCCAGGGGTCAGAGCCAGGAGTAGAGATTAACTGTAGTCAGGTGAAGCCGGGGGTCAGAGCCAGGAGTAGAGAACAGCCATAGTCAGATGAAGCCAGGGGTCAGAGCCTGGAGTAGATATCACAAAAAAACAAACAATAATGCTACTGAGCTAGTGGAACGGGCACCCTGAGCCTGGGACAGCCCGTTCAAATAAAGGAGAGGAGCCAAAGAGAGGAGGACAGGAGGGGGGCTCGTCTGGGAGCCGTGCAGGATAGAAGGCCCCAGTCCAGTGACGCACCAGACCAGACGCATGCGCAGACACGAAGGAAAGAGACTGCAGCGTCCTGCACATGCGTGGTCTACGAGGTAAGCCGGAACCAAATATAACTGCTGCTGCGGGCAAGAGAGAGGCGAATGAGCAGGAAGAAGGCGCCGGCCAGGACACAGTGACAGTACCATCAAAATACACATTTCAGTTTCTCAAAAAATATTTATTTTGCAGAAAAATGGCTAGAACAATGTGTAGGCAGAGTTTAATTCTCTATAAAACTAACACAACTAGACTTAATGTGTCAGGTCAACTTTAAAGGAGAAGTGACACGCCCACAGTTTTTCTTGAAGGGTCAAGTAGGCTCAAGTATTCTGCCTGATTCAGTTTTTAAAAAATTCAAGCAACTGTAATGTCTGCCTCCATGCAGAGATGGATTAAGGATCCATAGGGTCCTAGGCAAGGTAACAATTTGGGGCCCCACATCTCTTGATCCAGACACGTCGCTTGATCTTGACACAGAGGGCTGCTAGCAGGAACTAGCATTGTGTCTCTAAATTAAGTGGTAGCAACTGGATGATGCTATTCTCTTTAAAAAAAAAGGCATCTGACACCAGATGTTTGTGGCAACAACAGCCGAGTCTCTCTCTGTTGGCCCATCACTTGCATCCAGGGCCCCTCATGTTGCCATGGGTTCTCGGCAGTAGTCTAATTTTCCATAATGGATGATCCAGCTCCGCCTCCATGGATATGACATCCAGAATAGATTGATGATGTGAACTCTTAAACAAAGGAACAAGGGAAAATTTCATCTGGGCAATTAGGATTTTATGGTCGTACTACAATACTAAACCATACTAAGATACTGGCCAAGAATTACAAGGTGATATTTTTCCTTTAAGAAGCTGAATGCTTACAAAAATAGATTTAATATATTTCATAAATTACAGTAGAGAGACTTAAAGAGTAACCAGTTCATGATGCGTTCTTTCCATTTTATATAGAGAACATTTTGAAATACGATGATTGGTATTATTCAAACTGATAACTTGACCAACCAGGAGCAAATTACAGTCCAGCAATATAACTGTTCTGGTAAAAGTTTTATTACCCTTAACAAGCTGAAAATGTATATACGTCACTATCATAAATCTGGACTAGACTGTATAATGTGTTTGCTTATTCCTCTAACTGTGCCCCACATTGAGAGACAAAACACTCTGTGAGTAAACCAGTTCTCTGTAGATTTACAGGAGAATACTTTATTGCTGTTAGTAAAATTCTAGCAGAAGTTAAGTAAAACTCCATAAAAATGCCACTGTAGTTATTATCCTGTCATAATAATTTGGAATTTTAAAATAGTCCAAGATGTCTTCTTTTATTTCTCTCAACATCATTTGGATTTCACACCTCAAAGTTAAAAGGTCTGTTCCAAAAAAAATTAAAGAAGCAGTAAACTTTTTTTGTGAAAATTATATGTTATAGGGATTTACTGCTACATAAAACAAAAGTACTCTCACTTCAGGGAGATTTATCATTTCAAGGTTGTTATTATCCATTACATTTATTTATTTTTTGTTTAAATTAAACTGCAGTTTTCTAGTCTGGTCACCAGGTGGTGATGTTGCTGACTTACTATCAGCAATTGTAGTCAGTCAATTAAACTCTCCCATTTACAGCATTACAAAAATGTGTATCATATTGACACTAGCTGGTGCTAGATAGCAACATTTTTAGATTTTGGATTGTCAATGAAGTATCTCCATACTGGAAATTTCATAGACTGAGGGATTGCTGAGGGACTATCAATACTACTACAGGGGCTACTTGTTGCAATAGCACTAGTAGTAGGTGGCAGTTGTGCTGCATTTCAAACAGCAGCAGAAGCACTCATAGCTAGTGTTCTGGTTTTTGACTTGTGTTGCTGCTTAGACAATAACAGGGAGTGTGACATGGTGAAAGTTGAGCTTGGATGTGTTGATGCTGATAATGATGACTGTGATGATGGCTGTGCATTTTTAAGCATGTTTACTTGTAAAGATTTACCAGCTGATCACTAAAAGAATTTATAAACTGGTATATTGTTCTTTTACAGTGGTGGAAGACTGAGCCAATTCTTTTCAGATGCAGTTCATCAGCATCAGAAGAAGAAGGGAAGGAGCATCAAATGACATATTCTGAATCAACATCATCATCAATAATTAATCAGCATCAGAAGCATCATCCACTTCCTCCCCACTACTTTCATATTGTTTGTAGGCTTTTTTAAAGTCTGAAAAAGCTTAATTTTACTTTCTCGTTGGGGTGGGGGGGATTATGGAACATTGTCTATTAGTTTGCAGCAGGTGTCATTGTTACTATCTGACACAGCATTGGGTCTCACAGATAATTCCTCCTCAACTATGGCAACAACACTAGAATGCTACCTGTCTTCATTTTAGAGTTAGAAGGCTTAGTACTGCAACAGATGGATCTTTTCATATTACTTGAACAGTTTCTTCAGGCAGAAGAGGATCATCACCATTTATTGCACAAGCTGCATCAACCATTGCCACAGTCTGATTGTTAGTAAGATCTTACTACCACCAAACTGTCCATTGCACTCCTTGTCATATTTGGTGAACATAATGATAACAGTGTTCATTTTTACTTTAAAGTACACTGCAGCTTTAGTGTGTGGGGTGATGTTTTGTTTACCATTGATTGTGTGAAAAGAGGATTTTAGTCTGTTAAATCCTTTTCTCTTAGTCCATACAGGTTACTGGTAACTTTGGGTAGGCGATCCGCCCCTTTAAATGTTCAATTAATCAGCTCTTGTCTCTGTTCTTTAATATGAACTCACTACTCAGAAGGAAGCTCAGGTAGCACACATTACTAATGGGTTAATTATATATGTCTGCCTATTAAGGTGATTTTATACTGTATTCTGTTGTGTTTGGGGTAACCTAAGGCGTCCAGATATAAAGTTGTGGTGCTGGCAGCAAATTGTAGTGCTGGGGTGATTACAGGAGGGATTTCAGGGGTTAATTTGGTGGTTGCTAGGAATAGTAACAGGTAACCAGGGGTCTGGTGGTGTTAACCCTTTCACTCCCACACTCTCCCCACTGTCTCAGCAGGGCCTATAGCCTTCACTTGTGACAATATGTTTATCCCTCTTGTTCTTATCTGCGTGGATGTAGAAGTGCGTGTGTGTATGCAACACAGTATTTCAAGTCAAACCTGATGTCTTAAATATATGATGCATTAGCATTACTTAAGTCTTAGTCAGACTCAGTCGTCTCTGACAGGAAGGACAACTGCATGTCTGACTGTTACTATCTGTCAAGAAATTTATATTATGTATTTATTTATTATTTATTTAATTTAATTTTAACTTTTCCTTTTTCCTTAAAGGGATAGTAATACTTCGTTTTAACTTTATTTTATTTTGTAGGCATTAAAAAAACATGAAGAATGATATAAGTCTTACCTCTCAAACCTTTATGGTTTAAGAGATATTCACAAGCAAAGTTTCCCCCTCCTGTTCAACCACATCAGAAGGGAGGTGCCCAGGTAGACTGCAGAGAGGGACAATCTTCAATTAAGATAAGGGAAAAAGCTGAAAAACTTGTCAAGGGGGGGGCTTTCATTGTTTTCATACAAAGAAAATTGTCCCCTTCTGTTATCTGTCTGGTCATACAACCAGATTCACATCTGAGAAGAGATGGCTTACACTAGGTTAAAGGGGCGGGGAGGGGAAACTTTGCTTGTGAATATCTAATAAACCATAAAGGTTTGAGGGATAAGACTTATGTCATTCTTCATGTTTTTTTAATGCCTACAAAATAAAATAAAGTTAAAATGAAGTATTACTATCCCTTTAATGTCCACTCACCCCACATTCCACCTGTCCAGAGAGTAACTGGCTTCCACCAGTTCTCCTATACCAAGTAACTCCAGCTCCATTTCTTTTCCTATCTGCCTCTACACTAAGCAGCATCAAAAAATTGTCTGCTTTCTCTCACTCCCAAGCACAAACAGCATATGGTAAACTGATACCCCCTTTTATACCTGGCAGGAATATGTAGGAGTAATTCTCCTCGCAGGGGGAATTATTACCATTGATTTCAATGCAATAAAAAAGCAGTAAAAAATGCACTTTTTGTGGGAATTCCCACTGAAGGGTAGAAGCACCATTTTTTAATGTTTCTCTTTCCAGGTTAAACATTGCATCCATCCCGACCCTATAGTACAGTTGATTTGTACAAAAATTAAGAGTATTAGTATATTCATTTCAGTGTCTCTAATCATGTTAAATGAAATGGACGTTCAGTCGCAAATGCTTTTAGTTTAAACCAACAAAAGGCCACCTATGAAGTACACAGAATTCAAATGTTTCTACCAATAAAGGCAAATGCCAGGACTTTCCCCTGAATCTAATGGAAAAGAAGAAGTAAATGGTTCCCAATGGAGCCACACAGCTGGACTCAGTTGTAGACGCTTTTTGAGACATCCTGAATTGTAAATTAAGTAGCACACACAGAGGTATTTGGGTCATAGTTGTAACTCCACTGACACAAACTAGTTATTAACAAGTTATATGAGACGGAAAACACTGCTGGATACCAGCATCTCAAATTAAAACTATGAATATAAGGTTGAGGCATTTTGTTATTCTATTAGTTAGCTCATAAAATCTTTGTTTTTGCTTACCATTATGAGGCAACACTTTTATTTGTCCAGATGCTCTTCCAAAGAGTCTGGAATTCGGAACTGTTCCCATCAATCAACTGTCTTCTACAAAGCTACAGAACCATACTCCAACTTCAATAGGATTTTTTTACAACAGTTACAGCATTAACCCCTTAAGGGGCAGAGAGGTGTGTACATTGCAATGTGTTACACATCCTTAACCCTTTGAGTTCCAGAGGGGTACGGAATGCATTGCTTTGGCACCCAAAGGCTTAAGGGGTTAAGTGCTGAACAACAATTACAATGACTAACTGGTACATTGAACTTTTTTATGTGCACATAAATGTTTTCTATTGATATGGATCATTTTCTTTTTGACCTACATGGATATAAGGCACATTTTTGGAACATTTGTTCATCGAGCTGGAGAGCTCTGCTATAGAACATGTTTTATAGTAAGTTCCTTATTTTAGCATTATATAAGAAAAGTATGAGTTATTTTACTATTATGTTTAATTTAACACTCTAATCAACCTCTTCTTTTGACCCTCTAAAGACCAAATGGGTGACCTGTGCATTGCAAAGTGATGCGCTGAACACCTCTCAGGTCCTTAAACGATTTCATTATAAGTGTCCGAAGGTTATTATTATTATTCTTTATTCATATAGCACCAACTAATTCCGCAGCGCTGTACAATTGGGAATAGACATACAGAGGTATTACATAGTACAATCAGATGTGGAGAACAGGAGGATCAGAGGGCCCTGGTTCAGGACATAAGTAATGTAATTTATTTTATTACACAAGTACGGACAAATTTATCATCATAGCTGAAAACATTGTCTTCTAGAGTTCCAGGAGGGGGCTCATATGTGCCGATGGGGGGGATATAAATGATGCGAGCTGAGTCATAAAGGGGTGGCGTTAATCACGGGTGGACAGGGCTTAAGAGACTGTGCATAAAGTGGACGGGATGTTGGCAGAACAGAGTGGGAAGGAGGAGAAGTGGGTGGGAAGTGAGAGGAACGGGGGGGGGGAGAAGAAGTGGGCAGAGTTTCATAAGAAATTCACCAGTGCTGGCGAATCAGCCTATGTCCTGGTAATTAACTGTAAAAAAACAGCATCTCAGAGGCAGATCTGGAAAGAGTTCCCAGGCATGATTATCAAGCTAAAAATTCTGGAGCAAACCAACTGCACTATAGGGGACAACGAAACATGTGTATTGTTTTAAATGGGACTTTTAACTCCCTGAATGATAGGGAGGTTTCCAATGCATGAGAGGAAATAATATGAGATGAGAAAAGATGTATATCCCGTGCAGTGTGTAGATGGTGGCAGAGGGAGCACAGATGAGATGGTATTGGGTCAGGAGGGTATGTAGAGGAGTGGAAGCATGTAGGAATCAAAGAAACCTTGCATCCTGGCATGGGAGTAAGGGAGTCAAAATGTCCTTAAAGTAGGTGGCATATATAGTACAACAAAACAAAAAACAGAGTGGACTCAGTAGTGCAAAACATGTATAGCCATTAGTTGCAACCTCCGTATAATGCTAACCAAAGCTCAATATAATGATAGAAGCCATTCACAGAACACTGAAGGGAAGCGTGAATGCAATCCCTGGGACAGCTGGGAGTGAGGTGGGAGGAGAAGAAGAGCTGTGCTGTGCACATTATTCTGAATTGCACAGCACAGAAGATATAATATCTTTTAAAGTACTTACATAAAAAAAAAATAATAATAAACAACTTTCCTATTACTACGTTAGTAACAAAAGCTACGGTAAAAAAATGTATAAGGTGATACATCCCCTTTAATATATAAAACACTGCAGACATAAACTTACAATAGACACTCACATAATAGAGGGTTTTTACATTTTACGCATAACTAAGATTTTATAAAAGAACTGTCCCATTGTTGCCATATAGGTGAACTTGAAACAATTCTTTATGATATATTTATCTTTATTTGCCAGTTAGTGCAAATCTGGCATGCACAGCCACACTGCTCCTTATCCCAACTGTCACTTCCAAGCAGGAAGTATAGGCTCATTTGCATAAACTGATAAATAAATAAAGCTAAATATCTCATAAACTATTGTGTGAAATAAAGATGGCTAACAAAAACATAGATGCATTTGTTTTTGTTTTTATTTCAAAATGACATATTTGTTGCAAAGTGGCAGTTCTACTTTAACTACTCAGTTTATTTTAAACTTCTAAAAAGAACAATAAAAATATTTTTGGGGAGGGGGAATTAGTGATTTAGATTTTGCTTTGTTACATTCTGGGAAAAAAAAAGAACTGGCAATAAATCAGTTTTGTGGAAAGCATTCTGAACAATGAGATTTATAAATAGAAATAGAAGTAGCAAACAATATAACCGAAGGATGAGGGCAATACTAAACAGAAAGCAAGGGCACTGAGTACTTACACTTATAATTTAAATACATTGTTATTAATGTTTTTCTTGGAGAGTTTGTAAATAAAGTCACAATAAATTTCCTTTAAATATATTTGATTAATAGTCCCCGTTGTATTAACTGTTTTATGCAATCAGTCCATTGATACATTGAAAACAAAATCACAAGCTATTAATTAGCTGTCTCTTTCCATGACCAAAACAGTTACATACAACTCAAAGAATGTATCCTAATGGGTGCTTTCCTTCAGAAGGTGGTAACATTAACCCATGCATCATGTAAAAACCTCTTTTATAGGGAAGCACTTACATAAGCATACCTCCCAACATTTCAAATGGCAAAAGAGGGACACTTCTGTTTTGGGTGTGTTTCTGGGGCGTGGCTGGTAGGCGGGGCATTTCCAAGAATTTTTAGGTTATTTCTTGATCCATCTGCACCTCTTTGTGTAACTGATAAATGATTTAGAGCAAGACCAAGTATTTTAATTACCCATATTAATGTATAAACACATTAATTACAAACTGTATGTTTCATTGCTGTGGAGCAATGTAATAAATACCACTCATTCTGATGTCTTAAAAAGAGGGACAAAAGGGTAGAAAAGAGGGACAGAGGGATTTGGGTCTCAAAGAGGGACACTTGGGAGGTATGCATAAGTGTCTCTTAATTTGTTCATCTAACCGAGGTGCATGTCCTTTATAAAAGAGACAAGTATATCAATTGACAATATGCTTATTTTTGTATTGAAATTCTGTTGTGGCCTATAGCTGGCCTCTTTTGGCCTTTGGTTCACAGACTGATATGCAGAATCATATATGATGTGTATATATATATATATATATATATATATATATATATATATATTTAGATATATAATAATTTAATTTCTAAATTTGACCATCTCAAACTAATTACACCATATTAAAGAGATAGTAATACTTAAGATGTAAAAAAATATATGTTGTAGGGTTTATGTCCCCGAATTAAACAAGGGTACTCCCACTGCTGAGATATACTTTATTAAAAAATTATAACAGCTCAAACTTGATTTTTTTAGGTGCAGTATCACAGTGGCCTGAAAATTTACAATGGCGCTGTTGCTACACCATCCTATGGAGATTTATGGTCTACAGACCAGAGCTGTCCATAGGATGGTGTAGCAACAGCGCCACTGTAAATTTTCAGGCCACTGTGATATTGAACCTAAAAAATTTGAGCTGTTATAATTGTTTAATAAAATACCTCTCAGCAGTGGGAGTACCCTTGTTTTATTCAGGGGGATAAACCCTACAACATATATTTTTTACATTTTAAGTATTACTATCTCTTTAAAGAAGATACAGGGGAGCACTTTTGGAACAAACCCACTGCACCATAGGCTAAATAAAAATCCTCATTAGCTTCCTGAATATAGCATTAATGTCCCTTTAGTTGATAAATATGTTAACATTTACAGAAAGCATTTTGAGTTTTCCTGGAACAAGGAATTGCTAAAGAACATCCCCTTCATTTTACTCTTATAAAAAATTGGCAAAACATTAAAGGCAATCTAACCTACAAGTAATAAATGTTTCTGTATATTACTGTGGACATTTTAAAATAGAAAAGATTATCAGTACATTACCCCCCCCCCCCCCCGGGTTCCCAGTGAGGTCAGTACTGGATTCTTGAAGTTACTGTCCCTACAGAATTTGCAAAAGTCCACATTTTAACTGAATGGATTCTAGAGAGTTCCTCCCTGGTATGCAACTGTTTGTAATGCACTATTGTGCTCTTTTTACACCAAGTTAGAATAATGCTTGTGCCAACTGTTACAGTAGACCCTGCAGAGGAGGCGTAGGAAAACTGAGGCCCTCCAGTTGTTTTGGACAATTCTCTAATTCGCTGGCAGCCACTGGTCGACTATGGATGATGGTAGTTGTAGTTCATAACAGCTGTAGGGCTTCAGGTTATCCATTGTGTACATCTGGAAGAGACTAATTCAGAGACCAATGAAGCATCACGTCAATCATCGAACACAATGCCCAACATAAGCCTGATCTGGTCTGTTCCAAAATGTTTTGCTGGCAAGTGGGAGGCATTTTCATTCTATGATACAAGAGAATTTTAAAATTTCTCACCACTTGCAAAATGCTGGAGCAAATAGGCTTTTATATGATGTGTTAGCGATGGATCCTATACACTGAGTGACACATGAAATAAGACACTACTTACAGACGAACCCTTAGTCTGTGTAAAGTGGAAGAAGGTGGAGTTTAGGAGATTGATGAATAGGACTTACCAGACTGTGGAGAGAAAGGCGGGTGCTGACTGAATGATAACTAAAGTGGAACTGTCACCTGTCTAGATTCTTACCTTAGCGAGAGCATCAGTCTTAATAAGATTTGTATGTTTGTCACTTTATGCAACTTAAACCCTTAAGGATCAATGACGTGCCAAGACCATCACAGAATTCAATCCTTTAAGGACCAATTATGGTCCTGGCAAATCACGGGTAAAATGATCTCAGCACACCTCAGGGAGAGCTGTGATCATGTCAGGGCTGGAGTAGTCAGTTTCAGACTTTCCCTGGTGGCTCAGCAGATGTGATCGCTGTTACAGAGATGATCACATATGCTGGATAAGCCAACGACATAGGTAATTGCCTTTGCAAGTAACCTCTGCCTCTCTCTTCCTCACTGTGATCACAAGGAAGAGAGAAATAGAAAGAGAAGCAGAGAACAGCCAGCAGGGGAAATGGACACAATGGGGCCCACTTTTAATTACATGTTAGATGCTGGGGCAAAACTATAAGTAGAGCAAATCTGGTCACTTGATGACCTACTGTCACTTCTTTGTGTCACTGAATAAGTGATTTAGAGCAAGTCCAAATTATTTTATTTAAACATCTTAATATATATACTGAAGTTTCAATAAACATTATGAGAATGTTATTACTGTGGAGCAATGTGATACACTTATATACACACCACACAGTCTGATCTCCTAAAAGAGGGACACCAGAGTGGGAAAGAAGGACATAGGGATTTTCACCTCAGAGAGACAGTACCCCCTAAAAAGGGACATATGGGAGGTATGAGCGACCATTCGTACCTTTTATCTAGTCGCTACTGAAAATGAACCAATTGAGCACAAATTAAGGCTGGAAAACCTATAAAAGTTTTGGGCATTTTTTTTTAATGTATATATAAAAGCCCTACTTATGGTAAAAAATGGTATATAGTTTGTGTGGATGGTCTAAATGACTTGGAGCAAAAATAACAAACAAATACTAATATGGCCAACATTTCTCTGGTCCTCTAGTGCAAAAAAAGGCTGGTCCTTAAAGGGTTAACAAATACTGGCCAGCAAGGAGCGCTAATTGGGAGAAAGAACAATGTGGAATGTTAGCATTTGGCTGGCACATCAGCCAGTGCTGCCTAAATTGTACCGACAAGCTAAATAAAGCTGTACACCTCCTAAACTACGGATTTAAATAAAAAAATGGCTAACATAATAGAAAAGAGATTTTGAAATTTCTATCAAAATCACACTGAAACGATTTCAGTTTCATTTTAACCTCATCTCATTTAAGATGTCTATCTGATGCACATTATCTATTTAGCTTCTACGCAGCCACAATGCCCAGTCAGCCTCCTTTCAACATCTTTACTAACCTCACCTTCATATCGCCCACTGTATCACTGTACAATGCAATATGTTCACTATTAGACAATAGATCCTGTGTGACATGTTCATTATGAGTATATAGAAATGGGTTAAGATATGTATTTTGTTTTGTTGATGGACATCAGCTACCATCATTAACTGTTCATTAGAAAGTTTCCCCCTATGATATAGATATTTGGCATTATTATACAACTGGGACAGCTTAGGTCAAGCTGATGCATTATTATTGAACCATAGTAGGGTGATTATATCCATGGGTTTTAGCCCCTCAGCCAGTATCTACCACCTGTCTGGGGGCAATAGTCTGATGTGAAGAATCTGAAGCTCATTTTATATGCATTTTCAATATTTTCTTCTCCCTCACCCTGAAGACACCCTTGCCTACTTTTCCTTTTTCCTGTTCCAGATAATGTACTTGATATTTATAGTTTTGTTCTGACAGCTACAGCTATGGAATCTCTGGAGCATTAAATCTTCCAGCTTAGACAAGTGATATATGTTTTTGTTAATATAAGTGACACGTTTACAGTCACTCCCTTTGTGCACTAAAGTGTATTTAATGAAAATCGCATGTTTAAGCAGTACCACTTTCCTCTTAGAAAGACATGCAAAAACAGATATTAACTGCAAGGTATGGATTTTGCATTTCTTTGAGGGAAATCCAGTTATTCTCTGCTTTGTAGATTCCCAATAAGGGAAGGTGTTAATCCATGATCATAGGTGGGGATATTGTCCTGTAGGCAAATAATGCCAATCAATAAGTTATTATTAATAGGGATAAGATTCTGTAGAAAGTAGGGCTCTCCACCTTTCACATGATTCCTGTGGAAAGACTCTTTTCTCCTACTGTGTCCAACCTTTCTTCCTCTAGACCAGTGGTTCTCAACCCGTGCCCTCAGTGGCTACTAACAGGCCAGGATTTGATGATTTCCTTTTAAGAGCACAGGTGAGTTAATCAATGTGACTGAGCCTCTGATCACCACACTTGTGTTCTAGCAGGGAAATTCCTAAGTCCTGGCCTGTTAATGGCCACTGAGGGCACGAGTTGAGAACCTCTGCTCTAGACTGTAAACTTTCACAAGCAGGACCCTCTGATTCTTCTGTCCTCCACATATGATCTGTACAATTTAACCCTTTGTGTGCCAGCAGGGTACGGAACACATTGCTTTGCAATCAAAGGTTTAATACCTCTGTATGTCTGTTCCCTATTGCACAGCGATGCAGAATAAGTTGTCTCTATATAAATAAAGAATAATAATAATAAACTTCCTTATGGGGAACTAAATGATGTGTGTGCGCACACGTGAGTGCATGATGTCATGTGTGTGATAGTAAGAACATCAGGAATGTGGCACAGGAACAGTGATGTGTGAAAAGGGAAATCAATGGGCAGGTACGTTTTGCTAGATTTTCCTTCCCATGGGAATTCCCACAGAAACAAGAATCTTCTCGTGCTTTCCGGAAAAATCTCAGCAAGTAGGAAAATGAACTATCTGCACATCCCTAATTATCAAGCTGATAATAATCTGTAGTCCTTATGGGCTATATGCAAAAAAAAGTGGAGTAACCCTGGGGCAAACCAACTGCACCACATGGGACAAATAAAAGATCTCATTTAACTTGGACTTTTTACCCACTGAATGCTAGAATGGCCTCCAATGCATTGCAAAGCAATGCACTGGAGACCTCTCTAGCATTCAAGGGGTTAATAAAGAACCCTTTTAACCCTTTGAGCACCAGAGTGATATGCAATGCATTGCTTTGCATACCACTCTGGTGCTCAAAGGGTTAATCAATGAGAATTCTGAGAATATATATCTGCTCCCTATAGCGCAGTTTGGTTTGTCCCAGAAGTACTTCCACTTTTCCTTTGTGTAAATTCCCATATGTGTTTTTTTGGAGTGAATAAATGCCAATTGAATTGACCCAGTCTCGGTTGTAGTCACAGAAAGCTCTTAACCTAAAGATCACTGGTATATAAAAATACTTTTTGGTGAGATATATCCCTTTCAGTAGAAAGATAAATGGATTCTAACACATTGCATCGTTTTATTTCAACATGGTCTGGTTAATAATGAAACGTCTAACAGCACAGAAACATTGGGAGAGAATCCAGTAGGGTTGGTGTGTTTTCAAATCCCCCATGATACCATTAAAACAAATGCAGGATGGTTTCTTTGATGAAGCAGAAAACAGAAGTGCATGAAGTCATTGCACGCTCTCTGGAAATTGACATAAAACAGCTACTAGTGCAATTTAACACCTTCAAGACAAAGAGGAGGGTAACACTGAAAATAGTGTCTCCTTTTACAGACGCACTTAGAAAAACTGCATAAATCTTTTGAAACTGGCAATTATTACCAATTAGCTCATATTTTAAAACATGGTTAGAAATATGCAGGAAACAAAAGTAGAGAAATTCTAAAGCAAAGTAAATGTACCACAGGGGATAAGTGAAAAATATTCCTGTTTTGTTGAATTGGGCTGTTAACCCCTGAATGTAAATAAGAAATGAGTTATAAGGGTTTATTAGCCAAATTTAACCCCTAAGGTGGAATGATATACAACCTTGTTGTGCTAATTCCATATATCGTACTACCGATTTCCAATTACCAGCATGCAGTGGCCACTAAAAAAAAATGTCAGACCTCTTGGTGATGCATCAGGACCCCTCCTCATGCCCTCCCAGCTGTTAATCTTAAAGGTGATTTGGCTGGGACATCAATAAAAGTGACACAGTGGAACATGACTCCCCTGCTTCCATCCTACACAAATGTCCGGGTAGGAGTGGGAGGTATCGGGGAAAGACTTCCATGTCATGTTACCAACAATGAGGAACGCTTCCCCCAACCCTACCTGGTAGTCCGGGTAGGATGGAAGCAGGGTATCCATGTCCCACTAGTAGTCATGGAATTGGATATATATACGGACTGCTCCCCCAGGCCTGCATACACACTTTCATCCCCAGCCTTGTTCCACTGGAATTGGATATATAGTGTCAGCTAGGAGCTAATATGGGTACAGTCTTGTCAATTAAAAGTTGCCCTGTAGGGGACACTAAAACTTCATATTGATTTAAAAGGATAGTAATGTTTCACAAAAAAGCAGCTCCAATTAATCTTCATAGCATTTGGGTCATGGAGAGTGTTATATCAATACTGTCAGAGTTGCAATTCAAGAGTAATGGAATGATAAAGTATCCCCCTCCCACCCCTTTTACTGTTGTAACATTGCTCACCTCAGAGCAGCAAGACTGTCCAGGTGGATAGAAGAGAGGGACAATCTTCAGTAATGAAAAACAGTCAAGGAGGGGCAGGGTTTTCCTTTTGTTCACAGTAATAAGATTGGCCCTTGCTGTGAGCTGACTGGTCTCAAGACCAGATTCCACATCTGAGGGGACATGGCTTTCACTAGGTAAAAGGGTGGGAGGAGGATACTTTAGCATTCAATTACTTGTGAACTACAACTCTGACAGTATTGAATTAATACTCTCCATGGCCCAAATACTATGAAGATTAATTGGAGATGCTGTTTTTGTGAAACATTACTATCACTTTAAAGGGGGCTTTTACCAATGGATTCTAGAGAGGTTTCCAAATGCATTGCTTCTTATTCAATGCACTAGATACATCTCCAGCATGCAAGATGTTAAAGGCCATAATGAAATCAATAGGCAATTTGGAAAGTTTTATTTATTCCTTATGGTACAGTTGGTTTACTCCAGACCACTTAATTGTAACAGATTTGTTTACAATATTGTGCATGTTGTTTTTGTCCAACTTTATTCTATATAGACAGGCAATATAAACCTACAGTTGACCCATGCTGGTAAGGTAGTAGATCATGTTAAGTGATCAGTGATATGATATTTACCTTTTTGTAAAGTCTGGACACCCCTGCTCTATACTGTCAGTTTAGTAATACAGTTGATTGTCATACTTGTTACATCAACCTCAACATGACTACAACAAGAATATTTTTCACCTTCATCATCATCATTCCATTGTCATTCTAACCTCATCATCATAAAAAAATGATAGCTTAACAGGTCATGTTATAGGTGTCTTTCTTTTCGATTTGTCATTAATTAGCAATCTATATTATTGGTGTTTTTGTATATATCATCCCATTTCTACAGTATTCCTTCTTCCCATACCCTACAGGATTTTATGTGCAGATAAAGTAATCTTAGGTCACTTTCAGAGTTGTCCTGGTTGCCAGCATTAGTCAAACAGTAGACCAGAGAAAACACATTCGTAGATAAAATGTTATAAGACAGAGATAAAGTGACACTTGTATAAACATACCAAAGGAAAACTATGGCCAAGAATGAATAAAGCATTATTTACCTTTAAAAATCAATTTACCTACTGTCATTATTTGTGTTTGGATGAGTCCCTAAATTAATTTTTAATGTAAGAAAATCAATAGAGAGGGCAACAATATTCTGTTCAGATTAACCACAGTGTGGTTATTATATTTCTTTCCTATACTTAAATAGAATTTGTTGACATCAGTCAGATACTGCATCAACAGAAAATTAAACCAGTGATCTACCATGTTATATTCAAAACATTTTTACTCTATTATTATCAGATTGCCCTGCTCCAGATTTACTAAACGTCTACATGGATGTAAGTAGGCAAACCACCGTAGGAAACAACTAGAATCCCACTTGACTTAAAGCAGAACTTTCATCCGCTATAAAGTCGCCCTGCTATAATTAAGCAGGTAGAGACTAGCTTCTTTATATATATTTTACCTTTGAAAAATAGCCCGTTCTAAAAAAATCAGTCATTGTAGGAGACTGAGGGCAGGGTTAGCACAACCTGCACGCCTATTCCGTCAGTCCTTCTGGTTACCATATGGTGCACTGCAATGCTTCTTACAGGAGACCAGGACTGACGGCGCAGGCGTGCAGACAAGATGTCTGCGCTGTAGACTGGGTTACGGTCTCCTACAATGACTGATTTCTTTAGAATGGGCTACTTTTCAAAGGTAAAATATATATTCTAAAACTAGTCGCTACCTGCTTAATTATAGCAGGGTGACTTTATAGCGGATGAAAGTTCCGCTTTACGTGACCCTATTCACTATCGATTCACCATATCCTATATGCCCTCCCATTTACCGCCTCCTCTGTGCCCTCCCTCCTTCACTTTTACCACCAACTTTCCACCCTTCCTCTCATTCGCCTCCTCCTCTCTGTTCACCCTTCCTCCCATTCCCTGTGTCATCTCTGCTCACTCTCCCTACCTACCATTCTCTACATCCTATCTGCCCTCCCTCCTATTCACTGCATCTTCTCTGCTCACCCTCCCTACCTACCATTCTCTACATCCTATCTGCCTCCCTCCTATTCACTGCATCATCTCTGATGACTTTCCCTCCCATTCACCAATTCTTCCCTGCCCACCTTCTCTCCCATTCACTGTGTCCTCTTTAATAATAATAATAATCCTTTATTTATATAGCGCACACAGATTCCTCAGCGCTTTACACTCATATTGGTTCCTGTCCCCATTGGGGCTCACAATCTAAATTCACCTATCAGTATGTTTTTTGGAGTGTGGGAGGAAACCGGAGTACCCGGAGGAAACCCACGCAAACACAGTGAGAACATACAAACTCATTGCAGATGTTGTCCTCTTTCTCTCATTTACAGCATCCAAAGTTACTGCATTTGTGTGTGACATGTGTTTGTTTGTTTGTGAGGTACTGAGTGTGTGTGTGAGACTGTGTGTATAATGTAAACACTATGGGCTGTATATTCAAAGGGATAATGACAAAAAAATGTTGTATGAAAGACAAAAATAAGTAACTGTATTATGAATAACATATTTTCTATAGAGTATACGACAAAAAACTAGAAATATCCGTTTTGTACAACACAACTCCTGAACTGATGGGCAAAGGGGTGTGGCAAGGGCGTGGCTAAACTAATCTCCAGTGTCGTATAGAGGAAAAGAAAATTTGTCATAACTAACAACAAAAAATGTCTTACAAAAGACAAAATTTGTATGTTAAGAAAAAAGTGGAGGGTATGAGAATTTTTGTCTTTAGTTAAGACATTTTTGTCGTTTGTAAAGACATTTTTAAAGACATTTTTGTCGTTAGTTAAGACATCTTTTGTCTTTACATATACGACAATTTCAGTCAGGACAAACTACATATTTCCAATCACAACCGACACTCTCTGAAAATATTAATGATCTCAACGACACTGTACTTTGAAATGTTGTTACAAACAACGAAAGCTATTTCGCTACTTCTTTGAACATATGGCCCTATGTCTCACTTTGTGTGTGTCTGTGTTTGACTGACAGTCACTGTATGTGTGTGCATGTGAACTCGTGCATCCATGGCTGGGGTGTATCCACATGAGCATATGCTACTATTGCTAGTATTATATATTACTAGCAAATGCTGCATGTTATTGCCTGTGGGAATTGGCGCTCCATCTTCGTTGTGTGGTGGAGAGCCGCTGCAAGTCAGCATTGATGAATCTTGCTGCAGAGATTTTGATGTTACTATGTATATGCAAATATGAAATTAAATAATTCTGATGTAAGCAAACTACATCATGGGGGATACAAAAATTGTCATGGGTTTAAATTTGTCTTGAATGCAACACAGGTCTCTAACATACTGTAATGGAGGCCTCTCATTTAATCCTAGAATTCAGAGGGTTAAAAAATCCACATAACTCAATGGGAATTTGGGAAATATGCATTTGCCCCCACTGGTGTAAAATAGTAACATAGTAAATTAGGTTGAAAAAAGACACAAGTCAATCAAGTTCAACCCTTGCCTCATAACCCTTTGGTTTGCTTCAGAATTTCACCAGTTGTTCTTAGTAAATCAGAATCAGTCAGCTTTGTTTTTAAAAAACAAACTTTAGCATTATAAACTGGGCATTTATTTTACCAATTAAATGGACTAAAATGATTACAACTGTGATTCAGTAATAAGTGTTTGGTTCTCTTTTGAGGTTTAATATTTTCTGTGAACCACATGTATTTTACAGAGTGTGTGGAATATGCTTGTGGCCTATTGTCTGCTGCAGCATTTCTCAACTCCAGTCATCAACTACCCATACCAGTGAAGGCTTTAACAATATCTCTGTTGAGTACAGATAATTTAATTAGTGGTTTATTCATTTATATAAATTTGATATGGTCCATAATATGCAAAATAGCCCCAGTCCTTAACCTCTTAAGGACTTTGAATGTGCCAGGACTGTCACAACTTTCGATTCATTAAGGATCTGTAACAGTCCTGGCATGTCATGAGTTTAATGCTCACATCGATGTTGGGGGCGTGCTATGATTATGCTGGGAGGCTAAAACTGACTGATCTAGTCTTGGAGCAGTCGGTTTCAGCCTCCTGGGATGATCACAGCCTCTCTCTCGGTGAGCTGGTACATGTGTTCCCTACTACAGTGATGATCATACTTGGGAACTCTCTGGATCTGCCCTGAGGACTCGATTTTTTTAATGACTGTATCTCCGAGGACAGAGGCTGATTCACTGCCCACTTTTCTGTTTTCCCCCTCTGTTCCTCCCATTTTCCACTCACTTTCCACCCACTTCTCATTCTTCCCACCTTGTTCCCGTCCACTTTATGACAAAATATGTAAAGCCACACCATCAACTAAGATTAAGCCCTGCCCCTTGGTGACGCGAATCACATCAGTTACATCCCCCAGGCGAACCTCATAAGCCCTCTCCTGGGAATCAAGAAAAAAAAAGTTCCCAGGTATGGTGATGATCACATATGCCGGTTCAGCCAATGACATAGGCAATGAATATTATCACACGTGCCGTCTCTGCAAAGAAAATGGCCCTTAAGGGGTTCAAATCCAATTATTCCTAAGGAATAGTTCCACTTTTAAACCTTTGCGTGCCAGAGGGATACACAATGCATTGTGAAATAATGTAATTTGTTGTTAAGGGTTAATTTTATCCATGATCCCTGCTTGTAGAGCTTTACTTTGAGGCTGATGTGCCAAAAAGAACTGGAGAGCTTCTAGAGAAAATCATCTGCACCACAGAGTCAAGCAACAATTCCCAATGAATGAAATGGGGCTTTTTAAACCCCTTGAAGGCAAGAGAAATCCAGTGCACTCACTACCATTCAATAGATTAACAGTCCCATTTAAATCAGTGGAACCTTGGGACATTTTTATTTGTCCCATATAATACTACATTCTAGTGTCTCAGCCTCAAAAGCTTTTGTTTTAAATGAAAACATGTGCACATGATATTGATGATTTTGGAAGTTGTTTCAAAGTCACCTACATTGTTATAAAGTGACAGACCCACTTTTAACCCTTTATAAGTACTAAACAGGCGTGCAAAGCATCGAGAACCAGTGTGGTGCACACTCCTCTGGCACTGGAAGAGTGTATGTAGGGTATATGACCTTTTCAGTGCCAGATGAGTGTTGCAATAGCTTGAACTCCCCCTCTGGTATACAAAAGGTAAACAATGGGTACTTTGACCTTTTCACTTCCCACCATATTATTACTGCTCAGCCGCAAAGCAGAGCATCTGTCTAGACCTGATGAATTTTCTTTCATTTCTCCCTTCTCTCTATGCCCTGCTGCATAATGTCTGCAAGTTGCAAGGGATGAGTGACTTATGCCTGTGCTAGCCATTGTTACTGTTCCACTCCCACTGCACAGCTTTCTTCACACAAGCTAGCTGCTAACCCAGATCTTACTGATAACATTAGCCTGCTTCTGCTGCCAAGTAACAGAGTTACAAAGGATTGCCATTAAATGCAGTCTGTTATGTTTATGAACCATGTACTATGAAGCAGATATAGCTTATGGTTTTATTGTAATACCGTGCTACAGAGTGCACTGTCTACAAAGTATTCTGACATATGAATACTGAGCAGTTCACATGCATTACAGCTCCTAAGTACTTTCCCATTATTGCTCTCACCAGCCAGGAAAGTTTGGCATGGCTTACGCAAACAATGAAAATCTCAAGAAATCCTATATGTGCATTCTGTCTTTTAAGCCTCTGAGTACTCTTCTGGCACTCAAAGGGTTATGCATGACTAGATATATGGTCTATATGTGGGGTATTGGCTGTTTATATTAGGGAAACTGCTCTTATTTTGAGAACAATTCTTTTGGCATGTTTGTCTATATGAACAGGCTTAAGTTTCTGCTGATGTCATGGGAATAGCAGAGAGGTTTACTCAAAAATCATGGGAGTACCCCAAAACCCCCTTATAGGCAGAGAACAGGAAAGACATAAAGGAGCGGAACGATACCAGCTAGATGCCAGTTATACAGCCATTAATTTGTTCTTTGGAGGGGAAGTGAATTTCCTGAGACACTTCAAACTGTCAGCTAAATTTCAACAATGGAAAAAAAGTTTCACTCCTCTTTAAAGTGAAACCATCCAGTGCCAGAGAGGAATGAACCACATTGCTTGACATGGAGCTATAGAGCCCTTTGGAGTTTATGGTGTCTGTCAGAGTGAAAACAACAAAGTGACTGCAAAAAAAATGACTGCAGTTATGCATGCCTGCCAACAGTCAATGGTTTTGACACTGTATGTTTCTGAATTCTGCTGTCCCTGCTCCTTTCCTTGATTTGAAAATTTTAATTAAACAGTCACACACCTTCTCTAGACCTCCTATAAGCAATACATAGTATTAACGCAGAATACATGTGTGTTAAAAGGATAGTAATGTTGCTTTAAAAGTTGCTAGCTGAGTCTTCTGTATGTTAAAAGTAACAGACTGTGCTATGTCAAATTCCTTACTTCTTTGAAGTTCAAAAGTTATTCAGTGCTAAAGATCCCCCACCCGCCCCTTTCTGGCCGCCTCCCTCTGAATCTTAAATCAGGTCGTGGGACTTAACGGATGCAGCGAGGGACAAACTTCAATAAGTATAAGGAAAGCCCTGTCCCCCTTGATGAAGGAGGGTAGGATTTCCCTTTGCTTACTGAATTTTGACCCTCGCTGCAGTTGTCCTGACCAGCCTGCATCTTCAGCGTGAAGTGCCACAAAGGGGAGGGCGGGGGGGATCTTTATCGCTGAATAACTTTTGAACTACAAACAAGTAAGGTATTACACATAGCGCAATCAGTTACTTTTAACATATAGCAGACTTTAAAGAGACATTACTATCCCTTTAATGCTATGTATTGGTTGCCCCTATCAGTTAAATACAACTTAAACTACGTTTTTTTTAATTTGTTGATGGGAGGGCTCTGGGGGTGGGTACACTCTGGATGCCAGCCATGCCCACACTTGACAATACACTTTTTTCTGTTCTTCACAGTTGGTTGTACTATTTAATATCTCTGTATGTCTATTCCCAATTGTACAGCGCTGCAGAATTAGTTGGCGCTATATAAATAAAGAATAATAATAATTTTAAAGTGATAGCAATACATAATATGTAAAAACTATGTATTGTAGGGTTTACCCCACTGCTGAAAGGTGTTTCATTCAAAAGTTATTGCAGCTCAAAGTTGAAAATGTTAAGTGCAGTATCTCTATGGCCTGAAATGTTACATTGGCTCTGTTGTATGGTCACCTCTGGTCAGTTGACTATAAAATTCATAGATTGGTGTAGCAACCACTGTAACATTTCAGGCCATTGAGATACTGCATTTAACAGTTTCAAGTTTCAGCTGAAATAACTTTTGAGTAAAACAGCTCTCAGCAGTGGGACTAACCTTGTCTTATTTAGGAGGATAAACAATGCAGTGTATAATTTTATACATATTAAGTGACAGCCTGTCAGTCAAGCATAGTATTAAAGCACAAAATGTGAGCTTTAATATGAAAGCAGATTATTTGAGGAGTGAGTGCTCCTTTAATTTTATATTCTGCATAGCATGTGGTCATCATTAACCCTTTGAGTGCCAGAGAGGTACGCAACGCATTGCAAAGCAATGCGTTGCGTACCCTTCTGGCACTCAAAGAGTTAAAAGATAAAAATAGGTTATCAACTCGCACCCTTTGCCTATCAATCTCTTCAACACGTTCCATCTTCTCTGTCATTCCATAGATATATATATATATATATATATATATATAAGAATACTCAGTCTAGGGTGCTCCATAGGTGATAGGAGACAGCACACAGGATTCTTCTTCAGCAAAATGATTTTATTCAATGCATTTTGAAGCCAGATGTTTTCGGTCCCAACTGGACCTTCCTGGGACCGAAAACGTTCGGCTTTAGGATGCTTTGAATAAAATCATTTTGCTGATGAAGAATCCTGTGTGCTGTCTCCTATCACTTATGGCGCACCCTAGACTGAGTATTCTTGTATAATTCTCATATGGGATGTGCACCAGTCAAAAGCATTAAATCTATGGGTTATTTATACTATTTGTGCGCCACTGCCTTTTGCATTATTTTGGTATATATATATATATATCTATATATATATATCTATATATACACTTACACTTCCAAGTTGTGCACTCTCCTTTCAATGATCTTATGCCTGGGTGCCAATTCCAAAAGTTATTTTGTATCCAAACACAGAAAACAAAGAATGCACTCACAGGACTTCTTCTTTTAAATAAACAGTAGTGAAGTTTATTCCATCAACGCTTCGGCCCTATCGGGGGCCTTTATCAGCATCTTGATAAAGGCCCCCGATAGGGCCGAAACGTTGATGGAATAAACTTCACTACAGTTTATTGAAAAGAAGAAGTCCTGTGAGTGCATTCTTTGTTTTCTATATTTGTGTATATATATATATATATATATATATATATATATATATATATATATATATATATATATATATATATATGGTTTATTATACGCCCAGCCTTGGAGAGGCAGGGGGTAGTGATCAGCCACACCCAGTAAATCAGGAGTGGTGATTTTCACAGGAGTGGGTGGGGGGTTTGTTCCCCTCCCACCCCCAGGAAAATTTCTGCAATGAAACTCACCACTGCTGCACTAGAGCAGGTCCCCAAAGTGTACTGAGTGCATGAACCATTCAACAGTATTCTCTAAATTGTATTTCTTCCTTTCTTTCTTTTCCTCTCTCCTCTACTTTCCATTATTGCCTTCCCTTCATCCATTTCTGTGTCCTTGTCCAAGTTCCTCTCCCCCCTCCTCTTTCCCTTTACAAATGTTATGCAGAAAGTGGTCTGATTCTTTGTATTATGCTCGGTTAGACAACTAGTTTACACATCTTTCTTACTACAGATGAGTGATCTTGTCACTCTGTTTCCAAAACGGCTTGGCATTTTCACTCAAATTTTATTACAACTGATGGGAAAAATCCAAAAATTAACCGCTTGCTGTCCCATGTTAGTCTAAACGAAATAGCGGAAATGAGTAGATTGCCTACGGTGGCATTCATTAAGCAGTACATCGTTTATGAACATGCTTTGGCTATCCATTTTCCTCATCTTAATGAATTATCAAGAGTAACACATGACTGGATTTAATTTATCAATGATATGAAATTCACTTAACACTGTGATAGAGAACAGCCTATCTACCACATTTTGCATCCTTTAAAGATTTTTTCTAATTCCAGTTATTAATTTTAATTATTCTAAGAAATAAGAACAGCAAACCAGATCACATACAGGAAGAACTGTCTAGTCAGCATATTATTTCATAATGCAGTAAAGACAATAGGCCTTATGGGTAAAAGTAAACTGGTGCAATTCTGGTACACAACCGCATGTACTACAGGGAACAATGAAAAACTACCATTTGTCTGAATGTAGCTTTTAACCCTTTGAGTGCCAGAGGGAAATGCAACACACTGCAAAGGGTTAATCACTTGAATGTTAGCTAGGTCTCCAACACAATGCAAAACCGTGCATTAACCCTTTGAGTGCCAGAGAGGTAGCCAACACATCATGGTTGCAATGTGTTGGTTACCTCTATGGCACTCAAAGGTTAAAGACTTATCTAGCATTCAAGGGTTCAAAAAGCACCAATTAAATCAATTTACATTTTGGGAACGTTTATTTCTCCCCTGTAATGTGATTTTTTTGCACCCAGAATTGTTCCTGTTTGTTTTTAATCATAAGGCCCAATAAATTGACTAGTTTATTAACCATTTCAGTGCCAGAGGGGTACGAAATGCATCGCAAAGCAATGCGTTGCATACCCCTCTGGCAATTAATGGGCTAAGTAATTCACGAGAGCATGGTGGGCTCATCAGAAGAAGATACAAATTATATCTAAAGTTAGAGAAATGGATTAGGAAATATTTAAAATGTACAAACTTTTGAATAAGCACTGGTGACTTTCATCTGGGACAAAGGAAATATCAGCCACGGCGCGGGCAGTCTCTACTGAGCATGACTGCACCCCAACTGGATGACACTGTATCATCTGCGGCGTGGGCAGTCTATACTGTGCATGACTGCCCCGCGAATGGCTGGCAGTGGCACTGTGGCCCATGTAACGGGCTCTTCAACTAGTTGTTTATAATAGCACTGATCAGCTTTTAATGTTTTTTCCCCACAAACCCTCTGACATTTTAATCATAATTGAGAATAATTGCCAAGTCTTAATTCCTATTGATTCATCTATAGACCATTTAGAGAACAGTGGATCTGAAATTAAAGACTTTAAGCAATACTTGAGAGAACTGAATGAAATGCTATAGTAAACACTTCCTAAAATAACCACAATTAAATTATTTACTGGTTGTGAACATTCACATTTAATGAACCAAAATATAAAATGTATGAAGTGTTCTTACTAGGCTTTCATCACTCCAAACAGTAGCTTTATGCCACATACCCCAAGAGGTGGGAAAAACAGAAGTATGGGCATGCTTTCACCTACAACCAATAGTAGGCTATGTATGAACTTGATACAGTGGAAAAGGTATAAAATCACTGATTTTTTTTGATGACATCATAGATAACATCAAAATTAATATAATTACAAGGAATTCTTGGTTATACTATTGCATAGGTTTAACTTGATGGATTTGTGTCTTTCCATCCCAGAATTCCATGACGTGCCAGGAACGTCTCCAGGACCAGAGTGACGTTCCTGGAACATGAAGGGTAAAGGGTTAAAAAAAAAAAAGATTTTTACCATTCAATTTCAACTTGTTCAGTTTATGTTTTTCCTTATTTTTTATTGCTCAAGCTCACTTAATGCATATAATCAGTCAGAAATACAATTGTTGTGGCGGTGGGTTTTTTATATATGGAAAGATTGTAAGCTCTAGCAAACAAGAGCCTGGATTCTATTATAGCTGACACCTTTAGCAAGGTTTTTGGCTGCAAATGCCTCCATAGACTTCAATCAGTTTTTGTTAGATAAGACTAGTTGATTCAGGTCTATTAGGCTGGGCACACAAAGTTGCTTTATAGGTTTTTTGTTTGCCTGGTGCAGCTTGATCCCCCTGATTTATTAATAAAAAGCAGCATACGTGGATGAGAGGGTTTAACCTATATGTTCAGTACAGGTCACAAACATATAAAGTTTGGGGGAATTACATGCTTGTGACCTGCACAAAATATATGGGGTAAATCCATAAATCATATCCGTGTGCACTTCTCTTTATTCATGGATCAGTGTATAACACCACTTGATGACACCTATCAACTGCAAAGTAATCTAGGCAAGGGTTTCTTACACATCTCTTTTCTTGTGTTTAATTATTATTGTAGGTCTTATTACTACCCCAGCCACAACTCTATAATTCTGTGGACTATGCTGCTGCTTTATAAAAAATAATAATAATTATAATGCAATATTAGTTTGAAACAACAGTATCAATTTCAGAAATTGTTAGCCGTGCTATCTCCTTTTCTTTAATCTCTTAATATTGAAAAATCCTTGAAGTTCAGAGTTTTACTCACAGCTTGTGATTTTATCAATTGCAAAAGAAAACATTTATGAGTCAGAGTGCATACAGCGTCTTGTTTGTGTATAGAAAGAAGTTGTTAATGAGAATTCCTTCCCTAGAAAGTCTCAAAAGCTTGTTTCAAGTGATTTATTTACTTCGAACACTGTGGTCTAAAACATACTAGATCTGGTATAGCTCAAGAAATTTTCAGTCACAGTCTCAGACTTGGGCTTCTAGACGATTAAAACTTCCAGCAACATTAAATAGAAAGCCCTTGCTTGTGTGTGTTAGAGAATATCCTCCAGTTCCAAATATGTTTACAAGTTAGTGTTTAGTCCTTGGCAAATGGAAGCTATGGTTAGCTCCTTGATATTCCTGAGCTCTCTATGATGTGTAAAGGTTAAATGCTAAATCAGTCATTTGAAATTAATAATGTCATAAGAACTTCATTGTCTTTTAGAGGAACCTTTATTCAAACCATTATACAAACATTAAAAATTAAGTAAGATTTGCTTGCTGTTTACAATGTATTATAATTCTACTAGTATCAAAGCCCGTATATACGGGCTAAAGTGCACCCAGCGGCCCCGGCTGCTGCCTCGGAGCAGAGACTGGCGGTGAGCCATCCGGAGCTCCCCGCTCCGGATCAGCACCTCGCCGAACACGCTGATCATTAACGGGGAGCTCCAGACGGCTCACAGTGAAGCTCCCTGTGTGTAAAACCACACATGCACAGTAGAGACTGCTGGAAAAGCAGTCTGTGCTGCGCATGTGCGGTTACACTCACAGGGAGCGACGCATTCTATCACTTTATGTTATAGGATGTTAACCAACTTTGCTACTCTTCTTATTGGATATATTGATTAAATGATAACAGAGAATGTATTGGATGAGGAAATTTTACTCTATAACTTAATGAAAGAAGTAAAAAAATAATAGACGAATTCATCATACAAATTCTACATGCAAGCAAAATATGTATTTAATATGTTGACATAACCAGCAAATAATATTTGGGATAACTCATATCTTAAACCATTACTCTCACCAGATTATAGATGAAATAAAGTAAACAGAAACATAGTGATGGGTTTTATTATCTGTTTATAACAGATTTTTTTTGTTTTAGTTTTCCAGTAGATTTAGGTTTAGTAATCAATAAAACTATGTGGAAGCTGATTTCACAAACAGCAGTGCTAAGTTCCTTTATTCACAAAAATGTGAGCAAGAACATTTATGAGCACATTGGTGCATAGAAAAATGAAAGGAAGTTCTTGCATGAATGGGTACCTTTAGGGTATAAATTCCCCATTCATTCCACGTCTATTGTACAACAGTCATATAGAGAATAGTGAGATAAGAGCGGGGCAAAGAAGGGCATAGATGGGTAAAACAAAAAAAACAATATATATATATATATATATATATATATATATATATATATATATATAAACAGCCCAGAACATATAGAAAATATCTTTCAAAAATGGCAGTTGTAAAGCAGGAACAATAATAATAATGATGACAATAAAAACAGCTTTGCAAATTGAGAAGGAATGTGCTGTAAACCTCCATAACACTCAAAGGGTAAAAAAAAAAACCTTGGTGCAATTGGTTTACCCTAGATTTGCTTCACTTTGTCTTTATCCATATAGCCCAATAATTGCAACAGTGTTCCATTATAAATGTAAATATCCACACAAGAATTATATATTATTCTGATAAACTAGAAAGTTCAATTTCACTCTTGCTTTCATGTTATCAATTTCATAAGAATTGTTCAATTGCAACGTACACATCTCTGATATCAATTTCCATAAAAATGACACCAAGAGAGAGGAGTGAGAGGAGAAGTGCTTTTATCTGGATACTAACTTCAGGACACAAGGGCTACTGTTCCTATTCAGAGCTTTGTTTTAAATATTGCCTTGTTTTTTCTCAACAAACCATAGCACGGTACTGCAGTGCACTCAGCTTCCAAACTGCAGCTGTCAATAATGGGGCTGTTTACCCTATGAATATGCTGGGTAGAGTCAGTCTTCCCATGAAAATCAAGTCATTGACCTGACTACCAAACTGTTTGTGAACCAAAGGGAGACTATAATTTTTTCCCCCCTTAGTTCTCACATGTGGTAAAAGTTCACTTGTTACCTAATACAAAATGCATTAATTCCTCCAATGTGAGCACACCATGAATGATTTAATTGTGAACGATTAGACATAGTTTTTTTGCCTGAAACCAAGAAAAAAACTAACCCTGGCTATGTTAAGAAATGTTTCCCTTAAAGGCTGCTTTAGCTTTATTATCTAATGAAGTGGAAGACAAAGGGCCTTTGTTTCTATTGGCCCATCTAGAGCTGAGTAATAAAATGTTTTCAAGATCTTCTCAATCTTTTGTTATCTAAAAAGACGAAGCTCTGGTGAATAGCTGCCACATAAAAATATATAAAAACAAAACAAATGGTGTATGAGAAGAATGCTTTATCTTTTTTGTTTGAAAAAAAATCTGTTTGCAAGGAATGAAGGAATTTGATAACAACATTTCACAGTCACTTTTGAAAGATTTGCATCAAAAAGATTGTCCGTAGGCCTGAATTCAGGCCTCTTCCCTGTGACCATAGAAACATTAGAAATGGTGGAAAATTCAGTCCACTGAACTTCAAATGACTTTATTAAAGTGTCACTAATCAGAATCCAAAGACACAAAGTTTTAGTGTTTAGGCTAACAAACTGAATAACCCTCAAAAGCCTAATGACCTTCTAAGAGCATTACTTTAAGGAAACCTTGTAGACAGCAAGTTAAATAAGAAATCTTTCAACTGCTCCCTCCAAAAGATTAATCCCAAGCAGATAACAAGCATTCAGCTGAACTGTTACTTCTGATACAATAAAATGTGTCCACTCGAGTAAAAGTATCAAAGGAGGTTGCATCTGAAGTAAGCCATTACCTTACATCATTCATTTAAATTTGCCACATGAACCATGTATAATAACATAAAATCTGGTGTCTGAACAAATGTCCAATTTTCTTTGCTATAAACTAGCCAATGAGAAGACTAACGCAGCAGTAGTATGTTGATCAAACTATCATTAATAGTATGCAACAATTAAATGCTAAAAAATAGACAACTAATTAAAATTAGGCTTCCACTGTTCCTTTCAGGATCTATTACAATTGTCACTTTTCACTAGGCAAAATGTCCATTAAAACCCGCACACAGATATTTTATCTCTTTATTCCTTAGACTTTATGCCTTGTGTGGCAGATTTGTAATGCTTTTAAAGGGATAGTACTTCCACAAACACAGTAGGTTTAATTAACTTTAAATCATATCTGACCTTCATATCTACAATTCTTTTTGATGTGTGCATCTCCAATATTCTGATTTATATAAGAACAATTCACTAATGCAAGGCACTGTGTGGGAACTGGGAGTGACATTAATGTTCTTTATTATACTGTTTACTGTTCGAGTTTGTTTGTTATTGTTTACTACTAGGTTGTACCGTAATAAATAGGGCTCTTACATATAGACATAGTAGCAGCCGCCACTATACTTTTTTCAAACGTGTTGTTATATTAACCTTTGCATGTGTTCTACTGACAATCCATACGGGTTCTACAGTCAATCTAGATGGCGGCTTGACCACTAAAATGCTAAATATTGTAATTCTGCTAAACTAAGTCTATAATAAAATGAAAGGATACACATTATTTTAAAGTGGACCAGTCATCTTAAAATAACAAAAATGGCCTATATGTTGAACAAATCATTTGTAATATAAATAGTTTTCATTAAATTAACCTCTATTTGTACTTACACTAATTAGGTTATTTACTGGACCAATATTATCACATACTGTACACTGCATGAATCCAAACAGAACCAACTCAGTGATGTAATTTCTAATACAAAGTAACAATAAAGAGAAAAAAGAGATCGCTACATAAATGCCTATCTATATTGTTAAGAAAACTTTTCACAATATGTAACTACTCACCCCGGCTACTGCCGATGCGGATCCGGAGCTACCTCCACAGTCCTGGCCACGGACTTCAGCAAACAAGAAGACACGGGAAGAGGTGCTACAACGGAACCGCCGAACTTAATCTAATCTTAATCTAAGATTAAGTGATACATTCACGAAACGCGTTAGGCGCTTCGTTTCTGAGTACATTCACCTTTGTAGTCCATCAATTACCTGATATTTCATGGAATGATGTTTTTTAACACGGAAGAATAAAATTGTTTTTTATTGAATATGGGCTGATTCTCTTTGGCTGGTGAAGTTCGGCGGTTCCGTTGTAGCACCTCTTCCCGTGTCTTCTTGTAATTTCTAATAGCACAGCAAGAGATAAGACTATCCTCAAACCAAGTTAATTAGCATACTGAGCAGGGAATTCCACAATGTGTAAAAAAAATGATGTTTCATTTACCAAAAATGATGTATTTTACAGAAAAATTACTCATAACATATAGACAAATGTTACTTCTATAAAAAAAAAAATCACAATTGTCTTGCGGAGGTCCACTTCAAGTTAACCCTTTGTGAGCCAGAGAGGTGCACCAGGAATTGTGTTGCTTACCCCTCTGGAATTCAAAGGGTTAACCACTTAATGTCTGTTGGCTTTTATAAACAAGCTTTTAAACTGGGCCTTAATGCAAAAGCCCATGAATATACAAGCCTGGTACTTTAAATGGCAGGAAGAGCTGTCAGTCACAGTAACAAAAATATATTTTTTTCTATCCCGAGAAAAAAAAAAAAAAAAAATATATATATATATATATATATATATACACACACACATTTTTTTTCATGGGTACAAAACATCTAAATAAACCTGTGAAATCTATTTTAACACAAACACAGAAAGGAACATGACATATGACCTGGTCTTTAAGGATTAAACATATCCCTGATCCTTATGGGGTTAATTAAACATTAGTAGACATTACCAAAATCTTCATTCCATTGCTTAAAGATGCCTTGGAAAAAAAACTCTTTAGCTTCCAAGAAGTAAATAGTTGGTGGTGATAACGATCATGCTAAAATGTTGGATACTGAATTACATGCTATATTATAAGCACATATATATTATTAAAGTACAGATGCAATGTGAGACAAACTTCTTGCTACTCTGCATACAAATCTTTCAAAAGGGAGCTGATGATTCCAACTGCTCATACAAAACAATCCCAGATCTCAAATAACTGCTAAATTTAGGAACAGCTATCTGGTATGAAACTGATTAAGACGATCTGATACTACTGTTATGGTTGGGACATCACTTTAAATGACTTGCTGAGAGACCACGCTATGAGTGAAGACAGTTTCAAGGATATAGTAAAGAAAACAATTTAATGAGAAAGAAAAACATTTCAATGAAATATAACACCTGTTTTCCTATATGTTACTCTGTCTACAATTTTCTAGCTGCAAAAAGGCTTTCACAAAAAAATAAAAACAAAGAGAAAAAAGAATTATCACACAATGGTTTACAATTTCTGTGTGCATTGCTAATTTTTCCATGAAAAAGAAAAGGTAAATATGGCAATTTGTAATATTTATTTACTTAATGATCCTCAACTCATTAACACCCGATGACTTGCCAGGAGCTCATGGATGATCAGGCATTAAGGACCAGTGACATTCCAGGCACATCTTGGAATTCTGGGATTGCAGTGTGGCTAAAAAATCGGTGAAAAAAAAAAAATAATGCTGTGTTCCTCTAGAAACACCAACTCCTGGACCATGCAGTTCTTATGGGGTTAGAGAGCACTGAGGAGAATATTTATCAAAGCAAAAAAGGGGCAGATCTTGGAGCAAAAGAACAGTTTTGCTGCAGTTAGTTCAGAAGGGAATTCGTGTTTAGATGACGGGAAATGTCTCCCTCGGTTTGAAGGCTGACTAGCACTACCATAGCTACCTGAGCTACGTGGACACGGTCTGGTCAAGCTACTAGAGTAACTTCCTTATGAATAAAGGAACTGAAAGGAGCAGGAGGGAGAAATATACAATAAAAATTAAATCAGACTGTTTTAATGAGAGATAGATAGAGGAATCAGCCACTTTCTATAGTTTACTATGATTAAAACCCAACTTATTTATAATCATTACGATCTTTTTAACCCGTTGAGTGCCAGAGGGGTACGCAAAGCATTGCATACCCCTCTGGCACTCTAAGGGTTAAAGGAATGCTAAAACCTCTTAATAATAAACCCCTACTTACATTAATTTGCACAGAAAACTGTAAAAGCCACTATCTTGGCATTTCTAGGTACTGGTTAAGGGGACTAAGGCAATAGGGACTCAATGCAAATGCAGGTGCTAATTTTATCTCTGCTTTTATCTCAAGGTTTCCCCATAAACTTCAATAGGAAATCTTTGGATAAAACGGGAGGACACATTTATCTCCTGCATTTGAATCCAGCCCTACATCTCATGCTTAAAGCCCTGGATCTTGTTGCCAGCTTGGGACATAATTTTGCTAATCTGCCTACTAAAAATGGTGAAGAGGGTTGCACAGGGAACACTAATCATGCATTAAGTTGACCAAGGAATACATCTTTTTGCAAACTAGCAACTCCCCTGATCAGGATTAATAAATTACATGTTAACTGGTTTCCCAAAATTAATCTTTAAATAGTACTGGATATCATGTCCATGTGGGCACATTTGAATCTTTCACATGACGTCAAGACCTGAAACTCCTCCCATAGCAGTGTTAATAGGAAGCTTCGGCTGGAGAAGCTTTGGGTCCGATAGTCATGAGACACATAATCATGCCTTCCTCAGTGTCATGGTACCCAATACTAATTAACTATTTATTTGAGGGAGGCGATCTGCACAAAATTGTTTCATATTAGCCTAGATTAAGGTAAATGAGGGGTTACTAATAAGCAATGTCAGTATTCCATTAAACTCAGAAAAAAAAGACAACACAAACATAATATAATTACTTCATTATAATTATATTAAGCCTTTGGATATTAAACTGTGGTTTTATATAGCAATATTGAAAGTGTTGCCAAATGTATTATTACAATTGGAAACAGATTATACTTTAAAATAAACAGTAAAAAAATCCATGTCTATTTGTGCACTGTACATTTAAATGGAATGCTCATAAATGGCAATATCTCTTCAATTTTCTTGATCGTTTTATTCAGAATGACCCTGACATGACCTTAAATAAATAAAAATAAGGAAGCCCCAAGAGTTACTACTTTTTCAAAATCAGTGAGTTAAGTTTGGGTCCCCAAAACAATTTGCTTAATGAATCACTGATGTTTCGCTCATCTCTACTCATGAGACCATAGAATAATATTTATTATATAGCTGAAAATATTAAGAGAAAATGCATATAAATAAAATCTTTTATTTAAATATGGTCACTTATTTTCATGTACTATAGTGTAGAATACTTTCTAGTTGGTGGGAATAGAGCAAACTTTAAAAATGATCAAATAAAGTTTGAGAGAAAGTTTTCATTTTGTAGAATCAGTAAATTCATTAATATTAACTTAATGCAGATTTTGATATTCATTACTGAATGCAATACATTTGACTAAACAAGAGTTATTTTTTCTGAAGACAATAAGTATTTGGATGCCTCTTTTTCACAGAATGTACACATTCACCAGTGATACTCTACTGGAGTTAGTATCCAATGTCAGTGGCTGCACTGCCAGATATTCACTACCATATATGATTGCTTAAGGCCACACTTGCAGGCACACTCCACTGTAGTTAGCCCTTTGAGCGCCAGATGGTCTGGCAACCAAAGGTTTGAAGTGGAAGCAACACCTATTTGTGTTATTCATATATTATTTTGCATGCAGTTGCCTTTAATTGGTGTGCATCATATTAGGTGTCTATTTAGATCTCACCTCCAGACAATAAACTATGGATGTTCAACATGCAGACTGGGGGCCAGATGCGGACGCTTGCCCCCATGACTCGACCTGCCTGAAATTTTTAACAAAAATCAAGGCAAATAGCACATATGACATAGTAGGAAGTGATGAACTGCCATCATCTCATAGTTTCAGAATAGTTGTCTGTTAATTATTAGTACTGTCATTTACATTAAATAATGAATCCATATTCTGAATAGCCAGCAGGCTATATTCATCATTGTTATCAATAACATAAAATAATGTTGCCCTCACACGTATGGCGTTTTGATCACGTGGCCCATGACTTAAAAAACTTGGATGCCCCTGGAGTAAACTAAAGACTTTATCAGTCAAAATGAGATTAACCAAAGAGAGAGGGCCCAACCCATGATTATAAAAGTTAGGGAAACTTTCTCAAGACAATAATATGGTCCTGTTCAGTTAAAGACTACTGCATAGTTCAACTTGCAAAACATTAAATAGATATACTTGACTAGTGTTTGAAGAACACATTTTGAAGCAAACACATAAAAAGCCATTTATTTCAAGGGCATAGATCCCAATTCATGCAGGAGAAGGTAATTTGGTAGACAGAATGACAAGACAGCTTTACTGACTGTAGGAATCTTCCTAAAACAAATTTAAAGATAATGGCTAAAATGTAGGCGGAATCTGCTGAATGAAGGTATTTGAAGGTAAAAATACAGAGTTTGTAGGTGATTTGGTGCTTAATGGGAAGTTAAGAAAGGTATCTGAGAATGAGCAGTTTCCATTTTAGAAGGGAGAGTGATCACTTGCAGCGGAGTTAAGAGATATTGTAGGGGTGTGAGATAGGAAGCTGGAATGCCCATTAGCAAAGAGCTGCACTAGTCCAGTGTAGTAGGTTAACAGTATGCATGAGAGTTTTATCTGTAGCCTGGGAGAGAAACAGAGATTGTAGTAATAATAAAAAGGAAGAAGCATCAGGTTCTAGCATACAGTTAATATGATTAATAAAGGAGAGTGAAGAATATAGGCAGCATTTATCATATGTACAAATATGAGTTTAACTTGTCACCATCACTTTATACACAAAAAACAGAAGTTATTTACCAGCCATTGAACTCATTACAATTATCCACTAAAATTTTCTAGTACTCTTCGGAGATACAAAAGTAGGGGTGGATGAAAAGTTTAATCTCAATAAAAAATCATGAAAAAGCAGTAACTTGTGCCTTCAATGGGAAGTCCAGAAAATAGTGTCATTTTCCACTTTTTTTCACTGCATTGAAATCAATGACATAATGTAAACCCCCCTCACTCACATGGAGAGTTTTCCTTATGTATTCCCGCCGTGCTAACTCATTAGTATTAAATTAGGTGTCAGTTTACCTCGTGTTGTCAGTTTGTCCTGGGGGGGGTGAGAGAAAGAGAGTGAGAGACAGAGAGAATGCAACTGAAATGTTTATGCTAGCTAATGTAGAGGAAGAAAGGCAAGGAGAGAGCGCTAGAGTTGCTTGATAGGAGTATTAGTGGTAGCCAGCTGTTCTGTGGAAAGGTGGGTTACAGAGAGTATGAGTGTGAAAGGAGAAAGGAGGATTAAAAAACAGAAATAAAAACAGCTTTTTTTCTTTACCAAAAAAGTCACAATGACAGTCAAACAGGTAGGTGACTCTTCCCACCTGAGACTCGACTTTGTGACAGATATTGTGCAGAAAGGCATAAATACATCATACGTTCAAGACAAGGCAGACAAACAGTACAACTTGACATACTGTGTTACACATCCACACATACATCCACACGGAGAAGAATGAGAGGCAAGCATATACTGTGGTGTGGGGGATTCTGGTTCTGCTTTTAATCCTGTGCTCTTTATCCTTTATTGCAATTAGCTAGATACTGCTGATTCTGAAGCTGACATTTATCATGTACTTTACTATAAAAATTAGCACTGCAGTCCTTGGGAGAGGAGAGGAAAATGCCACAGATTGCTAACAATGCTTAATGCATAAATAAATATATTGTAGGGTTTATTTCCTTATAAAAACATCAATACTCCCACTGCTGAAATTTCAAAAGTTATTGCAATCCAATCCTGAATTTGTAGGTACATACTATGGAGATTTATGGTCAACTGAACAGAGCTGTCCATAGGATGGTGTAGCACCAGCTCCAATATATAATTTCAGGCTACTTAGATACTGCACCTAAAAAAATCAAGCTTGAGCTGTAATAAGTTTTGAATAAAACCACTTTATGCAACATGAGTACCCTTGTTTTAAGCAGGGAGATAAACCCTACAACACACACACACACACACACACACACACACACACACACACAGACACACACACACACGCATATATTACATATAAAGCATTATAATCCCTTTAATCACCTGCCCCATCCCAATATTTAATGAAGGTAGTTTCCAGCCTGCTATCAAGGTTTATGTTGCATTGGACAATTGTTAAAAGGCTTATATTGGCTTAGACCCCAGCTTGCTAACACTGCATTACATTCCCTGCAAGAGCATTACCATCTGCCCCATCACCAGCTCACAATGGAGGACCTTACCAGCCAGCTAACAATTTATGCAAGGCTTATGTTGCAGTAAGACTTTTTGCCTGATAATATTTTTTTCAGGTCTTGTGTATGTAGCCTTAGACCTAAGTCTGCCAACAAGGCTTCTTTTGCCAAAGAACTCAACCTGCTAACAATGTTTATTTTCATCTGTGGATTTATCTACTGCAGCACTCAGTAGCAGCAGTACTGCAGTGGGAATTCTCCCCTGCCATAGAAATCAAAGGCAGAAATTCTTGAGAGAATTTCATTGCCAGAATCAAAAAGCTGGACATTTAATGGATTTTCTATCTGTAGATTTTTCACCCATCACTACTGAAAAGCTCGATAAAGAATCAACCATTCAGAACTTCTTATCTCAGTGTCTCCCTCTGAGGCCTGCTCTACAGCTGGCTCTATCACCTTTCCCAATAGAACCTCTTTAGTGGTACTTCTGATGATGTCCTCTGGACTCACTGTGAATATGTATCTCACAAATGCACTTACATTCATCTTGTGGTCATGTATACTCTACTAGCTTTAGATTCAAAATTCTTTTTGGGCACTGATTTCATTTCCTTTTCTATTTCTCTGCAATAATAACTGTTAATAGTGTTCACGCCTTCATTGTTATACAGAAGTAGATGCCATTGTTATTGTAACAACAATTTCCCACTGCATGTGTGGTGTAGTATTAACTGAAATCCCAGTATCAGAGAATCAGGCTATCAAGAATTCCCACTGTCAACAATGTAGCTGATGGCTTCACCTAATATAAACAGCCGCACTTCAGTCCCTTAACTGCATAGGCCATAAGTATAAATGTAAAATAGAGCAATTCTGGTACAAACCAGCTCAGCTATAGGAAACAAATACAAATTACTATAGATTTAAATAAAGCCTTTACACCCTGGACAAAAAAGTCAATTTCAATAAGCCAACCCCCAACCCCCAAAAAAAAAAAACCCATAGTAAGTAGCTTATAGAATTGATTACCACCACTTAAACCACCTGCAAATAATATTATAAGATTATACTGGGTTGCGGTTCTTGAGGAAAAAAACCCAAGAGCCTCAAGGCCCCACTGGTTATGCCATTATGGGGAATTGCTCTTTTTAGTGTATTAACCCTATGTGTATGGTTATATGTGTAGCTAAATCTATTTAGAGTTGAAAACGTAAATGTGGGCACATTCTAAAGTATTTCAGATTGCTTCTTTGCAGAAAAGGACATCAAATTCAGATACACATGTAGCTGGGGAAAATCACTTTCACCTCCAGTCTGCTGGCAGTTACAATTATTTCAGTAGTTATCACTCCGACTTATCTTTGAAGTTGACAGAAAAAAATCCACCCAAAGCCTTTTATATGAAGTAAATGAAAAGTTGGTGAAACCTGATGCTGTCACGTTGAAGACTTTGGGTGTAGCATTGGCTGAAGTATGGGGAATGGAGGGTAGAGCAAACTTTGTTACTGGTGAAAACAAAAAATCTAATTAAAGTAATTGCATTTACAGTATCTAATTTATTCTCAGTTTCAAAATAATGTTAAATATAATTGTTATGTGATTTACATTTGGTCAGCACAGACTGTCCAAAAGTAGTTCATGAAGGATTTACAATAAAAGTACAAATATTCAGTCACAATTAGTGATTGAGTGACCATTCTGCTTCTTGTGGTAGGAACGAGGAATAAGTGTTTTCAGAGAAATACATGATCTGGTAAAACGATTAATGGCACACTTGTAATGCATGGATTTCAGTAGGAAATTAAAGTAAGACAACTTGGACATCATTCAGATTGGAAGGATTTTTTCCATTAGATGAAGCCAGATAAGACTTGGTATTCTGTAATATAAATAGACCAGGAGAGAACACTAGAGACAAGGAAAGATTTTGCATCTTATACTTGGTATTCATAAATAATCGATCTCAATAATGTACAGGCCTTGCTGTTAAATAGATCACTTCCTAAAACATAAAAAAATATTTCCATTAAAACTATATTTGTAAAGAGTATAAAACAAAATAATAAGCTTAAATGCATTTGTAGGAACTGTAACAAATAATTTCTTAAACAAAAAGTTACTTATAACCTTAACTTAGTTTTTACACACTGGATGTCAGTATTTGTCTGTATTTTAGGCCTCCTCCCAATCAAGAAACACATCTTAATACACTTAGGACTCTTCCACATGGCATCAGGTATACATTTATAGACTCATACAAATATCCAGTGCAATAAAAGAAAAAAAAAGCATAATTACATAAAACTAACTGTTGTATAAAGGTAAGTCTTCTGTTAAAGACATTAAGAGACAATTATTTTTGTACGTGAAGTTCTCCTTTAATCATTAAAATGTGTTGAATGGAAGAAAAGGAATGCCATTTATAGAAATTATATTAGTCTATTGTTTTGTGTCTCTCCCAAAAGATTTTATTTTCAGACTTGTTCTATGATGGGATTATTTTAAACGTACCAAGCTCTTCTGTAGACATATCATTTGTATACATTTGGCAATTCTGTGCTGGAAATCATGTGGTTTGGATGCTCTAAATATAACAAAGGAATACATGGGAATCTTGAATAAAATCTTTGGTTCAGTTCTCAACACCCTCCAGAAAATTGTTGATGAGCATCATGAATCAATTATAATTGTTACAAAACAGAATGGTATAAAGAAATAAAAGGACAGTAAAGCCTAAGACTGAAAAAAGGTATTCCCACTATTCCCACTCCTGAGTGTTGTTTTATTCAAAAGTTATTGCAGCTCAAGCTTTCATTTCATGATGCAGTATTTCCATGACCTGAAATGTTATGGTGGCGCTGTTATTACAGAAGTTTATGGGCAGGTGTCATCCGTTTACTATAAACCTCAACAAGATCTTGTAGCAACAGAACTTCTGTAAAATATTAGTGTTAAATCTAAAAGAAATTATATTAACTGATCATTTGTGATATACTTTGTCAGAAGTCACCTTGCTTTCAAAGTTAAGAATAGCTCTTTCACTCCCATCAGTAGCCTATCCTAGCATTAACCAGTGACCTCTTAGCTTAGCATCTGCTCCAATCAATCAAATGTACATATAAGCATAACACGTGGGTAATTTGCATAATTTAATATTCATGAAGTTTACAGTACATCCATGTTTGAACATGTAGAAACTGATGACTAAAGGTGTACTAGCCTTATGAGGCGCTACTAACTATGTGTAACGACTCTTGGAGGTATATATTTTCTGTCATTGGGCCTGGTATGTTAAGCAAGAGAGAACTTGACAGCTGACCATCATGCCATCCACATACCAAGAGAACATCATGCTTCATTAACTCTCAAGATGCTAACCAGGGCTTATAATTTGAAGTCCTTTGCTACTAGCCAGACCTGAAAAGTTACTCGCCACTGCAAGCCAAAACATACCCACCAGGGCTGAATTTCCACTCGCCATTGGCTAGTGGCGAGTGGAAATTTTGAGCCCTGCTGTAACAATGTTAAAGATCAAGCTTCCTGTAAGATCCTGTGAGATTCTATCTGATCCTGTCAAACTTTGCTGAATAAAGAAAAATCTACTTATCTACAAGATATCTCCAGCTCTGTCAATCAAAGAATGTAACCCTTCAAAAGGCAGTCTAACAATTAGGCCAGGAGGTACAGGAACCCAAAAATGAAAGTTTGAACGGCAATAACCTTTGAATAAAATAAGTCTCAACAGTGGGAGTGCAGGTGTTTTATTAGGCAGGATGAAACCTACATTACATATATATATTTATATTTTTTCTTCAGTATTAACGTACTATAACCGTCATGGTCCTTAAATACTTAAGGACGATCATAGTACGTCACATACTTTTTACTTACAGCGCTCCACCAGGAGCACTGTAAGTAAAAACAGGGCCTAAAATTGACCACTCCAAGACTGGAGCGATCTCTTTCAGGCCACAAAGAGGCAAGCTGATACATGCAACAGGTCACGTGTACTGACGCGTCGGCAAGGATCAAAGCGGTCCTTATGGGACGGAAACGTCCCAGGACCGCTGGTCCTTAAGGGCTTAAGGTTCATATCCCTTTAACATTTTCTACTATACGGAAACCTAAATGTTTCTCTGATGTCAACTTTTTTGTGGCTCATTTTAATTATTTTTGTGTGTTTACATATTTTTAGGGGAAAAAAAGGATATTTATCCCTCGGAGACTATAGATGGCTCTAACATATTGTCATACCTAGGATCTCTCCATTTTTGAGACTGAATTATTGGGTCTCCGGGGAAGAGGCTGATACCCCGGATGTGGGGAGTTTGCTTTTAAACTCTGCCCACTTCTGCACTTTCTCACTCCATTCCTCCCACTTTTCCTTCCTCCCCACCCAGTTCATCCCACTTTTGTGATGCAACCAGAAAGCCCCATCTTCATTTGTGGGTAAACCACTCCCCCTTTTTTGCCCCGACTCACTGCAATTATACCCCTTAGAAGCTCCAGAGGAGTGCCAGAAATGGAAATTCCCAGGTATGCAAAGCAAATGTAGTGAAGCTATATTTAGCATTCAAAGGGTTAATGAATATACAGTGAGGGAAACACACATCATTTGGCTGGATTCAATTGCAGGAATTAAATGTATCACTGTTTTTTATCTCCAACTCTCCCCATAGACTACAATGGGAATAAATTCAGTGATAACTAACACATGCAGCTGTGTCCAGACCATTGCTGGCTTAGAACTACATAATGAAAGATATGAAATTGTTTTAAATGTTGGCACTACAAAAAATAGAAAGATATGACCCCCCCAAAAAAGGAGCAACCCTTTTATAATCCCAGGGACACGAAAAAAATGAAACAGACTGCCTTATTCATCAGTCTAGACTGGAGCAAGTCTGGAACAAAGTAACTGCGCCATGGGGGGATGACAACTCTGTTAATTCACACAGATTTAAACAGGACTTTAATCCCTAAAATGCTAAAGAGTTCGCCCAAGCATTTCTTCACAATGCTTTGTAAACTGCCTGGCATTTAAGGGGTTAAAAACACCATTTAAATCAATAGGAATTTTCATTTCCACTCTGTGGTGCAGTAGGCTTGCTCCAGAATTACACCTATTGAGTCTGATGAATAAAACACAAAGGGCACAAAACATTCTACAGGGGCGATAAGAAGCAATTCTCACTTCCTGTTTGAGAATAATGAAATGACATCAGTATACGTGTACTGAAATAGGATACAGTGCAAAGCATTACTGCCTATATAACACCCAATTGCAAATGAGAAAGACATGAAGGGATAATGAAATGTGGATATGATAATAGTGGATGGCAGGTTACTTACACAAGAAATATGGTGTATAGGTAAATGATAAGATGTGATGAGCAGATTGACCACTGAATAAGTAAATTGATGTCATTGGGGATTTTAAAGATTTTAAACCCTTGACTGCTAAAGGTCGTCATTGTTTTGTAAAGTAATATTGTTGGTGACCTCTTAACCCCTTAAGGACTGGACCGCCACTTAAGGACCACGGAGCATTTTTTTTTTACCTGTCCAAATCAGGTGTCCGGGAACGGCGTGGAGCTGCGCGGGGAGCCCTAAAATCCATGACGGTCCTGGCACATCATGGGTCCTTGTCGCACGTCCAACCCATGACGTGAAAGAACTATCAAGGGTCCTTAAGGAGTTAAGCATTTCAGGGATCAAAACATAATTTAAATCAATGGGAATTTTCATTTTTTCCTTATGTTGTCATTGGCTTGTTCTGAAGTTACTCCTGTTGTTTTTACTTAATATGGCCCTATGTGGTGAGAACACTCTTCCGTTTCTATTGCCCCACTTTATTTTAACCCTTTTAGTGCCAGGGAGATACAGAATACATTGCTCTGAAATGTGTTCTGTACCCCTCCGGCACTCAAAGGGTTAATGTTATTTGTACAATAATCTGAGATTTTGTGTATAGCAAAGTAATACAGACCTAAAGAAAAGATAATATAATGACAGACATTAACGAAAACGAAAGCCTTCATCAAGTAATACTACAGGTCAATTATTCTCGACCAGCGTGTCGTGGTTAGGACACAAATGTAAATGTTGCTTCAAATGTATATTTATGGACATTTTATGCACTATATGTTTTTGTTATTCTGAGTGTGAGATCTAGGATTCATATATTATTATATATTATTTACATCCTTCATAATGCCCTTGACACAAGACATATCAAATGTTACGGGTGTCCCAAAAAATAGAGATTATGTTTTAGGATTGACCTCAGCAAAAAAAAAAAAAAAAGATTGAGAACCACTGACATAGGCTATTTGCTTGTGCTAATTTTATTGCCATTGTTTGTATATGAGGACATATTACCTTATGGCTTAAGTAGAATAAACTGCATGAAATTGTCCATGAACTTTCCACATGTGCCTTGTCAGTGCCATAATGGTAACACGCAGAGACTGTGCAATGCCAGTCAAATGCTCGGCTGGGGTTTATTTCACTCAGCGAGCGTGGCTGACAAAGCCAAGCATTCATTTATCAATGATTTTTTTTGTATTTCAGATGCTGAGAACTCAACACATATGATGTGTCTTATTGTCATATACAGAGAAATCACTGTTCTGTGTATCAGAGGTTATGGCTTCAAAACTGAAACACAAAGTTTCCATTGTTTTAAAGTAAATTGTTTGTCTTAAATACATGTGATATATATCTGGGACAAACCAGCTGCATCATCATAGGGGATTTATAATCTCCTGAATTTAAGAGAGATGTCCAAGGCATTTCGTTGTAACGCCTACTAGACCTCTCTAGCATCCAAGGGGTTAAAAACCCCAGGTCAATAAAAGGGGGTTATTTGTACGCTACAAATGATAATTTTTTTCACTTTCATTTTTCAAACTGAAGCAGGCAGAGTGCAGGAATGACCATGTGCGGTGGGTGCACTTTAAGGTTCAGCAGTACTGCCAGCAAGAAACTTGTCCTGCTCCATAGACATCACATCCAGACTGACTTACAATGTTATCCTGAAGGATGAAGCAATCAAAAGAAATCAGAGGCCATTAGAATTTTCTGGCCATAGTAAGATAAGTAGGAGACCTCTCTAGCATTCATGTGGTTAAGAGGTTCATTTTTCCCATATAGTATAACTGGATTGCTCCAGAATTAATCCAGTTCTTGTTAGTACCTCAGTCTCAGCATCAAAGAGAACAACAAATTTCTGCCACCTCTATAGCAGACATAAGGGTACAAAAGCACTATTTATTTCTCATATACCCAGAAACATCCACACACTCCCACACTGCCCACCCCCACATTGCCCACCCCTTGGCACACGAGGTGGACAAAGGCAACTTAAAAACATGCATGGATCTGTGTACAAAGAAGTTAAGCAGGTGCATGACAATCCAGAGCCCAAGCACAGTACTTAATCCCTTGAGTGCCAGAGGGGTATCCAATACAATACCCCTCTGGCACTCAAGAGGTTAACCCTTTTAGTGCCAGAGGGGTACGCAACACATTGTAAAGCAATTTTTATACCCTTAAGGACTGGTGACAGTCCTGGCATGTCACATATCTGCGGGAGCACTGTAAATAAAAATGGGGACAGAAATTGACCTCTCCAAGACTCTTAGACCCCCACTCAGTGAGCCTGTACACACAACAGGTATCGTGTGCCGGGATATCGGCAAGGATCAAACCGGTCCTCAAGGGCAGGCAACTTCACTGGACTGCTGGTACTGAAGGTGTTATGGGGTTCAGGGATGATGAAGATGTGTAAAAGCTACTGTATTTCTCTGATGTTTAGTACTACCATACTCATCGCAGTATTATGCTTGGTGAAAAGGCAACAAAGGAATATTTAGTTAATAATTAACCTTTCCTCATCAAAAAGAGACAAGCTGACTGTCCTAATTACTCAATGTCTTCATTGATCACAAGAGAGAATACACAGCCCCCTATTCTTCAATTACTTACTCTTCACTTGCAGTGTTAGGCTCTCTTTGTGATATTCTATACAGATTGCTGCCACCCATTCAGTGATAGAAAGTGAATGGGAATTGCTGGGCTATTGAAAACGATTTCCACAATGTAAAAATGCAGGCTTATTGAAAGTTCTCTGGGAAGTTGAACTGTTAAGCAACCACTTGTTATACACAAAATCTGAACTTATGGATGATCACTATGACTACACAGAGTAGAGTGTAGATTACACTAACATACATAGGGAATTTATTCATCCAGCTAAATAAGTGCAATTCACAAGCAAGCCAACCATACTACAGGTGACAAATAAATTCAAAATCTCAAAATTCCCACTGATTTAACCCTTTGGGCGCTAATGAATGCAATGCATTGGATACCCCTCTGACACTCAAAAGGTTAATTATGGATTTTAACTCCATGAATGCTAGCGAGTTCTACAGTACATTGCTTTTGGTGCATTGGACACCTCTTTAGCATCTGAGGGGTTAAAGAGCTCAATTTAGATAGACAATTACCATTTGCCCAGTATGTCGTTGGTTGATTTGCCCATAGAATGCTACATATAAGGTCCCTATATAGACATCTATACAATGTGATTCAGTACAGTTCTGTAGGTCAAAATGTAACATGGAGTGCTATAGACCAATAACTCTAAACATGCCGAAAATACATTTAGGTTGTAGGTAGTAAATCTTTGGCCCTAATACAGACTACAACTCCCAACATCCCCAGCCAGCCAACAGGCAGGCTACAATGATGAGTGTAAAAGCAGGCACAATGTTTGGTTTAGTACATCCGCCAAACTGGGGTTTGTGTACATTCCAAGGTGGTAAAAGCACTCACAAGGACTTGAGAGCATAGATCTATGTGCTCTTTGCTGAATCAACATTTTGGACATTATTGTGACCTGTACAAAGATCTTAAATGTAATAAAATTGGCTGAATTTATTCAATATAGAGAACATTGATCTCTGCTATCAAGTTCCTGTGAGTACTCTCACAACCTTGGGTTGCATGTATTATTTTCTATTGGTTATAGTATATGTAAGGGCATTTCTGTCAGACACACAGACAAACCCAGTGTGACACATAGTCCGACACACTGTTACACACACCCATATGCATTTATACACATAATGTCATATATGCACTGTGACAATTCAGGCTTTTTCCATTATCTATTGGTAGAGACAGAACTACATGTGCACTGCCTGATTCCCCAGACTTCAATCATTGTACCACTAGTAGAAACAGAACCACACAAAATATCTGCCACCCCAGGCCTATTCCACTGTCTTCTGGTAGTCACAGAACCACACAGATACTGACATCCCAGTCTTATTCCACTGTCCAATGTTATCCACAAATCCAAACATACACTGTCTGACAGTCTTGTTCCACTGGTAACACAGGGGAGGGAGCTGAGTGATGGCAGAGTAGGCAGCATGTGGCAAAGGAGAGGAAGTGGGTGACACAGGTAAGGAAACTGAGTGATGGAGGTCAGGGAGGGGAACAGGTGACACAAGGAAAGGGTGATACTGGGGAGGGAGTGGCTATAACGGAAGGTAAGGAAAGCAGAGAGGTGATACAAGAGAGGGTGATAGCCGAAGAGGAGCAAGTTGATACAGCAGAGTGGGTAAAGCAGGTAGAGGGTGACAGAGGCCATGTGAGAGGACATGTGGATGATGAGGGAAGAAGCAATTAATGGTGAGAATGGGGACACCATGCAGATGATTCAACCAGGAGAATACCAGTGGCAGCATTGACCTGTCTGAATCCCTGCCACCACCCCCACATGTATATAATGAATGTGTGTGTGTCTAAATATATTATATATATATTTATATAAACACAATTCTTTCCATGTCATGAAAACAAAGATGAGACTTGAGATGTACTTTGAAACTGGCCATAAAATATATATTTTTTTTTACTTACGTAAAGAAATAATTAGATTAGTCAACAAAAGATGGGAAATATTTATATAATAATTTAGCACTCTCTTTGAGATAAATGAAACTTTGATTAAGAATTAAATTCCCCAGAGAAATAAAGTTGTTTATAAAGGAAACATATCCTTGCTCAACACTGCCTTTTTCTCCTTTATAGATATTGTGTTTAGAAATTAACTGGATAGACAAGATTATGTCTCTCTCTCAGAATTTGTGTGTCCAGACTGATTCCTTGCTGTTTTGCCCACAATCACAAAGACACAGATGTAGATCAGAACTCAGAACTGAATTAGTTTAGTATATAAACATGGCTCAGTTATAATAACTATGGAACATGTGGCTATCTATCTAACCCTGTTGCTTTTATTGATTCCTCTTGTCATTTTTATTCAGTATCAAAAGTATATTGTAGGTTGCCATACTTTTTTGCGGACATATACATATTTTTTTAAGATAACGTATACAAAGGTTTCAGATTGCAAAATGTTACATTTTAAAGAGGTATCATCTTATTAATTTTAATAAAACATCAAGGAGATTTTGAAATGAGTTTAACCCTGCCCAGTTTATTTAGAATACACTTTGCAAGTTTTTAATACTTGTTTAAGAAATACATTTATCCTTACCCACTACTTAAAATTTAGTGGTTAAAATGGTATTAAAGTTCCCAATGTGTCAATATAACAAAAGGCCCTTTGTTACAACACTTAATATTTCTGTTCCTAGATAAAAATGTCCCCTACCCAATAATTACTACTGCATAAACACACTGTGTAGGAGCCTTATCCAATGCATTGATTTGTATCGGGGGAATTTTGATGTAGAGTGAGGGCACACACACTAATAAAAAGGGGTGCATGCTTAAAGGGATAGTAATACTTAAGATGTAAAAAAAAATGTTGTAGGGTTTATCCCCCTGAAAAAACTGCTGAGAGAAATTTTATTTAAAAATTATAACAGCTCAAACTTGGATTTTTTAGATGCAATATCACAGTGGCCTGACAATTTACAGTGGCGCTGTTGCTACACCATCCTATGGAGATTTATGGTCTACAGACCAGAGCTGTTTGAGCTGTTATAATTTTTTAATAAAATATCTCTCAGCATTGGGAGTCCCCTTCTTTTACTCAAGGGGATAAACCCTACAACATATATTTTTTTACATTTTAAGTATTACTATCCCTTTAAGAGATAAAAAGACCTGCCATACATAATAATTTATAGTATGGGAGACCTGGGTGGTTTCTGATGTTCTATTTTGCTTTCTTTAGGACACATTTTTTCCTGGGAAATGTCTCCTAATATCTGCTACATCTTATAGTCTAAGTCAACCTAGAGCTTTCATTCCTATTATGATAAAAGTCTTACAGCCAGTGAAATACTATAATATCACCATGCTGTTTACTTTATATGATCAGCTCCTACATAAAGTAGGTGAGTGAGCGAAGAAATATCTTTTCATTAAATTACTGATCCCTAATAAATGAAGGACAGGACATTCTTAATCTGTAAGATTCAACTAAGATCTACAGTTCACATGCCCTAAATATGACCCTAAATCTTGAAAGAAAGGCTGATACATATATATATCCAGACATTACTTACTTCTACTTATAACAGATCCCATGCAGCTTTGTGGGAATGTTGTAGCTTGTGGGGGGTCTGAAACTGCACTACCCATAGCAAATGTCAATACTATGTATACCCTGTTATTCTAAACTGGAACATAGTGATAAAAAAAAAATGATTTTCAGTCCGGTTGATGAACCAGAACATTATTTGACTGGTATTACCTAGACAATCACCATTTCTTGTCACCAGCAGAGAAAAACTAAATTACATGCCACTAGAAAAGCTATCCACAATTACATGTAGCAGATTACTACATCAATAAATGGGTTCACATTTAAAAGATTGCACGCAAAAAAAGAGTGCAACCTTTTCATTCATTTACCATGTCTCCATGATAAAAACAGCGACCTGAGAATCTCGCACAGCATGAAAGAATGAGATTCTCAGGTCGCACTATAAACATCACAGTCTACCTCCTCTGCAGCTGCTCCTCTAGTTTCTCAGATAATTTAATTTACCCAGCCTCCTCAGAGATTTATTTGTCATTCAGCGCTGCTCCAGACTCTCTCTCCCTCTTAATAAATTAATATGCACTTTTAAGTAGCTTGGTTAAGATGAGGAGAGAGAGGCCAGAGCAGCGCTGGATGAGACCTGTTCATAACTGCGGATCTCCATCTTAACCAAGTTACTTAAAAGCCACCTTTCAATTCCTTAAATGCAAATCAATGGGAATATGCGGGAAAATTGATTAGTTACCATGGCACAGTTGGTTTCCTCCATAATTTCTCTTGTAGAGGGCGGATATACAAAAGGGTGTGATAAAGGTGGGCTAAAAGTTCCATCCTATGTTATTTTCTAGAACCTATGGACAAATATCTCACTCACTTAGTGCATACCTACGCAGGCACTGTGCTGCCATTCAGATTTTACTGAGAACAAGCTCCATAAACCTCCACTATACCACAAACAGGGAAACAGTGTAAGCTATGTCACTTTCCTCTGCACCTTGTTAGTACACAGCTTCAACATCTTAAAGATCAGATGAGTGCAAAATGCATTGTGAAGCAACGTGTTGCCACTCCTCCGGACATTAAAGGGTTAGTAATGTCCTATATAAATAAAAATAAATATTATAGATAATCGAAAAAGAAATCCATTGATGCCAGTCTGATCTCTGAAACCTTTATAGTTTGAGAGCTATAACGTTTTAAAGTTCCCCCCTACCTCCCCTTTTCCTAATGTCAGCCTCTAGCTGACAGAAGATGATCCTGGTCCAGAGACCGGCAGGCATCTCTTCAGCATAGCCGAAATACTGCAATCTAAAAAGAAATACTTTATTGGAACAGTCTACAAAGTGTGCTTGCAAACCAGGCACACATTGTAGACCATTTTCTGTTTATATTACGGTATTTCAGCTCTGTTGAAGAGCCGCCTTGAGTCAGCCAACACAAATCTCCTGCTGACATTATTGTGGGGGGGGACTTTAAAACATTATATCTCTCAAACCATAAAGGTTTGAGAGGTCACACTGGCATCGATGGATTTCTTTTTTGATTTTTTTTTATTATCTACTTTTTTTATATATACTGACAAACAGTTCTCTGTAGGATGTGATAGAAACTGCTATAATTATTAATAGTTTGAATTTTCAGGAAGTAACCATGCTGCCACTCACCTGACAATGTAATCAGTTATAACAACTGAATAAAACAACTGACAGACGTGACAGTACCCTAGTGTTACTTAGCAAGAAAAGCCCTGTACCATATACATTTTCATAAAAAAGTGGACTTCCTTTTAAGAAATAACAGCACTAAGAAGTTGGTTCCAGTATATAATCATATTTCTACATTAGCCCTGGCTTGTGTAAGAACCATATTAAAAAGACAATATATAGAAACAAAAGGCTCTGACTGGTTATTGAACAGTGTGAAAGGAATCAGAGAGGCTGATCTCCTCAGAACAGAAATAATTTTAGGAAAATGAACTACACCATATTGGACAAATAAAAATTCCCATTCATTTAATAGGAGCATTTAACAACTTGACTGAGAGATCTCCAGTTCATTGCTTCAAAATGAATTGGATATGTATCTAGCATTCAAGGGGTTAAAGGTGCCAACTAAAATTATGGGAATGTGAGGACTATTTACTTGCTCCCTTATGGTGCAGTTGATTTGCTCCAGAATTGTTCCACTTCTTAATAGTGCATCAACTTCAGAGAGCTTTCACACAGTGGTGAGTTTTATCACCAGTTAGTGATCATAGTTAGGAAGCATTGCATGTCTCCTATGAGCCACACCTAATGTCTCACTGCTGGCTGACTTCAGTACAATACAGTCAAGGAAGGGAGGCTCTTTATTAAGTTACTCAACAAAATGTCCTGTTTTGACTTAAAAGAAGCTGCTGATTACAAGATTTTGAAATATATTTTATGATGTTCTAGCGAAAACCAAGATGCTCTTTTTTCCACATTATGTTACTACAATTTTATGTTAATTTTTAAAAGGTAACATTCATCAAATAGTAATGGAAATATGCTTCAGCAGAAGAAGGCTTATCAAATTAGGTGGACCTTGTGCTGCTTAGAACAGCCAAACTGTGGGTCAGAAGAGTATCCCTTCTGTCACAGAGGCTCACATAGAGAAAGCTTGTGACTCTCCCTTCAGGTGAGTGTACACACAGACTCCACAGAGGGATGCAATTGTGTTCTAATCATTAAAGCTATATGATTTAGGGCAGCTGTATGTAAAACTTGAAAACACAGTCTCTTTACTTGCATTAGCCCAACATTCCACATAGCCAGACATAGTTTCTGAATCTAAAACCGATGTTAGAAGCATCCTTTCATACGTGCATATCTGTTTCTGGTTCTTTGTCTGTCCCTTCTCAGGGTAGCAGTGGCGCTACCCAGCAAATCACCGCAGGGCAAGGATTTTGCCAGGAATAGCAAGGGGACAAAGCCCATCTAGACATTAATGGCATAATTGCTGAAACGAGATTCATGGTGGTGGTGATTTTCACAGGAGTGGGCAGGGAGACAGACCCCAGTCCTGTGAATAGCGCTTCAGCGAGACACATCTCCATCGACATCTAGTGGGTCCCAACTTCCACGGATCACTGAATCGAATGGACATTGCCGTGCAGCATTCTCATATGGTTTAAGTGAATATAGTGAAGGATGCACGCTAACACATTAACCCTTTCAGTGCCAGAGGGGTGCATAATACATTGGCTGGCACACAAAGGATTAAAACTTAGGCACAGGGACAATGTAGCACTGTTCCTGCATTTCTTCTGTATCCCAAGTGATTTTTTTAGGGAACAATATTCTTGTTAGTGTTACTTGAAACAATAGATGCCTACAAACTCCATTATTCTTCTCTTTCATTCCTATCTTTCTCTTATCCATTCCCAGAAGAACAGTTCAGTAAAGAATCTGACAAGAGTAAATGATGAGGTGAGGAATTGCAGAAAGGAACTGGGAAACAGCTCTGGCAATAAATCTATAAACAATGAAAGACGCAGTCCTTGCATATGGTTTAGCTGTGACTAATTAAGAGTTAAGACTATTTTTAATAAAAATAGAACATGCTGTACTGCCCTGTAACATATGAGTCATATTATACATACTATAGGATATATGTATAAGGGCAAAAGTAGAGGAATTCTAGAGCAAATCTACTGCACCAAGCCTTTCCTCTGATTTAACACAATGCATTGCACACTACTCTGATCCTCAAGGATGTTAAAGGAACACTAACACCTCCTAATAGTAAACCTCCACCAACCTAAACTGGGCAGAGCATCTTAATGGCCTATATGAATCAATGCTGCATATTGAATACACACAATTGAACTTTAATTAGTACTGGATACCTTCTTCACAGATGGCAGACATGATTCTCTGTTGCAGGACTCCAGGACCTCAAACTCCACCTACTAAAGTTTTCTGTCATTCCTAAGAACACTTCAGTGGGAGGAGTTTGTGTATGTAAACCACAGGTTAATTTTGGAGAATCAATCTACACCAAAGTGATTCATAGAGACTATTAGGAATTTTCATCCAGGCTAAAGTATTGGGAGCTTGTTATTGTATGTATGACTATATGCCCTGGAGACTCCTGTATTCAGAATTAATTTACCATGTCTCCAGGCACAGGATTATCCTGTTTAGTGTGTTCCCCGGGAAACCACACCCACTCCCCTCCCCTTTTTGCCAACTCCTCACCCTATCCTGCATATTTTCAGGGCAAAAACCTTCCCTCCTGTCAGTCCTGTCCCCATGATTAAGTCCCACCCACACTGTGAAGCAAATCACATAATTTGGACACTCCCATCTCTAGTTCTTCTTGTTTCTCTGAGGGTTGGCATAAAAAGGCTCCCCAGCATGTATGAATGTATGTATCTTTATTTGTACAGCCCTACACATGGTGTTTTAAAAACACAAAAGTGATAGTACAATTAAAAATACACTAAAAAAAGACTAATGTGCAAACAATATATTATTTGTGGGGGATAAGCACGACCAAATTAAATCTGCACCAAACAGTTTACCATCGAATAAGGAGGTGTAAATGTTCCTTTAAGTGGTACTTTAATCCTCAGATACTAGTTTGGTCTCCAAAGATTTGCAAAGTAATGCCCTGAATACATATCTAGCATTCAAGGGTCAATAGCTCAATTTTATTTAATAAGAATGTGTTTGAGTTCTCAGTGGCACAGATGGTCTGACCCTGAATTGCTCCACTTTCTCCTTATACATTTGCCCATACATGGGCCGTTTTGGAATGGCCTGGTAGCAAAGGGGGTGAGGTATAATCAGAGTTTTACTAGAGCAGATCTAACTCGTATAGGCCCCCAGAGGATCTCTTATTCCAAAACTAAAACTGTATATAACATTTGTGTTTCTATTTCAAACAAAAAAAGCAAAGAACATTTTCTACAGAAAAAGCCATTGTTCTCAATTTCTTGGAATAAACGCACAACCAAATGTGTATTGAATGCAGTGCAGTTATATGTGAGTTTTGCAGAATTATGTCCAATTAAGCCGAGTAATTACTATGAAAGAAATGCAGTTTCAGGGTTTTTATAAGGTGCTACAGCAAACTACATTTCTTTACCATGGAACACCTTAACCCCTCCATATCCTTTTATATAAATGAGGTCATTTAGATTCTGAATAGGTAATTATAATAGAATATGTGGTTCAAAAAATTCAAATGATAATGAACAAAATATATAAACTATCCCAGAAGCTCCACAGCAAGAGGCATACTGAACTCCATCTGGTCAGTTTCAGCTTACAGTTGGTCCCTTTGAGGCAAAGTATAAAGACGCATGAATAAGAATGACTATGGATGCTTGTACTCTGAAGGTTTAACTCACAAGATCAAGTTCAGTATTCCTCTTGCTGTAGGGGTTTGGAAATATAATTTATATTATTTTAACTACACATTCTATTCTTATTACCTATTCATAGTCCATATGAATTATTTAATAGCTAGTGGTATAGCTCCCCTTTAAGTGTTACTGGAACTTATAACAGAGGAAAGGAATGACTGATGATTACTTTCTGTGTTCTAATAATTTAACGTACACCAAACAGCACATATAATTGCCCAGATGCTACACATCTTGCCTGTTTAGTCTGTAAAATTAACCCACTGGGCGCAGAATGCATCAAAAACATCTCTTGTATACTGGAGGGGGGTTATTCACTAAGAGGTGATAAAGTGGAGATGACTTCTCCAGTCTATCACTTCTCTAGTTCCTGTTATTCTATAGCGCTTATGCACAAAGATCCCCAATGATGAAGAAATCTTAGTGCATAGTGATAAACTGGAGAAGTCCTCTACAACCCTTTGAATGCCAGAGGGGTATGCAATGGATTGCACGTCCATCTGGCAATCAAAAGGTTAATTAGTGTCAGATGTCTCCAACTCATGCTACAGTACTTTGTGAACTAAAGCAAGGATGGGCAACTTGAGGCCCTCCAGCTATTGCCAATATAAAACTCCCATCATTTTCCACCAGCTACTGGGGAATATCTAACTGCACAGACTGAGGTAATACTTTAAATGTAAGAGGGTTTCCTAACATATTAAAAAATGATGTGCTGGACACCTCTCTGTAACTCAAAGGGTCAAAAGAATAACATTACATCTGGGAAGAAAGTTGTTGCTGGTTTTACAGTATGTGCTTCAGTAAATATTTTGGCCTCAAGGTGGCGACACATAGCTTGAAACCATCAGCCACTTCTTTCTTCTACTTGCAATAAAGAATATTGCGTCTGTATGTTTATGCAACAGAAATATTACTAATGGTTAACTTTTGTGATCTGTATTATTTTGTGAACTATTTCTATTGCATTAACAGGGATGAAAGAAATTGTAAAAATAGGCTGGGGAAGGAGGAACAGAATGTGAAACAGCAGAAGTGGGCAGAGTTTCAGTAGAAACTCAGCCTCTGCCCCGGAGACCCGGTAATTCAGTGTCAAAACCGGAGTCTCCGGGGTAAATCCGCAGAGTTCCCAACTATGATAATGTGTACTGGTATTTGGCTATTTATAAAACCTTCCCCAGATGAATGACTGTTTACTGTGGGAGAATCAGGCATTGTGTCAGTTATGGCATGTTTCCACACGTGAAGATATTGTAACATGGAACAGATTTCTGTGTATATTGTGACTGAATATATGTGTAGTGCAAGTAATTCATTTAATTACTGTGGGGAGGATATACAAGTTCACTGCGCAGCCTCATTGGTGTGAGGCTGCACTTCAGCATGCACTACAGAGTAGGATCTCTGTAGTGCTTACCAGCTCACACACTGCCATCATTAGGACTTTAACACCAGAAACCCCCATACCCCTGCCCCACAGCATTGATATAGGCAGCACAGTAAATTGGCATTAGGCAAGCATAAGACCAGGAAGTTGATCACAGGCTCTGTGTTAGAGCAGAATAATATCTGTACATTCACCCAATGTGTATTGTATATATGTATGAATGTACAGTGCATATTGAGTATAACATTATGAGGGTAATACACTAAGAAGTACTGGAACAATTCAGGGGCAAATTAAATGTATCATAGGTGATAAATAACAATACAAATACATTTACATGGGGCTTTTAACCAGTTGAATGCTAGATAGCTTTCTACCACATAGCATTTAAGGGTTTAAAAGCCTCATCTAAATCAATGGGAACATTTAATTAGCTGGTATGCCCATTAGTATGCCAGGCTCTTTTAGTGAAAGAGGGGTACATCTTCTGCTTTGGCACTGAAAGAGTCATTTGAGAGTCATAGAGTTCTGGTTTGTCCCAGAACTCAATGGGTTAAAAGCCTTATTAAAATAAATGGGGGGTGAGATGGGTGAGACAAAGGGAGGTGGGATGTGCAGTGCAAGTTGGTGGAAAAGGCATGATGTAGACATGTTATAGAGGACATCCCAAGCCTTGGAGGAAGAAGCTCAGTCACTGAATCCTATTGTGTACCCCTCTAGCACTCATAGGGTTATCAGCTTATCCAAAGATATGTAATGAAGGGCATTATGTATGAAGGCAATGTGGGGCAATTCTGGAACAAACTAATTGCACCATAGGGGACAAAAAAAAAAAAAAATCATATTGATTTAAATGGAAGCTTTCACCCTTTGAGTGCCAGTGCTCTGCAATGTGTTGCGTACCCCTCTAGCACTCAAAGGGTTAATGCATTGAATGCTACAGAGGTCTGCAGTGCATGTCTTCTCAATGCGTTAGAGAGCTCTCACCATTCAAGGAGTTGAAAAATCTAAAATGAAAAGGAATTTGGGCAATGTTGATTTCCCACCTATGCTGTAGTTAGTTTGCCCAGAATTGCTCCATTTTTACTGCTGTACATAAGGAGCATGTAAGTGCTGGTGTTATATCAGTATTGCTAGAACCCATCAACACAAATGATTAGGTTTTTAACACTTTGAGCACCAGGGGGGTATCCAGAGTATTGTTTGGCAATGCATTGGACAACCCCTTGCACTCTTTATGAATGGTCCACACAAAGTACCTCCCGACATTTCAAATGGCCAAAGAGGGACACTTTTGTTTTAGGTGGTGTTGCTGGAGGCTTGGCTGGTGGGTGGGGTATTACCAATAATTTTTAGGTTATTTCATGACCTACTGACACCTCTGTGTATAACTGAATAAATGATTTAGATCAAGACTAAAGTATTTTATTTACACATAATAATTTATAAACACATATACTAAAGTTTAAACTAACATTAATGTGAATTGTATTGCTATGGAGCAATGAGATACATTTACATGAACACCACACAGACTGATCACATAAAAAGAGGGACTCCAGGGTAGGAAAGCAGGAAAGAGAGATTTGGGTCTCTAAAAGGGACTGTCCATCCTAAAGAGGGACACTTGGGAGGTATGTTCATTGATGTGTAGCAATCGTTTTTCTGCATATATCTTGGATCCCTGTGATGATTAGACATTGAGCTTGTTTCCTGAGCGGCTCTTGAGTTGTAAGTGTCTGTCCATTTTACTTTATACATAAGGTCCAGTATTCTAATAAACATTGTGTGTGCAATATATAACACAAATATGGTGAATTCATTGTTGTGTCATTGTCAGTGTCTATATTTTATAAGCATGCACATATTCTGTATTACATGTATGGGGAATGTATGGCTCTCAAGTTGCTGTCATTTCAAATCAGCCACTGTCCAGCTAAAGCTGATGAAACTGTAGTCCAACAACAGCTTCAGAGCCCCAAGCTGTGCCCTTCATTCCTCACCGAACCTAGTGAAGGGGTTTGTAACCATTACCTAAATATTTTTAACCTTTCAAAGGCCAGAGGGAGTGTAATATATTCAAAAGCAAAGCAGTGCTCACTTCCTTTGGCACTCAAAAGGTTAAGTATAGCTAATTGTATTTTGTCTTTTGTTATACCTATTGATGCAGGCCAAGTTATTTAGCTTTTTACTCAGTCAATCCAGATCACTAATATTTTCTCCTTCCACAGAAGCACCACTCATTTTTGGCATCATAGCAAAGGTATAGCAACCAAAAAGTGATTTGTTATGGTATCTCGATACAAAAGGCTCTCCAATTTAACTTTCAATGAATATGCGAGTTCTTTTTAGCATCCACTTCCAAGAAAAATCCTTTTTTAGCTAAAAAAAAAAAAAAATCATCCACTTTTTAGTTAGATATCTGCTGTGTTTTTTTATTAACCCAACAGAACAAAAGGCCTGCCCACGACACGACTAGCACAGAATGTTGTCAAAGACTATTTTTTACAGACCTTCCTGAGTACCAGGACATCTAAAAAGCAAGACTGAGCTCTTTATTCAGAGATAAACAATGACTTATTAACATAAGTGGATTTCACAACTAACACAGAGACACTTATGCTCTAGTCTCATGAATCAAAACAAAAGTATATACACATTTAAAAAAGCATAAAACCCAACAGTATATTTTTGATAAAGCTGTTATTTATCTGTGAAATTCACTAGAGAAAAATAAAGCAATTCCTCTAGCAAAGGAATCAGCATTAAAATGTATATTTCCATTTGATGAATCAAGACCCATGTCCAGTTCGCAAGAAGTATGTTTATTATGTTTGTTAACCCCTTGAAGAACAGAGAACAACCCTTTGGCACTCAGAAATACTGATACACTAAGAAATGTAGCAGTTCCAAGAGTAATAAGCTTTTCCAAAATCCCCATTAATTTAAATGGGGCTTTAACCCTTTGATTGCCAGAAGGGTATGCAACACATTGCTTTGCAATGTGTTGCCTACTCCTCTGGCACTTAAAGAGTTAAATCCCTTGAATTCTAGAGAGGTCACCGACACGTTGCTTTGCAATGTGTTGTAGACCTCTCTGGCACTGAAGATTACATCAAAAGAAAATTTTGGCCCTTCTTCTGCAGTTGTTTTGACTCAGGATTGCTGTGGTTTCTTAGTACATTACCCTCAGTAGATTAAAAGGATAGTAATGTTTCATAATAAAAGCAGCTCTAATTAATCATCATAGTATTTGGACTTTGGAGAGTGTTATTTCAGTTCTGTCAGAGTTGTAGTTCAAGAGTAATTCAATGACAAAGTATCCCCCTCCCGCCACTTTTACTGATGTAACACTGCTCAACCAGAGCAGAAGGGAGGTGCCCAGGTAGATTGCAGAGAGGGACAATCTTCAATTAAGATAAGGGAAAAACCTGAAAAAGTTGTCAAGGGGGGCAGGGCTTTCATTGTTCTCATAGGAAGAAGATTGTTCCCTGCTGTTATCTGTCTGGTCTATGGACTGCATTCCACATATGAGAAGAGATGGCTTACACTAGGTAAAAGGGGCGGGAGGGGAAACTTTCCTTGTGAATATCTCTTAAACCATAAAGGTTTGAGAGATAAGACTTATATCATTCTTCATGTTTTTAATGCCTACAAAACAAAATAAAGATAAAACGAAGTATTACTATCCCTTTAATAGTCGCTGTGTGTGGTACATGCTGGGCACAGATGGGTGAATGTAAGAATCCACCAGTGCAGCAACACTGGCCTCCAAAGCCAGCAGCAACACTTGGGGATATGCTCTACAGTGAATGACTGCTTTTGTGCATACCATGCAGTGGCTCTGCCATAAATAAGACTTAATGTCAGCCCCACTGCATGCCCAGCAAAATGGAGTAAACCTAGTCCAGTTTCTACTGAGAATTGTTAGTATATTACGTAAAACAAGGTGTAGAGGAAATGAGTGTCCCAATCTGTACATTCCCCCAACACCCTCCCCTTGGTGTGAGCAGCATTAACACCTTAACCCCTTCCCGCCGAGGATGTATATGTACGTCCCGACCGGATGTCCCAGGAGGACAGAGGATGTACATGTATGTCCCGGAAGTCATTCGGCATAATGCTGAAAAAAACAACACGAGCGTTAAGTGCCAGCCGCGTGTGCGCATGGCCGGTCACTATGGGGTTAAGGAACAGCAACGCACAAGCGTGGCCGGCACTTAAGGACAACAGAGCATTTTTTTCCCCCTCAGGATCCGATTCAGGGCTCCCCGAACAGCGTCTTTGGTCCTTAAGGAGTAAAGAGGGGAATTTTCTGTGTAAATAGCTTAGTAAACTGGGATTAGGCAGGCGTAGGGATAGCAAATTGATTCCAGTTCCTTGTAAAGCACTGAATCAAATTGAAACATCTATCCAAATGTGGGCTTATTTTGTGGTTTTATGATGTCGGTTGATATGTGTGGTACACTGTGTGTGTGTGTGTATAGATAATGTAGCTTCCATTTTGTATTGTTTTATTTAAAATTCATTTAGCAGTAACATCTATGATACCCAACTGAAAGGGTATTAAAGGGGGTGTCTCGTAAGATAATATAGAGATAATATAATAGCATGTTAAAGAAATAAAATTAAACAGGCCTTTGTTTCTAGTTTTGTCCTCAGATCTCCTATTCGTGCAAAGAGATTTTTAAAAAAGGATATACCAAACTCCTTGTATTGTTACCATAACAGGAGAGGCACCTTGCTTTTAAAAGAAGGGTACCCTTTTATTTTTATTTTATTTATTTTGTAAATGCATAAATTGTAATGTGAAATTGTCTATAACTTTCTATATTTTCTACAATTTTTTGTCCCTCACACAAAGGTCACTGAATTTCTGAATCCAGGGAGTTTGCTGTCTTTTGACACAAGAAGTCGGGATATTTATACAATGTTGCCTGCAGCAATGATTGATCTTTAAGCTGCATATGTGGTTTTTCTACATTGGTTCACTGTTTTTTCATTGTATCTTTTTTTTTTTTTTACATTGTTGCACTCTGACCACACAGAATTATTTCTGAAAAAAAAATTCAGCCGACTCTCTGTCAGGGACATTAAAGTGTGAAAAACAGGCAAAGATTACAAAAAATCAATACAAAGTACACACAACTTGGCTTTACGCTTGAGGAATATATAAAGTCTAATGAGGACACCCGGAGAAATTCAGATAAGGGTAAAAAAATAAAAATAAATCCAAAACTGCATATTTTAAAGGTTTGAGTAATCATGTAAGAAGGTAAGGTATACTTTACAAAATGTTGTATTTATATATATTTAATATATTTTCTATGAATAAGACTAACTGTCTCTTTATTTTGGGCTAATACATCTTATACAATCAATATGGCACAACAATTGTGTGTTTTACACCAGTTTTTTTTTTATACTTTTACAATTATGTTATAGGATTTGGCGACGTTACAATTCTAATAATATTTTTTACAATCATAGCTTAATAACAGTTACAGTATATTTAATGGAAGTTTTCATTTTTTTATATACCTGTAAGAAGGAGAGGTATGTTTGTGAGGATCTGTAAGAGCCAAGCCATTTAATGAGGTAGGGGAACTGAGAATAATCTAATGGGCATTTTGTAATAAAAACCCTAATACAAAGGCTTGCAGTTATTAACCCTTTGTGTGCCAGAGTGGTATGCAACGCATTGCAAAGCAACTGCAAATGCGTTGCATACCCCTCTGGCACTGAAAGGGTGAACATGCTAGAGTTGTAGCCAGTGCATTGCTTCATTGCTTTGCAGTGCATTGGAGACCTCTCTAGCATTCAAGGGGTTAAAAGCCCCCTATGGTGCAGTTGGTTTATTCCAGAATAACTCCCATTTGCTTTTAGATATATATGGACCACAGTATGTAAATAGGCAATGCATAACCTTTCTGACACTCAAAGAGTTAATCACGTTATTACCTTGGTTACTAAAGCACTGGAAACTTCTTTGGCAGATACAGAGCAGTCAACATTATGTAACAGTCCATAAGAACAGAGTATCAAAGTGATGCAAACGTTCATTTAGACAAGGTAACATTTTAACCCAATAAGGACCAGCCGCGCATGCACGCGACAGTCACTTATGGACCACGGAGCATTTTTTTTTCTTTGTTTCCGGTTCTGGACTCCCCGAATGGCGTTCAGCCGCAGGGGAGCCCGGAATTCCATGACGGTCATAGTATGTCATGGATCGTTAAGTCAGATCTACTCATGACGTGCTATGACTGTCAAGGGTCGTTAAGGGGTTAAGCCCTTGGATGTCAGAGATTCTCATACATTGCTTCACATTGCATTCAAAACATTTCCAGCATCCAAGTGGTTAATTTACACACAAAGGGATAGTAATACTTAAAATGGAAAAAAAATGTTGTTGGGTTTATCCCCCTGAGTAAAACAAGGTTGCTCCCACTGCTGAAAGATGTTTTATTCAAAAGTTAGTACAGCACAAATATGAATTGTTTTAAGTGCAATATCTCCATAAATATCCATAGGATGGTGTAGCAACAGCACCACTGTACAATTTCAGGCCATTGTGATACTGCACCTAACCAATTCAATTTTGAGCAGTAATAACTTTTGAATAAAATACCTTTCAGCAGTGGGAGTAATCTCATTTTACTGAGGGGGAAAAACACTACAATATATATTTTTTTATATATTAAGTATTACTATCCCTTTAATGACAAAATATTTAAAAAAATGTACAAGCAATCAGGCTTGTGATAATGTATAAGGGAAAGAAAGACACTTGAAAAAGAACACAATCTATATTGTGTCCTAAAGAAAATGAAAATGACATTCAGAAAATTCATTACTTGGAAAAAGCCACACAAGACCATAGCAGGCCATTAGCTATACACTGCTAATCACCATATAAATAGTACTAATCAGCATATCAATACAACTGCAATAGTTTAATTGCCTTTCAAAGAGGAGATTCCTTTCTGTGCATTTTATAGTTATTTCAGCTGCTCTTGTGACAGGATCAAAATATGATATCACCTTAGCTTGCACAAAGAGTAGTCAGTTCATTCATTACTTTTCATGTGCCGGAGGCGTGTCCAGTGCATTTCTTTGCGCAGGACACCTCTCTGTGTTAAAACAGGGGTGTGTAATGCAAGGTCATCCAGCTATTGGGAGACTATAACTCCCATCATCCCCCTGTCAACCAACAGCTGAAAGGGGAGGAAGAGTTGTAGTCCTGTCACAGCTGGAGGGCCTAACATGTAGAGCTGAAGTGATTACTACTGAAATGCAGTGGTTGCAATGTTTGATATGTGTTTGGGTTTAACCACTTAAAGACCAGCAAAAGCATTGCAAAACAATGCGTTGTGCACCTCTCTGGTCCTTAACCCCTTAATGACCAGAGGCCCGGGGAAGCAACCTTCCCTTAAGCACCGTTGTCAGCACGCCAGCACACGTGATCACATGTGTACTGGTGTGCCAAACAGGGGTCTGAGAGAGACCACTCTGGTTTTGGAGCTGTCAGTTTCAGACCCAGTTTGTGCTTGCAGAGCAGGAGCGCTGTAAGCACAAAGTAAGTGAAGGGCCAGGACAGTCACCTGTCCTTAAGGGGAAAAAATAATGGTGACGGCCCTGACAAGTCAGTGGTCGTTAACCCGTTAAGGCCCTATGATGTGCTAGTTCTGTCATGGGTAAACCTCCCTTAACCCCTTGAGTTCTAGAGAGGTATACAATGCGAGGTGTTAAGGATCAGTGACGGTCCTGTCACATTATGGAATTCAGGGGTCCCCTGAGTGCAATGCGCTGAAAAAAAAAGTGTTCCATGGTCCTTAACTGCCGGCTTATAGAACATGGGGAGCAATTCTGGGGCAAACCATTTGTACTGTGTGTATGTGTGGGGGGGCTTTCTATTGAGATAATTGGGGCTTTAAATGCCTTGAATTCTAGAGAGCTTTCCAACACAGTGTGAAGTAATGCATTCAAGACCTCTCTAGTATTCAATGGGTTAAAAGCCATATTTAAATCAATGGGAATTTTGGACATTTTTATCAGTCACTTGTGTTCTAGCCCCTGAACTGCTCCACATTTCCTTGTGTATATGAGCCTTAGCATGTATTGTTACCAGTGAGAAAATCCAATTTAACCCTTTGAGTGCCAGAGGGGTACACAATGCATTGCAAAGAATTAACCTCTTGAATGCTAGAGAAGCTGATGTACTAAGAAGGACTGAAGTATAAAACCAAGTGCAGCATATGGGAAAATTCAAAGTTCTTTAAATTCCTCTTGATTTAATTGGAGTTTTTAACCCCTTGCATGTGAGAGACGTCTCCAACGTATTGATTCATAATGAGTGGCAGATCTCTCTAGCAGTCAACAGGTTAAACACTCCATTTAAATTAATGAAAAATTGTATTTGTTCCCTGGGGTTTGTTGCATTACTTCTTAGTAGATCAGACTCAGACAGGCCTCCACTGCATTATTTCCAATAACGTACATTGGAAACCTCAATAACATACATTGGAAACCCCTAGCATTCAAGGGGTTAAATAACTCCAGTCTCCAGGATGTTTAAATAATTTAATTTCTCTCAAGATCCTGCACATAAACACTTACACTAAGAGCTTCAAACAACAACGTATTTCAATCAATTTTCTTCCTCTTTAAGCTTTAATCTTTCTTTCAGACAAGAAAATGTCAGAATAAAAACAATGACACCATTTCTGCTAACATTTAGCAGATGTAAAAGTTCCAATAATATATGAAATCATAGAAATATTGAAGTGGCTTAACGTGTAAAACTGCCTTCAGAGCAGAATCTGATTATTAGAAACACCACAGACATTCCATGAATGGGAAACTTCTTTGGGACACACCACGTTTTTAATACGTCCCTGCTTGTTCACAGGTGGATAATCTGTGACAGCCATTTTGACTGCACTGCCTGTGCTTAACACCTTAACGACCCCAGACGTACATGTACGTCATGGGTGGATGTCCCTAAAGGACCCTTGACGTACATATACGTCATCGATTTCAGGGCTCCCCGCGCGGCTGCACGCCATGTGGGGAGCCCGGAATCAGAATGAAAAAAATAAATAAATAAAATGCTCCGTGGTCCTTAAGTTCCAGCCGCGTGCGTGCACAACGGTCCTTAAGGGGTTAAAGGAGCAGTAAACGTTTTTATTGTAGGGTGTTTTTTGTTTACTAAAATAAGGATTATCATTCTGCTGAGAGATGCATATTTCCAGAGTTATTACAGTTTAAACCCATGTTTTTTTACATTAGCAGTGGCCTCTAGTGGTCAAATTTCAATTAGTTATTCTGTTACATTCTTATGGAGAGGAAAGTCAGTGACACACAGTTGTCCATAGAATGTGATAGAAACTGCTGAGTCACTTCCTGTCATTTAGAACTATCGGGAAGGAAACACACAGTAAATTCACTTCCTGATTATTTGAACTTTTATAAATTTTGAATAAAACAACTGACAGCAATAAGAGTTCCCATGCTTTAATAAGCAAGAAAAGCTCTATAACATATAGGTTTTCATTAAGAGAGATTTATTTCTCCTTTAAACTATAGTAATATTTCCTAATAACTTAAGCTTAGATCATTCTTTAACCCCTTAATGACTGATGTGCCAGAACATCACACCAGTCCTGGCACCTAAGGAACTGTGACAGTCCTGGCACATCATGGAATTCTGGGGTTAGTGTTTTTTTTTTAGTAAGAACAGCTATATTACAAGATTGTGCACTGTGTAGTTCAACAGTAATTGAAGAATAAAGTATCCCCCTACCACCAAGCCTGCTCTCCAAGCCGGTCCAGATGGAGCACAGGGAGCAGAAGAAAAACCTGCCCTCCTTCATCAATCAGGCAGGGTTTTTCTTATGCTCACATCGAATAGATTGTCCCTCACTGTGGCCCGATGACTGGATTTCAGATCTGAGAAGAGGCAGTTTACCTAAGGTAAAAGGGGCGGGAGGGGGACACTTTATCATTCAATTACTGTTGAACTACACTTGTAATATAGCTCTTCATACTACAAAAATGTTAAAGAATGATTTGAGCTTAAGTTATTAGTAAATATTACTATCCCTTTAATTAGGGTTATCCTTAAAACCTGCCCAGCTGGTACTGAAATTCACTGATCTAAAGGTGCCTCTTATATATAAATGAAGAGAGGAACAGTTCTGGAAAAACCAAACTCTATCACAGAATACAAGTGAAATTCTCATTGGTCTGGACAGGGCTTTTAACTTCTCGAATGCTAGGGACATTTACAATAATTTGTTTCATGATATATTGGAGATCTCTGTAGCATTTAAGGGGTTAACCCTTTGAGTGCCAGTAGGGTGCACAATGTGTTGGCATCCCTCTACCACTCAAAGGATTAAAAGTCCAGATGCTGAGGGCCTGCTGAGCTACCATGGCAGGGGTACCAGCTATTCGTTGGAGTGATGGTCCATGTTCCCAGTGGATCACCTTGCCAATGAACACAAACAATACTGACTGCAGAATTATTGTAAATAACGGAGGACTAAAACACCAAGATTTTCTTTTCCTGAAGGGATTGATATCGATTCCAATGCTCTTCTTCAGGTAGGATATTATATATTATACAGCTAGGCTTGGAGACCATCTTAGCATTCAGGGGATTAAAAGCCCTATTTAAATCAGTGGGAAATTCCCTTTGGCCCTGATGGCGCACTTGTTTTGCTCTAGAATGCACCTCATTAGCTCACTTAATATTATGTTATGCAGGTTCTTATTTAGTTGCTGAATTCCAGTTACTATAAACTAGTATGAATACAAGCTCAGCAAAATCCATAAGCTGCACTGTGAAGGCCCAAAGGGTCTGTTTGCTGGGAGAGGGGGCATTTACCTCCATAAGCTGGGAGGGGGTTTGGCTTCATAAATGAATGGTGTGACTGATATTGGGGTTTTCACTTGCTGTAATTCCACTGCCTTTGGTAGCAACTGTCAACACATAGCAGTTTCCACTGCTGCCTATAGTACAGTGTTTCTAAGCGTTAGTTTTCAGGGCACTCCAACGGGGTCTTCAGGATAAATTTGTTGGGTAATCAGCTTATCAGTTATTGTGATTGATCCACCTGTGCTTAATCAAGAATATCCTAAACATGTGATCAGTTGGCATGTCATAAGAACTGGAGCTGAGAATCACTGCTATAGGGACTGCAAGTGCTGCTTCTGAAACTGATCTCTCAGACAGCCAACTGTCGGAGTTTGGTTTCATTGTGGAACAACAGAGACAGAGTCAGAAGTAATTTATCTGGCCACCGAATCAGCTGTCAGGCTGATCAAGGCTGATCGTTGGGGCTGCATTCAGCAGTCTCTTCTAACCCTACATATCTGCTCCCAAAGGAGGATACCTCCTAAAGGGCTAACTATCACCTTTAAAAGCAATATTAAAACCACTAGTAGGTCTAGGAGTTTAATGATCACACACTTCTCTTTAAAAAGTAGCATACTGCATAAAAGGAAAAACTATTTGATGGAAATATAATGCTAAGTATCAACATAAAAGCACAATGTGATGTATGTAAAATATATACAGCAAGGGACTACCTTGCAAGATTATATTCCATGGCTTTTGGTATGGTAACAAAATATCTTAAGAACTGGAACAGATCTGTTGAAAGTTAATACCGTAGATGAACATTATTTGGCTTGTAGCCTCACTGATATTTTTAACAGACATCTTTTGGTGAACCGACAGAACAAATAATAAATTATAGCAAGTAGTAATTAAAGACAATTTGATTAAAGAGACAGTATTATATAACAGACAAGAATAACAAATAGCATAGAAATGCATTTGGCTTCTTGGAAAATATTTAGTCACCCCAAGGTGAAAATTTTACTTCACATCCAACAAAAGCTGTGTTATTTTGGATGGATAAAGTTGATTAGAGTTTTTTGTATTGCTTTTAATTTAATGCTAAAAATTGCTATCTCTCTAAAAAATTAAATGCAGCCCTCACATGTGAATTCCTGAACATGTGACCTAAAGTGGTTTAAAGCTGGTGCAGGGACACTGAAATTGACCTGGCCACACCCACAATTCAGAATGAGGGTGAGATGAGCTGAGATGCCCCTCAAACGTTGGCGATCTAGGCAGTTACCAACTATGCCTATTGGGAAAATAAACCCCTGGTTAGTCCAAATAAAAAAATATCAAATCACTTATATATATCAAATCACTTGGGATTAATATTTAGTTAGGGCTTTTTGATCCAAGGAGAAATCTGATTGCCTTTTGGAATCAAGAAGGAATTTTTTCCCCCCATTCAGGGTAAAATTTGAAATTGCTATATTGTGTATGTGTGGGGGGGTGTTTTTGCCTTCTTTTGGATCAACGATGGTAAACAGGAATAGGAAAAGGGTTGAACTAGATGGATGCAAGTCTTTTTTTCAACCTAAATTACTATGTTACTATAACTTTACTCATTTTCTTTTGTGCATAAGCTCCAATATAATGTCTTATGCTAAAAATGATATTGGAGACATGCCATAGAATAAAACAGCAGTACTTCATGATGAGTTCTTACTTTGAGGCAAAATTAACAGTAGACTAACTTTGTGAGACTAAAACATAATAAAAAGTAGGTTAGCTTAACAAGTATTAACTAAAAATATGTAGCTAACCAACCAAAAAAGTTTACTCTTAGATAAGTGAATAGTAAAAACAATTTGGCAGTTGGCTCCTGGGGCGATACATGAGAAAAGTAGTTTTTTTTATATCTAGTCTGAACACAACTCTGGTCAGTGGAAGCCCAACAGGGAGTTGAGATTCAAGTGGACCTGAACAAACCAGTATTCATATTAGTAAATAATATCAGTGAAAATGTTCTTATTCCTTCCCTTTCTTGCTCAGAAGGGTCGGGGGCTGCACATATACTAGTCTATGACTCACTGATTGAAAAAAAATTCCTCTAGCCCAGTTAATTCACATATTGGTGTGACAGTCAAGTTATTAATATTTTGAAGGTTCAGTTCAGTCAGAAAAACTGGGAAAGTGGAACAATATAGCTCTATCCCTGCTAAGGAAACAATGGGTGGGAGACTACTAAGGGAGATCTCTGCCTCCCAATTCCAGGACACTCTTATGGTTAATAGACAACCTTGGTAATATTCCACCATGTGTCCTCTCCTGCCCCAGAAAATACATGTTCCCATCCTGTTCAGTAAAATATACACCTCTATGGACCCTTCTGTCCCAGTAAATATGTTTCCTCCCTGTGTGCATGGGGAACTAGGTGCTCCTGTCATGCTGCTTTGCCCATCACCATGATCATCTGACAAACTGGGTGGTGTGGAAATGGTAATCAGAGGTACTCTATTCTCCTGTTAATCAGAGATGCTGTTAATCAGCGGTGCTCCTGAACACATATAACTTGCCCCTGGTAACCGGAGGTGCTCAAAAAGTGTGCTTTGCTTAAGTTTAACATGTGTAGTATTTGATCACTACACACACCTAGTTCTAAAGGCTGGAAAATGTGTCCACTGAAAAACTGGACTTCAAATATTGTTAAAAAAACAGAAATCCCTAATTGAAGCTGTATTTTGTTTTAACAAAAATGTTGTCTCCATGTGGTCCTTGAATATTTTTAAAAGGAAACAGTTATTTATTTTAAACATGCCCAATTTATTTTACCTTACTATCATTTAACAGACTAAACCCCAACAAGGTCATAATAATCCCAGACAAAAAGTAAATCCAGACATGATTCAATCGCATTTTGTGTATTAAGCAGTTTTTGTTTACCTCATTTACTAAATTGCTGGCTCAGTAGCAAAACAGAAGAAAACATAGATTTTTCACCGCAGCGGGTGGTTAGAAATTGGCGTCAAGGAGTGCTAAATTACAGGAAATAATTTATGGCTGTTTAGACCCACATAAGAATTTATTGCCCTGCGTGCACTCTTGTATTCTTTCCCCACCAGTAGTTGAATAGGAACTGTTCAGTGAAAGACTCAGTCTAGTGAGCTCCATCCAAAATGTTTATGAAGAATATAAATATATATGTCTTTCAATACGTCGACAAAATATAGTAAAATGTAAAACACTGTTCAAATAATGGGCCTTATTCAGGAAGCTAAAGAGGAGCAATTAAGAAGCAGACCAACCGTACCACAGAGTACAAATAAAAATTCCACAAATTCCCATTAATTTAAAAGTGGAGTTTAACCCCTTGAATAGTTGGAGGCCTCGCTAGAATTCAAAGGGTTAAAGTCCCCATTTAAATCAATGGGGGGAGGGGTGTTATTTATCCCTTATGGTACAGCTGGTATGTTCTGGAATAGCTCTTCACAAAAGAAGCCCATAATGTTTTATTACTTCAGAATACTGTAACTGTCATATACTGGAATAATAGTAGGCTTCATTTACATTAGCTGCTTGAGGAACAGAGACTAAATAATGAACTGCACACCCATCTGGTTCCCAAAAGGGATACAAATATGTAGCCTGTGAGACCATTATTTTTCATATACAATTTTATGATTTTTGTTGTTTAAACAAAACAAGCTATTTTATTGTCAGTTCAAAGTGAGTTTGTTTATTACTAGAGTGAGATGACATCATTATACAAGCACAACTTCAAACAACAAAGAAGATAAAGTGTTGCCTCCACAAATCTATCATACTTTCTATGCAATTGTATCTCAAAAGTGAATTATGCCTGACTTGAGAAGACATCCCTGTGTGTTTGTACCCCCTGATGCGTTAAGGAAAAATTCATGCACACATCGATAAATCTTATATACTTCATTTAGCTATGTGAAAATAAAAGAGAAGAAGCAAAATGGTCAAAGTAAAACGTACAGACTGTGTGCACAAAGAAAAAGGGGCAATTATGGAGCAATGAACATTCTCATCCAATTAAATGGGACTTTTCATTTCGTCAAAGGGGTAAAAGTCCAATTTAAAGCACAACTATCACCCTAAATAAAGTCCCCCCCAATAATTAGGTATATAGTGAAAAGCTTAGAAATAGTGCTATTATCGAGCTGAAGTAACTCTTTATTAAGAAATGCTACTTCTTCTGAGACTGGCAGCAAGGCCCGCACGCAGACATCTTGGGTTACAGACATCTGCATGTCTACGCTGTCCTTCCCGGTCTCCTTCATTGAACCTTAAGGTAATAGGAAGGGACTAACGGTGCAGGAGTACAGATACTTCTAAAGCAAGAAGCCTGGCTGTCAGTCTCAGAAGAAGTTGGATTTCTTTATAACACGGTAGTTATGATGGATAATAGTACTATTTCTTTTCTAAGCTTATCACTATATGCCTAATTATTGGGGGGAGGGGGACTTTATTTAGGGTGATTGTTCCGCTTTAAATAAATGGGAGTTTTGAGACGGTTTATATCTCCCGTAGGGTGCAGCTGATTTGCTATAAACTGAATCCAGTTTTCATATCTTAAGTGTATGTCAATCCTTCAAAAACACACCAACAACTGGCTGTGGAACAGACAACCCTCTAAACTTCAGAGGTGAAGCAACCAATCGGGAGTAAGCTATCCTTTCTGGGAGATACAAGCTAGCCAGGTACCAAATAGAAAAGTGTAATCTATTTTTCCTTCTAGAAAACTAGTTCCTATATCCTCTTAACCCCTTAAGGACCGGTGCGCACACACGTGGTTGGCACTTAAGGACCACAGAGCATTTTTTTTTTCTCTTTGATTCCGATTGGTGTGCAGCCACGTGAGAAGCCCTGAAATCGATGTATGTCATGGGTCCTTTAGGAACATCCACCCATGATGTACATGTTAAGGTGTTAAGCACCAGTCAGTCAGTCATTCAGAGGATTTCCTGTTGTGTCCTAATGTTCCTGAGAAAAATTGGCAAGTGGTTAGGAACATTGATATGTCCTGGATGTGTGCAGACTACCATGCGCTTGTAAGGCTTATTCCTCTACCAGTAGGCGGCTTATGATCTCCCAGTTCAGTTATCAGTCAAATAGGCTCAACCTTTTACTGTACTGTAAAATTAACACTGCAGTCCTTGAGAGAGAAAGCTGACAAAATGTTGACACTAGCTACTTGTGTAGCAGCAATAAGGCAAAGAGGGGGAGTTGGGTATTGCTTGCTGTTGCAGGCAGTGTGGGTGATTTGACAGTGACCTAGTCATGAGAAAGAGGAACAGTTTTTTAAAAAAATGACTGGTAGATGACAAACAGCGAGGCATCACCTCAGCTGATACTGAGAGCAAGAGTGACAGACAGACAAACAGGATAAATTATTTTTAGACAGACAAATATCACTCCACACTCTAACAGATATGTCATGGACTTTACAGTAAAAAGTAAAAGTGCAAACCGACAGAAAGTGATAACATTGTTACTATCACTTTTGTAGAGAACTGATGTCAGTGACTTTTATCTCCCATGCAACAGAATAACCTGGCAACTAGAGAGCAATGTTAATGTTAAAAAAATAGATAAATAAAATTACCCTACAATATGTTTTTTACATAAAAATATTACTGCTCCTGGTGGGCTGTATGTTCAACATACCTCTCTAAGGAGGGGCACAACATTGGCTGTACTATTATATTGCTGGTGGGCTGTATGTTCAACATACCTCTCTAAGGAGGGGCACAACACTGGCTGCACTATTATTTTGCTGGGGATTTATAGAGAGAGTGAGATGAAAGTTTGCTGCTCTGCTGTGTCTGTTCTGATAATAAACTCTTAACTTACCTCTAGAGCAGGTTTAGGCAACCTTTTGCTCTCAAACTGTTGTAGACTACAACTCCAATCACCACCAACCAGCCAACAGCTATGGAGACAAAGATTTCCTACTCCTGCTCTAGAATGTGACAGCAAACCAACTGGATCTAAATCTGGACTTGGACCAGAAGGACCTGTAATTAAAGGGCAACTATCATCCCTATACAAGTCTGGCTTAAAAGTAAGTTTATAGAGCAACTAGCTGGAATACTATTGTCTTTTTTTAAAATTGTTGTTTGGTCAAAATTAAATGTTTAACGATGATCCTGTGCCTTCTTTCCAGACAGACTGCAGGTACAGCTCTGCACCACAGTCTGTCACTCTTCCTCTGCTCCCCTCCCTCGATCCAGCCTCCTCCAATGACGTAGGATTTCTGCATGTAAGCTGGAGTGCTCTCTGGCCAATGTGAGCGCTGCAGCTTATATGCCAAAATCCTCCGGCATTGGAGGAGGCTGGATCGAGGGAGGGGAACAGAGGAAGAGTGTCAGACACAGGATTATCATTAAATGTTTAATTTCGTCCAAACAACAAATAAAAAAAAAAGACAATAGTATTCCAGCTAATCACTCTATAAACTTACTTTTAAGCTAAACTTGTATAGGGGTGATAGTTTCCCTTTAGAATGAGAAATACTGCTGATGACCACAGTTTATTAGCTAGGAGGCTGTATGCGACCCCAGAGCTGTATGTTTGACATACCCTCCTTACTGGAAACCCTCATCAGTATATAAAACTGCACTGAAAAGCTTTATTAGCATATATTAGCATACTGTACTGACTCAGCTCTACCTATAGAAACAAAAGTATCAATGTCTCCTAGACTCTGGTAGCCTTTTGTCTAACATGATACATAGGTGGTTTATAATGATGTTTTCAATCATGCAAACTCGAATCAAGGTGACAGGCCCACTTTCAGCTTATTTTTTTTTTTTTATAATTTAAATTTTGCATCAACCCCTCAAATGCTAGAGCTATCTCTAAGGCATTTTTTCACAATGACTTAGAGATGTCTCCAGCATCCAAGGGGTTAATATGATTGAGTTCAATGGCATTAAATAATTATATGCAAACATGCATATTAATTAACCCTTTGGCTACCAAAGAGACCTCCAACTAAAGCTCTGTCCAACAACAAACCAGTTAATGTCATTTGTCCTGTAAGTCCTTTCAGAAATCATTTTAAAAAGTTTATATCAGGCTTGGGCAATCTGAGGCACTCCAGCTGTAGAGGACTGTGACTCCCATCATCCTCAGCCAGCAAATACTAGCTGGGAGAGATCTGTATTATATTCCCAAAGTAAGACCTCCAGTTGCCTACAACTTTTTTATATGATAGCAAAACTCTAGGAGAAGCAGGAGAAGCTGTAGTAATACCATTATTTGTGGGGCAGGAGGAACAGTGTAGGCTTGCCAAATACTTGTATATCATAAACACAGATGGCTGTATCTGATAAAGGTTCCTCTTATTGTTTCTGCATACAGCTTTGTCCAGTCCAGAAATTGCCTTCCATTTAAACTATGCTGTTAATCCTTCAGTATGCCGGGACTGTGCCTGTAGATAGTTCTCCTGCCTTTGACCTTCCTTTCCCAGGTTAAACCGTACAAACTGTGCCATGCTGCATGCTTACAGACTAGGGAATCCATGTGAGTTTCAGTGCTGAAAGCAGACAATTCCTTTGTTTCACTGTATACAATGTCCAGAATGTTGTGTCTATAGTACTCCCACAGTGTATCATCAAACCAAAGCATATATAATTATATGTGCAACAGGAGGATGGGAACCTTTGGCTCGCTTCAGCTCCCATCATCTGCCATTGAAAGGCTGAGAGTGATGGTAGCTGCAGTCCGACAACATCTGTAGAGGCTCAGATTGCCCACAATGTTGTAGACGTTGCAAAACAAATTGTGCTTAACCCTCAGAATGCCAGAGAGGTGTTTGCAATGCATTGCTCACCCCTCTGGTGCTCAAAGAGTTAAAGGTTCAAAAGAAATGTAGACTAATTCTGGGGCAATCACACTGCACTACATGGGAACAAAAAAAAACTCTCTACTGACCTAAATGTGGCTTTTAACTTTTTGAGTGCCAGAGGGGTACGCAACGCATTGCTCTGCAATGCTTTAGGTACCCCTCTGCCACTCAAAGGTTAACCCCTTGAATTATAAAGAGGTATATTACACACTCTGAAAATGCATGTATTTTCCCTCATATTTAGTCAGTTGAGGTGTGATAAATACAGCATAAAATATTTTTTTTTCAAGTATGAGAGATACACTCACTTTATTTTATCTACTGGTTTTAAAGCCTGTGTACACGGGCCAACAAAGGAGGCGCTGCAGTCATGTGCAGTACTGACTGCCCGAATGCGCCGCGGCTGATAACGGAGCGGGGTGCTCCGAATTCAAACCGTAGTCCTCTCTGCGCAGGTGTGCAGAGAGGACTACAGTCTGAATTCAGAACTTCTCACTCTTTTATCAGCTGCGGAACGGGCAGTCTGTACTGAGCATGACTGGATCGCACACAGCCGTCTCTACTGTGCATGACGGCTTCTGACAAACATTATTTTAGCAAATTATTATGTAGGATGTGAGATTGAGCATGTGAACCCATTTCTGTGGCTTTTTTTCAGTTTTCTTTTGCTATATGAAGGTTCTTTGATCATTTTTAGGTGATTGTAATTTGTGAGTTTCCAGAGATTGTTTTATGTCATATCTGATATTTACAGTGTTGGGATTGCTAATACTTTATGCTACAATAGGTATAAATCTTAAAACAGTCTTCAAGAAAAGGCACAGATACTGAACAAGTTGTAATATTTACTGTGCACTCTCTGCAACTGATCTTCCTAGCCTATACTAAAACATTATAAATCACATAAAAGGCTATGAAAGAAACTGAACCCTAAATACCATTATTGTACAACCAAAATATTTTCCTCTTATGTCATTATCATTCAAATTGGAATATTAAAGTAAAAAGTGGAGTAAGACAGCTATGAACAAATTACATAAACATTACTGAACCTTTTTTTCATGACTGCATTTGAAAAAGCCTTTTTTGCCACTCTATATACAGATCCCACCATGCTCCAATAGAAGAACCATTGTCATGGTTGGAATTTTCCACTAGTCTGTGATTAGTAAAATATCCAGAAGACAAGTAAGAAATTATACTCTTTTTCTGTGTTTAACATTGGTTAGACTAGTACATTTTAATCTCCTGACTAGTAAGTGTTTTTTCACTGACTGGTGAAAATGATTGATATTTTACAAGCCCTGGCCATTGTATTCTGTGGTTCTGTGAAGAACAATGGCATCAGCTTAGTCACACAATATGCTACCAGTCTTGCTCCATTATACTTGATGGCACCACTGACATGCCTACTTTGCTCCTATGTGGACACACAAGAGGATGCCTATGTATGTAAAAAATATCTTGGATTGCAAATAAATTGGATTTAGTGTAGATGATATTGAAACACATTTTCACTCCCATTTTGGTGAGAATAAAAGTACAATGCTTGATGCATCTGTATTACAAAAAAATCCCACTCGATCACAATGGGGATTTTTCTTGATTGTATATATACACTGAATTACAATATGTTGGAAAGTGTGACTGGGTTGATTAATAAAGGCTGATGTACTAAGTATGACTGAAGCAATTCTGGGAGAAACCACCTGCACCGCAGGTAATAAAAATATTCCTTAATTTAGACTGGGACCTTTAATCCCTGGAATGCTAGAGAGATCTTTTCTAGGTGTAACATGCAAGAAACCCAATCTATGGTAAGAAGCTGTAGTGAATATGATGAAATAAACATCCTGAATATTTCATTTTGCCTGTGAATTTGCAGCCTCTTCATATTATTATTTTCAAACTGCTACAGTGGTTTTTAATTTATTGAAATATTTCTAACCCTTTTAGCAAAAGAGATGTATCTACCACATTCCCACTGGTAGGAACATTATAACTTAAAAGTTATTGCAGTTCAAATTTACTTTTTTTATTATCAACAATGCCCATCAGTGTCTAAAAGGCTTTTATTTTACAACTAGTTGAAGAGCCCGTTACACGGGCCACAGTGTCACTGCTACCCGGTCGCGGGGCAGTCACGCACAGAGGAGACTGCCCGCTCCTTCGGAGCGCCCAGCTCTGTATCAGCCGCGGTGCGGGCAGTCTCTACACTGCATGACCGCAGCACGCGCAGCAGTGTGTACTGCGCATGTCGCGCGTTACACACGATTTAGCGAATTATTATATAGGATGTGCTCTGTGGTGGAGCTTGATTCATAGACTAACACAAACAATGTGTTAATTAAAATATTATCTAAAGTGCAACATAATACTAATACATGTGGAGGTCAAATACTTAAACTTGTCTAAGTGGATCATATTTCTGTAAAGAAGGAATTCCCTTTGGTATTATCTTCTGAACATGCAGTACAGTAGGAATGCTGAATGATGTCACACTTTCTCAGATAATTTATTCTAAAAGCTGTGAAGCTGACTCTGCACCGCTGCAGACAAAACTAATCATTTTCACTTGCAAGGCAGTTGATTCTCACTCCACTAATGTAAGTGGCATTGATGTACAACAGAGGTTCTCTGCTACAGGAACCCCCAGCAGTGCAGGTTTTAAAGACACCCTCAAGCGAATATAAATGGTCCTATCAGTAGCACAGGTGGATCTGTCAGAATGTTTGGACCACTGATTGATCTATACGTTCATGCGAGGCTATCTTTAAAGGGCTACTCTAATATTCTACTAAATATACTTCTGTGAGATCAGATTTAGTTAAAACCTCAGAGCTGTGCTGTGGAGGCCTAAAATAGCTGCTGTTAGTACTTTGAGAGGTCATAAAACTGACCACCTCTGATGCCAGTGGACTGGAACAAAACCCAGAAGTATGTGGCTCAAAGTTACAAACTTTTCTAACTGCAAGCAGCTCCCATAGATGTTAGTGAAGCTTTCAGGCCTGATTCCTGAAGCCCACTGGGGTTGCAGGTACAGCCCATAGAGACTGGACTGTCAATCATCAAAATCTGACAGTTCAGTATATTTCTTGGGACCTGCATGGGAGCACTGGGGGCCTCTCCATCAGTAATCTGCCAGGGCTCTCAATGCAGCCCAGCTTCATCAGCAGGTCTGCTGCAAGAAGAGACGACGCCATTACTGAGTTGATTGTTTTCCTTTAAAAACAGCACTGTTGTGAAGAACAAGAGAATGACATTATGGATACTAAGAACAGGCAATAAGACATTGGGAGAGATGCACTAAGGGGTGATAAAGCAAAGATGATTTCTCCAGTGATATCACTTCTCCAATTCGTATGTTATTCTATGTTACCAATGCACTAAGATTTCTCCAGCTTTGGTGATCTTAATGCATAGGCTCTATAGAATAACACTGGCACCAGAGAAGTGATATCACTGGAGAAGACATCTCCACTTTATCACCTCTTTATCATGCCCTAGTGCATAACCCCCACTCAGTTCACAAGGAATGACTGTGCACAAGGGAACCAAGATAGTAACTGATCAATAAAATAAAATAAGAATACAGTAAATATTAAAACTGTAAAAATGATTAATTAATAACAATCCAAGTGTACACATCTAATATACCCATAACATGCTACAGAGGGCTCTAATGCATTGTAAACAATGTTTTAGAGACCTCTCCAGAATCCAAGGGGTTATATAACTTATAAACTCCAGTACAGAAAGTAATTCTGAGTCAATTATCATATTATATAAAAACATTACTAATTAAAAAAGAAAGGACTTGACTGAAAAATGAAAAGCCAGATGTAACCTTTTGTTATCTGTGTTTAGAGAAATACTGTGGCAAACCAAAAGCACCAGTGTTGGATACCCTTCTGGTACTCAACTGGTTAACTGTTTGAGTGCCAGAGGGGTACCTCTGGCACTTAAACGGTTAAGCTTCTGAATGCTAGAGAATTCTCCAAGACATTGGAATGCAGTGCTTTGGAGACATCCCTAGCATTCAAGGGGTTAAAAGAAATGGAGAGGTTATTCACTAAGTCGTGATAAAGAGGTAATAAAGAGGAGATGACTTCTCCTGTGAAATCACATGTCCAATGTTATTCTTTGGAGCCAATGCACTAACATTTCTTAGGTTTTGGAGATCTTAGTGCATTGGTTCCCTAGAATAACATAGGAAATATAGAACTGATATCACTGGAGAAGTCATCTCCACTTTATCACGTCTTTATCACACCTTAGTGCATAAGTACAGCAAACAAAATATATCATAAGGGAAACATTTTAACATTTCCCAAATCCTACTGATTTCAGTGAAGATTCTGAGTCTGACCTTATGAATGCTAGAGACATCTCAAAAAACTGCTTCGCAATGTGATAGAAACATCTCTATCATTCAAATGGTTATGTCCCGTTTTTATTAACCCTTCAGTGCCAGATGCATATCCACTGCATTGCTTCAGTGTCAGCCCTCTGACACTGAAATGGTTACAGGGAATGTGTATCTCTGTGTGGTGCAATTACACCGGTTCTTTTCAGTACATCAGCCTCTCGGAATGTGAGAGTGAATAAATGAAAGGACTCATATCAGCTGGCAGGTACCACATGGCAAGGGTGCAATTAATCAGCCCTGGCATCTCAAGTATGCCTAGGAATTTTTATTAAACTTCCGCATGGGTGAAACTCCAAACAGAAATGGCAGTGTGAGAGCTACTGACTATCCCCTAACATCATCATATACACAGGTTATGGGGGTAAGGTAAGGACCGCATCCCAGACCACTATTAGACAACGTCGACCAAGGGTGGGCAGAGTGAGACCCACCAACTGCTGCCGGACTGCAACTCCCATCACACCCTGCCAGTAAAGCAGCAACTGGTGGGCCCCTATATGGCCCACCCCTGATGTAGACCAACAGCTTATGATAATTAATGCTGCTGATGGCAGCACAAACAAAATAATTAGATCCATCCTTAATTAACTAGAGGTGCGGTTCTGTAGCAAACCAATTGCACCAGAGGGGAGAAGAAATAAAAACCTGATTTAACTCCCTGAATGCTACCAACATCTTCAACACATTGCTTCCTAGTCTTTTTCAGACTCAGGCCTCTAGCATTCAAACAGTTAACCCTTTCAGTGCTAGAGGGGTACGGAACGCATTGTGTTCCGTACCCCTCTGGCACTGAACGGGTTAAAAATCCCTTTTAAATCAATGGGGATTTTAGAAAAAAAGTTCTGTCCCCTATGGAGCAGATGGTGTAGTGCACTTCTTTCGCTTACTGAATATGGACCATATAGTACGTGTGCAAAAAAAAAAAAAGTGTTTTGTCATTTTACAATAAAAAGAATAGAACAATCAAACAGGAAGAGCAAGATTTCCTCTTGCATTTTACTCTGCTGCAAAAGGAAGCTTTAACTCCTCCCCAGCTGGAGGTTCATCTGTTCTGTGCTGGTTTTACAAGGCATGGGAGACCTGACTGGGTTAGGATTATAGAGAGATGGCAATGATAAGTGGCATTATGCATTATCAGCACTTAGAGGGGGCTGCACTAAGCAGTAAGAAAACTCCTACAAAGTGAATCATCTCCAGTTTATTTGTTACTTTATGGATGTGTCTAAAAACTATATCTCCCACAACAGAATTATGTAGCTTTCTCCATCTGGAGAGTTTTCCCACCACTCAATATTTTGCAGGTCATAGTAAAATAATGGCAGAAATGGTTCATTTAAAATCAGCTGGAAATGGGTTCATCTGTTCTAACCAGTTAGAGAACCAAAGTGGTGTATTGCATCTCAATGCATTGTATATCCCACTGGCCTCTTAAGGATGAATTTGCATTTCCTACATTATAATTATAACAAATTCCATTCTGCCTGTGGCATTAGACCAGATTTTCTAACACTATGCCAGTCACCAACAGATGAAACAGCAGTCTACAATGGAGTGATCTTTCTTACATAGAAACCACCAGAACACAGAAACCTAGATTTGCTCTGTCACTGGCAAATCCAGATTACCTGATCTGCAGAGTGATTGATGGGTACTGTTGAGATCATTCACAATTGAGATAATGGAGGTTGTAATACTCATCTCAAACTTTAATAACTAGCTGACCCATGTGGATGTAAACCAATCATATATTGCTCATGCCCACAAGAACCGTCTGGCTATCTGTCACATAGCCACTATGCTCCCCATGCATACTGATCACAAAGGAACTCAAAAGATCATATGTAAGTCCAGACGGCTGACCTGCACTAAAATGGAGCACAGACAAGTTGGGCGTTTAAACGTAGCCTTAAAGGAAAACATTCCAAACTAAGGGCCTTATTCATCAAGCTAAAGAAATGCAATCCTGGAGAAAACCAGCTGTACTACATGGGGAGAAATGACATCTACCACTGCGTTAAAGTGTTAGTAATGTCTAAAAAAAGGTTTTTTGCATTTAGAAGAGCTTAAAAAGCTGATCTAAATGCAAAAAAACATATCTCTCAAACCACTATGGTTTAAGAGATAGGGGCGTTTAAAGTTCGCTGTTTCTTACTGACAGCTGTAAAGCTGTCAGCAGGAGATTCGTGTTGGTCGACACGGTGGCGCTTGAGAAGTGCCAAGATCGCGTTACTTACAAGGAATCCCTTCAATGGAATGGTCTAGCTTTTTAAAGGGATAGTAATACTTCGTTTTAACTTTATTTTATTTTGTAGGCATATGGTTTATGAGATATTCACAAGCAACGTTTCCCCCTCCCGCCCCTCTTACCTAGTGTAAGCCATCTCTTCTCAGATGTGGAATGCAGTCCATAGACCAGACAGATAACAGCAGGGGACAGTCTTCTTACAATGAAAACAATGAAAGCCCTTCCCCCCTTGACAAGCTTTTCAGCTTTTTCCCTTATCTTAATTGAAGATTGTCCCTCTCTGCAGTCTACCTGGGCACCTCCGTTCTGCTCTGGCTGAACAGTGTGACATCAGTAAAAGGGGCGGGAGGAGGACACTTTGTCATTGAATTACTCTGGAACTACAACTCTGACAGAATTGAAATAACAATCTCCAAAGTCCAAATACTATGATGATTAATTAGAGCTGCTTTTATTATGAAATATTACTATCCCTTTAAGCTATTCTAAATACAAAAAACTTTTTTTTAGACATTACTAACACTTTAAATTGGCCTTTTAACCCTTTGAGTGCCAAAAAGGAAAGGTGTCCAATTCATAGTGCTGCAATGCATGAGATACCTCTCTGTCACTCAAAGGGTTAAACTCTTGGATGTTGTAGAGGTCTAAATATATGTTAACCCCTTCAGGGTCATAGATGAGAAGCAATGCTTTACACACTCCTCTGGAACTTAAAATGATAACTATTGCCTCTTGGTTGCTGGAGTGGCCTCTAATGCATTACAGAATAATACACTGGAGATCTCTCTAGCATCTAATAGGTGAACAAGTCCCACTTTATATCTAGTCTCCAAATGATTCCATCAGTTATCAAGGATCTGATTGTCAGGGAGGTATCCAATGCAATGTGTTGCCACTCAGTGGGTTAATAAAATGTGTGCAGTATCAGTAGGACACTGAAGAGATATCAAGCTGCTTTATTAAATATAAAATCTTAACCCCTTAAGGACTGGCCGCGCATACACGGTGCGGTCACTTAAGGACCAGGGACCATTTTTTTTTCATAATCCGATTCCGGACTCCATGAACGACGTGCAGCCACGCGGGGAGCCCGGAATTCCAGGTCCAGGGCCGTCATGGGTCCTTAAGTGAAAACAAGCCATGACGGTCCTGGATCGTCATGGGTCCTTAATGGGTTAATTTAACTACAAGACTGGCCATGTGACCCCTGACTATCACTAAATTACTCTGGTAGCTCAGGGATTAATACCCAGAAGCATGGCTGATCTTGCACTGTATTGTGAAGGCTAGTGGGAAACAGTGTCCAACTTCCAGCTCTGATCGGCAACTGATGCTCTGGGAGCTGAGATCTCAACCACCTACAGAACCAGTGTGCAGAGCAGAGTCCTGCAACTAGGTAAGTATGACCCCTGTGCTACTGGTGCAAGTTAACAGTAGTCAGGGGCACATGACCAGTCTTTTAGTAAGATTAGGATTTTAGAGTTTATTTTCCTTTAACCCTTTCAGCACATGTTGCAAATCTCTCATGTAAAGGGATAACATACCTAACAACATTTCAAACTGCCAAAGAGGGACACTTGTGTTTTAGGGGGTGTTGCTGGGGGCGCAGCTGGTGGGTGAGGCATTACTGAAAATTTTCAGGCTATTTCATGGCCTATTGACACCTCCTTGTGTAACCTAATAAATGACTTATAACAAGGCCAAAGTATTTTATTTACACAGAGTACTGTATAAACACGTATACTGACATTTAAACTAACAATATGAGTTTTATTTCTGTCTAGCAATGTGATGTCACAAGCGAAGGCTATAGGCCCTGCTGAGACAGTGGGGAAAGTGTGGGAGTGAAAGGGTTAACAATACCAGACCCCCGGTTACCTGTTACTATTCCTAGCAACCACCAAATTAACCCCTGAAATCCCTCCTGCACTATCACCCCAGCACTACAATTTGCTCTACCACCAAGACTTTGTATCTGGTCGTTTTAGGTTACCCCAAACACAACAGAGTTACAGTATAAAAGCACCTTTTAGACCATTCCAAAGAAGGGATTCGTTGTCAATAACACGAATGCGGCTCTGCTGCAGAGCCTCCGTGTCGACCGTGTCTTTACAGCTGTCAGCAGGAGACATTGAACTTTAAATGCCTGTATCTCTTAAACCATAGCGGTGTGAGAGATGTTTTTTTGCGCTTAGCTCAAATTTGTAAGCTCTTCTAAATAAACTTTTTTTTACATTACTAACCCTTTAATAATCAGACATATGTAATTAACCCTTTAGTAACATGTGCTACCTGAGCTTCCTTCAGAGTAGTGAGTTCATATTAGTGAACTGAGACAAGAGCTGATTAATTGAACATTTAATCTGAATTCGGCTTCACAGTGCTGGTTACAAAATACAGAAATAAAGGGCATACACAAATAAAGATTACACATAAGCAAAACAGTCCATACAATAAAATGGGAGAAACACAAGAGATCCCTACATACATTTACCAATATATATGAGCCCTTGTGGGAATTTCAGATGGTTAAAGTTGTTACAAATAAATTCACTTTTTTATCCAAAAACCCATATTAAATACTTTCCACAGTTCCTTCTAAGAGGCCGAACCCCCTGGGTGTTACCTGGGGGGAGGTTTGGCCTAACAGTTTACACATGTTCTCTGGAAAAAACCCCATCCATGCAGAGGGCCCAATATCTTTTATGACCCTTATATCTTGCTCTGGAGATGTTATCTGCTCATCTCAGTTAGCTATCATTTTAAAAGGTACAATAAAATACACAAAATAAACAAATTATACATACCAGGGACATGCAAAGGCCAACTCATGCCTTGGCATGACAGTGATACACTTATTTACACACCACACAGTCTGATCTCCTAAAAAGAGGGACACCAGGGTGGGAAAGAGAGACAGAGGGATTTGGGTCTCAAAGAGGGACTATCCCTCCTAAAGAGGTATACTTGGGAGGTATGGAATAATTTATCTGCTGAGCAGTACAGGTTGCTAAGGTAATAGCAGCGGAAAATGCATTTAAACAAAAACAAACAAAATATTTCAATTTAAATCTAATTTTTGAAATAAATCAATAAGCATTCACTGCACCAAAATGTCTGCTGCCTGATTTTAATTTATTCCAACCTACAGAACTACTTTTGTCCCTCTTTTTAGGATGTCAGAATGAGTGGTGTGTATTACATTGCTCCACAGCAATAAAACACACATAAATGTGTTGTTAGTTTTCAGTTAATGCGTTTATACATTAATATGGGCAATTAAAATACTTTGGTCTTGCTCTAAATCATTTATCAGTTACACAAAGAGGTGCAGATGGGTCAAGAAATAACTTAAAAATTCTTGGAAATGCCCCGCCTACCAGCCACGCTCCCAGAAACGCCACCTAAAACAGAAGTGTCCTTCTTTCGCCATTTGAAATGTTGGGAGGTATGGGCACATCAGTGCTACATTAAGGGTGCATTACATTAGGCTAAATATCACCTGAGTGCATAGCATCACAGGGAACAATTTGTTTTACATGGACGCGTTTATCATACTGGTAATAACACTGTATTAAAGTCACCTATGTTAACAGGGCTTTAAAAATAAACTCCCAATATTCCTTTCGATTTAAATTGGGTATCTAATCCCTTGGAACCCAGAGGTCTCTGACACATTTTGAAGCAGGACTAGCATTCAGGAATCTTTGCATGTGTGGCCAGTTGTATATTTATTCATTTCCAAATATTGCAAATATGTTTGAGCTGAAAAATACATTCTGAAGTGTATGAATCTACACTTTAATGCTTTCAGTGTCAGAAGGGCTCTGCAATGTGTTGCTTACACATCTGGCACTGAAAGGGTTAAAACAAGGGGGATTATTCATCAAGTTAAAGAGGTGCAATTCTGCAGTTAACCAACTGCAACGCAAGATGAGAATTCACATTGTAATGCAATGTGTTGGATACCTCTCTGATACTCAAAGGGTTAGCCCATTGAATGCAAGACAGCAATGCAATGAAGACCTCTAGAAATAAAGAGGCTAATGTTGCATTTAAATCAATGGGAATTTCTAACTGTCCTTTATAATGCAGTTGTTTTGCCCCAGAATTGTTTCACCTTGCTTTGTGAAAAGACTGTGGTGACCCCATGTGCCTTTAAACCAGGGATGCTTATGAAAGCTTTTTCAGGACTGGCCAGGAATCATTGTGGGTTTTCATGTGTCCCTGATTTAAAGGGATATGTGGTAATCCTTAAGCAAATACAGCCCTAAACATTTTCAGTTTACATTGAAAGAGGCACAGTAAATTCTATTTAAAAAACGGAGACTAAGGCATTTTTATCGTACGTAAGAAAAGAAGCGATGCATGCATAAACTTCAGCCTTTAAGTGCAGATCTTAATATGCTTGAATAGGAAAACATTTGTTTTTCATTTGAGGTAAGTAAGTCCTGTGCAAACCAGTAGAAACCAAAACTTGTGGAGAAGGGGAACAGCAAGCAAATGAATGCCTCACAGGCTACTGCAGCAGGACAAGGCTCATCATTGGCCTGAAATATGAGCCCTGCAGTCTGAAAACTTCTCTCCAAGCTTATAGCATAGAAACAGCGCATACCAAAAGCATGTAACCTACAGAGCTCCAGCAGTTCACAAATAAAAAAAAGGTTTTCATTAACCTCCTGAGGACCGGAGGGGTGCTCAAAGCATTGCAAAGTTCAGCACTGAACAACCCTTCATCATCAAGCAGCTAACGCATTCAATGCCAGAAAGGTTTCCAACGAATTGCAACAACACACATTGGAAACTTCTCTGACACACAGAAGTTTTTAAATCAGTAGTAGATTTTTTTTCTGATAAAATATCTGTTGTGGGACTTTTCTTTCAGTGTGATAAAAGTATACTTCCACTGATGGGAGATATAGCATTCAAAAGTGATTACAGTTTTAATAAACTACAATGTTCTGCTGTAGTCCCTAAGTAGTGCTGTTCCAATCAGTTAGCATGAGGAACTGTTGTCAGTGACTCAAGCTCTCCCATAGGGTGCATTATAAAAACTGCCTTTTGGACACTAGCTGGCATGGATAAATAAAAAACAAATTTGACCTTTAATAACCTTTGCAAAATTTACCAGCAGTGTGGTACCCTTTTTTCTTTTTTTTTTACTCATAAACCAGATAACATATTTTTTTCATAATAACAGTTTACTGTCCCTTTAAGGAGAGAACCTAGGGTCATATTTAGTGAACTGACCACTCCTGCCCTTTAACTGGGGGAACATATGAAATCTGCATATTTCAGGGCTAACCTGAAAGCAGCCCTGTAGAATGCATATTTCCAGTTAAAATGGAGGTTTGGTCAGCGTAGTATTCAGTAAGCTAAAATGAGTAATTCTGGGACAAACCCAGGGCCGGAGGCACCTATAGGCGAGGTAGGCACCGGCCTAGGGCGCACAACCACCATATGCGCAGTGAGTGAATTACCGTAATAGAGGAGACACACATTGTCGATGAGTTAAGGTATTACAGGCATGGGAACTAGTCTGGAGTCAGCATATGTGCAGTCCGCACACAGTGAGTGGTGTGGGACTGATGTGTGGTTGATGATTGTTAGGGGACTGCAGGGAGGGAACGGGAAGTCCGGGGAGCTCTGGGCTCAGGTGAGAGGCCCCCATTGGGTGTGATCTCATGGTCTGCCTGGACTCCCTGGTGTACAGAAAAATGCACAGCACAATGTCCCTATGAACAGAGAAAAAGGCTGATGTACTGGGGACAGCTGGATTAACCCCTTCCAGAACACTGCTTAGCATTGCATTGCCTACCCCTGTGGCACTAAAAGGGTTAAACCAACTGCACCACAGGGGGTAAATACAAATCCCCAATGATTACAATGTAGTTTTAACCCCTTGGATTCTACAGAGGACTCACAATCTGTTGGAAACCTTTCTAGCTCTATAGGGGTTAAAAACACCATTTAACCCTTTCAGTGCCAGAGAGGTATCCAACACATTGTGTTTCAATGTGTTGGATACCTCTTCAGCACTTATGAATGGTATTTTTTTTTTGTAAAAATAAAGAGAATACAGATAGCCCTGCTGTATCAGTACTCAATACTATACCAATACGCTGTTCCAATTTTAACCCTTTGATTGCCAGAGGGTATGTTGGATACCTCCTGCCTTTTATTGGAAGGATTTTTTATTTATTTTAAAAGTGCACGCATATGCATATTGAAATAAAAAATAATCACTTTTTAGAATCCAAAATTAGAGTGATGTATTACTCAATGTTTCGGTCAGAAATTGGATGTTCTGCCAACACTGATACACATAGAGATAAGCACACACATTGATACACATACATACAAGCATACAAAGTGACACACATACACATTTAGAGAACACACACTCTGTCACACTGATACCCATATAGCGAAGCACACAGAGACATATACATTGACACACTTATACACATATAGGGAGCACACATTGACACACTTATACACATATAAGGTTCACATGTAATGAAACACTGATACACATACAGAGAAACACACACACTTATACACATATAGGGAAGACACAAACACACTGACACTTATATACATACAGGGGTGGGGCAAAAAGGGTGGGACAAAAGGGGTGGAGTCAAAGGGCAGCAAAATGAGGTTTTGCCTAGGGTGGCAAAAATCCTTGCACCAGCCCTGGACAAACCAACTGGGGATTTTAACCCCATGATTGCAAGAGACCTCTCTTGAATTCAAGAGGTTAAAAGCTCAATTTAAGCAAATAGGTTTTTGAGAAATTGTGTGTATCCCCTTTGATGCCATTGTTTTACCCCAGAATTACCCCCCCCCCCTTTTATTGCATTTGTAAAGGCCACATAAATATCCCTGGGTTTCACCTATGCCCTGTGACAGAATGTGAAGACTGTGGCAAGTTATAAAATGAAACAAGAACTGCAATCTTGTGTTTAATAAGGAAGGCTGATTAAGAAAGAATATGCTGATGGGGTACTTGAGGACAATACTTGAGAATGGCCCAAGCTAGAAAGCACTGTTTCCCTACCTGTCCTTGGCCACCAAAAACAGGCCAGAACATAAGAGAACATTCATGCTAAAAAAATACAAGAAGGGTTATGCACCAATCTTACTGCATAGGCTCCATATAATAACATAGGGACTGGAGAAAGTTGATAATAACTCTTTGAGTGGCAGAAAAGTGTCCAACACACTGACCTACAATTAAGGTTACCACATATCCCTTTAAATTAAGCTGACAAGATATCGATTTAAATGTAGGACTCTTATGGAAAATTCATGATTCAGGCCTGCATTGATTCCAAAACAGTCTTAAAGAATGCAATTGTCATAAGCTTCCTGCATTTAAAGGGATTTATGGTTACTTTACTGTAAATACATGATGATTATGAAAATGTAATTCTGCAGGACTGCACAGGAATCAGTGCAACCCTGCAGTGTGCGGTTGTTATACGTTTTCTGGATTTAAAAGGATATGTGGTCACTTTTCCTATAATGTGTTGATGCACACTCCTCTGGCAATCAGAGGGTAAGGAACAGATGGAATACATGAACGTATGTCAGGGGTGATCAACCTGCAGCCCTCTAAGTGTTGCTGAACTACAACTTAAATCAACCCCAGCTGACTAGTGGTTGGATGCAGATTAAGATGACCAGACTTGCCCTTTAACTGGGGACACATATGAAATGTACATATTTCAGGGCTGCACTCAAATTAAATCATCGCTACACAATGCCTTTTTTCATGTGTTCAGAATAAAAAACAGGTCTAGTCAGCGTAATGTAGACAATGACCATCAACGGCAGCTGATGGGACACAGGTTGTCCGCCCCAAACACAAGTTACATTTCATATACACTGGGGGAGATGCGCTAAGATGTGAAAAAGAGGTGATAAAGTGGAGATGACTTCTCCAGTTATATCACTTCTCCAGTTCCTATGTTATTCTATGAAGCCAATGCACTAAGATTTCTCCAACTTTGGAAATCTTAGTGCATAAGCTCTATAGAATAATATAAGAACTGGAGAAGTGATATCACTGGAGAAGTCATCTCCACTTTATCAAGTTTTAGTGCATAACCCCCAATGTATTCTTAAGTGATTTAGTCTGTTCAGTGTGCATAATGCTGTATAATTGTAATAACTAGCATGCTCTTTATTAGCCAAGTGTAAAATTATCAGATCTTCCCCTTTATACAGGATCATTATGGAAAACACATGCTGAGGGGCTGTACCAATTCATACCCATCCCTACAGAAATAAACTTTTCATTAACCCCTTAAGGACCGACGCACGGCCGGCACTTGACGACCATGGGGCTTTTTTTTTTTTTTTTTTTTTTATTAGTATATTAGTACTTCCGTTTCAGGGCTCCCGGAGCGCCGTGCAGCCCTGACCTCCATGACGTCCCAGGACCGTCATTAGTCCTTAAGTGCCGGACCACCTTGACGGTCCTGGCACATCAATGGTCTCAAAGGGGTTAAGCTCCCTGCATTAAATGCGAGTTCTGGGGGGTTTTGCACTAAGGTGTGCTAAAGAGGTGATAAAGTGGAGATTACTTCTCCAGTGATATCACTTCTCCAGTTCTTTAGAGCCAATGCACTAAGATCTCCAAAGTTGGAGAAATCTTAGTGCATTGGCTTCATACAATAACACAGGACTTGGAGAAGTGATTACACTGAAACACAGGACTTGGAGAAGTGATTACACTGAAACACAAGACTTGGAGAAGTGATTACACTGAAACACAGGACTTGGAGAAGTGATTACACTGAAACACAGGACTTGGAGAGGTGATTACACTGAAACACAGGACTTGGAGAAGTGATTACACTGAAACACAGGACTTGGAGAAGTTATTACACTGAAACACAGGACTTGGAGAAGTGATTACACTGAAACACAGGACTTGGAGAGGTGATTACACTGAAACACAGGACTTGGAGAAGTGATTACACTGAAACACAGGACTTGGAGAAGTTATTACACTGAAACACAGGACTTGGAGAAGTGATTACACTGAAACACAGGACTTGGAGAAGTGATTACACTGAAACACAAGACTTGGAGAAGTGATTACACTGAAACACAAGACTTGGAGAAGTGATTACACTGAAACACAGGACTTGGAGAGGTGATTACACTGAAACACAGGACTTGGAGAAGTGATTACACTGAAACACAGGACTTGGAGAAGTGATTACACTGAAACACAAGACTTGGAGAAGTGATTACACTGAAACACAGGACTTGGAGAAGTGATTACACTGAAACACAGGACTTGGAGAGGTGATTACACTGAAACACAGGACTTGGAGAAGTGATTACACTGAAACACAGGACTTGGAGAAGTTATTACACTGAAACACAGGACTTGGAGAAGTGATTACACTGAAACACAGGACTTGGAGAGGTGATTACACTGAAACACAGGACTTGGAGAAGTGATTACACTGAAACACAGGACTTGGAGAAGTTATTACACTGAAACACAGGACTTGGAGAAGTTATTACACTGAAACACAGGACTTGGAGAGGTGATTACACTGAAGAAGTCTTCTTCATGTTATCACCTCTTTATCACTCCTTAATGCATAACCCCCTATTTGCCTTAGCTAAGTGTATTTCATGGATGCTAAAATACATGGCACCTTATTCACTGACCTAATGAAGTGCAATTCTGGAGCAAACCAACTGGACCATATGGGACAAATAACAAATCACTAAACTCTCTGATTTAAACAGTTCTTTTTCCCCTTTGAGTGCCACGGAGGTATGCAACACATTGCTTTGAAATGTATTGCTTAACCCTCTGACACCCAAAGAGGTAAATCCTTGAATGCTAGACAGGTCACCAATGCATTGTTTCACAATGTGTGACGACCTCCTGCGTTGCGTACCCCTCTGGCACTCAAAAGGTTAAATACCCCATTTTTTTTTTTTTTTTTTAATGAATGGAAATTTCAATGTGCCCCATCGTGGAGTTCCAGAATTGCACTTCATTATCTTATTGAAGACAACCATGATGCTTAAAGATATAAGTATGTGGTTAATATCATCCTGTATGATTATTAACCATTTGAGAGCCAGAGCTACGATAATACCTTCTCTGGTACTAAAATATATAATATGATGCTAATCTCTGACATTGGTTATAGGAAAAACAGACAAATACCTGGGAACTTCAAAAGGTCAGTAAGTTTTTTGTTTTTTTATGGGGGGAGGGGGGTTATGAGCTGTCCAGCACAAAATCAATATTACTTTTTACCAGGAGACATTTTCCCCCCACAGCTGCAGATAAATGAGCCGCTACATCATTTCAAGTTAACTTTTAGCATTATAGATGGGAGGCTAAGAGTTCAACAAATTGTATATGTTCCACAGTGAAGCAGATAAAACAATAAATCAACAAGATATGATCTGATTCGATTCCAAAAAACAATTGCTATTAGCCTTTTTACAAGTGAATATTAACCCTTTGGATGCTAGAAAGGTCTCCAACCCATTGAATAGCAATGGGTTGGGGACATTTCTAGCATATAAGGGGTTAAAAATTGAATAAATAAATGGAAGAAAACAACTTACTTCTGCTCGTTGGGTTCTAGGAAAGGTAGTCTCTTTCTCAATGGCATACACATCCACGAGGTATAGGCGTGCTCCACGCTCACGGTCCAGTACAGCTGCAGTTTGGATGATACCTGTGCTGCGTCCAATGGTGAAGAGACGCCCGACAGTCTTCCCTTCACACCTCACAGACACAATGAAGTACTCCACCATAGACTCACTGCCACTAGGATTAGCTGCTTCAATAGATATCACATTTGTGCCAATTGGCTCACCTTCTTTTAAAATTGTTATATATTTAGGTTGTGTAAAAACTGGGCCATCATGTCCTTGCAGGATAATAGTAAGCTCAGTTGTGGCGGCTCTCCTTTCAGAGCCTAAGTCTGTGGCAGCAACTATAAGGTTGTAAATGAGATGAGATGGCACCATGATAGATGCCAATCTTAAATCCCCACTGTAACGATCCACAATAAATGTTTCAGTGTCTCCATTGACTATTTCATACTCGAGCTCCCCATTGGGACCTTCATCTGGGTCAAAAGCTGTAATTGTGGTCAGCACAGAACCTATTGCAAGGGTAGGGTCTGCAGCAAAGGCATTCTGTGACACAAATATGGGTACATTATCATTTAGATCGCTGATTAAAATGGTGACATTCTTTAAGGCATATTTTCTTGACTCCAAAGGAACAGCCTGGTCACTTGCTCTCACAGTCAATTCAAACAGATTGGAGAACTCTCTGTCTATTTCAGAATTGGTGTAGATAGTACCTCGCATCTCATCAATAACAAAGTGGTTACCTCTTGGCTTTTGTTGAATGATAGCATAGGTGAGCTGTCCATTAATGTCAGCATCAGGATCACTGGCAGTAACACTTAGTATGGAAGTTCCAATGGGAATATTCTCTACAATTGATTTAAAGATATCTCCTGCAGGAAAACTTGGTGGATTATCATTGAAGTCTCTCACCTGTATAACAACTGACATGGTAGATGAGCAAGGGGGGCTACCACTGTCTTTTGCTGTGATGTTCAATTTGAAAAGTGCTTGTGTTTCAAAATCCAGTTTCTTTGCAAGAAAAATGCTGCCAGTGTTCGGACTTATGCTAAAGGTTCCATGGTTATTAGTTCCTGTAATGCTATAGTGTATATCTGCATTGTCCCCTGAGTCTGAGTCTGTAGCAGTTACAGAAGACACAAGTTCTCCAACTCTCATATTTTCTAAAACATCCACAATCAAAGCTGCTTTTGGAAAAGATGGTGTATTGTCATTTTCATCTAGGACATCAATACTTAAAGTACAAGTGGAACTTAATGGAACAGTCCCAGAATCCACAGCTTGGATAATGAGAGAGTAAGATGATGTGGCTTCATGATCCAGTCTTCCCACCAAAGTTACTTGTCCTGTCCCACTGTCAATTGAAAAGTGTTTTTCCTCATTTCCCTTAACAACAGAATAGCTAATCAATCCATTGTTTCCTTCATCAACATCAGAGGAGGACACCCTTAACACTGGAGTCATGTTTGCAGCTAATTCAGATATACTTGCTTGGTATAGGGATTTGGAAAATTTAGGATGATTATCATTGATATCTTTGATGTAAATTTGCACAGTAGCCTGATCTTTAAGTGGCTTTGGTAAACCTAAATCTGTGGAGACCACTTTGAGCGTGAATGCTGCAGCACCCCTTTGTCTCATCAGAGCCTCCCTGTCAAACTGATGAGTACTTGTAATATCCCCAGTAATGGTGTTTACTTCAAAGTCAGGCTGCATAGTTTCAAATGCATACATAATGTCACCATTAGACCCAGAGTCCTTGTCAACAGCATAGATTTTACCAACGAAGGATCCCCCACTACATTCCTCTTCAAAATAGAAAACATAATTGGTGCTATTGAACAATGGCCTATTATCATTTACATCCTCTAGTATTATTGTAACATTGACAGTAGCACTCAGAGGCTCAACTGCTCTGTCTGAAGCAGAAACATGTAAAACATATATATCCTTTACTTCTCTGTCCAGTTCACTCTTTACATACAACTGTCCATCGGGGAATATGCCAAAACCACCCCCCACATTTCCATCTATGATAGCATATGTAATTTCCCCATTAGCTCCTGAGTCTTTGTCAGAAGCGTGAACTTTAAAGAATCTTGAATTTACTGGTTCTGACTCTAAAATTGTCACTTCATATGAAAGCTGATCAAAGACAGGAGGGTTATCATTAACATCATGTACAAAAACAGTTAATATGAAACTAGAGGAAAGCTGAGGTACCCCCATGTCTGATGCTAAAATTTCTACCTGATAAGAGCCAGTATTGACATCAAGTGGTGCTTTTAGACTTACAGCACCATTAACATTATCAACATAGAACAAATCTAAATGGTTTTGTTTTAAACTGTATCCTACCCTACCATTGACACCTTCATCTGGGTCTATGGCTTTGGCCTGGAATATAATGTGACCAGCTTTCCAGTTCTCTACTACATTAACACTTTCCACTGCATGAAGAAAGTGAGGTGAATTGTCATTTAAGTCTTTCACTGTGATGTTAACAAAAGCCTCACCAGTTACAGCTCCACCACTGGCAACCACTTTCAAATGGTAAAATGCTTGTTCCTCCCTATCCACCACACCTGCTGTTGTTATTAGACCTGTGGCTTTATCAATAGCAAACACCCCTTTCTGATCACCTGTAGTGATTAAGTATGTGATATTAGTGTTCAAATCCATGGTGGTTGCTGAAATTGTTCCAACACTGTAGCCCAGTCCAACATTTTCAAACATAACAAAACTGTATGTCTCCTGTGTGAAGGATGGGGGATTATCTTGTGTGTCCAACACAGTTATGGTGACTATGGCATGGTTGTGAGACTGTAAACCCCCACCATCTGTAGCCACCACTTGTAACTGGTAAGCTGTCTTTTCCTCCCTGTCAAGGGCTGCTTTTGTAGATATTGCTCCTGTCTCATCATGAATCTGAAACTTGGATGTGTCTCCAGCCCTAATTGAGTATTTAACTGTGCCATTGATCCCCAGATCAGGGTCATTAGCTGTGACAGTAGCCACAAAACTTGCTGGTGGTTCATTCTCCTGGATGTTGGCAAAGTACTGAACGGGATAAAAAACTGGACTATTGTCATTTACATCCAAAAGGGTAACAATTACTTTGGCCATGGAAGACAAAGGTGGGGTGCCAAGATCTGTTGCCAAAACCAGTAAGGTACAATTCTCTTGTTGTTCTCTATCCAGTTCTGTCCGTGTACTAAGACGACCAGACAAAGGGTCTAAGCGAAAGGATCCCTGACACTGACTTGGGCTGTCAGCATCAAAGTAAAAGCGGATGGTTCCATTGTCCCCTAGGTCACCATCAGTAGCCTTTAGAGTGATTAATTCAGTGCCTACCAGGCAATTTTCTGGCAAAGACAACCAATGTTGGTCATTTGGAAAGGTACCAGTAAAAGTTGGTTTTTGATCATTGACATCTAATAAGTTGACAAGGAGTGTTGCATAACTAGTTTTAGGTTGTGGCCCCTGGTCTCGTGCACTGATGTTGAGTAGCAGTTGTGGGGCTGTTTCACGGTCAAGAGCAGTGGTACTAGTTACTAGTCCACTATGTTCACTAATGGAGAACCATCCCAGCTTGTTTCCAGACACTATGGAGTATCGTAGGTTGGCATTTAGTCCTGTATCCCCATCTGTAGCAGAAACCCCACATATATAAGAACCAGGAGGTAAGTCCTCACTGATTTCCACCCTACTATGTGGTTCCTGGAAGACTGGAGGGTGATCATTGATGTCATTGACATAGATTACTAGGCTGGCTACTGAGGATCGGGGTCTGGGATGACCCTGATCTGAAACACTGACAGTTAGATTGTAGGAAGGTATCCGTTCACGATCAAGAGCACTGGCAACTTTGATAAGACTGAGATTGGGTACCTTGGATGTTTGTACTTCAAAATGGCGCTGCTCATTGCCACCCAGAATAGCCACTGTGACATTTCCATTGGCAGCAGGAGAGTCTGAGTCAGTGACAGTAAGCAAGGCCACCACTGTCCCAACCTGTGCATTCTCATCAACAGAAGCATAACGGGAGGTGGCAGGAAAATAGCGGAACTTCACCACTGGGTCATTATCATTTACATCAATAAGGCGTACCAATGCCTCTGCCCGGCCAGTAAGTGGTGGGGTGCCAAGGTCTTTTGCCTGGATACTGAGAGTATATTGCCGTCGGCTCTCATAGTCCAATGGCTCACGGATTGTTACAAGGCCACTTTCTGGATCAATTTGAAAAGGAGTACCTTCAGCAAGCTGATACCGTATTGCAGCATTAGCACCCTCATCCCTATCAGTGGCCTCTACTTTTAAAACACTTGATCCTACTGGGGAATCCTCCTCTACCCGGGCCTGGTACTGAGAGCTGCTGAAGACTGGTGGGTTGTCATTTATATCCTGTACAGTAACATTGACTTGCAAGGTGCCTAATCTTTTGGGAGACCCTTTGTCCTCCACCTCCACAAGCAAATAATAGCATGGTGTGGTCTCCCTGTCTAAGGGACCTTGGGACATCAGGTGAAGAAAAGCTCCCTCCCCACTTGGATTGACTGTAATGCCTAACTTGAAGCGTCCATCCTGGTTACCTGATACAATGCGATAGGAGCGATGATCTACTCCATTGGTGCCAGCATCAGAGTCAGTAGCTGTATCCAGTATGACTTGTCGACCCCCTTGTGTGTCTTCCTTGAAAGAAACCACAATTGACGGTTCTGGGAAAACAGGTGAATTGTCATTGATATCCAATACAGTTATGCGCACTTCTGTTGGGTATGTTGGTTGGCTGGACAGCACTACCAGGTTGATAACATCACTGGCTAAGCTCTCCCTGTCAATGGTAGAAGTGGTGTGGATGGAACCAGAAGTGGAGTTAATACTAAACAAGGCATGAGATTCACTAAGCCTGTATGTAAATCCAGGTTTGGTGCTGATGGTACCTACATATGTCCCTGGGGGCTGTTCCTCCAGTATTTGAAAAACTTGTCGAGGCTGGGAGCTACTGAGGGCCCCAGGGGCTAGCATCAAAAGAAGGGATACGAAGATATGTATAAGTGGCAACATCTGTAAATATGCAATCCTCATTGGGTAAAGGCTCATGATTATATTTCAAAAAACGAAACACAATCCTCCAGAATTATATTAGCAGCCACACAAAAAATTGTACTTGGTGCAGTCCAAACAGAAGAACACATAAAACAAGTTCTCTCCAGTAGCTGTATTGTTCTCCCTCCCGGTACAGTAGCACTAGATGTAAAACGTGTATGTGATGAAGCGGATTGATTTTGTACATCCAGGAGCAGGATGGACCAGAACATCCCGCGGTGCAGTCCTGGCTAAGCACAGACTTTATCCCAGTCAATGTCCTGCATCCCCAAGGTTTTTATTAAACTCGATCTCTATCTATGCACCATACTGTACTTAGAACTGAAATCACATATATGTAATATCCAGTAAAACGAATATTTCCATTAGCTGTAAACCTGGTCCAGATTGTTATTTCTGCCTCCTGACACCACTGTGGTCCCGGTACCACGGGAGCCAGTTGCTTTTAGTTGCTGGTACTGCTGTGCTGCTCTTAGTGGTTGGTCCTGCTATAAGTCCTGGTACACAGGAGCCCGCTGTTGTTTGCTGTGTATCCTGGTACCTCAGGAGCCCGCTGCTGTTAGTGAATGGCACTGCTGGTGGTACCTTAGGAGCCCGCTGTTGTTTGTAGCTGGTGCTCTTTTGTGTCCTGGTACATCAGGAGCCTGCTGCTGTTAGTGGCAGGACAGTGCCGCATTTAGCGCCCAACTTCCAAGCTCTTCCCCTGTGTAATCCGGGGATCTCCTCCTGATGGTCTCGGTTGCTGCGCAGTGCATGAAATCCCCTCTAATCCTGCTCGTACTGTGAGCCCAAGATCCTGCAGCCAGCGAGGGATTTCTTTCTCCTCACATGCCAGGACTCCTGAACATCCCAGTGCAGAATAGGCAGCGGATTTCCCCGACATAAATGTCCTTATGCAATGCAGTGAACTAGTTCAGTTTCGCAGGATACAGTCAGACTGTGCTCTCTGCCGTACAATCCAACTCTGTCCTGATGCCTTTACTGAAACAAAAAACTTTCTTCCCTCATTGATCCCCCTTCGCTTCAAGCAGGACTCAAGCCAACCCCCCTCCATCTCCATCACTCGCAACGCCCAGCCACACGCCTGTCACTACCAAACCCTCCCTCCTGCCCACTGATTGGGCACCAATCTCCCCCTCACAGCTTCGTGTGAAGCTCCCCGGGCTAGCCCTGCTCCCCTTGATTGGCCGGGGGCGCTGCTTGTTTGCAGGGCAAGGGGAAGGCACACTGTGAGGATCCTAGTTGGACCAATAGCCAGGATGGTGTGTGTGTCTGCACCCTAGGAAACAAACCGTTACTTGACTAGAATAATAGCTGCTACGGCGGAGGGAGCGAGGAACGTGTCTGGGAATGCGCGACATACATCTCTCTTAACCCGTTGTAGGGGTAGATGGGTACACTTAAACCGTTGTGGCGCAAACCAATTTATTGCAATTGTGCTTTTAACCCTTCAAATGCTAGAAGTCTGTGACGCATTACTCAGCAATGAGTTAGAGACCTCAAGCATTCAGTGAATTAACCCTTCGAGTTCCAGAGGGGTACGCAACATAAAATGCGTTGCGTACACCTCTTACACTCAAAGAATTAAACGCCCCAAGTAAATGAACTGGGATGTTGTATGTTTGGTTCCTCATGGCTTGCACCAGCATTGTAACATGGTTATATTGTTTTGTGCGGTAGACTCTTTGTACCCACACAGGCAGCTAATACTCTTTGAAATACGGGTGTTTCTAGGAGATTTATAGTGAAATCACGAGTGGGCAAAAGAGGCTCTCCAGCTGTTGGGCTAGGTAAAAGTGTAGCAATGTTTGCACAAATCAATTGCATCTTGTTATAAAACAAAATAGCGGCTTTTAACTGTGCCTTTTCCTGTGAATAATAAGGTGTAAATTGTTTGCTACATAATTTCTTTACGTTTGTCTTTTGACATATGGGGTTTTAGGATGCAAGCCAGCTGCACCATAGGGGGTGAAATGATAATTCTGGGAAAAACCAATTTCACCCTAGGTGGAAATTAAACTTGTGGGAGGAGCCAAATTCCCTTTGATTGAACTGGGGCATTTAACCCCATGAATGCTAGAGTTAGCTCTATGCATTGAAAAGCATTCAAGGGTTTAGAATCACCATTTAAAGTAATGGGAATTTGGAAACCTTTTATGCGTCACCCATCGAGCAGTTGATTTGCCCTAGAATTGCTCCTCTTTAGTTTGATGAATAAGTCATATGGTACTATTTTTGTTCTTCAGTTTTGAACTAAGAGCTTTTAAGTGCCTGACCTCACAAGTGGCGAGGTACAAAACCATAATAGCCCCAAAATCAGAGCACAAAGGTTTTTTCAATAGCTGGCCATGTGCCTGCTTTAACCCCTTAACCCTTTCAGTGCCAGAGGGGTACACAATTCATTGTTTAACAATGCATTGCATACCCCCTGGCACTGAAAGGGTTAACGACCAGCGGTCCGGGGAAGTGTCCTTCCCTTATGAACTGCTTTGATCGTTGTAGGTGCCCCAGCACACGTGACTGATGACGTGTACCAGCGCGCTGAATGGGGGCCTGAGAGAGACTGTTCTGGTCTTGAAGAGGTCAATTTCAGACCCCGTTTGTGCTTATAGAGCTCCCGCAGGAGAGCTTAAGCAAAATACGTGACATGCCAGGACCATCACTGGTCCTTAAGGGAAAAAACGGTGACAGTTCTGGCAAGTCATAGGTCGTTAAGGGGTTAAAGCTGGTGTACAAATCGCTTTGTACATTTAACCCTTTGAGTGCCAGAGCAGTGCACGATTCATTGCTTTGCAATGCACTCGCCACCCCGCTGTCACTCGCAGTATTAACCCTTTGAGTGCCAGAGAGGTATTCAACGCATTGCTTTGTAATGTGTTGGTTACCTCTCTGGCAATCAGTGGGTTAAAGGGCCACCTTGCACCTCATGCGCCAAATCATGGCACTAGGGCCATATTCAGGGATGTAAAGAGGTGCAATTCTAAAGCAAATAAACAACACAATGACAACCAGAAATCGATACTTGCTGAGATGGGGGTTTTAACCTCTTGAATGCTAGAGGTCTCTGAAGACTTCCTCAGCATTTAGTGTGTTAAAAGCCCCAATTAACTGAATTGAAACTTTGAAAACTTTTATTTCTCCCCTATAGCACAGATGGATTGCTACTCTTTAACTTCAAGAATGTGTCACAGTAACTGTACAGCCATTTCGAGGGAGGAAACTTGAACATTCGCTATTTCCCGTGTGAAAATCACTAGGGAATAGGTTTGTGCATGATTTTGTTGAATTGCGCATGAACTTTCAAGATTAGCGAACGGCTGCGTATATATATTTATTTTTTGTGGGCGTGGCTAAGATTAACGAATCTGTGTGAGTGGAATAGCGAATGCGCCTAATGCAAGAACTGCTATTGCGAATTAATTTATACATCTGTGTACTGTTGTCGTAAAATGGAATTTTTATGCGGAATTCAAGAAGCGTTCGGTATTTAGCTACCTGGATTAGAACATGAGCAAAATCTATCTGTGCACAAAAATGCCTTTATCCAGAGTGAACATTTCTTGCATCGCGCCATTTGTCCTTCTGCACCCAGGCACATATGTTCAGACTTGCTGTAAAGTTATCACAGGGCTCAAAATTTCCACTCGCCACTAGCCAATGACAAGAGAAAATATAGTCCTGGTGGGTATGTTTTGGCTTGCAGTGGTGAGTAACTTTTCAGGCCAGGCTAGTAGCAAAGGACTTAAAATTATAAGCCCTGGTTATCACATCAAATTTACCCTTGCCTCTGCAGGCAGAGACGATTTAAAATAATTATACACTTACATTTGGTGCGCTGAATGAGTTGTACACCCATATGTACTAAGTCAATTTTTGAAACTACAACTGGCATCATACCAGCGTTTTGTCTGTTTAGGGATGCTGGGACTTGTAGTTCTCAACTGCTAGAGGTTCAACAATTGACTATCCCTTTGGAGTCTGAGCATAAACAGAAATGATGGTTTAGACAGATTACTTAGTATGAACAGGCTGTGCCCTCTTCATACATTTTCTTCACAGCATTCAAACGCCAGTTGATGATTGCTTGGCACTCTCCTTGGAATCTCTTAACCCTTTGAGTGCCAGAGGGTTAACTGCAACACCTCGGGCACTCAAAAGGTTAAAACCAAATAAAGATATGCAAATAACCAAGCGTGAGTATAGCTTTAGACGTGTTGTAGACACCTCTTGCATACAAGAAGTTAATTTATGTTTTCACAATCGCATTTTATATAATTATTTAATTCCAGAACTAATGTTTCACACATAAGCATTTTATTCAACCTACCGGTAACTTATTCAGTCGTCCTGTATAAGTGCAAAGCATTTTTAGAAAGTTTTGTGTATCAGTTCCTTTAGTAATGATGGTTCATAGAAAACTTTCATTTGCATTTTTTTTATTTTGTACAAAATTGCAATACTGTACTTCGTGCATTGCAACTTTTTTCTGATCACATCTCTCCTCCCCACTACTAGCCTCCCACAGAGCAGATATATCCGCTGTTGGTTTTGATGATTATTAATGAAAATTGCAGGATAAGTCCATGTCCAGAAACATATTTTCTAATTTCTGAACTCAAGGAAGATTACGCAGTTTTTCCTTTTTGCAATCTAGTGTTTTGACTTGTCTTAACTATGGGTGAACAGTGCCCTCTAGTGGACAAATAAAAGATCGGCAAATCAGGTCAATATCTCAGTTCAGTATTGAAAGCTAGGAGGAACGTTCCCTAAAGTGCCATGGACATCCTATTGGGATTCTCCTGTTCTGTAAAGTCTTTAACAGAAATGTGAATGTTGAGTTTCAATTTTTTATGAAAATAGCATGTTTATTTTAGTTATTCTGACTGTGAGACCTAAAATTACTATACAGTTGTGCATACCTCTCAAGTGTCTCTCTTTAAGATAGTCCTCTTAACAACCAGTGGGATAGTCCCTCTTAAAGACACAAAACCCCACTGTCCATCTTTTCCACCACTGGGTCCCTCTGTTTAGGATAACATACTGTGCAGTGTGTTTATATAAGTGTATCACATTGCTTCACAACAATAAAACTCACATTAATGCTTGTTTAAACTTCAGTATATGTGTTTTTAAATTACTCTATGTAAATAAAATACATTGGTCTTGCTCTAAATAATTTATCAACATAGTAACATAGTTGATGAGGCTGAAAAAAGAGATGCGTCCATCAAGTCCAGCCCATGCCAAATCACCCCTGTTGATCCAGAGAAAGGCAAAAAACTCCATTAAAGCCATTTCCAATTAAGCCCCAAGTGGGTAAAAAATACTTCCTGACTCCAAATAGCAGTCAGATAGCTCCCTGGATCAACAACCTATCTGCATTGAAGCCATCTGTCATAATTCTCAATATTGTCCTGTGCAAGATATGTATCCATTGCTTTTTTGAAAGCAGTTACAGTATCTGCAAGCACAACATCCTGAGGCAAATAATTCAATAACTTTACTGCCCTCACTGTAAAAAATCCATGACTTTGTTTTAGTCGAAAGCACCTTTCCTTTAGTCTTAATGGATGACTTCTCAATCTTAGCTCTGCTCTTTGTGTAAATAATTAATTGGTTAGTTCTTTGTATTGACCAGTTAGTAAAAAATTGTCATTAGGTAAAAAAAACTCTTGGTAGTGCCCCTTGCACCAGCCACATACATCTTCATCATCTAAAACAAAAGTGTCCCTCTTTGGCCATTTGAAATGTTGGGAGGTATGCATTTATGCACCTGTTTCCCTCATTATGTGCTTGAAAACTGTCCTATAACATGTTAGGTGTACCCCAAAAATTCAAGACGGCATATTACCACCAATGACTGTCCCATGAGAACTTTGCTATTTTCGGCCTATTCTTTCTATGAACATGATAATTTCTGCTGCAGTACTTCTGATACTGAGTACTGACATGGGAAAATCCACAGCTGTAAGTAAAAATTGTTAGTCATACAGCAACATAAGCCTTGGAAATATTGTTAGCAGTGTGAGTCCCTCTCACGATGACACCATTAACCACCTGCTTCTTCAGCTCCAGCACTGCCATCCTAAAAAAAGTGACTTGGGATACGCCAGTGGGGTGAAACACATTGCATACGTTTTTTAATATCTTTGTTTTAAACAAAAGAATAGAGCAGCATTTCAACTGTAACATTTTAGCAAGTTTGCTATTCCAGAGGCATGCTTCTGGATTATTTTGTAGAATTTTTTTGCTTCTTCTAAGAACTCAGTAAGAGTATGTTTGCAAAACACAGAAGAACAATGTAACTTAATTGTTTTAACAACTTGACTAGAGGTGGTGGTGACGGCAGGCCTGATGGTGAATGTGGGCAATCTGTGATCAACTAATTCAGGTAAGCCCATGCATTTGCACAACAGAAATTGGAAGAAATATAGGTGTTATAGTTGTTGAGGTTGTCCCACTCCCTGGCACATCAAGAACACTAATATTTTTGGCCCTGTGCACTTTTAGGAGTGTTTCTATTCCTGCTAGTTGCCGCACCTCTGACTTAAGGCTGGTGTTTCTCCTAATCAGACCTGTGATTGTGCGTCAGGTGGGATCTCAATGCCCATGATCCTGCTTCCCCATGCACCCATATTTTTCTACAGAGACAACATATAACAATATGTTTAGCTTTTGGATTGTTAGTGATGTATATCCATACTCGAGGTTTCATAGACTGACAGGTTCCCAAGGGTGTACTATTACAGGGGCTAGATTTTGCAATAGTACTAGCAGTAGATTTAGCTGTGCTATCTTTAGAACAGCAGCAGAAGCACTCACAGTTAGGGTTGTGGATGTTGACTTATATATCTGCCTAGTCAGTCATAGTGAGTGCAGCTGGGTGGGGGATGGACTTCAGATCAATGATGATGACTGAGATGAGTTGTTGGACATGATTATATTATTGAATTTTATTGTATAGTAAATGATAGAGCTGTTAGCATGTAGCAATGTTTTGTCTGTCTGAAAGTAATATGCAATGTATGTTTCTGTCACTGTCACTCATAGTTTCTACCCAGGTATAAGAATAGGATCCCCTCTCTGTCTCTGTCATCTCCCAGAGAAAACTATTTTTAACCCCTTAATGACTGGTGACGTGCTAAGACCGTCAGTGTTTTTTTTCCTTGCGGGATCGGTGACAGTCCTGGCATGTCATGTACTTTGTGCTTACAGTGCTCCTGGAGCTCTGTAAATACAAACGGGGTCTGAAATTGACTGCTCCAGTACCAGAGTGGCCTCTCTCAAACCCCTTTTTGGAATGCTGGTACACGCCATCAGTCACGTGTGTTGGCGCGCCAACAATGATCAAAGCAGTCCTTACAAGGAAAGTCACTTCCCCGGACCACTGGTTGTTAAGGGGTTAAATATTTGTTGACCTGTCTGTTTCGCTGTCTACAAATAACACCCACTCGCTTTCTCTCTCTCCAGAGAACTGGATAACACCAATACTATCAGCCAGCACGAGCAGCACTTTGCCTGTCTGCCTCTGCACACAAGTAACTAGTGTCAAATTCTCAGCTACATTATCTTTTCTCTTCCAAGAATTGCAGTGTTAAATTTTAAAGTACAATACAAGATAAACCTGTTAGATTCAGATTAAGCAGTTTGCAATAAATAATAAAGAGCACAGCAGGTGGTAGAACACCAGCACACCTCACTATATGTTTATTTATTCTAGTTCTTGCAAATATAGGAGTGATCGTGTGTAGATAACAGAGTACAACAAGTTGTACCTGTCTGTTTTGAATGTATGATGCATTTATGTATGTCGATGTGTTATCTGTCACTCAGCCTCAATCAGCCATCTCAGGTAGGAAGGATCACTTCACCTGCTTACCTGAATCTGTCTTTTATCAGTCAAAAAGTTGGGTTTTTATTCATTTGCATTTTTTTTATTATTTATTTTTTAGCAAACCTTCCTCCGTCATACCCAGAGAACAATTGGTAGTGGCTGTCTTCAGTACTCAAGCAATTCCAGTTCAGCTCATTCTCTTTATCTTTTTGCCTCAAAAAAATCAGCTGCTTTCTCTCATTCCCAAGTATAGACAGACAACATGCAGTAAACTAACATGGTATGGTATGAATATAAGGTGAAAACTCACCACGTGTGTTCGTTGGTGGGGGATACTTTATTCTAATTTATTTCAATGCATTGAAAAAACTGCACTACATGTAGGAATCCTCATGGAAGGCAAGAAGTTCAGTTTTTCCCATGTTGCTCTTTTGATGCTAAACGTTTCACCCATATCTATCTCAAATTATCTCAAGTTGCTGCAATCTTTGCACACATGCACTATAGAATAACATATCAGTTTTCTGCAGTCCTGGGAAAGTGAAAGGTATGCAGGCACAATTGTTGTTAAAACCAGGAGCCACACCCAAATTCTATAAGGCCAAATCAGTGACTTTCTCATTATGTATGAAGGTGGAATCCAAACTACAATGTCTGGAAGAGCATGGTATCATTTCAAAAGTCCAGAGGAGTAAATGGACAACACCCATTGTCCCTGTAGTGAAGAAATCTGGAGAACTCCTCCAGTACGGAGATTTCAGAATGGCTCTCAATAGCTAGCTCAAAAAAATCAACCAATACCCTTTATAGAGACTGGAGGAATTGTTTGCTTTGCTGGCAGGAGGAACCACATTCTCCTAAATAGACTTGTGCCACTCCTACGTGCAGCTGGAAGTACATCCAGAAAGTGGGCAATGACTGACCAGTAACACGCATCACAGACTGTACCAGTATCATTGCATGGTTTTTGGAGTGGCGTCGGCTCTAGCGATCTGGAAACGAACAATGGACACCATCCTCGCAGATATTCCACATACCAAATGCCTGTTAGACTACATGCTCATAACTAGCTCAACTGATGAAGAGCACTAGAACAAAGTGGAAGCAGTCCTGAAACTGTTGCAATACAGCAGCCTATGAGTCAACTTGTAAAAATATGAATTTTAAAAGCCAAGATTGACTTTCTGTGCCTACATCCTCGATAAGGATGAATGCACACCATGGTGGACACGGTCCAAGCTCTGGTACCAGCTCCTTTCCTGTATAATGTCTCCCACTTGAGAGCCTGCTTAGGACTTCTCAATTACAATCATCGTTTTCTGCGAATTCAGCAAAGTTCTATATCTGCTACATTGCCTGCCAGAGGCCAACACACTTTAGAAATAGACTTTGTACTGTCAACAGGCTATCCATACAGCAAAAGACAGTATTCCAAGATTGAAGGCATCGGTACACTATGCCCTTCAGAAGCCAGTAACCCTAGAGTGTTGAAGAAGCTGGGGTGGAAGAGACACTGATGGCCTTTTTATCAGAAACTGAGAAGGAATTGGAGACAGGGATGAGGATGTGTCACGGTTTGTTAAGACTCTCAGACGTAAGGTTTGGTAAAAACGTAACTTTATTGAAAGTTAAGGCAATCCCCATAGGGAAACATACATAACAATACAACAATAATAGTCCATACAATAGGTTCTACCGGCCTTGCCTAAAATACCGGGCAAGGCAACCCAAGTGACAGTAGCAATAACAGGCTCTACTGACCTTGCCTATACCGGGTAAGGCAACCGTGAGATGACATATACCGGTTCTACCGGCCTTACCAATACCGGGCAAGGCAGCCCAAAGGAGTACTGAGTGTAGGCTCTACCGGCCCTGCCAATACCGGGTAAGGCAACCTTAAAGATGGTAATGCACAAGGTTCTAAGGCCTTACCAATACCGGGCCGGGCAGCCTGAGGAACACTGTAGTAGGCTCTACCGGCCCTGCCAATACCGAGTAAGGCAACCTTAAGGATGGTCACGACAAAGGTTCTACCGGCCTTACCAATACCGGGCAGGGCAGCCTGAGCGAGTAGACCAGCTGTCAGATGACAATGACAGCAGAGAGGAATAGGAACAGAAGGTCTTACTCAGCAGAAGTCTATTGCCAATGAAAATCGGACGACTACATAGGAGTGGACGGCGACCTAGTCTCAGTACTGGATAGATCAGGAGCAAACCAACATCCGCACGTTGGAACCTACAATAAATATCGCCACCAGGTTAATGGAGTAAACCAGCATCTGCACGCTGGGACCAACAGAGTATCGCAACCAGGTTTAATAGAGTAAACCAGCGACCGCACGCAGGGACCAACAGAGTATCGCAACCAGGTTTAATGGAGTAAACCAGCGTCTGCACGCTGGAACCAACAGTGTGTATCGCAACCAGGTTTAATGGAGTAAACCAGCGTCCGCACGCTGGGACCAACAGTGTATATCGCAACCAGGTTTAATGGAGTAAACCAGCGTCCTCACGCTGGAACCAACAGTAAATGTCGTCACCAAGTTTTAATGGAGTAAACCAGCTTCCGCACGCTGGAACCAACAGAGTATATCGCAACCAGGTTTTGATGGAGTAAACCAGCGTCCTCACGCTGGTACCAACAGTAATTGTCGCCACCAGGTTTTAATGGATTAAACCAGCGTCCGCACGCTGGAACCAACAGTGTATATCGCAACCAGGTTTTATGGAGTAAACCAGCGTCCTCACGCTGGGACCAACAGTAAATGTCGCCACCAGGTTTACTGGAGTAAACCAGCGTCTGCACCCTGGAACCAACAATGATAAGCAGCAGCGAAAAGAACAATGTCGCCGGAGCGACAGGGCTAGAGCAGGAGCCCTACACTCCAACGGGGAGTCCACCGGGGCGAGACTGATGCACTGACAGATGACTGGAACTACCTGAACCGCCAGGCAGAGCGGACCGGCTGGAGAAGCAGCAGGCAGGAGACTCAGGAACTCAGCAAGATTAACCCGCTCGGTGCTGGAACACAGGAACACCGAAACACTAGCATACAGGAACACCGGAACGCAGGATCAGTAGGATCAGCAGGCCCAGAAGCCTGACATGCAGATCAGGACAAGTGAAGTCAGAAACACCACAAAAGGGCAACCTGGAAGTGCTCAACCTGGGTTTAAAAAGGCTGTGTGAGGAGGGCTAAAAGCAGACAGCCAATCAGGAATACTCAGCAAGTGACAGACACAGAACAGCACGAATCACGGGCACCGTGATAGGATGGGCATCATCACAACCAAAAGCAATGAGCTTTTGGAATTTACAACTTCTGTAATTCCTTCTGCTGCTGAGTTGCAAGGGCAGCAGGATGCTGGGGAGCAGGACAGTGTGCCACAGACCACCGTGGACACAGTAGTAATGGGGTCAACAAGTGATCCGGGACTAGGGCAGGTTTCACTTGCCAGCAGCAATACTCCTGATCCTAGTTGCAGTGCTGAATCTGAGGCAACAGCAACAACATCATCCGCTGCCAGCACAGACAGTGAAGGGGCATGTGGAGGACAAGAAGAAAGTGGCCATTCTTCTCCACCTGTTCCCTATCCCTCTCTCCTGAAGTCATGGGTGTGGGACTATTTTTCTCTTCGGACAGGCACAGTGCAGTCATCACCAATGGTACTGTGAACAATTTGTGACAAGTCAGTGAGAAGGGGAAAGGAGGGAAAGCGCCTTGGCACAACCACCCTGATATCACACATGAGAAACAGACACCATGACATTTATGTCAAACATGTTAAAGACAAACACCACCACAGAAATCAAGCACTGCTGTTGCTGTACCCCCAGGCTCTCCAGAAATGCAACAAGAGGCGAAGCTGAGATCAAAGATGACGAAGAACAGAGTAACCCAAGCAGAGACTGGAAGTTCCATGATGACTAAAACAACTAGCTCGCCATCACCTTCTTCCTCTAGGGTAACAACTACATCTTCTGCCAATCCACCTCATTATAGTTACCTCCACCGCCAAATGATAGCCACTGTGTTGATGTTAGGATGTGGCAGTTCGTCTCCAACCATCGCACATTGTGTGGTGCACTGACCACACATGCCAGTGTGGTGGAAGAGAATCAATACCAGGGCATCAAGCAACAAATGAGGAGATTCCATCCCACATGATATGCTAAGATTCTGGCAGGGAGGGTTCATCATTACTATTAAACTGTCATCAAGTTGTCATGTGTCCTTAGTGGGAGATAGGCGAAAAAAGCAGAAAATCATCACTTTTTTGCAGGAAATTATTCGCCAAGTGGCGCCAAATGCCATTATTCGCTGATTTCAGTTTGAGGCAAAATTTTTCACCCATCCCTACTATTCTGTTCATTATGTCAACACAGATATGAAATAGCTGGTGACTGACATTTTAGCATGCTTTAAGCAGGATCCTAGAATAGTGTCTATAAAAAGCAACTATGAATACATTCTTCTTACATTGCTAGAACCCTGATTTAAGCAAAAAATATCTGGATTTGGTCCAAAGCATGATTAGAATTTCTCTGAGAAATCTCTCAAAGCTTATGAAGAAATCCTAGCTGAACATTGTATTGTAGAGGACAAGAAAATTATGGGCCCTAAAGGAAATATAAAGCATAGTGAAGTCCAAAAAATATTATACCTTTAACAGCAATAATTAGGCAAGCACATGGTGTCTGATTTCTCAGGGGCAGCAACAGTCTAACAGAGGTGGTGGTGATGATGGTTTTGGTAGTGGTGGTGGATGTAGTGGTCGTGATGGCACTTACACGTCTCTATGGGGCTTGGCCCCTGAATATGTGTTATAACTTATACACATGGACATAATCTAGCTTGAAGGAGTGGCCGTGCTACATTTAAAGGGATAGTAATGTTTCATAATAAAAGCAGCTCTATTTAATCATCATAGTATTTGGACTTTGGAGAGTGTTATTTCAATTCTTTCAGAGTTGTAGTTCCAGAGTAATTCAATGACAAAGTATCCCCCTCCTGCCCCTTTTACTGATGTAACACTGTTCAGCCAGAGCAGAAGGGAGGTGCCCAGGTAGACTGCAGAGAGGGACAATCTTCAATTAAGATAAGGGAAAAACCTGAAAAGCTTGTCAAGGGGGGCAGGGATTTCATTGTTTTCATAGGAATAAGAGTGTCCCCTTCTGTTATCTGTCTGGTCTATGGACTGCATTCCACACCTGAGAAGAGAAAGCTTACAGTAGGTAAAAGGGGCGGGAGGGGGAAACTTTGCTTGTGAATATCTCATAAACCATAAAGGTTTGAGAGATAAGACTTATATCATTCTTCGTGTTTTTTTAATGCCTACAAAATAAAATAAAGTTAAAATGAAGCATTACTATCCCTTTAAGAAGGGGTATTGCTTACCTGCAGGATACCTATAGTAACATAGTAAATTAGGTAGAAAAAACACACAAGTCCTTCAAGTTCAACCTTTGCCTTATAACCCAGAGAAATAAGAATTATATATTGCTGTCCTGCTGCCAGACAAGTTAGTCTTTACCGGAACTTCCTGTTTTACCTACTAATACACAGTATAACCCTGTTCCCTCTTCAAAGAAATGTATCTAATCTTCTCTTGAATGTATCCTTTGTGTCAGTGTTGTCACTCACTTTTTCGGGGGTGACTCTCAATTCTTCTCACCTCACCCAGAAAACAATTGTCAGTGTCTCCCCAGCGTTCCTCTAATACCTCCACAAACAAATAGTTTGCTTTATAGTTTTTTGTTTTGAATTAAGTTACCAGAAATCACAGAGGGGTTCATTTCTCTATCACTCCGAACAGACTGAAACCAGTGGGATGCTGACACCTTTTTCATACTTGCAGTATGGGAATACTCAAAGTATTGGGAGGAAAGTTAGTTCTACCACTGACTTCAATTCAGTTCAATACATAGGTGAACAAAGTGGAAAATCTGCATGATATGCCAAAAAAATGTCCCACATAAAATTGCACTATACTTCAAATGTCAAAGTCATTTCCTTGTCCCCCACCCCCCATATAGGGGGGCAGTCCTTGCCTCCACAGGGGAACACCGCACAGTTTGTGCACCCCTGCACTAAGGTGTGATAAAGGTGAGATAACTTCTTTAGTGAGAGAAAGTCTGAAATACATTAGTCAATGGAGGCTATGTATTAAACAGATAGTAATAGATCATTTCCAAAGCAGCTCAGTTTGTTCATCATAAGGAATGGTAATGCCGGCTGCTGCTCTTATTGACCACAACTGTAAAATTACAATTTTTTATGCAGAAATTTACCCCTCCCTCCCCTTTTCCCATTCTAATGCCACCTCCCCATAGATCTGAAGTTCGGTCAAGCAGAACAAGGAACAATCTTCCCTCTGTCACGATAAGAAAACACCTGCCATCCTTGTCGAAGGAGGGAAGGTTTTTCCTAATACTAACTGAAGATTGTCCCTCGTTGTGATCCATTGTTGGATCACTGTGTGAAATGCTGTGTCTATCACCCTTTCAGTAAAAAAGCCCAGAACTTTCCTTTCTGAAAGTCCTACTTCCTACATGGAGAACACTACTTTCCATATGCAAGAAAACATTAAAACATATAGCACATTTGTATGTATATGTTTGCCTCCATTAACTGACCAAATTACACCAGCCAAAACTGACATATGGAAATAACATATTTCTATGGTTTGTCTTTATTGCTTTAGAAATGCATATTTTGATACACAGAACAAGTGACTCAGTCTATTTTATTCATGGAAAATTAGTGTCGATACTCTCTACACAGAGGTCTCAGTTTACTAAATGGTGACAACAGCTATTTTCATCACTTTCCAAGTTGACATGGCCATGGAAAAATGTTATATTTACTAAAAAAAGTAAACACATTCTTATAATTTGATGTTGGTACAAAGAAAGCTGCAAAAGCCAGTTTTAATTGATGTATTTATAAACAGTTCTAAACATTTTTTAGACCTATAGGCTAGAATGGGACTATGTGGAAGGCTTGGGTGCTGAGAAAAAGAGGAAAAAAAAAACTAGGATCCTCAATTAGTTGTCTTCATATTAAGAGCAATATTCGAACTATTAAAACGTAAATATATTTTTCTCTTAATCTCTGTTTAGCAAGTAAATTGTATTTTCAGCTTGTAGTAAAGATATCCCATAGCAAGGACTGTGAATGAGCAATCAGCTAGCTGTTGTTGGACTATAGCTAACATGATAATCAGACATAGAAACTGCAGTTTGCTGCTTGGTATAAGAGCATAAGAAATGGAAAGACTATAAGCAGCAAAACATGCTATCCATTTCTGTTAGGCACAAGTAACCTTTTAAATGGATTATTCTACTAATATTAACACTATTAAAGATCCAGGTCAGCAACTAGAACATGCAAAGCCTAAAACCACAATTTTTATAACATTCTTGCACATATTAAAAAGTATACTGTTTTATAGAATATCTTTACCCAAAGCAAAAACAAATAACATCATGAGCTACTTCATACAAATTACCCAAATGTGAACCCTTTGCAGAACATATATTCCAATGTGTTAATTAAGTAACCAAAAATGAGGATTTTGATGCATACTTTGGCCAAAGTATTTTTAAGCTTGCTTATCTCGCCAAGGTACCCCATTTTCAGTAAGTCACAGCCAAAACATATTACTATCTGTCCTAAATTTTAAATTTCCCTTGATGAAATATCTTCTGAAAAAACATACTGAATTTAAAAATACCTAGTTAAAAACAACTTAATTACTCATAAAAAATAAGGTAAACTAATATCCTCATGGGTGGGGACCCAAAAGCAATGGAGCAATTCCACCACTCCCTTTTTCTAGGTCTTTCCCACCCAGTACTACAGTGGTTCTCAACTCCTGTCCTCAGGACTCACTAACAGGCCAGGACTTAGGGATTTCTCTGCTAGAGCACAGGTGGGGTGATCAGAGGCTCATTCACATTGATTAACTTACCTGTGCTCTAACAAGGAAATCAAATCCTGGTCTGTTAGTGGATCCTGAGGACAGGAGTTGAGAACCACTGCAGTAGTACATGCTGCATGAGTCCTGTATATTACACCAAGATTATAGGCAGATCTAGGCCAGGCAAACTAATAAAACCGCATACTATGCCTTTAAAAACTGTTTTACACTAATAATAATTACACATATTTAAACTTTAACCCATTGAGTGCCAGAGGAGTACGAAACACATTACTGTGCAATGTGTTGAGTACCCCTCTGGCACTCAAAGGGTTAAGTGCATTTCATTCTATATCATTATCACTTATTACAGTGAAATTAAATAAAATATGGTGGCAATACAGTTAGAATGAGAAACTATGCTACAAAATCCTCATTTATTTGAAAGCTAATTAACACATCGGTATAATATATACTCTACACTGGGTTCACATGAGGGTATTTTGTATGGAGTAATGCATGATTGCTTTTTGTTTTTGATTTAGGTCTGTTCCTAGTTTGGGAACTTGGAGAATCCCCTCATCCCTTGCTTGCACTACATGCCTGTGGCATCAAAGTTAAACATGTACAAAATGTCTTTCTGAGATGTTTTTAAATAATTGACCTATATTAAAAAGCAGCAAAGTCATTCTGTGATAAACAAACTGCATCAGACCAAAATACAGTATTGATTTAAATGGGGCATATAAAATTTGTATAAATGAACTCCGAATGCCCAACTGTAACAGAGCATGGATGGCAATGAAAACAGATGGAATCTAATGATAATATGGATAATGAATAAACTGTTGTCCATTAACCTTCAAAACAAGTTTTGGATGGTCTCAGTACATACAAATACAAAGAAAAAATGCTCCAAATTGTAATCTATATTGAAAACATGCTAAACAACGAATACAGGATGTAATCTAAAGTCCCATGTAAACATTTGCAGTGTGAACTCCAAACTCTAACCTTGGATTGAACGTATACCTCCAGGATGCATGTATGTGCAGTTGAACTATATAAAAGAGGGAATTGTGTTCCCTATCAATTCCTTTTCCTTTGGGTCTTTGTAGGCAGCATACCAGGAGACAGCCTCTGCTTCCAGTCAGGACAAGTGCAATACAAATTATAAATATCTCCCTCCTTCCTTACCTCCAATATCGCCCTTATTGAAGAAAAAAGCAGACCAGAAAAAGAAACAAATGCCAGAAGAAATATTCCATCTTACAAGAAAAATAGGGAGGGATGTATGTGTGCAGCCTATGAAGGCTCCAAAGGAAAATATATTGACAGGAAATAAATGTTTTTCTTTCCTTTGGGGGTCTCCTTGGCCTTGTAGCACACCAAAAGAGAGAAAAAATCTTTCAGGACTTTATGTGGGTAACAAAAGGTGCCTAGTCTGTTGATTCCTCAGAAGGTAGCTGGAGAGCATAGAACTGGGATGTGATGCTGGAGAGAGCATTTTTTGGCTTTAGGTGTGACCATAGCTGGAGTAAAGTTGCTGACCACAAGGCCAGATTATATGACCCCAGTTGAGCCAGGGCCAGAACAGGATGAATGCACCTGTCACCGGTGAATCTGAGGAAACCCTAATTGGAAAGGCTTCTCTGAAAACAGTACTTGCAGTTGGACCTTCAGTGCAGAGGATGAGGAGTGGGCTTTCTGGAGAAGGGAGAGTAGCCCAGTCTAGAGTATCTCAGGTAAATGATCTGTGTTGTAAGGAATTTTTTGGAAGGTACTCTGTCTCTTTAAGGAAGGTAACTGAAAAGTACTTTCTATAAGGAAGGTACATTTTCTATACCTTCCAGAAGATTGAGAGGAAGAAAATTCCATTGGGAAAGCCTGTAGAGTTACAGACAGACTAACAGAGGTCATTAAACAAGAGGCAATGCAAGGGTAAGAAGAGTCTGGCAGAGACCCTACTGAGGGCACAGGAGACTGTAAACGAGGGTAAACAAAGACTTGCAGCTGAGCCCGGGGAAAACAGCTAACAGTTGAGCATTCTCTGTGGGAATGCCTTCAAGAGAAAAAGAAGGCAAGTGAGATAACTGACAGGCAAATCTGGAAGTGGAGCACCCAGGGACAGCAAAATCGAAGGTACAGCCATGCTGCTACAGCAGCAATCAAGAATAAGCCTAAAGCAGGGGGCCAAATCGAAATTCAAGGACAGAGTCAGTGAGGACACCAGAGATCTGATCGCAGGAGAAGGCAGAAAGGTCAGGCCAAGCCAGAACCAGGAATCACTAGACAAAGCACTCTATGCAGCACTAATGAGTAGGCTCAAGATTGCTCAATGAGGAAAATGAAGTTAGGATAGTTAACAACAGAATACTCAATCCACAGGTACGGGTAAGAGCCGGAAGTATAAGGAAAGTAAAGGTGTGACAATATGCAAACCCAGCCTCCACTGCAGGTGCAAATGATAGTGAATAGTAAAAGCATGAAGACTCTGTCGTAGCGGATCTAAAGATCTGCTTCACCTATGCGTGACCCTACTCTGCCCATGATGCTGAACTACCCCTGGTAGAATGTACTTCGGTGACTGCAGGAGGATCCACCTTGTAGGTTTTATAGGCTTTTTCAATGGCTGATGTAATCCACCTAGCAATGGTGCCCAAAAAAGTTAACAAACAAAGTCAGATGATCTAAAAGGCTTAGTTCTATCCAGATATATCTGAAGAAAACACTTAACTTGTAGATAGTGCAAAAGCCTCTCTTTTTCTGATGCAGTAATTGCAAAAAAGTAGGTAAATATACCTCTTACTCTCTGTGGAAGGCCGAATGGACCTTGGAGTAAATTCTAGAGGGATCCTCCAAATCACTGCATCTGGTTTGAATACCAGAAAAGGCTCATTAATGGAGAAGGATTGATGTTCCCCAATCCCCCTTGCTGAAGTGATAGCCATTAAAACAGCTGTCTTGAGAGACAACATTCTCAAAGATGAAAATGAATAGCTCAATTGGACTTGGAAGCAAAGCCTACAAGACCAAATTGAGATCCCAAGGAGGAAAACTGCACTGATTTTGGTCTTGAGATTAATGGAATCTTAAAAACCTAACCTGAACATTGTCTGTGAATGAATGTCAGAGAAAATTTCCCAGGAGAGCAACTTGAAAATGTATCATATTTAGACTAAGACCTTTCTGGAACCCTTCTGCCAGAAATTCCAGAAGCACAGGAATAGAAGTATCTAGGGGGTCATGATTTCGCTCATAACACCAAGCAAAAAACCTGGTTCATGACCTTAAGATCTGGGATTCAGGAACCAAGCTTTTAGGTTCAAGTAGCAAGACTTTGATGCAGAGCTGGACCATGTCACATTAGATCATCTCTGTCTGGAAGTTTCATGAAGTCCCCTTTGGACAGTTCTTTCAGTAGACCAAACCATGCCCCCTTGTCGAGTAAGGAGCTAAAAGGATGATAGTCACTCCTTCCCTCAAGATTTTTCTCAGGGAAATTGTGACCAGTCTCAGAGGACAAAAACATAGGCAAATGGAAAATCTCATATCTGTGACACAGCACCCACCAAAAGAAGAAGATCCTGGGGAAACCGAGAGAAAAAATGGGGAACTGCGGCATTTTGTCCCATAGCTATAAAGTCTATCACTGGCATAACCCATTTCTCTAGAACATTTTTCCTGGTCGATGGTCCTGTAGCTCAGAGAGTCCACCCAAGAATTCACTTTATCCAGAATATGAACCTCTGAGAGGGCTACTCAATTGCATTCTACCCACTGGAAAATAATACTGGATAGATGTAAAAGGGGAAGACATCTTGGATCCCAGTGGCATACCAGATAGGGTATTGTGATTTAATTTTCTGACCTGACCTTCACAGCTCTGCCCCTAACCAGGAAAGAAGCAACCTTAAAAGACCTCCAGCCTGCCAGCAACTTCAGTTTATTGTAGTGCAAACCTGGCCTCCAAAGGAAACAAGGTTCCCTGGAAAGACCTCTGTTGAATTACCACTCCCCATCCAGTCTTGTTGGTATTCATATTAAGGATAATCCAATCCAGAAATACACATGAAAGGATTGCAGATAGGCTATTTCAGTTTCACCAAGCCAATGACAATTTGACTTGAAGAGGGATCCTGGTCTGATGATGAGGATCCTTCAAATTCCTGTTCTATCTGAGTAGAATGAGCTGCTGCAGAGATGTCATGTAATGCCTTGTCTATGGAACTGAATTTATTGCCATTATCATAAGGCCCAGAACAGACATCAGGGATCTGAGTAACATTTTTCAGAGGATCTGGTGGTGGCTAACCTCTTAAGAATAATTGATATCCAGCAGGAAAGTCTTTGTGACCATAGAATCCAGCATCATTTCTAAGACTCTCTTCCAGTTTATCTGCTAACCTAAACTCTGTAGAGGTGATGCTACCATCCACAAGTACTCCCAAAGTAGAGAACTTGCATTATGGAACCAATGATCTAAATATGGCACTACTGGGAACCCTATCTCTTGCCGAAAGGCAGCCACTATCACCAGAACCTTTGTGAATATTCTGCGAGCTGATGTCAGACCGAAAGGAAAGGCAGTGGACTGGGATATGAAAGTATGCATTCTGGAAGTCTAAAGTAGCATTCTAGTTCCCTTATTGTAGAATACTGACTGTTGATCTTAGACCTTCAATCTTAAACTTCACTGCCATGATGAATCTATTGACAAAACCTCCTGAAGCCTTGAGAACCAGAAACACTGTTGCATAAGCATGTCTCCTTTGAAACTCCAGGGAACTGGCCTTAACACCTCCTCTGAAAGCAGATGATGAATTAGGTAAATAAAAAAAGTCTCTTTTTGGAGGAATAACTGAAACTTCTATAATGAGTCAAGGAGAAGGAACAGATGAGAATCACATATTAAAACCTTGATGAGTGCCATCCAACCCCAGGAATTTGAGTTAACAATCTGCCATTGAGAAAGGAAATGGTGAAGCCTTCCTTCCAATGGCACTTCCTGCCTGATGTCAGAACTGCTTGAGTAAAAGGATCCTGGGAAGATCTTCGTGTAGATGTGTCACCCTTGGCATAATAGGGCTTAAGTGCCAGCTTCATGGTATTTGAGGGTTTCTTGCTAACTTTGACTGGACAAAATGAAGATCTCTGAGCATAATATCTACGATCCTGAGGCATTCTACTTTTATCCTCTGAAATAGCACAACAGAAAATCTAACTTCTTCCCAAACAATAAGCCTCATTTAAAGGCCATAGTTCAAAGCATACCTTTAGAAGAAACGTCTGCCACTCATTGCCTTATTAGGCTCTTCCCCCACCATAGCCTGCACCAAAAAACTAGTTGCCATATGGACACTCTCCATAGAAACAACACACAAGTAATCTGACACAGGTGAAGAGAAGAAATATATTTTAACAACTCCAGCCTAGGACCCTTAATAATATATCCCTCCAAATGATGAAGCCATGGGCATATAGCTATAGAAACCCAGCTGGTGGCTACTCCAGGGCAGAAGTCAGGCACACTAGCCCTATAGTATCTGCACATAGATGTATCAACCCCTCCTATTCATAGGATCCCTGAATCCAGAACTATCTTCTGCAGTGAATTGTTGTTTTCTTATACAGCCTGGCAACCTGCACAACAACCTTGGGCACTTGGTCCCAAAAAAAGAGTATCTTTCAAAACATTTGATGAAGCCAAAAAAAGATGTGTACCCATTACTTTTTTCAAAGCAGCTACAACATCTGCAAACACAGCACCCGAGGGCAAGGAATTCTACAACTTTACAGTACTGTAAAAAAACCCTGCCTTTGTTTTATTTGAAATGTCCTTCCTCTAGTCTTAATGGATAACCTCTTGTGTTGTTGTTCTTCCCTTTGAGTAAATAGTTCCCTACAGAGTTATCTATATTCACCTCAAATATATTTCAAATGGTAATCATATCACCCCTTAGACATCTCTTCTCTAATAAAAACAAACTCAGTTTTGTTAGTCTCTATTTATTACTCAGATCCTCTAATTCCTTTATATGTTTTCTTGCACATCTCTGCATTTTTTTCCAATTCAGTAATGTCTTTTTTTTAAGAACTGGTGTCCAAAACTGTACTTCATATTCTAGATGAGGCTTTACCAAGAATTTACAATAGGTAGAGTTATATTCCCATGCCGTTCATCTATACTCCTTTTTATACATGATAATACCCTATTAGCTCTTGCGGTAGCTAAGTGACACTGCACACTGCTGTGAAGTCTATTGTCTATCAGTATGCCTAAATCTTTCTCAGGCAAGGACCCCCCATAGTAGTTTCCCATTTAGTGTATATGTAGTATGTTTGTTTCATAAGTCTAAATACATAACTTTATATTGATCTATATTCAACCTCCTCTACCAGGGATAGGAAATAAGTCCTTAAGTTTCCTAGCAAAGCAAAGGCATTTCTCAGTGTTAGCACATTCTTTTACTGATTACATTACCTACCACATCGTGAGCCTGAAAAACCTTACACTTCTTCTTGAAACCCAAATATAAATCATCTGCAACAGGCCTGAGGGGCATTGTTATCCTTAAGGCCTACAGCTACTCTAATACTATTAATTGAACCATTGACACATTCAACAGAAAAGATATAAGAATCTTTCCTACCTCCATCCTCTGAGGAAGAATCAGAGTTGGAATCAGAATCTTCTGCAGATATCCCATTAATGAACAACTCATGTCTACAAGTTGACTAAGAGGACATCTCTGCCCTCATAGATTGCCAGATTCCGCTGTTAATGGGAGTGAAAAGAGATAGAGCAGATGAAAGAAATCAGAGGGTATACTGGCCTGAACAGAGGGATGTTGCACAACTGCAGGCTGATTTATATCCTGAAGTCAAGCAGGGCATAGATTCTTAAGATAACCCTCAGGTAGGGAATGACTTGCAAAGAAGACATATTAGCACAACAGATTCCATATACCAAAGAGAAAAAAGTTACAACATATACATTTAAAATACTATACCTGTCCTATACCCTCAAACATAACACGGTAGCAGAGAACAACAGTAGAAGGTACAGTATAAGGAAAGATCCTACCATCCCGGTAGGCAAGTAAAACCTCAAGCCAGTCTCGTATCACTGCAAACCTCTGGATGGAAGGATGCTGGGGGCTAAATCACCCAATAAATATTATAAAAACCACTCCAGAAAAGAGTTCACACACTCTGGCATTCCAAACAGGCGACTTCAGGCCTGTGGAACAAACAAACCAGAAGCAAGATGGCTACTGCAACTTATGAGTTCCAGTTCTGGACAGCATAAGTTAGCTACTCACCCGGGATTCAGAAGATATGGCAACTGCTGCCAAAATCCACAAAAGCCTCAGTGGAGACCTCAGCAATGAAACGGGAGGAAATGACCAGGAAAGACAAGCACTCTTTTCTTCTGGACTGGCCACAATGGCTTGTGCCGGGAGTCTGGGGAACAGCCCAGCTGGACCCTCCATGAAAAGGAGCATCAGATTCAGAGGATTTGTGAGCACTGAGGTGGTTATTGGAAGAAAGGGGGTATTTATTATTTTTATTGCACCTGTCCTAATTGGGAGGTGGGGCTCTGTTCTGGTGTGTTGAGAACTAGACTCTTGAAGGAAACACTTGTTATACTCTGCTTGTCCGCTACTCAATGAACAGGCTGAAGGGATGTAGAGGTTAGGCATGTGTGTGTGGTCCCACATCAACTAGCGATCAGTTTGCAACCGGAAGCTCAGTGGCAGATGGAATTAATACTGGGAAGAAAATACCACTCAAACACTGAAGTTGAGCCATTCTGGAGCAAAAATTTGCGTAAAGCTCACTGATTTAAGTGGAACTTTTAACCACTTGAATTCTAGAAAGATCTCAAATGCATTGTGAAGCAATGGGAAGTTTTACTTGCCCTTTATGGTACAGTTTATTTACCCCAGAAATGCTCTAGTTCTCCTTAGTACATCAGCCTCGCTGACACATATGATGTGATTACAGACTACTCATATTTATCAAACATTTACCTCAATCCAGTTCCATCAGAAAAAAATCTGCCATGCAACTGTGTCCTCAGTGGTAGATATTTGTTGATGGCCCATTCTGCAATCATATTCTGGCTGAGGGCCAGAATGTGTTTGCCAAATTAACTGTTTAAAAATGTGACTTTGGAATCTTTTTGGAGCAATGGAAAACACTCCAAAATGATTTCAAGTGAAGAAGTCGAGGGAATGGGGCCAGATATCGGCCACTTCCTTTGCACTGGATTAGGTAACCATGTTTAACACCAGTGTTGCTGAATTGCAGAAATCTAGTTAAAGGGATAGTAATGTTTCATAAAGACAGCAGTAATTGAATAATAAGTATTTCCCTCCTGCCCCTTTTACCTAGTTTAAGCCACCTCCCCTGAGATGTGGAATCTGGTCTTGAGACCATACAGCTCACAGCAAGGGACAATCTTCCTTACAGTGAACATAATGAAAACCTTGCCCCCCTTGACTGCTTTTTCAGGTTTTCCCTTATGCTAATTGACGATTGTCACTCTCTGCGATCCATCCGGATGGTCTTGCTGCTATGAGGTGAGCAGTGTTACATCAGTAAACGGAGCAGGAGGGTGATATTTTATCATTCAATTACTCTTGAACTACAACAATAACACTCTCCATGGTTCACATACTATGAAGATTAATTGGAGTTGCTTTTATTTTGAAACATTATTATCCCTTTAAACAAGAAATTGAAGAGTTAACTGACATATTTTTTGTAAAGGAAACTCACCAATCACCACCATCCCTTCAAAACATATAGTTAACCCCTTCATTTCCAGTGAGGCTAGAATTAGCCACATTGGCAACTGAATGGTGTATCAATTAAAATAAATACATTCAAATAAATAAAGGTCAAAATGATCTTTCTCAAAAATGGAATCAGAACACTATCCTCAAAACTCTCCATCCTGGTGAGATCACTAAGTGATCCATATAATTTTTACAATAAAAAATGAAAAAAAATTGGGGTCTGGAACACCCATTTTGTTAAAAGAGAAAACATAGAAGGAAGGAATCCATGGGACACCAATCATCTTAATGTAACTGTGTACTTATATATTTAAAAAAAACACATACTATCCTGGATGTTGTAGCTGGAAGCACGTTGAAGGCCTTGCCTAGTCCCACCTCCCAGCCAATTAGAGCATGGGAAAATAATTAGACAATCTCGGCTTGTTGTCCTGGGCACTGGACCAGGAAGGACAGTGGAGGGTGGTAAATATACACGTATTTAGAGTGGAAAGGGTTCCAGGGACACCTTCCATGTTTTTTTTTTCTTATTTTTTTTAATTATCTATATATTTTATATCCTATATTAATGTTTTTTTTCTTTTGTAATTCCTCCGCCTTAGGGAAGGGATACCGGTACTGGTTTAACCCCTTTGTTGCTGGAGCAGCTGGGAGTCATTCATTGCAAAGTGTTCCCCAGCAGTGGAGGAATTTCTGGCGGCCTCGTTAGGTGAGGTAGTTAGATTGTATTGATTTATTTATTTACTGGGGAATTCACATTGCAATGCACAGCAATTTGTTGCAAACTGTATGTACTAAAGGGGTTAATGGGGATTTAGGTAAGTATAGGCAGCAATAGCCATTTTGAGTGTTTTTTTTTTAAGATTTTTTTTTCTGACTTCAGGATAACCCGAGTTGCAATAAGGCTAAGAAACACCCTTTTTGCAGTTCTTTTTCTGGCCAAATTCCATTCCTGTGAAATCAACGGCTGCTTTGGATAGTAATCCCTATAAAAATAAAGCATTGTTGTATAAAAAAAGTAGCAGTTTTTATGAAAAATGTATGCACACCATATTTACTTATAAAGACTGGACACAAAAGAAGATTGCCCATTGAGTGCTAGCACATTCTAGAAAGTTTAACTGTTGTTGTTGTATGCTAGCATTCAATAGGTTAAATGTAGAGGATAGACCAGAAATACATGACACAAATGGTAGACAGAAAAAGGTTTAAAAGCCTCTTTTAAATCAATGGACGTCTGGGTAATTCTTATTCGTCTCCTATGGAGTATTTGGCTTGCTCCAGAATTGCCTTTGAGGACCAGAGGGGTTCATTGAGGAGCAATGTGTTGCATACCCTTCTTGTACTCAAAAGGTAACAGGTACAGTTACAATAATCCACATTGTTAAAAGAGTAATTGTTAAGGGAAGTGTTTTACAGAAATTGTAGGATTTTCTCAGTAACACTTCACATAGAAAACATTATACATAGGCACATAAACTTCTTTCAAGCATAAATCTGTAAAACAGCAAGGGGTAGCTAAGCTCGCACTGCCAATCATTCATGTACAAAGCTAAATGCAAGTTTTCACTCTTTACTGCCTTGTACTTTTGTTTATGCCAAACACAACTGAGCCCGGCCCTTTGCTGCTGTTGGAGTAGCTTACAGGGAAATGCATTTCTTCTCTACTGGAGGTATTCAATGACAGAATTGGTTTTTGTTCAGAATCATTTTCCGTACTATTTGGGCATGTGGGAAAGCTCTAGAAAATAGGGTGTATGATAATTAAGGGTTGGAATAAATTTCCACACTTCTCACATTGAGCTGCACTCTTGAAGATACTCTATAAGCATTCTGACACAAATAAAAAATAGAATGAAAGTATAAAACAAGCTAAAACACGAGCAAAAAAAACCAAACAAAAAGGTGCTAAAGAGAAAACGTCTGCTTAGACCTAAGCACATGACAAGCAGTCTTTAATATTTGGGCCATATGAGCAAAGACATGGTGCATTGTTGGGACAATCCCAGTGCAAGGCCCATTGTTTTAAATGGAGACCCCAGACTCCTACCACCCTTCATTCCTACCAGTACTTAATTCAGAGGGGGTCTTGGAGTCTTGCATCAAAGAACTATGTCTGCCTCCCTCATTTATTCATAGTAACCATTAAAATTTTCTACACAGATTAAAATAAATGGGGGCTTTCTATTTGATGTTGTTAGTGTTCTTTTAACTTAAAGGGATAGTAATACTTCGTTTTATCTTTATTTTATTTTGTAGGCATTAAAAAAACATGAAGAACGATATAAGTCTTATCTCTCAAACCTTTATGGTTTAAGAGATATTCACAAGCAAAGTATCCCCCCCCCCCGTTCAGCCAAAGCAGAAGGGAGGTGCCCAGGTAGACTGCAGAGAGGGACAATCTTCAATTAAGATAAGGGAAAAAGCTGAACAACTTGTCAAGGGGGGAAGGGCTTTCATTCTTTTCATACAAAGAAAATTGTCCCCTGCTGTTATCTGTCTGGTCTTACAACCAGATTCACATATGAGAAGAGATGGCTTACACTAGGAAAAAGGGGAGGGAGGGGGAAACTTTGCTTGTGAATATCTCTTAAACCATAAAGGTTTGAGAGATAAGACTTATATCATTCTTCATGTTTTTTTAATGCCTACAAAATAAAATAAAGTTAAAACAAAGTATTACTATCCCTTTAATAAACTGACTCAAACATGTTTCATGTATTTGTTGTGTCTCACACTGCTGTTCTCCCTGCTTACTGTACCCCTGACATGAATTAGAACTAGCCCTTCTTCCAACCCTTCCAGTGATGTCAATCCATCACACACTAAAGCCTGAATTCCACTAAAACTAGAAATATTTGCTGAATTGTTCTTTTTTAGCTTTTGTAGATATTTCCAGCTAGACAAGTCTGCAATTACATTTTGACCAAGGTTGAGAACTAGACTGCCGAACTGTGTTTTATGGAATGGTTTTGAATAGTTTTGGACTGAAAAATGCTCTGAAATGACCATAAACAAGCAAAGGGAGTGGCCACTTCCCTTGGGCTGGATTTCTCATGTTCTCAAGCACCTTACCCACATCCCTGCCACCAACAGTTAACCCCTTCTTTTCTGGATTGCAATACTGTCATTGCACTGTTAACAGAGGGGTTAAGCTCTATTAAAAAACAAAACAAAAATAAACTACAGAAATCTCCCTGCACCCCATCCACACAGATGGTTAACCCATCCATTGCCACATTGCAGCAATCATATTACTCTGGGAATGGAGGGGTAACCATCATGTTAAAAAAATACCACTATATCTGACCACCACCCAGAAACCCCCCATCCAAAAACATGATTTAGCCAAAATGGCTAAAATTAGGCTCATGGCAATGAAGCAGTTAGTTAATGTTAAAAAAAATACTCATGTAATAAACTGGGTGGATAACAATACTATCCCCAAAGTCTCCATCCTGATAAGATGAGGATGGAGAGTGTCAAAATGTATGCAGTCCATTCACCCCATTATTTTTTAAGTGCATGAATGCAACCAGAAAAATGAATATGGGGCCCAGAGCCAGTATATTAATAAAAAAAGGAGTGTATGTGTGAGTGTAAGTTAAAACATACAATTAGCTGGCAGAAGTTCATCTGTCTCTGATGTCCATGGTTCTCTGCTCCTGATTAGGGACGGGCAAAACTTTTCTCCTCAAATGCAAATCAAGTGAAAAATGGCACTTCACTCCTAGTAAAGCTAGTGAAGTGTTATTGTCACTGACTTTTTTTCATTATTTTTTTAAATAATTTTTTTCATCTTTTTTTTTTTTTACAATTTTTTCAAACACTTTTTTAAATGTTTTTTGTTCATAATAAGAGACATGTCTACCAGAAAGACTTGGAGGGGACAGGAAGGATCTGGAGTATCATCTGGGGTATTTTGGGTCAAACTCCTTTCTTTCTTCACAGTCCCCCACACTACCTTAACACAGAGAATAAATTGCCTGCCACAAGATTCCCCAAACTACACTCCAATATTGCTTTATTTGACTATCCTAACTAGCTCAAAATCATGTTACTTTCTCTATCTGTCACAAATACGAAAATAACATGTTGTAGGAACCTTTTATACTATGCTTGCGGGAAAAGAAGGTAAACTTGCCCCATGGTGAGGGAAATCCAGTCTTACCATTGATTGCAATGACATAGGTGGGAAAAAATGGAAAAGCTGCACTTTTCACAAAAATTTCTAATTCGGCTCAAATTGAAATTGGCTAATAATGGTACTTCCCGCTTCGCAAATAATTTCCAGCGAAAAGTGCAAGTTTTCCACTTTTTTTTGCCTAGCTCATTCCAATTAAATCAATAGGAACACTGAATTTATACACAACACATAGGAATATTTTTTATTTCCCAAAGGCATAGTATAAAAGGGGCATGAGGGTGCCTGTGTTGGTGGAATGTGGGGAAGTTAACAGGGAAAGTTTATTTTGGGGAGGTTTGTTTACTGGGATTAAAATAAATTCTAAATACAAATAAAAAAACATAAGTTATGGTATAAAAAGGGTCTGAGGAGGGTGCCTGTGTTGGTGGTTAGAGTCTGGGGAATGAATCAGTTGAACAGGGAATTTGTTTGGGGGGTTCGTGACTGGTATTGGGGGGACAGTTAATAAAAAAATAAATAAAAATAAATAAAATAAGAAATTTGTATGTAAAGTGATAGAGACAGGAACCCCCAGCTGCCACTGGGATGGTCTGATACTTGACTTGTTTATTTTGTAGAGGATGATTTGTTGCTAGAGGCCCAAGCCCTGATGAAACATTGATTTGTAGGACTTAGACTTATTAGTCTAGACCCAAGCCCTGAAGAAACATTGATTTGTATGACTTGTTTGTTTGGCACAAGCCCTAAGGAAACATTGATGTGTAGGACTTAGGCTTGTTAGAAACAAACCCCCCCAAAATTGTTTTTTTTTGTAGGGCTATGTTTTTGTCTTTTTAAAGCACAAGCCCAGAGAAAAAAATGCCATACTGGCCTAGTGCCAGCAGGTGATGTCCTGTTGGCCAGTGGTCACTGGCTATTGTCAAATGCACTGATGTAGATGCAGAATTTGAGACTGCTGTTCTTGCTGCTGCTGCTGCTGAGTTGTTTAAGCAGCAGGATGTTTAGGCAGATGAAAGGGAATGGGATCAACAACAGCAGTAACATGGATGATAGATGATGAAGGTTCCACTTGCCTCGACTTTCTCCATTGATGCAACTGAGGCAATAGCAGCACAATAAGTAGCCCCCAGTATATGTGGAGAAAAGAAGTTGGCCAATAATTCTTCTCCACCTGCCCCTCCTCCAAAATCATGGGTGTGTTATTATTAGAATAGAAATGTTTCCCTTGAGAGCAGGAATTGTGCCTCTCATCAGCAACTGCAATGTGCACAGTGTGTGTGGTAAGTAACATCTGGGGGCACAACTGTATCCAAACACCATGACACCAGAACCCAAGTACTGCCACTGTCACTATACTCCTTATCCAGACCCCGCTAAGGACGCATGACAACTTGCTGACAGTTTAGTAGTAATGATGAGCTCTCCCTGCTGCCATCTTAGCATATTCTGCAGGATGGAATCTCCTTAGATGCCGCTTGATGCCCTGCTTGTGATTCTTCTCCACCACACTGGCATGTGTGGTCAGTGCACCATACAGTGTGCAATGAGTGGACATGAACTGCCTCATCCTAACATCAACAGTGTGGCTATCACTTGGCGGGAGAGGTAACGATGACTGAGATGGATTGACACAAGATGTAGTTACCCTGGAGCAAGAAGGTGATGGCGAGCTAGTTGTTTTGCTCGTCATGGAACTTCCAATCTCTGCCCAGTTTTCTCTATTCTTCCTCCTCTTTGATCTCCACCTCGCCTCTTGTTTACTTTCTGGAGAGTCAGAGGGTACAGCAACAGTGGTACTTGATTTCTGTGGTGGGTGTTTGGCTTTAACATATTTGACATAAATGTCATGGTGTCTGTGTTTCATGCGTGTTATCAGGGCGGTTGTGCCAAGGTGTGTTCCCTCTTTTCCTCTTCTCACTGACTTTGTCACAAATTGTACACAGTGCTGTTGGTGACGACTGCTCTGTGCCTGCCCCAAGAGAAAAATAGTCCCACACTTATGACTTAAGGGGATAGGGAACAGGTATAAAAGAATGACCTCTTTCTTCTTGTCCTCCACATTCCCCTTCACTGTCTGGGGCAGAGGATGATGTTGCTGCTGTTGCTGCTACTGGTTCAGGATCAGCACTGCAACTAGGACCAGGAGAATTGCTGCTGGCAAGTGGAACCTGTCCTAGTCCCACATCACTTGTTGACCCCATTGACACTGTGTGCATGGTGGTCTGTGGCACACTAGCTTGCTCCTATGCATCCTGCTGCCCTTGCAACTCAGCAGCATAAGCAGGAATTACAGCAGTTGCAAATTCCAAAAGCTCACTGCTGGTGGTGGTGGAGATTCCCATCCTCATCCCTTTCTCCCATTCATTCTCAGTTTCTGTTAAAAAGGCCATTAATGCCTCTTCCATCCCAGCTTCTCCAGCATCATCATCACCACCACCACCACTAGTCCCTATGTGCTGCTGCTGGTCTATTACAGACATCTCACTGCTGGTTGGAGGAGGTGACGAGCATTGTGACAGAGGGTCCCCTGATGTCACACTTGCCATTTCTTGGTGACATGAAGAAGGTAGACTGGCAGCACTAGCAGCAGGCACAGGCAGCTGTTCTGTGCTCTGGTCCAAGAGGAACATGATCCTGAAGAAGCCAGAACTGGTGGTGGATAGCAGGTGCAGAAATAATACCACTGGCTTCTTCAGGATCATGTTCCACTTGAATTTCCTGTCACTTATATATTGAGTGACCTTTAAACCTGTTAGTAGGCATTTCGTGAAGTATTTTCATATATGTTGATTACACATTGATTGATTCACACAAGGGTGCTTTCCATCGTCTTCTCATATTTTGCTTATGGGCAAGTCCAAAGCTACTAAGGTTTTGAGGGTCCCTTTAACCCCTTTAAAGGGATAGTAATACTTTGAAACAAATGCAGCTCCTATAGATCCTCTTATAAAAAGAGGAGCATGTAACGCTTTTATTTCAATATGCTCCGTATTGTAGTACAAGGAAAACCCTACCTCCCTTGAGGAAGGAAGGCAGGATTTTCCGTATGCTCAGTGAAGAGCGTCCCTCTCTGCGCTCCATCTGGCTGGCTGAAAGAGGCAGCATGACATTCGTAAAAGTGGGAGGGTGAATCTTTTAGCAGTGAATTCTTTTTGCACTACAACATGGAGCATATTAAAATAAAGTGTTACTTGATCTTCTTTATAGGAGGATCAATCGGAGCTGCATTCGTTTCAAGATATTACCATTCCTTTAACCCATTGCTCCTCATGCCAGATTGGCCTTCCCAGGGAATTTTTGGTACTCTATGTTCCCCAAGTTATGTGACCCCTACTCAATATCCAGAGCCCTTATCTGTTGGGCAGGCATCCACATCGGTTAAGGTCTTAATTTTTGCAGTTGGTTTTATCCCTTTATCTTTTCAAAGGGTCTGGGGTTCTTTGTCCCTGGGACATTCTGCTTCCCCCAAAAGGCATGTTATCCATTCTAAACAGGCAATGTAAGCATCATTGAGGATTCCTCTGCTAAGTAAGGGGAAACTGATGTGAACAAAATGGATTTGTCTTTCTCTGTTGGGGACTCTTATAAGGAAGACCCCAGTTTTTCAGCTGAGAGTCTTATTTGGGCTCTAAAGGAGATGCTTTAACTCTGAGGCCTTATATTCTAGTTCTTCTTTCCTTTATATTTTCAAGATATGCAAGAAGGCAGTTGCATTTTTCCTCCTTGCCATTTCTTAGTTCTCGTACTCATGGAGGATGCCTGATAGGAGGTTATTCCTTAACTGGCATATCTCTGTAGACCCCCCCAGTTTCTAGCATTGCTAAGATACATCTTTACTACTGGATGACGCCACAGCTCTTAAGGATCAGGCAGATAAGAACCTTTATTCTTTTTGAAGGCAAACATTGTGGCCTCTAATGCCACCTTGTTCCCTACCTTTGTTATTGCATGAGTAACTAAGGCTATGGCTGTTTGGGGGATCTGCTTCTGGATGTTGACACAGCTAAAGAGGATCTGCTGGTTTTTATATCCAAGATTCTTGAAGCTAATACATATCTTACTGAAGCAGCATTTCATATTGCTGGGTGGGAAAACAGTTGTTTGGCCCAGAACTGGAGAAAGTTATCAGCCATATCACTGGAAGCAAGAGTACATTTCTGCCTCAGTTACTTCTAAGCTTTCCTTTCTCCTACAAAAGATGCATGATTTTCATTAGCTCCTCCAATATGGGTATACAGCCAAGTTATCAATTTCTTTCAGCAGCTCAGACATATTCTACCCAAACACCCAAGCAGGCCTGGTCACCTCTGCATGACTTGTGGGAGTCTCATCCGTCTCAAGCTGTAGGAGGTTGTCTATGGTTTTTCCACTGCCTTCTCCCAATGTCTGTTTTTCACATCCAGAGTTCTTTGTGATCCCATGTCAATTTATCTATTTTTAGGTGCAGTTTCTGCCTTGCTAGTTATACAGGGGATGGTACTTGTTCCTTTTCAGTAAAGATTCATCGATTCTACTTCAATATTTTCATTGTTACCTAAAAATACAGTGGATACTATCCTGTTCTGGACATTAAGTTTCTCAACTATTTTTTTTCATACTCCACGCTTTAAGATCGAGTCCTTTTTCTCCATCATTACTGTCATGTATCTAGTGATGTTTTTGGCTTCCCTAAACATAAAGGATGCTTATATACATATTTCCATCCACCCAGATCTTCAGCTCTTCCTGCAGTTTGCATTTCAAGACTATCATTTTCAGCTCACCAACCTTCCTTTTGGGCTGGCTTCCACCCCATGAATTTTTACAAAAGTCATGACAGCCCTGGTAGTTAAAAACCGAGAACACCTTCAGTGTAGAATTTGTGACTTCATATTCAGACTTACGTGTCTATTCTGGAGCGACATGGCTCGGTTCTTAGTTTCAAGAGAGCCCATCCTAGGTCCTTCACTTTCTTGGGATGAGATTCAACACTTTTTTAGGGAAGGTGTTTCTGCCAGAAGATAAGAATCACCTCAGCAGGTGCTACAGGCTGTATTGTGATCATCTCCGATGGTACAGGAGTACATGAAGGTGCTGAGCTAACTAGTTTCTGCTCTGGAGGAAGTCCTGTTTGCTTATTTCCTTAAGTGGGAGCTTCAGCTGGAAATCCTTACAAATTGGTCCAGGTATCAGTGTCATCTGTCTTGTGTCATATCCCTGTCCGATTGGATGAATGCATACCTTCATTGTGGCTTCAGAGACCCCCATCTGTCGCTGACATCGACACTGCTTATACCAAATTGGGTCATACTCATGACAGATGCGGCCTGACAGCCTGGGATGCCTCCCTTGGTCCTAAGGCACATCAGGTTTTTTGGACCAGGGCAAAATGTGTCTGTTCATCAAGGTTCTAGAGCTTCAGGCATTTCGCCTACCCCTGTGGTATTGGTCTCAGTCCCTTCAGGGATCCCCAGTGTGGATCCAGTCTGACAATGAGACAGCAGTGGCCGACATAAACTGCCAGAGAGGGAGCAAGTGAGACTCCATAGTCCGGTGTTCAACTAATCCTGATGTGTGTGGAAGCCCACCTGTTCACAGTGTTCATATCCTAGAGATAGATAACGTTTTGGCAGATTTTCTCAGTGTCCAGCATTTGGATCCCGGCAACTAGGTGCTCTATCAGAATGTATTCAAGTCTATTGTTTGCCTATGGGACCCTCCAATGGTGGACCTATTGGATTCTTACCTGAACCTCAAGGTTTCTCAGTTCTGTGCCAGATCCCAGGCTCCTCTAGCTCACGTGGTAATGTGATGGAAATTTCATGGCATTTTCCCTGGAGTACACATTGCCTTGTTTCCTCTGATTCCCAATCAGGATGGAACAGGCTCACTTCATTCTTATTGCTTTGTTCTGGACCCATCAGGCCTGTTTTTCAGATATTCCCAGTCTATCCATGGCATAGCTGTTTGGCTCCCTTTTTATCTGGACCTTTTAGGCAGGGTTGTCTATGTCATCCACAGGTGGAGAAGTTGGCTTTGATGGCTTGGCTCATGAGGCTAGCACCTTGAGGAAGATTTGTTTTTCCAGTTCAGTCATTACTGCTGCAGGCAGATTCTTCCAAGTCATATCAAAGGGTATGGTGCCTGTTTTATAAGTGGTGAGGTGGCCAGAGATCTCTTCTGCACCCTTTTCAGCTTCTGGTTGTTTTGTTTTTTCTTCAAGATAGTCTTCAGAAAGGCTTAGTCTTAGCTCTATTAACCCTTTGAGTGCCAGAGTGGTATTCAATGCATTGCTTTGCAATGCGTTGCATATCTCTCTGGCACTCAAAGGGTTACTGTTCAGATTTCAGCTTTTTTCTGTCCTTTTCCAGGGGAGTATTGCCTTACCACCTTATGTGCAGACCTTTGAGCAAGAGGTTGCTCATGTCTACCCTGTCTTTCAGGATCCCACTCCTCCTTGGAACTTCGTGGTTCTGGAAGTGATTGAAAAGACTTCTTCTGAGCCATTGTATTTGGTTTTACTGTGCTTCTTGACGCTTAAAACAGCCTGTCTGCTGGCTATTGTGTCTGTTCTGCAGGTGGCTGAACATAAGGCTTTATCTTGTAAGCCTCTTTTCTGGTCTTCCATCCTGATAAGTGGGTTCTGAGGACTTCCATATGGTTCCTCCCTAAGGTTGTTACCGAGTTTCACATTAACCAGGAAATTATAATTCCTTCTCTCTGTCCAATTCAATCTAATATACAGAAGCAGGAACTTCCTCTTTTGGATGTGGTTAGGTGCCTTAAATACTATGTTCATTGCACACAACCTTTCCAGAAATTTGATTAACTTTTTGTCACCCCTGAGGGACCTAGTGTGGGCCAAGATGCATCTACGGTAACAGTGGCTTCTTGCATTAAGGTGGCTATTTGCCAGACTTATGTTCTCAAGAAGAAGCCTGTGCCCTTTTGGGTGACTACTCATTCCAGAAGATTGGTAGGTGTTTCTTGGGTCTACAAGAATCAGGCCTCTACTGAGCTGTTGTGTAAGGCAGCAAAGTGGTTTGGTTGTCCCTTAATACATTTGTCAAACAGTGTTGTGTAAATGCTGTGGCTTCTGTCAAAGCCAGTTTTGGCCAGAAGGTCTTAGAGGGTTGGGTCTGTATAAGTATCCTTCTTGATTTATTTCAGCCAGTAACCTGTTCTTTAGTTTTCAGTGCTGATGTCCATTGACACCTGAGGTTCACGTTGTACCATTTTGGCTTTGTTAGAACTGGTCTGTTTTTCTCTTTTCCTCCCTGGAATCTTGGTGGATACTTTGGTATAGACCCATGGTTCCTGTGTTGAAATGTGTTTGATACCTCTGTGGCACTTAAAGGGATAGTAATACTTCGTTTTATCTTTATTTTATTTTGTAGACATTAAAAAATCATGAAGAATGATATGTCTTATCTCTCAAACCTTTATGGTTTGAGAGATATTCACAAGCAAAGTTTCCCCCTCCCGCTCCTTTTACCTAGTGTAAGCAATCTCTTCTCAGATGTGGAATGCAGTCCATAGACCAGACAGATAACAGCAAGGGACAATATTCTTCCGATAAGAACAATGAAAGCCCTGCCCCCCTTGACAAGCTTTTCAGCTTTTTCCCTTATCTTAATTGAAGATTGTCCCTCTCTGCAGTCTACCTGGGCACCTCCCATCTGCACTGGCTGAGCAGTGTTACATCAGTAAAAGGGGCGGGAGGGGGATACTTGTCATTGAATTACTCTTGAACTATAACTCTGACAGTATTGAAATAACACTCTCCAAAGTCCAAATACTATGATGATTAATTAGAGCTGCTTTTATTATGAAACATTACTATCCCTTTAAAGGGGGATTTCTGTGTACTAACCAATAAATCATTTTTTCTTAGATCATGTGTAACACTTGACTTCCCTTTTGGAGAAAGAACAACTGCTTGAGTCCCAGGCAGGGGTTCCGCTTAGATTCTCTAGCTCAGGGGATCACCTTTCTTATTTCACTTCTGTTTCTTTAATCTTCGCTATAAATTAAAATTGAGCATGTTCAGGTAGGGGGTAAAGTTGTACAGGCTTGGAGCTGGTGTATCACATGGAATAAGAGAAAAGGATTTGTTTAATAAGTACACAAAATCCCTTTATGATTCAAATATCTTATTAAAAGATCATACATTGTGTAACTTTTACCACCAATAGATAAATGTTAATGAAGATGCAGTTGGGTATGCTAATGTGCTTAATTGCAGTGGAGGCTGACACAGATTGCCTTTGAGTGTTATTCATTTGATTTGTATACTTATTTGGACACATGCTATGGTTATGTTTTTACATGTATAATTGTCTGTGATGTTCTTGTTGCCATTGACTCTGATCTTTTAATACAATATTTGATTTGTTGGCTGGCTGAGGCACTATACATACTTCCATGGAGATTGGGAGCCAGTTCTATTGAGACATGGTTACTCTCCATTGAGGCTTAGTCAAGGGTGTTGTTGCCATCCTATGCATTGGATTGGTGCAGTGTTTTTAAAAATGGAGATGATGGCCGAGATGATTTCTTCTTGATCATGACTAAGGATTACATAGTTAAAACTTGTGGATTGAAGAAAGAGTTTAGCTCAGTGTGTGTATTTGCAATCCACCCCAGGACTCTTTTTATTTGGTATCCTATTGAAATGCCATCACCTGCATGATGACCTTCAAAAGGGCAACATCAGAATGTCACCCTCATGAAAAGGGAGACATCAGAATGTTGCCTGCTTAAGATCCGGCGACATCAGAATGTTGCCATGCTTAAAAGTCGCTATATGGGCCCTCTGTCAGCAGAGAGATGTGACACAGGAAAAAGCAGGATGTACAACAGGAGCAATGATGAAGATTCTTTCCTGGCACTGAAAGGGTTATATTATTACTAGTATGATACTAGCTTCATTCAGGGGACCTAAATTAATGCCTTGCTGGTAAGTGTTTCTTTACTGCGCATATGCAAGACCCATTGAGGTTATGTCTTTGGCAAAAAAATGTTATGTTATGTCTTTGGCAAAAAAATTCCCATGCATCTCTATACATAAACCCAATGTGCATTTTGCTAGAATAGTACTAGCTTTATCAGGGGACCTAGATGAGTGCTCGCCTCCAATCTTTTCTATTTATATTAATTGAAAAATCCTTACCTGATGGTATTCATTCTTCTCTTCTGGGTTCACTGGGGGTTTTCCTGCTAGATAGACCTGTTTTCTTCTCTGCCACATCTCTCTGCTGATGAAGTGCCCATATGGGCGACCTTTAAGCGTGTCGACATTCTGATGTTGCGCATCTTAAGTGGGTGACATTCTGATGTCGCCCTTTTGATGTGGGCAACATTCTGATGTCTCCCTTTTGAGGGTCGCATTTTGGGCGATGACATTTCAATAGTAAACCTTTTATTCTCGGAATAATAAAATAATGGTTTTATTTACTCCTCTTACTCTTATTTCCATCCTTCAAAATTCTTGGACTAGAGTGTGTTTTTCTCCATTTGACTTCAATTCTTGAGAGCCTATGGTCTAGTGATCCTGTGTACTGCAAAAATGACAGTTAGTCCCCAACAGCTGAAGCACAGAAAATTCCCTGCTTGTGATCTATTGCATAGGTGCTTGCCAGACCTTACCTGTGGCTTACTACATTTCTAAGCCTTCGAAATCTGTACTCTTTACAAAACCAACATTAAAAATTAAAGGGTATTTTCTTCCATTGTCTTGGATTACCTTTTTGTATTTATGTTATATTTTTGGCAAACAGGTCTGAATAGCTTTTGATGAATCTCTATAAAGTTTTTTAGTTATAAGGTCTGAATTATATATGATGATATTTTGAAAGACCTTTGGCCATCAGGTCTGGATTACATTTGATAAGTTTTATGTTGTTTGGCTATTGTGTGTGGGTTTCGTTTTATGGTAGTTATGCATTATTTTTGGCCATTGTAAATGAATTAAATTTTGTGGTATTATTTTTAATGATTGATTGATTGGCTGGATCGCTTGGAAAATGAGGATCCTGGCTCTCCTATGTTGGCTTAGTAGCTTTTTGGAATATTAGTATGCTGATGTATACAGATGCGATAGTTTAACATAACAATTCTTCCACTTTTGCAGCAGTGTGGTATAAAGGCATGCTTGATGAATGATTTTAGGGCTACTATAGTATACATAAGTTTATTAACAGTAGATGGTACTCATGGCAATGACAACAACTGAATGAAGTGGTGACTTTTCGCGTACTGAATTCTGATAAAAAGAAAATAATATATTCATAAATATGAGCTGTAATAACCTATGAACAAAGTTTCTCACAGAATACACCTTTTTGTTTACTAAAATAAATATTTTTTTCATAAAACATAATTACTTTAACTGTAATTTAAAAAGTATACCAGTAATGAATACAATTTGTTACAAATGTACTTACATCAAAACTAAAATACAAAACTTGTTATGTTTGAAAGTTAATACCACATATTGTATAAAGATTAAGTTAAGATGCCCATACAGAGGCTCTCAAAGGCTAGATCACCTGCTTATCTCTTTATGGGTGTGGCTGTGCAAATCAGGTCATAGTGACCCAGTCTCACAGCCGCAGACAAGATCTTTGTGGTTTAGCCTGTTGACACCACAGACACAGCAATCTGATCAGCAGGCAGTAAAATTTCATACCTGACTGACCAATTAAACCAATCTGGTCAGCCCAATCTGATTTAGCTAGCCCATGCACATATAACTGGATCAGTCATATCACTCTGGTCAGTTTTCTGATCCCTGAATGGCTGATAGAAGTCATCTGCAATTTCCTCATGGATGTCCTACATCTTCTTAAAGCTGAACATATCTAAACCATAACTTCTTAAATTATACCACATTATTTTTTGTCAACAATTTCATCATTACGCTAACATCCTAGCTCTACCTCCTGGGTGTCACATTTGACTCTGCCTTCTCATTCATTTCTGACATCTAATTACTTACAAAATACTGTCTTTTCATTTAAAATATGACATTGCTTTACAAAAGATTCCCCCAAAACACTCCCTCAGTCATATCCCACCTTGAGTACAGCAATATCCTACTAATTGGTCTTCCCTTCCAGAGACTGCCACTACTACAGCCTATTCTGAATGTAGCTCTCTGGGTCACCAACCACTCAGCTTCTGCAGCCTCATGCTGCCAGGTCCTACACTGGCCCCCCATAACCTCCAGAAGCAAATATAAAAAGCTAACACAGATTTATAAAGCCATTTAAAAATGTGCTACCACTATATAGCCAACCCCATATACAAGTATTTGTAGATTCAGTCTTTACACTCTGCTGACAGTCTCCTCGTATCCTTCTAACTCATCATAACCTCCTCTCACTCATACCTTCAAGTCTTTTCAAAAGATGACCATAGTGAAGAGGGATTGCAAAGGGATTGTGTGTGTGTATAGAAATGGCAAATTGGGATTATTCAGAGGGAGTGTTTATAAAGATGTCTGTTGCACATAAAATCATGTTTCAGTGCAAGATGGATGTTCCCCATTCCCATTCCATGGGGATGGTGAAAGTAGATAGAGTGGCCATTTAAACTATACTTATATGAATACATTGTTCTTTATGGGTTTAACAAAAGTGTTTACTTAATCCTTTATACAGCAATTAGATATATGTTTGTATATATGTTTGCTGAGGATCTGCAGTTGACTCTATTTTTTGTTCATCATTTTAGACTTGTGTTTAATTTTTACCTCTACTAAAACAGTAGATTGTATCAGTCTTAAAATTATTTTTAATGCTTGCCCTGTTTTGGGTGTCTTGATAATTGTTTCTTGATCTGTGGCAGCCACACCCCAGGGAGGGCTTACTAACAGGAGCAATCCAATGGGATGTGTGGGGCCAGGATTCAGTTGGCTGAGGAGGAGGCAGGGGACAAAGCCAAGCAGATACTTATCGTCTTTCACTGTCCCTAGTCCCTCTGGAAGGGGTTTTTTATCGCTACAAAAAAATCAGACCACATGGTGGGACATCTGAACCCCTCCTGATGCCCCGAGCTACTGATCTCCCAGCTAAGGTTACAAAGGGGAGCAAGAGAGCTCCACTGCTTCCATTTTCCCTGGTAGGAGTGGGTGGGATCTGCTAACCCTCACATGTCAATGAGGGAGGCTTTTCCGTCTCTGCATTGCCACTATTGATCTTCTAGCCAAATCGGCTTTGAGATCAGTAGCTGTAGGGCATCAGGAAGGATCCTGATGCCCCACCACGAGGTCTGACTTTTAATAAAATTTAACCAGTGTGCAATTTTAATGGATACTTCTCTGGCACTCAAAAAGTTAAAAAAAAAAAAAAAAAAAAGTTTTGATGCACGGGACTAAGCCTTGCCTCACACCTGCTAGTATTAGCTATGAAAAACTTATCAGTATAGTAATATCTATCTATTAAATAAATGAAAAGCCACTTATTTCAAGGATATAGCTCCTCAATAAGCAGTATTTAGAAGTAAAAGGTTTAACATTGTGTACTGTGAAAAGAACACAGCGGTTATATCCAAACTAATTATTATGCAATGTGTCAGTAACTTTATGTAAAGGGAAGTTGGAGAAAGGATTATTTTTTTAATAATTGTATTAATTTAATTAAATGAAGGTTATGTCCCCTTTTAACAGATTAAGTACAGAATAGGAATCAGTTTTAATACACTAGTGATATAGGGGTTAAGCTCAAGGTAAAGGGCCTCTCCTGGGTGCTAGCCAAAAAATGGCAATTTCGCATAGAGTAAATAGAAGTGCATTCAGAATACAGCCTTGAACATAAAGAAGCACAGTTTGGGGAGACCACCAGTCAATTCTCCATGGAAAACTTGTAATATGGAAGGCTGCCTGAAAAATGTCAACGTTACAGATCAAAACCAGAGTGCAGTTTATGATGAGCTCAGGAAGAACATACCAAATATATCGCTTAAGCTCTGACTTTGCCTTTAAGTCTGCCGACCTAGTTGTAAAAGAAATATATACACAAATCAGGCAGAAATATATTGTAACCTAAGTATCTCCACTAAGAACTCTTGAACTTCTCAATATTCTAAGATATATCAAATACACATTCACTTGATGTAAAAGATAAAAATGTATTGATTACATATATAAGAAGTACATGCACATGTACAGACTGACCCTTCAATCCACCTTAGAGTAAAAAACCCATGTACCGTATCACAATCTGGGTAATTTGATCAGCCACACGTAACAGTACTATATCCAAACACTTTTAAAGAAAATATAATAAAAATAATAATAAAATATTAATATAAATTAATTGTTTGAACACTTTCACTTACATAGCAGTTGATGTATATTTCAAACACCGCATATAGTCTCCTGGCCAGGAAAAAGTATCATCTCCACCAATGCAACGTGTTTCACACTACACAGTACTTTATCAAGCTTAACAGCGAAGAAAGCTCTATCTGATACATACAGTTGCCTACATGGATTTACAGAAAATTACAAGAAAGATGGGAGGCAGCATCAAGTATACAGTGTAAAGACACGCTGCCTGCTGGAGTATCATCCATTCAGAAAGAGACGGTGACATACATCTGTGGCCAGCTTCAAAGTGATCTCACCTGGTAAGGGAAAGAGAGCTGGACAATGCAGAAAAAAGGAGTGTTATTTTAAAACAGTCACCAGCATTGAGGATTCTAACCACAACGGAATGGGAGAGTAAGCCATACATCACATTACGATTGCTATACATGTCACATATATCTATCGGACAACAATAGCCGTTAGAGGGTAACTTATTTTCTTCATACAAAGTGATTGACATTGGACTATTTGTTCCTATATGCCATCTATTTGTTTGTGGCATCGCTTTATCTGAAATATTAATTTCTGGTACCAGATATATGTTATTATATCATTATTACTTTTGTTAGGGGTTGTTTATACTTTTATATTATATATTTTATTTATTTTTATTAAAGTATTTATATAGAGACTTGGAGCAATATTTCTTTGTTTTTCCTATATTTAGATATAATATAGCTTAAGTTAAAAAACATAATGGATGTAATTAATGCATTTGTGCAGCACCAAGCATGTTACTATAGCTAGGGTTATTTAGGTTATGGAAGGCTGCCATCTACTGATGTTTGATGGAACTTGCATCTGAGGTGTTTAAGATCTCATCTTGGATCATAAGTTACATTGCAGCATCAAACACACATCACATAGGGATGGGATGTAAGCTGATCAGAGAGTGAGTTAATGTGTGTAGATTATTTTTGTGATATGTATAAGTATACATTTTAATGAGCCCACAGACCTCAACATACATTGCTGCCATCACAACCTCTTTTCATTGCTCACTGATAACCTGCTGTGAGATCTATCTAGCATTTGATAAAAGCTCTATTTAAATCAACAGGACATTTTATTTGATAACTGTGGTGCAGGTGGCGTGCTTCAGAATTGCAACACTTTAAGAAAAGTGGTGGAATTCTGGAGCAAACCAACTGCATTAATTTGAACATTTGGTGTCATTTCAATGACAATTCACTTTTAAGTTCTCACTCAGATGAAAAAAAGCCTTATAATGTAAGCTAGGGTCTTCTTTTACTCCCCACTCCATGTGCTTTGCATGAATGACATGACAAATGACATCAGATTTAAATCCTGTACTGTCAGTGCTGGGTGATGTGTAGAGCTTAGTGAGTTAGGATTTTTAGATTCTTTATTCTGTTATTTTAGTGTAGTTTTGCCACTGGGTGACAAGCTGCAGTGTTGCAAGACAAGCATTTGTTGAAGTGTGTGTGCCCGTCTTGACAGTGTGGGTATTAATCGGGGAAATTTGACTGCAGTTTTTAGTGTTTTTTCTGACTACAAGTTGGGTATTGGGTTGGGTAAAGAGGTGTATTGTTGCAGTAGCAGTAGTAGAGGATTTTGGTGTAGTGTTCAATGTTCTCTGCAATGCTAATGCTGAAATGGTAACTGAAATGTTGCAGTGGCAGTTTTTATGGTTTTCTGAACGTATGAGGGGGCATGGATTTAAGTTGAAAGAATGTAATCTGCATCTCCTAGCTCTTGTGCTTTTGAGTAAAAACTTAATTTTGGCTTTAATTAACATTTTTTGACATCAACTTCACAGTAATTTCAGAGGGTCTGAAATGCATTACTCAGTCATACATGGCACAAGGTCATCATTCACCAAATCTTGCAGGATATTCTGCACTTTTTATTGATAAAAAATGCATAACTATCACGGTCCCCGTGATTTTCTGTCAATCTGGTCTGATTTGCCTGTGCATTGGTGGAGACTGATTGGCCCGCCCAGGATGTGCCTTTATATGCTGGAGCTTGGGCACTTGTCAGTGGCCCTTTCGTGGTGTTCCTGTTGCTGCGCCTTGTTGCTGTATTCCAGTGTCTCCTGTGTACCAACCCGGCTTCCTCAGGCTACAGCTAGTGAATAATGAGAGGAACAGTGAGTCGCTTAAACAGTTCAGAATGTCGCCAGAGCGACCGGAATGGTACAGGAACACCGGAACAGCAGGCAGGACCGGAACGGCAACCAGAACAGGATCAGCACTGCAGCACACCACAGCTGAGGAACAGATCAATCACGGAACAGGAACACCAGCCAGAACCGGGTCAATCACGGAGCAGGGTCGTCAGCCAGAACCGGGTCAAATCACGGAGCAGGGTCGTCAGCCAGAACCAGGTCGAATCACGGAGCAGGGTCGTCAGCCAGAACCGGGTCAAATCACGGAGCAGGGTCGTCAGCCAGAACCGAGTCAATCACGGAACAAGATCAAGAGAGGAGTCAGATAAGCCGGGTCGGTACACAGGAGACACTGGAATTCAGCAACGAGGCGCAGGAACAGGAACACCACGAAAGGGCAGCTGACAAGTGCCCAAACTCCAGCATATAAAGGCACATCCTGGGCAGGCCAATCAGCCTCCTCCAATGCACAGGCAATTCAGTCAAGATTGACAGAAAAACATGGGGACCGTAATTCAAACACAGATCGTTAGCTGGTTTCCTTTGATTTTCCCATTTCTCACGCTATTTAGCGTGAGTTATGAGACTGAAAAAAACATGAAAAATGTGGGGCCACAAGTTTGGTTCTGTGTGCCAACACTAGTCATGGTTCCTGTTGGTATGGCAATTGCATTCTGACGGCAACACTGTGTGTGTACTGTTCTGGGTTAATTTTTGCCCTACGGACAGTTTTACCCATGGGAATTGGATCAAGCCCCAAGTCAGAGAACAAATCTATGCTAAATCAGAAATTTGCAAAATTTATTTGCAAAACAAAAAGAACAAGGCATACAAAGTTTCAATAAAATTAGTGAGATTAAAATCTGTGTAAGTTTTATTGAAAGAATTTCTTAAATTGCATCATTAAGGATACTATGGAGTCGAACATGGTGACCTTTTCTAAAAAGAAAAGTAAAAAAGATCAAACAAGTTCGACTTTAAAGTTAAAAAAAAAATAAAGATGTGTTGTAGTGAAGACATAAATACAATTTGAAGTTAACATTTCGTTTTTTATTACTAGGTAAGTGCTTTATTAAAGTGATATACTAACGGTCAAATGTTTTAGAACACCCCCATTTTTCCAGTTTTTATTGAAATTTACACGGTTCAAGTCCAGTGAATAACTTGAAATGGTACAAAGGTAAGCGGTAAACTGCCAGAGGTGAAAAAAGTTTAGGTTAACAAATACTTAAAAATAATGTACATCTCAGAGTTATACAAAAAGGCCTTTTCAGTAAGAAGTAATGGGTTAACAACTCACAGTTGTTCTACATCAGTGTAAGTAAATTAATCCTTGAAAGTTCATGCTAACAATGCCTACAGATGTCCCAACTTTTGTTGATTACTTGCAAGCCCTCTGTCCATATAAAAGCAGTGTTGGAACAGACCATGTTACTACACTCTCTTGTGCAATATTTAGACAGTATTGTACTGCAGGAAGTACTATATTGCTCTCAAAATGTTGAAAAAAGGCAATTAACAAAGGAAGACAGAAAGGCCATTATAACCCTTAAAAATGTAGGTCTTTAATTTAGAGAAATTGCGAAAGCCAAGGTGTCAGTGAGTACAGTTTCCTACACCATCAAAAGGCACTTGGAAACTGGAGGAAACTCTGACAGGAAGAGGTCTGGCCTTTAGAAACAAACATGCTACATATACAATAAATGGGAAACAACTTGCAGATTCCTCATTAGAGAAAGATTTAGGAGTACTGATTATCTGAGTTATAAAGGAAGACTACCCAAAGTGAGTTTATTTATATAGGAGAAGAGGTTTGATATGATTGCCATTTACAAATATAATTCAAGGTCAATACAAAGAACTATCCAATTAATTATTTACACAAAGAGCTGAGCTAAGAATGAGAGGTCATGCATTAGGACTAGAGGAAAGCGCTTTCAACTAAAACAAAGGAAGGGATTTTTTACAGTAAGGGTGGTAAAGCTATGGCATTATTTGTCTTGGGAATGTTGTGCAAAAATGCAATGGATATCGATCTAGCACAGAATAATATAGATAATTATGACAGATGGCTTCAATGCAGATAGGTTGTTGATCCAGGGAACTATCTGACTGCCAGTTGGAGCCAGGAAGGATATTTTTACCCACTTGGGGCTTAATTTGAAATAGCTTCAGTGTTTTTTTGTTTCATTTTTGCCTGTAGATCAACAGGGGTGATTTGGCATGGACTGGACTTGATGGATGCATGTTACTATGTTACTGCTGTCTGCAGCAACTACATCTGTTGTTCCTGAATGATTTAATTTAAAAAAAAATAAAAGTACATTTACTTTAAAAAAAAAGTCGCTGCCTCAATTATGCCTGTTGTTCCTTAGTGTTTTAGTGTAAATAAAAAAATTAAAAGTAAACAAAAAAAGGTAAGAATGTATAAACAGTTCAATGTTTATTTGATAACCTTCTTTATAAATAGTATTAAAATGTCTAGGAGTGCTTCCACTTCTTACGGTATAGCCAACATGGGAAGTGGCCACGAGAAGACAGTCAGTTGAACACTGGTACATCAACCCCTCTCTAAGCAGAAGCCTTATTCCAATACTATTAGCAACAGGCATTAGCAGAGAGCATCCTAGCCATAAGGCGCAATTTCTAGCAAAAGCCAATAGGAAGGATCATGTAATGGTGCTTTGGCTGCATAAAAGAAGAAGACTAAGATTTCTTGTACATGTAGAATAATCATAGCCATAGTCAACCCCTGAAGATCATAAAAACTACCACTGCCAGTGCCACCAGTGTCATGACTACCACTGCCAATGCCACCATTACCACTAACACAAGTACTGCCAGCCTTGTGATATTTGAAACTCTCCTGATCAAAAATGGGCAGACTGATGGCAGCATCAATGGATCTATCTTTGATCCAGAAGAAATAAGGAAGAGGAGGAAATTTTGCAGTGAAAGTGAGCCTTACTCCCACCTCTACCCAAGTGGTAAATTATTGATGTCCAGTATCTGCATTATGGAATTGGGTCAGAAGGTCAGCAGGGTTATCACTCTTTTCTCATCCATGTTGAAGTTATGGATGAGCAGCACACATCAGCTCACATTTTGGCAGCTCTTAAGAAGATGCTAGCACAGTGGGTTGGACAGCAGTTGGACACACTGGTTGAAATGGGATTACTGGTGGTCAACAGGGCAGCAAATATGGTTAAAGCAGTGAAAGACAGGGACTTTGTAGGTTTGCACTGTGTGGCACAAATACTGCATCTAGGGCACTTCAAGAGGATTGCAGGCATTAAACCTCATTGAATGATGGCATAAGATTGCCAGGCACTTCCAACGCCAAGGCCCTTGATTATTTGGTGGGTACCACTGATGTGCCTCAAAATAAGAGCAGAGTCTATGACACCATTGAAGCCTACCTCAACAAACTTCCACTGCCTTCTATTGCTGATCCTCTGAGCTACTGGGACCATAAATATGTTTTCTGGTCAGCTCTCTCCTTGGTAGACCAGGAGCTGCTTTCATACCCACCCACCAGCGTCCAAAGTAAGAGAGTATTCTTGGAGATGGGCAACATCATCATCCACAGCACTCACAGCTCTCCCCACACCTGGCGAAGCAGATGGCCTTCTTAAAGGTTAATCTGACCAAGCTTTGATACTAAGCTCTGAGTTTTCATGCTGATTATCCCACCCATTTAAACATCAACCGTATACTAGTATAACATACTTTTGTAGCCATATAGTATGCTGCTGTATGTGTCTGCCCATTGGTCTAATGCTGCTGATGGTACTGCAATGTCAAAAGTCAAAGATGCTGACTTTTCTAGCCCATATACCTTGCTGTGTCTTTCCACTGGGCTTATGTTATGGTGGTGATACTGCAATGCAAAGTCTTGTCTCTATCACCTCCTAACCTCTAAATTGTACTTCTAGCAAAATCAAGGATACTGTTGATTCCTTACTATCAGAGATAAATGCATGTTTTTTTTGGTGGGGGGCATTGCTCATGAGCATATGCCTTATGCACACTCAATGTGAACATGAACAAATAACAAAATAAATAAAATAAAAATTACAGTTCTTTGTTTATATTTATTCTTATTGTTTATTCATGTACCTTGATGAAAACCCCAGTGGAATGGGAATGAAATATTGTTAATTCTGGGATAAGAAATATAATATTTTTTTCATTTGATTGAATGTGCATAAGGACCTTTTTTTCATTTGTACTTGAAGCTTGTATGGGCATTTTGAGGTTAGCCCCATTATTCCTGTTTTGCCACTTTCTCTTTTGTTTTTTTTACATTGACTGTTTTATTTTACTTGAATAAGTCTTCTTGTTGAAATGTCAGTCTAAAGAATGTGGCAGGGGCCTTCTCCATTGAAAACAGAATGAAGAACAAATGCCTCTGAATGACTGTAAGGCAACTGTGATGCTATGCAGCAGCATTACCTTGGTTATGCATGATGTTGTTTCTTGTTGAGACTGAACCAGTCAGTAACAGTTCTCTAAATGAAAATGAAAGCTAAGTGTTAATTGCACAAAATCAGAATTTATAGGATGTGGTATGGTTGATAGGCACTTAATATTTAGGTCGCTGGTGAGTTAGTTATTTTGTACAGTGGGTTAACTTGGACTTTAAATCTTGAAAAGTTTGAATGGCCAACATATTCTGCTATATATGTTTGCAGTATTATTTCTATTATCCAACATGATTCCTCACTGAAAAGCACATGGTGCTTGAACCAGCAACTATCAGTTGACAATCTTGCATTGAACCCTACGCTCTCTTATATCTCCCATGTCCCCACCCTATGACTCACATGATCCCATTCCAGCCCATCCACTCTCACAGGAGAACCCTTAGCCTGCGAAACAGATTCAGTGGAAAAATATCTTAAATCCTTGGATTCTAGAGAGATTTCCAGTGCATTACTTTGTAATGCATTGGAGAACTTTCTAGCTTTCAGGGGGATAAATAAATGGCTAGTAAATGGGTCTATAAGCATGTCAATCAATATTGTGGTAAGGTCACTTCAAGCACGGTCAGGACAGCCAGGAGGTTGTAACTTCAATGCAACAACAAAAGAAAGTCTTTTCCACTTTTAGGGTATGCTTCCCCTTTAAAGCAAACAGGTTTTTGATACACAATAAAAAATATACAAATAAACAGGCCTACTCCTTTCAGGAGGCTAACTCACAGTAGTTCCCTCACTACCAGTTACTGAACCAGCTACTCTGGGTTCCAGTACAAAATAAAATAAGTAAACATGCATGTCTTTTTCAGTTAAGAAGCTTTCTCACCACTCCTTGGGTTTAGAGGCAGACAGACAGATTGTAAGTCTCCAAACACACTATCCCAGTGCAGCCTAACTCCACCTTGCTGTTTCAGACTTATTATATAGGTTTGAGCTAATTAGCCAGGAGAAGGTGTGCTAGCAGAGGGGAAAGAAAAATGTAACCATTTAATAGTCAGGACAAACTGCTTGTTGTATCCTCTGGCTGATGTATACATGGTCCTGGATTAACATGTGTGGGAAACGGCCACTGCCTTAAGGCCATGCTCCCTAGACAGAGCATCAGCATTACCATGAAGCAAACCAGCCTGGTGCTGCACAACAAGCCTAAATGATTGTAAGGTCAGAAACCATTTCAGGACCCTAGAGTTTTTGTCCCTGTTGGTGTGCATCCACAACAAGGGAGCATGGTAAGTGATCGGTGTAAAATGTCTACCAAGCAAATAATACTTAAGAGTGTCCATAGCCCACTTTTTAGCCAAACGCTCCTTTCTGAACACAGCATAGTGCTGCTCTCTGGGCAACAGTTATCGGCTCAAGTACAAGATGGGATACTCTTCTCCGTCTACGTACTGCAAAAGTACCACCACCAAACCCACCTCAGAGGCATCTGTCTGTAAGAAGAATTCTTTCTTGAAGTTGGGTGCCACCAGGATAGGTTGTTGACACAAAGCAGAGCGAAGATTCGAGAAAGAGTCCTCTTCTTTTCTGTCCCACCTAACCATGTCCGGACATTTTGCTTTAATGAGGTCGGTGAGGGGACAAGCTCTGGTCACAAAACGCGGTATAAACTGCTGGTAATAACCAACCAGTACCAGAAAGGCTCTAACCTGCTTTTTCCTAAGGGGCCGAGGCCAGTTCTGTATGGCCCCTACATTGTTAATCTGGGGGTTTTACTAACCCTCTGCCAATCACATAACCCAGGTACTTGGCCTCTGCTAACCCAATAAGACACTTAGATGGGTTAGCCATTAGCCCAGCCTTTCTGAAGACGTCTATCACCGCCTCTACCTTCTGTAGATGTGAGTCCCAATCTGTGCTATGAATTATAACGTCATCCATATATGCAGCTGTATACTGGCCTGAGGCCTGAGCAATTTGTCCATTAACTTCTGAAATGTTGTTGGGGCTCCATGCAGACCAAAAGGATTATTCTATAATGGAATAGACCGTCAAGTGTGGCAAATGCTGTGTAGTATCAGGTGCACTCGCATAACAGTATTTGCCAATAACCTTTTGTCAGATCCAACACAGAGAGAAATCTAGCATTTGCTAATCTCTCTACCAACTCGTCCACCTGGGGCATGGGATAGGCGTCAAACTTTGAAATTTTGTTTAACTTTCTAAAATCATTACAAAATCTAATAGACCCATCAGGCTTGGGTACTAGAACTATTGGGCTGGACCAATTACTTTGAAATGTTTTGATCACCCCGAGTTCAAGCATTTTCCTAAACTCAGCCCTTACATCCTCCCTTCTTGCCTCAGGAATTCTGTATGATTTAGCCCTAATGGTAACCCCTGGCTCTGTAATAATGTCATGGGTGATTTCCTGTGTTCTGCCAGGGACTGGTGAGAAGACATTCTTATTCCTCTCAACCATGCTCCTAGCCTCCTCTGCTTGTTCAGGTGTCAGCTCTGTAGAAATTGCCACAGACTGTTTAGGGGCCAGAGAGTCATCCTTTAGGTCACCCACCACAACTGCACAGGCTTTTCTATCCCTCCATGGCTTAAGAAGCTTTATATGAAGCACCGCCTCCTTCCACCAGCGATCTGGCTGACTAACCTTATAATTTACAGTACTTAGTTTTTACAGAATTTCATAGGGTCCCTGCCACTGAAAGAGAAGTTTACTTTCTACTGTGGGGACTAGAACCACTACCTGGTCACCCCTTTTAAACTCTCTCACTGTAACCTTCTGGTCATAGTGGAATTTCTGGGCACCCTGAGCCTGTTCCATGTGCTGGTGAACAAGAGGAACAATTCGGGCCATACACTCCTGTATTTGTTCCACATGTTGTACCATATTAGTCCCCTGGACTCCCTATTCCTCCCAATCCTTTCCATCCCTACTAACCACTTTTGTCAACATCCCTTTTAAGGTGCGGTTAAATCTTTCTACCAGCCCATCCATTTGGGGGTGGTATACAGATGTTTTCAAAGAATGTTGGGCAAACAGCTGACATAACTCCTTCATAATATGGGAAACGAAAGGGGTACCCTGGTCCGTAAGTATTTCTTTTGGTATACCAACTCATGAAAAAACATGGACTAATTCCTTTGCAATATTTTTGCAAAGCCTTGTGCACTGGAATGGCCTCAGGACATCACGTTGCATAATCCAGAATCACTAAAATATACTGGTGACCTCAAGCAGATTTCTCCAACAGACCTACTAAGTCCATGCCAATCCTTTCAAAGGGCACATCAATTATTGGGAAAGGTATGAGCGGGGCCCTTAATGTGGGTTTCAGGGAAGACAGTTGGCATTCTGGGCAAGAAGCACAATACCTTTTAACCTCCTCATGTACCCCTGGCCAACAAAACATCTAAGCACTCGTTCTTGAATTTTTTCGACCCCTAAATGTCCCCCAAGAGATGAGAATGAGAAAAATCAAGCACCTTTTGGGTATAGGAGGAAGGCATAACTAGCTGTTCGATCACCTGGCCTTCATCTGAGGTTACTCTGTAAAGGAGGTCATTCTTGAGAATGAAATAGAGATAACAACTTTTTGGTTGACCCTCTACAGGCACTGCATTCACCTCTACTACTCTGCTCCTAGCATTTTGCAACAAGGGATCATCTGCCTGGTCTTGACCAAAGTTAGCAATGGTAGTGTCCAATGTTCTTATATCACTCCCACTGGACTCTCTGCCTTGTTCTGCGTCTGACTCCCTTTGTTCACCCACTATACTGTCGGCATCATATTGCGTGACCACACCTTTACTAGAACGTTTCCCATGCTCATTCAACAACACTTAATTTATGGCATTATTAAACCTTAACCTGTTCTCCCTACCCTCCTATCTGGTTTTACCTCATTTTGGGTTAGTAACATATAAATCATGGTGAGTAAAGGGAAAAATTTTGTGGATACCACTGCCCTCTTGTTTTCCCTCAGGTTCACCCTGTTTTAACACCATTTGGACCTGTAAAAGGGTGTGGAAGCTAGGAAAGTTCCTTCTTATGACTTAGGAATAGGGTAACTACGGTACAACTACTGCTGAGATTTTAACCAGTCTACCCTACAAAAACAACTCTATGTTGGCAGTAGGATACCGTACAGTGCTCCCATGAATACAAAGTACCCCCATTGTTTTATGCTTTTGTATGTGAGTAGGCTTGACTAAGCCCCCTGCTACCATACTTAAGACACTACCAGAGTCAAATAGTGCCCGTATATCCTGGTTATTCATCTGGACTGATACTCTGAAGGTATGTGAACCTTCCACCATGCCTGCTAAACATATCAGTCCACAAAAGTCATGGAGAGTTTCCCCTAACCCACACTGATCGGCTCTGGAAGGTTAGGGCACTTTGCCCTGACATGTCTTTTTCCACCACACTCAAAGCAGTTTAACACCTTAAGGACCCATGACGGTCCTGTTCCGTCATGGGTTTGTTATACCCTTAACGACCCATGACGGAACTGGACCGTCATGGAATTCCGGGCTCCCCTCACGGCTGCATGCCGTTCTGGGAGTCCGGAACACAGCCGCAAGAAAAAAAAAAATGCTCTGTGGTCCTTAATGGACCGCAAGGTGCGGGCGCAGACCGTCGTTAAGGGGTTTCCACCAAAGCGGTCATCTCTCATAGGAGTGCAGTTCTTGGAGTCTATTTTGTGCAGATGTGCTCCGGATCTGAACTCAGCTTCAGGTTTGCTCCTTCAGACCTTTGGTCTTTGGTTCATCCCAAGTGACTTAGTTGAAGATTTTTCCAAGTCCTTTGCAGACAAGTACCTTGCCACCTGAGCCACCATGCTATCGTAATTCGTGGGGTTACTTTGACTGACCCATTCACAGAGGCCACTGGGAAGCTCTCTCAGATATCAGTCAAGCACCAAGCTTTCTACAATCTGGGCAGAACTTTGGGTCTCTGGTCTGAGCCATTTTTGTGCCAGATGTATTAGATCAAACATCTGGGATCTAGGAGCCTGTCCATCTTTAAACCACCATTTATAGAAGCTCTGGGCTCTCACAGTCACAGTCACACCCATCCTGGCCAGAATTTCAGTTTTTAGTCCTCGGTAATCTGCAGCAGCTTCCTCTTCTAGGTCATAATATGCTTTTTGGGCTTCTTCTAGGAGAAAAGGAGAAATTATTCCCACCCACTGTTGTGGAGGCCAGGATTCACTGATGGCTGTTCATTCAAACGCCAGCAAATAGGTCTCCATGTCATTGTCTGGAGTCATTTTCTGCAGGCAACTGCTTACCTGTATCTTGCTGACACCTCCTGTCTGTGCAGGCCCTCCCTGCGCAGTATAGCATTCCAGAATATCTTTTAGCAGAGCATGATCCACTTTCTATGCCACAGTTAGAGCTCCGATTTGCAAGGCCAGAAGCCTGTTGATCTCTTGTTGGGTTGCTGTTGAGGCTACAACATGCCGGTTGCTCTCTTGCTGCACAGCAGTAGCCTTTAGTAGGGCCTTTACAACCTCCTCCATTTTCTGTGACTTCTGTACCTTTAAGGCTTTTGTGACAGCGAAGCCAGTACAACAAGCATCCCACTTCTGACACCACTTGTGGTAAGGTCACTTTAAACACGGTCAAACACGGTCAGGACAGCCAGGAGGTTGTATCAATGCAGTTTATTGTAAACAGCAACAACAAAAGAAAGTCTCTTTCCACTTTTAGGGTATACTTACCCTTTAAAACAAACAGGTTTTTGATACACAAATAAACAGGCCTACTCCTTTCAGGAGGCTTACTCACAGTAGTTCCCTCACTACCAGTTACTGAACTAGCTACTCTGGGTTCCAGTACAAAACAAAATAAGTAAATATGCAGTATTTTTCAGTTAAGAAGCTTTCTCACCACTCCTTGGTTTTAAAGGCAGACAGACAGCTTGTAGGTCTCCAAACACACTATCCCAGTGCAGCCTGACTCCACGCTGATGTTTCAGACCTACTATATAGATCTGAGCTAATTAGCCAGGAGAAGGTGTGCTAGCAGAGGGGAAAGAAATACGTAACCATTTAATAGCCGGAATAAACTGCTTGTTGTATTCTCTGGATGATGTATGCATGGTCCTAGATTCTGTCACAATATATAAACCAGGGCTGTCCAAACTTTTATCCATTGATGATCAGACTGAGAAAAGAACAATTAATTGGGGGCCACCTACTACTAATTAATGAAATGAGTGTTTATACCAATTATTTATACAATTCTTGCTGCGCTAGCAAGATACCTTATATTTTGCTATATAATTGTACATACCCACAATTAAATGTTAGACACAATAATAAAGAAATATTATGTTTTGCATGTTGCGGACAGGGCTGACAGATTATTGGGAGGGGCTGGAAGTGATCCAGCTGTCTTGGTACATATTGGAACCAATGACAAAATAGGAGGAAGATGGATGTCCCTAAAGAATGATTTCAGGGATTTAGGGTGCAAGCTCAAGGCAAGGACCTCTAAGGTAGTATTTTCTGAAATACTACCTGTGCCATGCGCCAATGCAGGTAGGCAGAGGGAGCGCAGGGAGCTTAATGCATGGCTCAAGCAATGGTGTAGGAAGGAGGGTTTTGGGTTTTTAGAACACTGGGCAGACTTTGCTCTTGGGTACAATCTATATGGAAGAGATGGATTGCACCTAAATGGTAGAGGAGCCTCTGTGTTAGGGGAGAGAATGCTAGGAAGCTTGGAGGAGCTTTTAAACTAGGAAAGGGGGGGTGGGTATAGATAGCAAAAATGGGGCAGATAGAGCAGATAGGAACTGGGTCCAAGTAAATGACCAGGGGGGTGGAGAAAGGGTGGGGAAAATTTAGTCAGTAGGGAGGAACTCCTAGTAAATGAAGGTGTAGAAAAAAGGCATGTAGGGATTAATATATGTAAAGACTTCAAAATTAATTGTATGCTAGCAAATGCAAGAAGTATGGTAGATAAAATAGGAGAACTAGAATTGCTGGCGGTTAGTGAGCAATTGGACATAATTGGAATAACAGAAACATGGTGGAACAATGCACATGACTGGGCTGTAAATATAGAGGGCTATTCCCTGTTTAGAAGAGACAGAATTAATAGAAAAGGGGGAGGTGTGTGCTTATATTTGAAAACAGAGCTAAATCCAGTTTTGCGAGGTGATAGTGATTAAACTGGCCAAATTGTGGAGTTCATGTGGGTAGAAATCGAGACTAAATGTGGTGTAAAAGGTAAAAAAAAGTTGTTGGTGGGCATATGCTACAAACCACCAAATATCGATGACAATGATGAGGCCCAACTGCTATTGCAAATGAGGAAAGCTGCCCAGTTTGGGCATACTATAATTATGGGAGATTTTAATTATCCAGATATCAACTGGAAAAATGAGACCTGTGCTAAGGGTAGCAGGTTTTTGAACACACTTCGTGAAAGCTACATGTCACAAATGGTGGAAGCGCCGACAAGAAATAACAATGTATTGGACCTAGTGATCACTAATAACACAGAAATGGTATCCAATATTAAGGTAAGAGAACATTTGGGAAACAGTGATCACAACATGGTTACATTTGAGATCAGTCTGGGAAAGCAAAAATGTATAGGTTCAACCAAAACTCTTAATTTTAAAAAAGCTAACTTCAAATTGTTAAGGGCTTCAATGCAACACATAGACTGGGATATTTTATTTAAAGGCAAAAATACTGTGGAAAAATGGTCAGAATTCAAATTTAGGTTGCAGAAATGTACCCAACAGTATATAACAATGGGGAACAAATGCAAAAGAAGTAAGTCACAGCCAATGTGGTTAACTGCACATGTAAAGAAGGAAATGGCAAGGAAAAAAAACGCATTCAAATTATTTAAGTCTGAAGGAACTGAACAATCTTTCTTAAAATACAGGGAGTGCAACAAAGCTTGCAAAAAGGCAATTAGGGTAGCAAAAATAGATAATGAAAATCGAATTGCAAGGGAAAGCAAGACTAATCCAAAAAAGTTTTTCAAATATATAAATAGCAAAAAACAAGAGGGAGTGCATTGGACCATTCAAAAATGACATGGGTGAGTTGGTTAGTGAGGATAAGGAAAAGGCCGATGTTTTAAACACTTTCTTTGCATCATTATATACAATGGAGCAAGGAATGGTAGAAGAGCCTCCGCAAGTAACAAATAAAACAATACAATTAATAGATATTGGGTTAACTCAAGGAGATGTCATGGGAAGACTGAACAAAATTAAGACCGACAAAGCACCGGGTCCTGATGGTATACATCCAAGGGTTCTTCAGGAACTTAGTGCAGTGTTAGCAAAACCCCTATATTTACTCTTTAAAGATTCTATTACCACAGGCTCAGTGCTACAGGATTGGCGAAGAGCTAACTTAGTGCCTCTATTTAAGAAGGGAACTAAAATAGAACCTGGGAATTATAGACCAGTGAGTTTGACCTCTGTAGTGAGAAAACTGTTAGAAGGGATAATAAGGGACTATATTCAGGATTACAACACAAAAAATAAAATCATTAGCACGAATCAACATGGTTTTATGAAAAATAGATCATGCCAAACTAATCTTTTCAGCTTCTATGAGGAGGTAAGCAGCAACCTTGACAATGGCAAGGCAGTAGATGTAGTATATCTAGACTTTGCAAAGGCATTTGATACAGTGCCACACAGAAGGCTGGTGTATAAAATAAGGAAATTGGGGCTAGGAGATAACCTTTGCAATTGGATACAAAACTGGCTGAAGGATAGGGAACAGTGTGTGGTTGTAAATGGAAAATTCTCCAGTACAGTTAAAGTGGAGAGTAGAGTACCTCAGGGTACAGTATTGGGTCCGCTGCTTTTTAACATGTTTATAAATGATCTGGAAATAGATATAGAAAGCAAAATATTAATATTTGCAGATGATACTAAATTATGCAAAGTCATTAATTCAGAACAGGATATTTTCTCTCTACAGAGGGACTTACATACAATGTCAGATTGGGTAAACATGTGGAATATGAAGTTTAATGTGGGGAAGTGTAAAGTCATGCATTTGGGAGGAAACAATCCCAAGGTTACTTATAAACTTAATGGAATAATTTTAGGTGACTCATTGCTAGAAAAAGACCTGGGTATCCTTGTCAACTACAAACTTGGAAACAGTGACCAGTGTCAAACAGCAGTAGCAAAGGCAAACAAAGTCCTGTCTTGCATAAAAAGCGGTGTCGAAGCAAGAGTGGATAACATTATTTTGCCATTATACAAATTATTGGTAAGACCTCACCTTGAGTATAGTGCAATTTTGGGCACCGGTTCTGAAAAAGGATATACTAGAATTAGAGAGGGTACAGCGGAGAGCAACAAAATTAATGAAGGGATTGGAGGACTTGACATATGAGGAACGACTAAACAAACTTGGTTTATTTACTCTAGAGAAAAGACGACTAAGTGGAGACCTTATCACATTGTACAAGTATATGAGAGGTCAATACAAGGATCTCTGCGGTGAGCTATTTATTCCAAGGCCTGATCAGGTGACCAGGGGACACCCCTTGAGATTAGAGGAAAGGAGGTTTAAACTTCAGCAGAGGAAGGGTTTTTTTTACGGTAAGGTCTGTCAAATTGTGGAATTCATTGCCCAGGGAGGTAGTTATGGCAGATACAATGGATACATTTAAGAGAAGATTAGATACATTTCTTTCAGTAGGCTGATCAGGAAGGTCTGATAAAGACTAATTTAATTGACAGCAGGAAAGCTATAAAACTCTCAGTTACTGAGGTATAAGGCAAAGGTTGAACTTGATGGACTTGTGTCTTTTTTCAACCTAATTTACTATGTTACTATGTTTATTTACTCTAATTTACATGAAGTACTGGAATTGGAATGTCCAAGAGCATTGAGCTATTTGCAGCATGATGAATTCCCCTATATGACACATTCTATACTCATGACTTCATTACTTACTACCTCAATTTGTTATTCAGTGCACATTGGGAAAATAGCTTGCTTCAGATTTTTATAGATGCATGCAATAAAGCAGTGATTCTCAGCTCCAGTCCTGGGGACACACCAACAGGTCACATTTTCAAGATATCCCTAATTAATCACAGGTGAATCATTCACAATGACTGAGCCACTAATTGCTCATCTGTGATTAATCAGGAACAACCTGAAAACCTGCACTGTTAGTGTGCCCCGAGGACTAACATTGAGAAATGCTGCAATAAAGTGTATAAGGCACAGCTTTGCCATTGTATTTATCTCATATTTCAAATAAAATAAATATTACAATTTATATTTCTGTGAATACTATCTTGTATTATTTTCATCAAAATGGGACTTTGATGATGAACTGAAAGGATTATTCCACTAGAGGTCAGCATTGGAATTCTTACTTTCATTGGGAGCTTTGGCCTCTAGTTATAACATCTAAATCAGTGGTTCTCAACTCCTGTCCTCAGGACCCACTAACAGGCCAGGACTTAGGGATTTCTCTGCTAGAGCACAGGTGTGGTGATCAGAGGCTCATTCACATTGATTAACTCACATATGCTCTGACAAGGAAATCATCAAATCCTGGGTCCTGAGGACAGGCGTTGAGAACCACTGATCTAAATGGAGTTAATGGTAATCAAAACAAATGCACCATATGGGACAAATAAAAATCCCTAAATTCCAATGCAATTGAATAGTATTTTAACCCCATGAATGATAGAGAGCTCTCCAATGCATTGCTTTTGCAATGCATTGGAGACCTCTCAAGCATTATGGGGGTTAAAATCCAAATGTACCCTATGGTGCAGTTGGCTTACTCCAGAATAACTCCAGTTATAGGCCTTTGTTCTGTTTTCACTAAAATTTTAAATTAGTCAGAAGGAAAGAAAACACAGCTAAGTATAAATAGCTGTAATGATATACTGTATTTGTTTTGTTGTTGGATAATTTACTATATACATATTACATTCCCAGGCAGAGGTAGAGGAATGCCTTTTTTGGTTGGAGGAGCAATTTCTTAATTAAGTGCCCCATCAGTGTCAGTGAGTTTTTGATAACTGTTCCCAATTAATGTAGAAGAAAAAATATGAAGGTGAACTCAAATAAAATACAAGGCAATGCTAAAGAAATAGTAATACTTAAAATGTAAATAAAAAATATTTTGTAAGATTAATCCCCCTGAGTAAAACAAGGGTACTCCCACTGCTGAGTGGTGTTTTATTCAAGTTATTACTGCTCAAACTTGAAGTTTTTAGGTGCAAGATCACACTGGCTTGACATTTTCCAGTGGAGCTTTTGCTATACCAATCGATGGCATTAGAGACTTCTCTAGCATGCGGTGAATTAAAAGTTTGATGGTTATGGTAACAATGGGAATTTAATTTGAAACAAAAGGGTTATATCATTGAAAATGTTTAAGAACTACAGTTTTAGAAGATCATACTCCATATTTCTTCAGGAGTAGGTATGAGCCAAAGGACCCTGGCACTCAAAGAATTAAAAATTCCAACATTTTTAGCCAACATAAGATTGTATGAGTTCAAGGGGTTCTCATTCAAGCAAGATTAAACTTTATTTACAATGCAATAATGGCAAAACAAAAACATACTTGGTATACCTCAGGTTTGTTAACCCCTTCAGTGCCAGAGGCTCGGGCCATTTTCTGAACCCTGCAGACCAGACACTTTTTCAACATTTTTGCTATCCTTCCGTTTAGGCTTGATTTCCTCTGGGGATTTTTAGTTACATATGGAAAACTATATATTGTTTTTTTCAGAACGAATTGAGCTTTCTTGTGATACCTTACATGAAGAGAATTTTACATCGTGCAAAAAGCTATGATGTCATAATTACAAAAAAAAGTGAAAATTTACTCATTTTGCTAAAATCACATACTATGTATCAAAAACATTTACCTTGATTGAAAAAGTTTCAATTATTTGAAAAAGCCTCGAGTCCCCCGAGTAAAAAAATACCAAATTTGTATAGTTTTACCTACGTCCATGGCTAGCGTAGAGCCCTAATCACCAGCAGCGCAAAATGACATTTTCAACTTTATAAACTAATATGCGCATTCTAGGGTTTTTGTGGTAAAACTACCCTAAAACAGTGGAATCTATATATATAAAAGAAGACTTTGTGCCTGGCAAAACACACCCAGGGGCGGCAGTAAAAAGGATTACTGCTGCCATTGGGTGATTCTGTGGGAGTGTGATTTTTGGCCTGCCCCCACTATCCAGCCCGCCCACCACTATCTAAGGCTGAAAAAAAAAATGGCTGCCACACACTCCTACACCACAGACACATGCACATGCCCTCCCACACACACACTAGCAGACACATACACACATATACACACACGCACGCTGAGGATGATGGGAACAATGTTCAAGCTACAGCTGGAAGGCCATGGTCCAATCTGTATTATGCAGCTTCTTCATTCCCTGTCTTTGAGCCTACACAGCTCTGCTAATTACTACAAATGAGCTAATTTCTAAACAATCAGCAGGAGGATACTGGCTTGCTGAGAAAGTGGAAACAACGGCAGAGAGGTGATCAGGCAGTGCAGAGCAAGGCTTCAGCTGAGCTGGTAAATGGCAGAGACATGGGTGTGACTGTATTTATATATTGCACAAAGAGAGAGAAAGAGAGCAGGTTGTTTGTCAGTCTGTCTGTAAGTAGAGGTGCCAGTTCCTGCAATCATCTCCATGCTGTACATAGCTCACTGTATAGCATGTATGACAAACTATTTATATATGGTCTGGCATTGTAGAGTATACAGTCTGTGTATAAGGACTGGCACTATACAGTATAGGAGGGACAGTCCCTGTTTGACACCCAAATCCCTCTGCTCCTCTATTTAGGAGATCACACGGTGTGGTGTATATACAGTAGGCTGACCAGACCTCACCTTTAACCGGGGACACATAGGAAATAAGCATATTTCAGGAGTGCACCAAAATCAAAGCAGCCCTGCAGTATGCATTTTTCATATGTGTCACTGGTTAAAGGTGAGGTCTGGTCAGCCTAATGTACAAGTGTATCAGATTGCTCCACATCAGTAAAACCCACGGTAATGTGGGTATAAACTTCTGTATATATCTGTTAAATTAGTCTGTGTAAAAAAATACTTTCATCTTCTTCTAAATCATTCACATACAGAAAGAGTAACTTAACCATTTCAGTGCCAGAGGAGATGCAATGCATTGCTTACCCCCTGGCACGCAAAGGGTTAAAAATTCTCTACAATGGTCTGGCACTGTATAGCAGTGGTTCTCAATCTGTGCCCTCAGTGGCTATTAACAGGCCAGGATTTTAGAATTTCCTTTTAAGAGCACAGGTGAGTTAATCAATATGACTGAGCCTCTGATCAACACACTTGTGTTCTAGCAGTGAAATTCCTAAGTCCTGGCCTGTTAGTGGCCACTGAGGGCATGGGCTGAGAACCTCTGCTGTATAGTATACAGTCTGCATGTGTCTGTGTATAAGGACTGGCACTATACAGTATAGGAGGGACAGTCCCTGTTTGACACCCAAATCCCTCTGCTCCTCTATTTAGGAGATCACATTGTGTGGTGTATATACCAGTGTATCAGATTGCTCCACATCAATAAAACCCACAGTAATGTGGGTATAAACTTCTGTATATATCTGTTAAATTAGTATGTGTAAAAAATAATTTCATCTTCTTCTAAATCATTCACTTACAGAAAGAGTAACTTAACCATTTCAATGCCAGAGGGGATGCAATGCATTGCTTACCCCCTGGCACTCAAAGGGTTAAAAATTCTCTAAAATACACCACCAGCCACGCCCCCAGTAACACCACCGAAAACACAAGTGTCCCTCTTTGGCCATATGAAATGTTGGGAGGTATGTTACTTACACTGCTCACACTGTATGTATTTATGTTCTGATTTGCAGCTGTGTGTCACTGTTTGTGTTGTCAGTGCATGTGTGTGTATATGTGTGTGTTGCATGTGTCTCTGTCTATCACTGTGTGTACCTTTCTGACACGTACACCCTACGCTATAATTCACTATCATCACATTTATTTAAAAAAAAGAAACATTTCCTGCATAACATGACGGGCAACGCCGTCCCAAACTGCTAGTAACTATATAAAACTATATATTTCTGGAAAGTAGACAACCTGCTGCATCTAATGAGGGGTGATTTTCCTTGTTACCCCAAGCCTGGTGTGCACAAATGCCTCCAGAAGATGGCGCTAATGACAAAAAAAGGCATTTTCTTACATTTCTGCCCCTTCAAATGAACTAAAATGTGTGAAAACCATGGCATTTCCAACTGTATTCATTAGCTAGTGCTCTTAGGAGAAAAATAACACCCCATTGGTATGAGTTCACCTACCTCAGGGGGCGCTACAAGTACAAAACTACACCTATTGCAACCTCTAATTTTTCTAACATTTTCTCAAACATTACCTGTCTGTACAAAAATGGTTATAACAAATACAGAAGTGAAGAAAGGGTACACAAACCATACCATTTTGAAAAGAAGACACCCTGCCGCATCTAATGATGGGTAACTTGCCTTGTTACCCCAAGCCTGGAGTGCACAAATGTCTCCAGAAGGTGGCGCTAATGAAAAAAAAGGCATTTTCTTACATTTCTGCCCCTTCAAATGTACTGAAATGTGTGCAAACCATGGTATTTCCAACTGTATTCATTAGCTAGTGCTCTTAGGAGAAAAATGACACCCCATTGGTATGAGTTTAACTACCTCAGGGGGCGCTAGAAGTGCAAAACGACACCCACTACAACTTCAAATTTTTCTAACATTTTCTCAAACATTACTTGTCTGTACACAAATGGTTACAACAACTACAGAAGTGAAGAAAGGGTACACAAACCATACCATTTTGAAAAGAAGACACCCTGCCGCATCTAATGATGGGTGACTTGCCTTGTTACCCCAAGCCTGGAGTGCACAAATGCCTCCTGAAGGTGGCGCTAATGAAAAAAAAGGCATTTTCTTACATTTCTGCCCCTTCAAATGTACTGAAATGTGTGCAAACCATGGTATTTCCAACTGTATTCATTAGCTAGTGCTCTTAGGAGAAAAATGACACCCCATTGGTATGAGTTTAACTACCTCAGGGGGTGCTAGAAGTGCAAAACGACACCCACTACAACTTCAAATTTTTCTAACATTTTCTCAAACATTACTTGTCTGTACACAAATGGTTATAACACCTACAGAAGTGAAGAAAGGGTACACAAACCATACCATTTTGAAAAGAAGACACCCTGCCGCATCTAATGATGGGTGACTTGCCTTGTTACCCCAAGCCTGGAGTGCACAAATGCCTCCAGAAGGTGGCGCTAATGAAAAAAAAAGACATTTTCTTACATTTCTGCCCCTTCAAATGTACTGAAATATGTGCAAACCATGGTATTTCCAACTGTATTCATTAGCTAGTGCTCTTAGGAGAAAAATGACACCCCATTGGTACGAGTTTAACTACCTCAGGGGGCGCTAGAAGTGCAAAACGACACCTACTACAACTTCACATTTTTCTAACATTTTCTCAAACATTACTTGTCTGTACACAAATGGTTATAACAACTACAGAAGTGAAGAAAGGGTACACAAACCATACCATTTTGAAAAGAAGACACCCTGCCGCATCTAATGATGGGTGACTTGCCTTGTTACCCCAAGCCTGGAGTGCACAAATGCCTCCAGAAGGTGGTGCTAATGAAAAAAAAAGGCATTTTCTTACATTTCTGCCCCTTCAAATGTACTGAAATATGTGCAAACCATGGTATTTCCAACTGTATTCATTAGCTAGTGCTCTTAGGAGAAAAATGACACCCCACTGGAATGAGTCGACCTACCTTAGGGGTGCCAGAAGCACATAACTACACCTACCTGTTTGCTTCTTCGAAAATGGCTGCTTGTACTAAAATGTCCATAACTGTTAGAGACATGAAGGAAAGGTATAAAAGGTATACCATTTTGGAAAGTAGACATTCTCCCGCATCAAATGAGGGGTCACTTGCCTTTCTACCCCCTGGGCTGAAGTGCACAAATATTTCCAAAAGGTGGCGCTATGGGAATAAATACAGGTTTTTTTACATTTCCACCACTTCAAAGATACTAAAATCTTTGAAAACCATAACATTTCCTGCTGTATTCAGTACTTGCTACCATCATGAGAAAAATGGTAGCCCATTTGTGTGGGTTAACATACAATATGTGGGTGCTAGGAACACGAACGTAAACCTGACACTTTTGTTTTTTAAATTATCTGCTTGCACTAAAATGGTTATAACCATAATAGATATGCAGGAAAGGTAGAGAAACATTGCCATTTTGAAAAGAAAACAACCTGCCGCATCTAATGAGGGGTCACTTGCCTTCTTACCCAAAGGCTGGTATGCACAAATGCTTCCAGGAGGTGGCGCTAATGAAAAAAAATGCTTTTTTTTACATTTCTGACCCTTTAAATGTATGGAGCTCTGTGAAAACCATGGAATTTTCTAGAAGTAGAAAACTACACCTACTACAACCTCTGATGTTTCTAACATTTTCTCAAACCTGACTTGCCTGTATAAAAATGGCTATAACACCTTCAGAATTGAAGAAAAGGTAGATAAACCATACCATTTTGGAAAGAAGACAACCTGCCGCATCTAATAAGGGGTCACTTGCCTTTGTACCCCTAAGTTATTTGGAACAACTATTTCCAGAATGTGGTGCTACAGGAAAGAAAAACAAACATTTGTTTTACACATCAGTCACTTCAAAGATACTAAAATGGTTCAATGGCGTGGGATTTCCTAGGAGGACTTCTTGCCAGCCAAAAAAAAATGGTACCCCACTGCTCTGGGTTCACATACCAATTTACGCTACAAGAGCGTAGCTACCAGTGAAACAGAAATGGGAAAGCAAACAGTGTATGTGTGATTTTATGGCTAACAGATGAAAGAAGCTAGGACGTCAGCCGGTGTATGTGCGGACCTGTGACTACAAGTCTAACAAAATGTGTGAGAGGGTGAGGGATTAGGCAGTGTGTGTGGGTATGAGCAGAGGAGCAAGGATGGTGGCGATGGTGGGGCAGTGTCTGATAGTGTGTATGGGAGATCTCTGACTACCATTGTGCACTGTATGTCCCTTCATACAAAGCACTGCGTTGGACCCCCTTCCTGTTGCACGTGCATTTTTTGGGGCTTTTTCCCCCAATATTTTTGTGTAGACCTCGTTGGGGGCATCAGAACCCCCATACAATGAGGTCTAAATAAAAAATAAAGGGGGAAAAAATCCTTTATGTACCACAGGGGTGTCCAGCACACAAAGGGTTAATTTTTTTTTTATCGTTACTTTGTATTCAGATGGCCACCAAACAAGCTCTGATCACAAAGTAATGATAAAAAGTCCTGTGTGTACCACAGGAAGGGGGTCTGCATTGAACCCCCCCTCCCAGTGGCACACACATGGTTAATTTTTGATTTAATTTTTTTTTATTATATACCTCATTGAGGGGCATCAGGACCCCCTGATCCCTCCCCAATGAGGTCTTAGTAAAAAAAAAAAAATATATGTCCACAAACAGAGTGACCCTGTGAGTGCCACAGGGGTCTGCAGCGCATTGCAAAGCAATGCACTGGATCCTTGTGGCACTCAGAGGGTTAATTTTTTTTTTATCATTACTTGGTAATCAGAGCTTGTTGGGGGGCCATCAGGACCAATCATGATGGCCCCCCAACAATCTCTGATAACGAAGTAATGATAAATGCCCTGTGTGTGCCGCAGAAGGGGGGCTGCATTGGCCCCCCTTGTGGCACACACAGGGTTAATTTTTTTTTCTTTACATTTTTTTTTATTATGGACCTCATTGGTGGGTATCAGGACCCCTCTGATTCCCCCCAATGAGGTCTTAAAAAAAAAAAAATAAAAGGAATCAAAATAAATGTCCCTGTGAGTGCCACATGGGTCTCCAGGGCATTGCAAAGGAATGCATTGGACCCTTCTGGCACTCAGAGGGTTAATTTTTTTTTTATTATTACTTTGTAATCAGAGCTTGTTGGGGGGCCATCAGGACCAATCATGATGGCCCCCCAACAATCTCTGATAACGAAGTAATGATAAATGCCCTGTGTGTGCCGCAGAAGGGGGGCTGCATTGGCCCCCCTTGTGGCACACACAGGGTTAATTTTTATATTTCTTTACATTTTTTTTTATTATGGACCTCATTGGTGGGTATCAGGACCCCTCTGATTCCCCCAATGAGGTCTTAAAAAAAAAAAATAAAAGGAATCAAAATAAATGTCCCTGTGAGTGCCACGTGGGTCTCCAGGGCATTGCAAAGCAATGCATTGGACCCTTCTGGCACTCACAGGGTTAATTTTTTTTTTTATTATTACTTTGTAATCAGAGCTTGTTGGGGGGCCATCAGGACCAATCCTGATGGCCCCCCAACAATCTCTAGTAACAAAGTAATGATAGAAGCCCTGTGTGTGCCACAGGAGGGGGGGGTGCATTGGACCCCCCCTGTGGCACACACAGGGTTAAAAAATTTTTTTTTTTTTTTTTTTTTTAATAATAGACCTCATTGAGGGGCATCAGGATTCCCCCTGATCCCCCCAATGAGGTCTTTGAAAAAAAAAAAAAAAAAACCCCAAAAAATGACCCTGTGAGTGCTACAAGGGTCTCCAGCACATTGCAAAGCAATGTGCTGGGGACCCCTGCGGCACTCACAGGGCTACTTAGCGTTTTTTAATTTTTTAATTTTTTTTTTTAAATTACTCAGACCTCGTGGGGGACATCAGGACCCCTCCTGGTGTCCCCCCAGTTATTGATCTCCCAGCCATCGGCTGGGAGATCAATAAGGCGACTTGCAGGAGAGCAAAAGCTCTCCTGCCTTTCACTCCTACCACCGGTAGGAGTGAATGGGACCGGGGAAACTTCCCCAACGTCATCAGTGACATGTCACTGATGACGTTGGGAGGCTTCCCCCGGTCCCGCCCACTCCTACCTGGAAGTTCGGGTAGGAGAGAAGAAAGAGGAGAAGCTGCGCTTCAGCTGCGCTTCTCCTCTTCTTTTATTGATCTCCCAGCGCGATCGGCTGGGAGATCAATAACAGGGGGGACATGAGGAGTGATCCTCATGTCCCTCCACGATTGCCCAGCTTTTTTTTTTTTTAAATGCGGCCACTGCATGCCGGTTATACCGGCTCATGCAGTGACCGCATTTTAGTGGGTACATTGTACGAGCTTGGCACAGCGGGTACAGCTGTCCAAACTCGTACAATGTACCCACTTGGCACTCAAAGGGTTAATATATCAATTGTAACATCTGTACTGTTGTATCAGGTTCTAGCCCCAGCAGGGCCGACTCAGCTTGTCATCCACAGAGATGCTTCTGCATGCAGACTTAATTGCACCCCTGTCACATAGATGATGGGGAGGCCGACGCTAAGTCTGGTAGCAGACTAGGATGTATGAGGATGTGGCTCCTCCAACAAGGGATAGGAGAGCAAAATGCTGGGGAGCGATGGTAGGGGTCGAAGCTCAGGTATGGTGGTCACCTATAAGGAGTCTTGCTCTGGCTTAGCTGTGTAAAGGTGCTAGCTGTGAAGCTAGATCAGTCCCCTTCAGGTGAGCCGAAGGGTCCCCTGGATAACCCACTATTGGCAAGCTATACAACTCCTGTCCCCAGGGAGAATAACAAGCTCCAACAGGAAACACACTTACTTCCACCAGATAAGCTAGAAGAAAGGGATGAGAAGAACTCCTGAAGCTAGTTCCAGAGGAGGCCAGAGAAGGTGTCTTGGTCCAGCGCAGAAAGGTCAGGAGAACCAGGAAGCTGCTCTAAAACAGAAGTAGAGATGATTAGGGCGAAACAGGGTTAAACCCTAAGAGGGTAAGCAGCACAGAAGTAGCAGGAGAAGAGTGGTCAGGCCAAGCAGGGTCATACACAGAGCAGCAAAAGATTGCAGTACAAAATCGGCAGGCAGGTGGCAGGAACAAGGTCAGTCTGGGTCAGAATCAGGCTATCAAAACAATGAAGAAACTATACTCTCTGGGGATGATATACTAACGTCTCCCAGAGAGGCAAACCTGTTCCTTAAGAAGCCGGCCGGCAGGAAACAGCATCGCAACACAGCACGAGACTGGTCGTGTCACGTGATGCCACAACCTGGAAGAGGCCTAGAATAGCCAGAGCGTGGCGGAAGATGCATACAGGAAGCCGGAAGGAACACAGAGCGTGGCAGCGGGTAGGTGACAACCCCACAGTTGCATTTGCTTGGACAGCAGTGGGTCCCCGCATGACTTATGTGCCACTGCAGTGTCCTCTTGCATCAACAAGCTGTCTCCAACAACAGAACTGTGATGACTGGATTTTGCTGGTTGTTGGACCATTTTTGATACAATGCGGTAACATTTGTACATTACCACCCCAGCAGGGTAATTTTGTCAGTAATAACTGCATCCTCACATCTGGTGTTAACTGTTATACTGTATTCAAGGTCAATTAGGCCTCCTTGCCCCATTTGGGCTATTGTTCAGTGTATGATATCTTGACTGCTAGAGAAATCTCCAATGCACTGTGAACCAATGCATTGATAATATGTCTAGTATACAAGCAGTTAAGAATTAAAATGGAATGATATACCATAGAAACATAGAAACATAGAAGATTGACGGCAGAAAAAGACCACCTGGTCCATCTAGTCTGCCCTTTAGTATTCCTTTATTGTTATCTTAGGATAGATACATGTTTATCCCAGGCATGTTTAAATTGTGTTACTGTGGAAAGAGTAGCTCTAATTTTTTTAACAGAATGAATTTATATAACCTGGTATCATTTTCAGTACTACCGGGAATATAGAAATAGCGCACCAGGAATATAGAAATATTTCATTTCCATGGCATAGACTTGTACTAGTTCATTGATAAATGAACAAGTAAAGTTATAATCATGAATGACATTCTTAGGTAGCAGCCCTTCATGCAGCAGCTTGGAATTTCTAACTTTTCTGTTTTTAAGTTATTTTAATTTACTGATCTTTATTTTAGTCTGCCTTTAGTTCACACCTCTCAGAATACAATAGGCTTCAACATTCCGAATAAGAAATACTATGGCAATAAGACCTTCTCATGGTTCTTTAGAACACTTTCAGTATTTTCAAAAAGTTCAATACAAAAAAGGATACAAATATATTTGTTGGATACATGTCTAGATAAACCCTTAATTTAAACAAATTAAGAACAATTTATTCCTGTAGATGTAGTTTCCCTTTAATGAAAGTCAACATTATAACCTACATTTCAATAGACCACCATAAATATCAGTGTACAGGACACAAACATTAGGTTTTAAAAGCTCTCAAAGCCATAACTGATTGTATTTAGCATGGTTATGTTGTGTTTACAAAATAAATGAAATAAAATAAAATAAAAAAAATCTTTCACTAAAGCGGTCTTGTACTTGTGCTTGCAAACCAAGCACACGTAGAAGACAATTTCAGTGAAAGATTTATCTTTTATTAACGTGCTCTTGGCTGTGTTGCAGAGCCGCCTGACAGTCGTACGACAGGGTTCTCTGCAGTCAGACAGAACTCTGACTACGGGGAAGGGGGAGGGAGAGGGGAACTTTAGGAGCGATTATCTCTAAAACCATAAAGGTTTGAGAGATGACACTGGGGGCAATACATTTCTTTTTAATATGACTTAAATACAGGGGTTAGTAATTATTAAGTATTACTATCACTTTAACACCCTGGATGCTAGAGAGATCTCTCTAGCATCCAAGGGGTTAATAATAGCATGTAAAGGGGAATAAATCTGGAGCAGGGACACTGAAATTGCCCTGGCCACACCTACAATGTAGAAAGTGGGTGTGGCCAGCACAGTTGAGGCCCCCCCTCCCCCCAAAAAAATAAAAAAAAATGTGGAGCTCTAGGCAGTTGCCTACTCTGCCTATTGGGAAATCCTGCCTTGGCCATATGTATAAGAGCAAACTGGAGCAATTCTGGAGCAAACAAAATGCATCATAGGAGAGAAATACATATACCCCAAATCCCTATTACTTTGCAATGCAATGGAGACCTCTCTAGCATTCAAGGGGTTAAAATCCTATTTAAATCAACACGTGAACCCTACAGTTTTATTGGTTTGCCCCAGAATTGCTCCATTTTGTGTTAAACATAAGGCCCTAGGGCCCATATTTATAAAATTAATTATGTGAAAATTAATGTGAAGTTAAATTTGATTTTTAACCCATTGAATGCTACAGGTGCTGTGGAGACTCTCTGACATTTGGGGGTAGGGAATATGGGGTTAAAAAGCTCTCTTCAATTACATGGAAATTGTGGGATTTTTATTTGTCCCCTATGGTGTAGTTGGTTTACTCCAGAATTGCTCCTGTATGCTTTTATAAGCATTGGCCTAGATTTCTTAACCCCTTAAGGCCCATGTGACGTGCTATGATCATCCTGTGTTTTTTGCCTTAATCTGGCTCTTAGATACATTTTCAAACAAAGAGGTTGATGCATTGTGATAACATTTTGCGTTGCATGCAAAAGTACTCATATATTGCATATGATCAATTTCCAAGCAACTGCTGGATCGGCAAAGATTTCCAAATATTCGTATTAAAGTTCTACAAATGTATAAGTATAGTAGCACAAAAAATAGTATTTAAATGAAAATAGATAGATCAATAAAGGATACATTGATGCCATGTATGTTTGTTTACACAGCATTCCATGTTTTGTATTTATAAAGAAACTGTTGTGTTTGTATTTTTAAATAGTGACCTCTCATAATTTGATTAAGATCCAGGAAAAGTAGAACAGCTGCACTTTGATACCCCAGAGGAGTCCTATTTAAATGTAAGCCAATTGTATGCAAGGGATTCAGCCATGTCCTCTGAGCCAGACATTTCTGTAAATGTGACGGCAAAGGAAAGAGGACATCTGAGCCCAAAACATCCAGCCAAATGAAACCCTTGGGCACTAGACAGGTCTTCAGTGCATTGCTTCACAATGCATTAAATATGTATTTAGTATTCAAGAGGTTAAAGAACAATTTAATCATCCTGTACTAGATTTACATCCCAGGTGCCCCTAGGCAAGGCATTCTAGGAGCCCTTAGCTCCACCCATGGCCACACCCTCATTCCCCACATGACCCCACTGCCATTCCCCAATACTTGGCCTGTATAAAGCAAGAACAAAATAGCTTCAACCACTTGGTTGCTACAGAGATCTCCAGAGATCTCGCAATGCACAGGAGATCTCTTTAGCATTCAAGGGGTAAAATAATACCAAGTGTAGACTACTGCCAGCACAGCAGAGGTGCCCCTCAAAACTTGGAGCTATAGGCAGTTGTCTACGCTGCCTATTGGGAAATCAGGTCCTTTAATCATCAAATTGGAGGAAAAACACATAGTGAGCCAAACACTTTGAGAAGAACTGGATAAACTCTGAAGTGAACCAAGTGGACAAATAAAAATGACCCAAATCCCTAAAGATTTAAATAATGTTTATAATTGTCAGGGTTTCTGAATTATGAATGACTAGATGTCACTAAAGATGACCAATAACCATTCACAAAATCAGGCCCTCCCAAGTAGTTTGTACAAGGATGATAATATAAACATATAATTATATTATATCAATGATAATGCACTTGGTAAATAAAATATAAAAGTGTTTTAATTATAGAAATAACACAACAATAATAAATTGATTGAGCTACCAATACAATAAAACACAATAACAAGAATCAGGGGTAATATACAGTCTTAGTAACAGATTTATAGGGTAACAAAAGAATGCCTAGTTGAAACAATTTAACACTAATATAGATACTCCAGGGACAATTAATGTGGGCCTTACAGTGAATTCAGTACCTTATTCCATGAACCAGAGTAATCAACTCTCTTACAACACCAGGTATTCACCTTAAAGCCAAATATTTCAGGAGCTGTCTAACTTTACCTAAACCCAATACGCATATGACTTAAATACTAATATAGGGTCCTATCTTCAATGGTTTACTTAATTTCTCTGCATAACATGTGTAGAATGATATATGACTAATCGAATATTCTACAATAAAGGAAAGAATATAATTTCCAATTGTAGCTGAATCAGTATTTCTGTCTGCACTTAGAAAATATGATACAACTAATATCTACTCCATCCTTAAAATTTAAGGCAATGTAATAATTTGACTTGTCATATAAAAAATGCCATAAAACTGAATTAAATTAAGTAGATAAAGTTTAAGAGATACAATATTTACCAATCCTTTAGGGAGATTGGAAACGGCTCTCAGAAATATGGGTGTGGTAGAGTCACTTTCCCTGAGGATCTCACTGTCTCTGCCTGGGGATCTCTTGGGGATCTCTGGAATCTGGCCTCTCCTGGGGATCTCTGGACTTCTCTGGATCTCTGACCTCTTCCTGCTCTTTCTTGGGTATCCCTGGATCTTCTTGGGTCTCCCACAGTTTCAGTTCTCCCTCTGTCAGTCCATCAGTCAGGCTCTCCTTCACTGGCCATATGTAAAGTGGAACACTCCCAAAAGGTGTGGTGAATATGTTTTCTAATCTCATTGGTTACTGGAGACACCTCCTTAGTTAATCTTTACTGGAATGTGGTTACCTCTGTTCACCATATGGCCACTAGGTGGCACCCTTAGCCCACAAGTGTAACAAGAAGAATAGGTGGTTTATTCAATCGAGTGCTTTCAACATATACTATCTCCTATGAATATCGTTTTTTATTGATGAGCACCAATGTCACCTTGATATCTTCTGAACAGAGAGTGCATTCCATTTCTATCTTCTATCGTTATATATATATATAAACAATATTCCTGGCAGTTGTACACATATATTTAATTAGTGAGAACTTTTTATCTGGCACCAATCCTGTAATTGATAATTTCTGTCTAATCTATTTCAGTGAGATATACTATAATAGATTAGACTGGATTTTGAGCATGGCCATATCATGATTGTCAAGAATACATTTAGGTATGCTGATAATTCAGACAGAACATCATAGACAGTTCTCTATATGAACCAACGGTTGTCAGCATAGCTGTGCATAGATGGGGAGCATACATATATAAACATGCACCCACATCTATACACATATATCTGTACATACACCCACATGTGTATAAACATTTAATTCATTTGATCACTCCTAAGGCTAGATTGAACTCCTGACCTGTTACCCAGGTTTCCTTACCGTTTGTCTTTCTGAGACCTAGGTGAAAGTGTAACTTTGGGAAGGGGTATCACTCAGTTTCACTGTCCACACACCTGGTTTCTTCTATTGTACTAAGTTAGCTAAATTCATCACCCGTTTAGAATAGCTAATTAATAGTAAACAGAAACTTAACCAGGGAATAGCAGAGAATACACAATGTAAAAAGAAGTGTTTTCTAGGAAACTAATTCCACTTTAAAAAATGATTAATTCCCATATTTACAAAGAAATGCCTAGGTCCCATTTTTAGCTTTTTTTAATTTTGTATATGTTGAACTATTCTAACATAATCCATTGAATGCTAGAGAGGTCTCCAATGCATTGTTTCATAATGCATTCCACATGTTGTTAGCATATATATATATATATATATATGTGTGTTGTTACCTCTTCCTATGGTCATGTAACCATAGACTGGTAAGCAACAGTGTCACAATAGAATTTCAAGCCTTGAAAGTACTACACCAATTAATGCAAGTCTGAGCTGCAATAACATTTGAATAAACATCTTAGCATTGGGAGCACCCATGTTTTACTCAGTAGGGTAACCCTGCAATATATACTGCATATTAAACATATCAGCTTCTAGCAGGTGTCATGATGAACCACATTAGAAGCTGATTGGCTGGGAGGTGTGTAAATGATTTTTTTAAGCAACACAAGAAAGAAGACAAAGAAAGAAGACAGGAAGAACAGAAGGCAAATGAAAGAACAGAAGTTGAAGACGGACAGTTGATGACAGGTAAGTTATATTTCTAACTATTCTGAACTCACTTTTTTGTCAAACAAAGAGAGCTGGCTTTTTTTCCTTTGAAGTTCCCACGATCTGTGCTATTTAGCATGAGTTGTGGGATTAAAAAACCAACAACAAGCATTTGTCCAAAGAGTGAGTTTGGGCCACTAATGCTCATTGTTCCATGTACCTCGCCAGCTATAGAATAGCTGAGGTACATATGTTGGTTTATAGCAGGGCTTATCATTTTAAGTCCTTTGCTACTAACCAGACCTGAAAAGTTACTCGCCACTGCAAGCCAAAACATACCCACCAGGGATGAATTTCTACTTGCCAGGGTTAAATTTTTACTCGCCATTGGCTAGTGGTGAGTCGAAATTTTGAGCCCTGGTTTATAGGCTGATCTTGTTTTTACTGTTACCTCCAGTTTTGCCGGTGGTAATAGTATCAAGACCATACAGTTTTCCATTTATAACTAGAAAGTTGCCAGCCAAAATCATGCCTAAACAGATGGATTTAAGAAATGCAGAAAGCATCTGGACAGCAGGTACAGAAAATTCCCGAAGCCTCTGCTACTGAAGGGGTTAAATTTAAATCAGTGGGAAGATCAGCATTATTCTGGCTTGCACTGTACATTCTACTGGGCTGTTCTAAAACAAAATCAATAATTGCAGAACAAAGGTGACTGTTCAGCTCATGCTGAACTACACTTGTCATCATCTTTAGTAAACCAATACCAGCAAGGATATATAGTACTATCCTATTAACATTCATGGATTATATTATAAACAATCTGATGATTAGAGCAACCTATTGTAGCATTCAATATCCTATATAATTCGCTAAATCGTGTGTAACGCCGCGACATGCACAGTAGACACTGCTGTGCGTGCTGCAGTCATGCGCAGTAGAGACTGCCCGCGCCACGGCTGATACAGAGCTGGGCACTCCGAAGGAGCGTCCAGCTCTGTATCAGCCGCGGCGCAGGCAGTCTCTACTGAGCGTGACTGCCCCGCGACCGGGTGGCTGTGACACTGTGGCCCGTGTAATGGGCTGTTCAACTAGTCTATTATCCCCTTAAGGACCAGCCCTGCACGTACTTTGCTGTCACTTAAGGACCAGAGAGCATTTTTTTTTTTTGCGCGATCCGATTCCGGAGTCCCCGAACTGCATGCAGATGCGCGGGGAGCCCGGAATTACATGATGGTCCAGGACCGTCATGGGTCCTTAAAGGTATAACAACTCATGACAGTCCAGGACCGTCATGGGTCCTTAAGGGTATAACAACCCATGACAGTCCAGGACCGTCATGGGTCCTTAAGGGGTTAAAAATCAGTATAAAATGCATAACCAGTTTCCTAAATATATGTGTTATATGCTGCTGCCCAGTATGTTGGATACCACTCATACCCCCTGTGGTATCTGGTACTTGTGCTGGAGTCCTGAATGCAGCAGATATTGTGTTCCTTCCTGCACTCTAGCAGGAAAGAAGTGACATGATACAAGTTCCTGTTCTGTAGTGGTTCCTGTGTTAGAATTTAATCACCAAGTTGAGGTCCTTCTAGTTTGGGGCGCAGTGCATAATTATGGGGCAGCTGGTGTTATGCCAGACCACTTAAACTCGACTGAATTAATAAATGGAGTAGACAGTTACTACTCCAAATAAACCTTGTTCTTTGTATGTGAGTTGTTTCAGCAAAGGAGTAAGCAGCTTACCGGCAATACAAACATCACAGGGGTGAAAATTATTTGGTCTCAACTCCCTATTCAGAGGCCTCACCACTTTATTCTGTAGTCCACACACACAAGAATCTGCTCCTCCAATCAGTCCCTTAGCTGCTGTGACATTGCAGGCTACATTTAAGGTGACAGTGCCAAAACAAAACAAAAAAAAGTCAGGAAAGGCCCACACTGAGCATAGTGACACTACCAAGAGCCTGCACCCATTTCAGTGTCAGAAAAGACACCAATATCTTGAATATATTAGAAACAAAAAATATGGTTTTAATTGGCTCACTTCAAGAGTTCAGTGCAGACATAGAGATATGGCCTTCTTACTAGAGCACATGGAACTATTTATGCACACCAATGACATTCCAGACAACAAATGATTATCTGTATTTTTGGCATTAATGGAGAGACCACACTACACATTATTAAAGGACTTATTAGTCCATATCAGACCAGCAGAATAATCAGTCAGAAGCTAGTGGCTGTTCTCATGGAGTACAACCAACCCAAACCATTGGAGATTGCTGATGCCACCTGACTGTGCTGGAGCCCCCTACTCATCCCCTCTCTTGATGTTGGCCAGCTTCTCTTTTTAATCCTGTCTTCTGAGTTGCAGTATTATTATCTCCTGGCATTCTGATTTCTAACTCTATACCTGGCTTTCCTCTTTCCCAACTGCTTTGTCACTGTGTCTGGCTCCTGCTTTCCTACATATTACTTTTCTTGCTTTCCTCTTATTCTCTATCTACACTCATCAGTCAGCATTTTCTCACTCCAGCTTTTTCCTGTTTTTCTCTGTCTCCACTCTGGGCCTCCGCTCCCTTGGTCAACTCTTTCTCCCACCTCATAAAGGTGTATTGAACCTTTCTTACTTCTCCTGCCTGTCTCTTATCAGGTCCGCTTCTTAAAGGTGCATTTCACCAGTATTGTTCTTAAAAGAGTAATCCCCTTTTTCTACTTCTCCTTCTCTTTCTTCTTCTGCTTTCCATCACTCTCCCTCTCTCTCTCACTACTCTCTCCCTCTCTCTTATTTTATTCTCTTCATCTCTCTATCTCTCTTTCTGTCTCTTATGTTTATTGCTTTCTCTCTTTATTCTGAGGTCTGGTGAGGATTAATCCAGTTTAGCCTGTACTCTTCTCTATCAGGTGTACCCATCCTGGTTTTTCCCTGGTTTGTACGGGGAAGAACACTCTGACCTTACGGTCAGAATCTTTATTGTGGCTGACGACGCAGCAAGTGTACAGCTGGAAGCTGGCACTGCTCCCTAGATTCACACAACAGCTTCACACTCTAGCATCTATCTAGAAGGGTCATGGCCATGGACCCTGTCCACCATGACATGAGCAAACCCATCATTGCTGCATGTGATGCTTCTCCATGTGACCTGGATAGAGTGCTCTCACACATCATGTCTGTTAGCAAGGAACAATCTGTTGCTTTTTCTTCTCATTCCTTAACAGCAGCTAAAAAGAATTACTCCCAAATCAACAAAGAAGCCCTGGCTGTCATTTGGGCTTTGCGGGAATGCACCCATTACCAATATAGAAGGAACTTTAATGAATTACTGACCTCAAGTAATTCCTGGCTATATTAAACCCACAGAAGTGTATTTCTACTACCACAGCCAAACTCAAGTGACACACTCTCTATCTAAGGGCACTTGATTGTTATATCCAATATAAGCCTCACAACCAGCATAGCATTGGTGACATCTTGTCACTGATACCCTAACAAGATGGACACACAGCAGCATGTACACTACTCATGCTAGATGTTCACCAACGTTGCTTTGTGAATCTGGATTTCCACACTGTGGTGACTAATGTGACATTAGTTGTATAATTTATCTCCTGAAGAAGTGAGCTGCGCTCACAAAACGCATTGAGATATTATTACTATTATTATCGCTATATATTTATTTTATGCAATAAACAAATTACTTTTATTGGGAAACCTCACTATTCCTTGAGTGGAGCTTCTTGTAGACGTAGCCAGGTCGGGCTTACTATAGCAGAGGAAGCCTGGGACATCCGGTGAGTGATTCTTATTGTGGGGGCTATATTTTTACTCACAAGCATACAGGTTGCTCTTAGAGTATTTTCATACCTTATAGCTCTCCACAGGACACGTTTTTGACCACCGGAGTATTCGCTATAGACGTCAGGAAGAAGGAGAGCCACTCAGGATAACATCTAAAGGGAAGACTTTTGGAGACTTCATCTTCTGCTTTTTCCTCCAACCTAAGTTCCTATTCAAGGCTATACTTACAAGAAGCTATCTTGTAAGTAGATCTGGGTATTGTACTTTTACTTTTTACAGATGCTACTCTTTTTTTCTTGTTTCCCTGGAAGAGCAACCTGACTCAACCTTCTCTCCATCCTGCTAGAGACATGTCTTCAGCTTGATGGGAATAAATTGATGCAATACAATCATGGAAGAGGCCATGAAACCAGGGGGAAGAGTATCAGGTTCTTGTTGGAAGACCAGACGTGATTGTTTGCTTTCTCTTCTTTTGTATGTTTATGTTTATGTTGCTCTTGTTTCAGAAAGGGAGGAAATGTGGTTTCTGGTAACAGCACTGGTGTCTTTGAAGCAGCAGACATTGTGTTCCTACATTCACCAGAGGAAGGAGGAAGTGGGACTGCGCAAGGTCCCGGTCTTATTCTGTAGAAGTTCCTGTTCTATATTAGTTCCTGTATCTGAGTTTAAGCAATAAGTTAAGATCATTCCAGCTTGTTGAACAGCACATAAAAATGAGGCAGCTGTGTGGTGCCAGACCACTGAAACTGGACAGAATTAGAGCGAGTACAATAATAAATGAAGTAAGCAGTTAGACTCCAAAGAAACCTTAGTCTCTGCATGTGAGGTGTTTCAGCACAGGTGATAAGCAACTTCCCAGCATTATAGACTTCACGCACCCAAGGGTATTACTAAAAGTAGAACTCTTTAGCATCACCATTTTTCAAGCTGCACATGTGACTATTTAAGATCTGTTAATACTGTGTTATTGCAAGCAAAAACTAAAATGTGCAGCAAGTAATCTAGACATGTGTATACCTGCATGCATGAACACGTGGGGGACTAAAAGTACAAACCTGCTTCATATGATTACTTCATTGTGAAACCTGTGAATATTATTTGTTATTACTTATAACACAACATATTTACCCACTTGTTTCCAGTTGAGGTTTAGATGCACAGTAATTATGTTTATTCCATGCTACACTTCATACACGTACACTTATTTTGCTATTTTGCACATACACACACTCTCTGTCTCTCTCACACACACACATTCACACACTGTACTGCACTATACACACACTGTACTGCATTTATAAAAGTAATGTATTAAGAGATAGAGCTGTTACCAGTTATACTCCTAAACCATAAGTTTGCATTCAGTTTAGTATTAGCTGTCATGCTAGGCAAATGCGAATGCACAGACACACACACTACATGGCTATTCTGAAAGTCCAAGGAACAGTGACATAGTTTTTTTTCTATCCTCTAGCAAACAATATGAATCATGGAGTGGTTTTCAGCAAACTCAAATGAGTAGATAAAGTTATTTCTAAGGGATACAAAGGGGTAAAATCCTGAATTGTCATTTTATATATATGTACAAAGTAAAATACACCATTTATATTTTTTGAGTTTTGAAAATTACAAAAATATATAAAAACGAGCCCTCCAGTATAAGTCTAGCATAGCAGAATACACAAGTATTAATCCCTAAAAAGGGAATACACCTGCTGATCAGCTATGAAGGCATAATTTAAATTACCAGCTGGTATAAAGACAACATAGTTGTCAGCAGCCAGATGACACAGTAGTGAGTTGGGCAACCCAGAAGCTTGAGAGTATAGATTGGGGAGCGAAGCTTGGGTGCAGAGGTAGTAACTGGAGGTTCATTGCTGCAGCCTTGATCAAGTTAGATCCCCCTCTCGCCCCTTCTACTGATGTAACACTGCTCAGCTTAGATAAGGGAAAAAGCTGAAAAACCTGTAAAGTGGGGCAGGGTTTTCATTGTTCTCAAAGTACGAATATTGACCCTTGATGTGAGCTGTCTTGTCTATGGACTGGATTCCATATCTGAGGAGTGGGGGCTTACACTAGGTAAAAGGGGCAGGAGGGGTTAACTTTATCATTCAATTACTCTTGAACTACAATGCTCACAGTAATGAAATAACACTCACTATAGCTCAAATACTATGAAGATTAATTGCTGTTTTTGTGAAACATTACTATCACTTTAAAGCAGGATGATACACAGCACGCTCAACTGAGGAGGGTGGAGTTGAGTGATAAGGTTCAGGTAAAGGGTATCTTTTTGGTCGCATGCAGAAGAGTGAAACCATTCAGGTCTTTAAGCAGGTCGTCTGGCTAAAAAGCACAACATCGCATAGTCAATGAGCGCATGAAGCACACGGAGGCAGTTGGAGATCTTGTTAACCTGTACAGGTAAATGTAAGGTTAGTTCAAGGATCTCTCTAATGAGCTTTTCATTCCAAGGCCTGAACAGATAACTAGGGGTCACTCCTGATGACTAGATGCAAGGAGGTTTCAACTTCAGCAGAGGAAGAGGAGCTTTACAGTAAAGTCTGATAAATTGTGGAATTATTAACCTAGCGAAGTGGTAATGAAGATACAATGGATACATTTAAGAGAATATTGCATACATTCCAACAGGAAGTTCTGGTAAACAGACTAACACCCATCTTGGAGTCTGGAAGAATTATGTAATTCTAATTTTCTGGGTTAAACTGTAGCAAAGTTTGAAACTGATGGATTTGTGTCTATATAACTATGTAATGCCAAAACAGGAGAAGTAAATTGTGTGAGTTGCATCTGCCTATTACATATGTAATAAGCAATTTATACCAACATATTATCTTATTTGCTAATCTTGCAACAAGGAAATAGAAATGGGGAGTGTATGGGTGCTGTTCAGACATTCTATTTCTTTGCACCTTGCTTCTCTCTATGTTTATTACTATCTACTAACAAGACACAGAGGAAATTTATGTAAAATATAATCTACTTTCCTTTGCTTGAGATAGATGTGGTAATGTAAAATATGTCTTTTTTTGGTGATTGAAAAAGGGTTCCTTTTACTGCTTTCTATAGACGTGGCAATGTAAAATATGTCCTTTTTCATGTGCTTGTTATGGGTGTGGCAAAGTAAAATATGTACAGGTAAATGTGTCATTTTATCCTGTGCTTGCTATACGTGAGGCAATGTAAATTATGTCTTTCATCTTGTGATTGATAAAGGTGGGGCATTTAGTGCTTGATCATACTGAATAATTAATTAAGGCAGAGTGTGTGCTCCAATGTTCACTAATGCAATCATATGTTATAGTAAACCAGGGCATCTGTGGGGGTGGCATATGGGTGGAAGAGGGGGCATTTGATCCCCCGTGCCCCCCCCCCATCACTTGGCCAACTTCTGACATGGACTTTAGAACCTATCCTGATTTGGTCTTTTGCCCCCCATCCCCAAATCATTAAAACAATTATAAACCAACGCTTTTGGTAATCAATGTTTTGGAGACCTCTAGCATTCATGGGGTTAAAAAATGAAACAGCTTTCTCATTAGTGGTTACAAAACCTAAAAGTTACTCTTTTTTTTCTCTTTGCCATTGTGTGACTGTTTTGTAGTCTGTTCTTTGATTATATTAAAGTTTTCTGTTAGAAAAGCAATTCAATATTGTATGCTTTGACACTAAGCAGGAAGGTTGCAGATAATATCATTATGCACCCATCATAAAGGTGAAAAAACATATGCCTCGTATAACAGGATATTTTTCTAGTGTGTCTTTCATTAAAATGTGACACTTGTGGGAACTGATTTTCATGCCACCAAAACTAAGACAGGGCATCTTTTAATTTAAATTATTAAAATATTTAAGTCAATAAACTTGGATTCTTGTGGGAGTGTGTTGCCTGGAACGACTGCCAACATTTTGGTGTGGTTTTGGAGACTGATTTTATAAGAAGAACTGGAGCAATTTGGGAACAAACCAACTGCTCTCCAGGGCATACATAAAAATGTACAAAAATACTAATGGTTTAAATGGGACTTGTAACCATTTGCATGCCAGAGAGGCAAGCAATGCATTGTAAACCAATGAGTTGCATACCCCTCTTGTACTCTGGGGGTTAACCCTTTGAATGCTAGCAAGGTCTCCAATGCATTAAGAAGCAATGTGTCAGAAATAGTTTTAGAATTCAAAAGGTTAAAATCTCTGTTTACATCAATAGGTGTTTAATGTATCCCCTATGGTGTAGCTGGGTTGCTCCAGAATTGCCCCAGTTCTTCTTATTATATCAGCCTCTTAGACTGTTTCCTTCAGTAAAACAACAGAAAGGCTGACATACTAACCATTCACATTTATTTAAATGGGGATTTTAACCCCTTGAATGTTAGAGAGGTATCAACATGTTGTTCCTCCATGCTTTGGAGACCTGTCCCAGATTCAGGTAGATACTGAGACTCTATCACCTAAAAAACAACACTGGTAATTTTGGGAGAGCCTTTAAAATCATCTATATGTTGTATTAGCCATTTTGTTTTATTTAGAAAAGTAGTTTGTGAGTTATTTAAATGTACAGATTATGTTAGTTAATAGGCTTGTACATTGTTTTGGCACAGAAAATGTAATGAATATTGTATGTTTCTTGACTTTCATATTTAAATAAGAACAGAACAAAATACTCTGTCATCTTCCTGACAAGGCAAGAGCACTAATTCAGACGTTGTGGAAAACACAATTGGTACCCTCCATCTCTATGTGGCACTCCAAAATAGAACAAATTAGAACTATGGAAAGGTGTTATGCTCTGGCATTGAATACTATGACACAATTTGAGCAGACCTGGTTCTGGTGGCACTCACTTATGACAGATGACAGTCTTGCGTCATCTACAGTTAATCCTCCTCTTGTTGATGTTACACACATTGAGCAGCGACCGCTGACCATTTCTTTTTCAGTTCTCAATCTGAACTACAAGACTTATACTGGCGTACCGTGTCGCTCTTTGCTTTTCTGTTATTTTCTTCTCTTTGCATTCTTTACTCTTCTTTTCTTTCTCACCCTCCCTGCACTCTTTCTCCTCCCTCCCCTCTTCTTACCCATTCCCCAGTTTGTACAGTTCTATATCTACACTCACACTTACACACTCTCACAAGCAATTACGTTTTACCAATTGACCTCGCAAATGCTAAACAAGGGTTACATGCCACCACTAGAAAGACCCCTCTTTCTGCATCTAAATGATTTCACTAAATGTTTGGGAGTTTCCTGTCAATGCAAATATGTTTACTGCTTCTTCCTTATAAATTTGACCTGCTATATTTAATTGATTCCCTCTATCTGAACTGGTCATTATGTAATCTGATTAAGAATTTAATAATCTGACATTTTTGTGACCTACCTTGTTAAAGAATGTCATGCTATACACCGCAATACTTGTATGTAACCAGTTGTTGATTTACTTTTCTATGTATTTGTACTTTCTCTCTATTCTTCAATAAAGACTTGTTTAAACTGAAAAATAAATAAGAACAGAATCTGAGATAGCTCAGTTAGTTAAAGCACACCCTGTAGAATATCTTCAAACTTCAAGGTTGCAGGTGCTGCTCCTGACAAGGCCAACTCAGCCTTTCATTCTTCAGAGGTTAATAAAATGAGTCACAATGGGAAAAAAGTCAGAAAAAATTCCTGTGGGAATTTTTAAGAAAAAACGATTTCCCGTTTTTTTTCATGAATATTCTCTCCCATCGAAAATATATAAAATGGGAACTTTTTTTCCACTGACAATAAATTTCCAGTGGCATTTGCCTATGTTTTCTATTACAGCAAGATTTCTCACCACAATATTTCTTCTTCTGAGGGTCGAAGTGGAGAAATAGAAATGAAAGTAAAAGAGTCCTACAGCAACATATGTCTTGAAAAAATTGTTAGCAGGCTGAGTACCTTTGTTCTTTGCCCACAACAAACTTGCTGCTTAAGTAACATTGGTACAGCCATCCTTGAAAAATAACTGTGGCTTGGAGTATTCCAGCAGGGTACAACACAATATCAGTTTTTTAAAGCCTCTGTTTTCAACAAAAGAAAAGGGCAGCATGTCGACTGCCAACATTTTGGCAAGTTTACTATTCCACAGGTATACTTTGGTATTATTTTTGTACAGGTTTTTACTAGGAACTTAGAAAGTGTGGGATGGCAGTACATAGTGGAAGAACTGTTTAACTCTATTGCTTTAACTATATGATTTGTGGAGGTGGTGGTAGTGGTGGTATGTGTGGGTACTCTTGTCATCTTTAAAAACAAACTCAAAGTCACACGTCTCTGCAGCAGAAACAGACAATCTTGGCACACTCTGACACATCAACAGCACTTCTATTATGTACCCCAAAGACAAAATGATGTTTAGAAGAACCTCTGCCATTGCTAGTTATGGCACTTCTGACCTGTTGATTGTGTCTCTCAGTCAGACCTGTGGTTGTGCTTTAGGTGTGATCTCATTGAGGTGGTTCCTAGGTGTGAGCCTGCTTTTACCCTGCTGACACACTTCTTACACAGTCAACAGTTAGCAACTTGCTTATGTTTTTGGATCATGAGTGAAATATCGCCATATTGTGGACATCATAGACTGGTGGGTTCCTGAGGGTCTGCTTCTACTACTGGGGCTAGATGTTGCTGTAAATGTACTATTTCTAGATGTCACGTATGCTGCAATTCCAACAGCATCAGAGGCACTCATTATAGGTAACATTGTGGATTTTGATAAACTGTGTTGTTGCTGCTTATTCAAAACTAGTAGTGTGTGTGGCTGAGTGGGGCTTGACGATGCTGATGATGATGACAATGCTGATAATGACTGGCATGATAACTGTGTAATTTGTCATCGTTCCTTGTCCCAGGTTAGACCTTCCAACTGTTTTGTCAAACAGTTCATAGGCAGGCATTGTGTTCCTTTTCTTGTGGAAGGTTGAGCTTTTGACTTTCAGCTATCTTTCTGGCTATGTCATCATCTCTCACACTCTCAACTTCATCTGTATCTGAAGAAGAGGAGGATGCTGGAGGGATATATTCTAGATCTACATCATTATCATCATCATCAGTAATTAGGTTATCCTCAACATAGCCCACAACTTCTTCTCCATTACGTTTAAATTCTTTTAGCCATTTTAAGGCCTTAAACAATTTATTTTTACTTTCCCTTTTGAGGGATTTTCACAATGTTCACTACTACTTTCAGAACAGGTGTTTGTCTGCTTGTTTGTCTCACTGTCAGATTCAGCAGTTGGTTGAGCTCCTACACCTTCTTGCACTATGCCATCAACACTGTAATGTGACTCATTGTCACATTCAGTGTTTTTATTTGGCTTATTAATAGTACTGGTGCTGGTGGTGGATCTGTTGGTAGGATTTGACAAACTCCATCCTCCTTGGGAGAGGGATCATCTTAATTTATTTATTTATTATGAAATGGTGAACATTCCCTCCATTTTCTTTACCCTTTATTTAATACAAAATAATAAAGACTGTGTAAATGTAAGGAATGCCCCAGAATGCTCACAGACTGCTACAATGTCCTCTCTTAGTTACACAGTACATTAGGTTGAAAAAAGATGCAAGTACTTCAAGTTCAACCTGTGTCTCATTATAAACTAGAAGATAAGGATGACATAAGCCTTACCCTACTCCAAAATCAGGTATCAATCTGTGCACCAGTACTTTCTATTTTAACTACTACAGTATATTTGCCTTTATATTCCATTCTGCTAGAAATACATTTAATTGTACCTTAAATGTCTGCCATTACCACATCTTTGGGCAAGGAATTCCTAATTTAACAGACTTTACTGTAAAAAAAACCTTCCTCTTCAGAAGCTGAAACCTAATTTCCTCTATTTGTAAAGGGTGGCCCCTCATTTTTGATCAGTACTTGGAATAAAAAGCTCACTAGATGATTATACAATGTAACAACATCCCCTGTTAGGCCTCTTTTCTCTACAGTGAGTAAACCTGTTTTGGATAGACCGTCTTCAAACGCATATTTCAAATCTTCCATTCCCTTTTATTTTTTTTTTATTCTTATTCTTCTCTGTACTGTCTCCATTTCTAGAATATCCTCTTTCAGAACTGGTGCCCAAAAAACTGCACTGCATATTCCAGGTGAGGTCTTACCAATGATTTGTAAAAAGGCAAAACTATGTTAATCACTTTTTCTTCAATACCCCATTTAATGTAAGACAGTACTTTGCTTTTGCTACTACAGTTTAGCACTGATCACTATTTCCAAGTTTAAATTATACAATGACTCCCAGATCTCTCTCTAGCAATGAATCTCCTAGAATGATTCCTTTAACTTCTGTAAATACAGTATTCGTTTATCCCCAGTGCATAACTTTACACTTTCCTACATTCAATTTCATATTACATTTGTTTTCCCAATCTACCATTTTATGTAAATCCTTTTGTAGAGAACAAGCATCCTGCTTTGAATGTATTATTCTGCATAATTTAGTGTAATCTGCAAAGTTGTTTTCTATACCTATTTTCAGGTCACTTATGGATGTGTTAAAAGCAGTGGACCTGCTACTGAACCCTGAGGTTCTCCACTCTCAACTTTACTGGAATTTTCCATTTACAACAACACTGTTCCCTATCCTTCAGCCAATTTTCTATCCAGCTGAAAAGTTTATCACCTAGACCCTACTTCCCTATTTTACACACCAGCCTTTTCAAAATATAGATATACATTTACTGCTATATCATTACCTGGGTTGATACTTACATCTTCATAGTGCTCAAAAGATCCTTGATTCCAGAGGCCCTAAGGGGGAAGTCTTTGGGTGTACATAGCTTTGTAAATTGACTTTAGACAGAAGTAGGGCAAATATGTTTGTTTTAGCACCATTGTACATTCATCCCAATATGAGCTGCTCAGATAACACTCAGCATCTCTATATGGGAGTTCCAGTTTTGTTATGTGGGAGATGTGGTGGGTCTCTGTATATGGCTATATGGGTGCTGTATGAATACCTATATAAGTAATTGAGTTAGACATTTTGTATAGTAACAACAGTATATGCTGACTGTGTGGAAGGTTTTTGTGTCTGTTTGAAAGATATGGTGATTATGCAGGACCTGTGGGTGACAATGCTATAACTATGGATGGATAAATAACATTTGCTGAGACACAAATATTATGGTATTTTCATTAAGTAGAGTGAGGTATAGAATCAAGATATTTGAAGCAAACTTTCTCCTGATCAAAAGCAACATACTGATCCACAGCTGCTGGGTAGCTGTCACTTCACAGCTTTCTCAAAGCCAGTGCACAGATCCCACATGACCACCCCAGTGTGCTCCACAGTCAATCACATTCTTGTAGAGCCACAAGAGGTTGCACATGGAAAATCAGATCCCCAAACAACTCCAGCATAGCAACACCACAAATGTCAAAAAAAAGATTCTAACATCTGTGTTGGCATTAAAGTCCTAATGGATATTTCCACTGGTATGCACTACAGCGATCATATGCTGTGCTCAACAACCTGAAGTAAATACTCTGTTATATGAGGCTAATGCTAATGGAGTTCCATCCATGGCCACACTTTTACATGACTCCATCCTTAGTGCCATCAATTATTCCCTTTCATAGAAAATACCCTTAATCTTTAACAGATAAGCAGGAAAAAAGCTGTTAACCCCTTAGTTGCTAGAGAGGTCTCAAAGTCATTGCTTTGCAATAATCAGTTAAAGGGTAAATAGACTGAGCACCATAAAGCAGTTCTTGGTGTCTGGTGTATTTTGGGGCTCACTAGGGGCTATGCAAGATAGACTAAATGGGAGATGTAACCTTTGTGGTGTTACTGTGGTGGAGCTGTTTGGGGATCTGATATTCTTTGTGGGACCTGTTGTGGTTCTGTAAGGATCTGGGTGACTATGGAGCGAGCTGGGGTGGATATGTGGGAACTGTCCACTGACTAGGAGAAAGCTGTACCTTAGCAGCTCTGCAGCAGATGCAGATCACTTCTATGTTGTGTCTAAAGGGGAACTTTCACCTTCAAGACACTTTAAGTAAATGGATGTATCTCTTAAAGTTGCCTATAGCTTGTTTAAATATTTTTTTCAGATAGAAATATTTTATAAAATATAGCCTCTGAAAATGTACTAAATGATGTCACCATTTCCTGTTCCTGCGGTACAAGCTGTAACACTTCACTCTGCAGGAAATCCTCTTTCTGAAACTTACCTTCCTACCAGAGAGCAAGCTCCATTCAATCACATTGCAAGTCTCAATATAATTACAAATAGAGGCAGCTTAGTCTCCAATCTTGTTTGGCTTCCTCCACCACCACTGCAAAGCAATGTGTTGGAAACCTCTCTGTCACTCAAAGGGTTAATATACCTCTTGGGCAATATAATTACAAATAGAGAAAATGTAGGTCTCCAGTCTTGTTGGTCTTCCTTTCCCACCAGGGACTCTTTTGCCACACTCAATCTCTAAACTTTTCTTCTTCAACGAGGCTGTATTTTTTGCTCTTCTCCATCCACACACTAAATGTATTAACCCTTTGATTGCCAGAGAGGTTTCAAAAGCATTGCAAAGCAATGTATGGATAGTAACTGAAAAATTGTAGACCCTTCAAAGGCATGGCGGATTCATGGAGATGTTGCAGATAGTGGCAGATTCACAGATATGATGGCAAAGTTATCTTAGTGCATACTGTCGATATGCCATCAACATGAATACGCTACCATATCTCCATCCTGGTCCCTTACCTCCCCAGGTGTAAGTAGCATAGGTTAGGACAGGGGTAGGCAACTTTTAGCTCTCCAGCTGTTGGAGATCACAAATCTCATAACCCCCAACCAGCTGTAAGTTGCAGCCTCTGGAAGTCAACAACAGGAGAGCCAAAGGCTGCCTACCACTGTGTTAGGTTCAGCTAACATTTATCCTTGTTACATAAGGAGCTTGTGTATTTCTGAAAGTGTTTTTGAGTTTTCTACTGAGTGAAAGCAAAGATGGCGTATATGAAGAATGTTAAAGTGGGAGTGAGAAGAGAAGAGAAGAGGTGGTGCAAGTTAAGTGTCTACTGCATCTTCCAAATACAAATTCACTCTCTGAGGCTGATGCACTAAGTAACATGGGCGGATTGTCCTATCGGGGGATAGGGCATCCCACGGTGGGCCGCTAGATCATGGGCCAGTGTGGGAGATCAGAGGATCTCACTTCACCCTCCCACGATATTTTGAAAGAGAGGTCTGTGTTGCCACCAGCACAGACACTCTCTGTGACAGCCTTCAATGCCGTACAGGATCCACAAGGGGGCCTCGATAGGGACATCGGTGCAGCTAGTGGGTTGCTTTAACCCTTTGAGTACCAGAGGGGCACAGAATGCATTGCAAAGCAATGCATTCCGTACCCCTCTGGCACTCAAAGGGTTAAAAAAATGCCCTAGCTGGTATTCCCCTACAATCCGCCCCTGCTAAGTAAGTTGACCAATTCTGAAGCAAATCAATTGCACCATAGGGAACAAATAAAATAACCCCTTGAATTCTAGTGACGTCTCCAGCATATTGCTGTGCAATGAGTTGGATACCTCATAAGCATTCAAGGGGTTGAAAGTTCTATTCAAATCAATGGACCTTTTGGACCATTTTATGTATTACTGTGGTACAGTTTGCTCCAGATTTGCACTACTTTACTTCAGTACACCAGGTTCTGTGAGAATAAAACATATTGAAACCTCCAGTTAAATGAAAGGGGGACTTCGTGGGTGGAAGGGACCCACCTCCTCAGACCCATTCAAAGCAGTGTCTGCTACATGGGACACATAGCGTCAATCAACAAGAACTAAAGAACTGCTGATGGCACAGGTAAACTGTGTTAGCACATATTCAATGTAATATTTTTGTGGATGTTGTCCCTTTAGGCTTTGATGTCTGAGTTAAACATTTTGCAATTGCATAAACACAAGAGTAAACCATTAGTACAAAGTTGATTTACTCATGTTGGTGATAGTTATATAGACTGATTATAAGTAACCAGTTGATAAAAAGATAGGACTGATAATAGTTTGTCCATCAATGGTATGACCTGTGTAATTAGAGTCATAGGTCTATCTGCTCTGTTTAACCTTTTGTTGCTGTGGTTATGCTCCGCTTTCCCTCTGAGCAATTGTAGGGATTGCTGAAGTCACACATGACTGACTGATGCCCAGGTTTGGCCCACTGTGTTTTGGGATTGCAATATGTGTCTCAAATATTGAGTCTTTTATGTGATTCAACAGCACCATAGACATCCATGGAGAAGCTCTTGCTTCAGCTCTCTGGCAAACATTAACTGTCACCAGTAAGTGGAAGCGTGCTGTTTCTATAAACAACCGTCTACAATACACTTCCTGTGTGTGAAAAGCCTCATACGGGACAAAGTAAACTAATTTACCCTCCTCAAAATGTGTCAGTAAGCTGCCAATTCACTTTGAACAACCACTTTGCACCTAACAACTTAAAATACTCAATCAAAATGATTGACAATTGGAAAGTGAAATCACCACTAAACACTACCCATGTTATGTGACCACCCTTTCTTTGTTCTGTAGGCTCCGGAAAGAATGTTGTGAAGGAGAATTAATACATCTGAATGTAAAAAAAAAAAAAGTTGTGTATCACAAAAAATAACTATCGGACAGCAAACCTATATGTATGTATTTTGAAAAAATCAGCTATGTAATTATGTGGTGTAAATATGGCAAGAGGCGATGAACATTGCTGAAATGCACAAACAACACTCATGAAACCAGAAAATACTTCACTGGACAACAGTGGTAAGGTGATCTCAAGCAAATAAAAAGGGGTACATTGAAAATGTTGAAAATAATAAATAAACAAATGATTTATCAGTATATTTTCCAATATATGTTTTAAATCACAGTAACCTCAGATTAAAAAAAGTATATAACAAACTTATGTTTATGTTTTGTTATAGAACAGATGGGCAAATGGTGACAGTCCTGTTTTTGTACTACTCTCCCATCATCCTCAACTGGCTTTTCCTGAGTTCGGGATGAAGAGCGTTGTAGTTTTCCAACACCCGGGAAACTGCAGATTGTACACAATTTAATTATAATACAATTTAGCATGATAAGTCAAACACAGTATATGTTAGCCATCAGTGTGAACAGTTAACCTTTTGAATTTTGAGCTGTATTTAAAGAAACCAAGGATTTAATATATAGCTCAATAAGATTTTGGAGCTTATTGTGCCAGCAAATGTGCTTAGACTGCAAAGCCAACAACCCTTGTTAAAACCACTTTGTTTTTCTTTTAATGACTAAGACATATTCAATATAAGAGATCAACAGACTGGAATGCACTATTATCCCATTTATTTAGACAGGGAATCTAATTTCTACAGATGGTTATTTGAGGTCAGTGTTAGAGAAAAACATTATTTATACAAAGAATGCAGCATATGTTTTCTTGGACCTTTCACATTCAAACTTCTAAGTGGAAACTATTTTTGATAATATTCATATATACACGTTTATATCAGTTAAAATGGAAGAGTTTTAAAATTATTTAGGCTTCTAAGCGGGAACAGTTGAAGCCAATTTACCTCATTAAAATGGACCTGTCACCCTAAAATATGTTTACATAATTTTAAAAGGTAATTAAAATCTATCAATGTGCTGTACCAGCTATTTGTTTGTAATAAATAATAGTTGTTGATAAATTAACCTTTATTTATCAGTAGCACAATGCAGCAATTTTTTGCTTATTAATTATGCTGGGCCAATATTACCACACACTGTGCTAAGATTGGATCTCGGCAGAAGCGAGCAATAGGTTTGACCCCAAACAGAACAAGTTACCACATTGTTCAGGAAATTAGCCTTAAGTGCCATACATTCATCAAAAACATTTCAATGTGTCGATTATTTTCTAGCACAAAATAAAGGAAGATCAGAATTATCTGTAAAACAAATTAAAAACCAGATGGACTGGAGGAGACAGGGATGCAAGTCTGAATATGTTTGCAGAAATATATGTTGCAGCTCAAGATAGAGTGGTCTGTATGGGATATGGTATATGGGTTCAATAAAGTAAGCGTGAGAAGCAGAATGATGAGATGGGCATCCTCTATATGGATTAGATGAAAAGTGAAGTCTAATAAAGAAATTGGTGACGAGTTTATAGTAAACTGGGTGATACGCAGAGATGCTCTAGACCACTGTTCCCCAACCCTTCCTTAGGGACCGCTAACAGGCTTTAGGATTTGCATGTCTGAGTACAGTTGAGTTAATCAGAGACTCAGTCATTTAAGTAAATCATCTGTTCACAAGCAAGGACAGCCTAAAGAAATGGCATATTAAGTGCCCTTGAATACAGTTTTTTTTGTTAGTATCATGCAGATACTTGCACACATTACCAGGTAAAAATGCCACAGGTGCAGCCTTATAGGAGTTTGCACTGCATACTCCAAGTCATTGGTTCACAAAATGGGTTCGACAGAACCCCAGGGTTCCCTGAAAAAGTATAAGGGGTTCCACAGAACAAACTGGAGTAACGGAGGACAGAGGAACAAGGCTGGGGATATGACCTTTTGTATAAAATCAAAGTAGAATAGTTGTGGGACATATAAAGTAGAAGGGGCTTTAAACAACTGGATTGCCAGGAAGGTCCACAACGTATTACTAAATTTGTAAATGATTCCACTATTGTGCAGCTGGCTTGCTCCAGAATTTTTCTGCTTTGTGGTTCTGTGACAGCCAGTGCATGTGTGAAACACTGAAACATTTCAAACAGCACCATTTTTCTGTAAAATGAGCTCCCTCTAATATATATATATTGTAGACCTACCTAGTAAATTAACTGATAAATTACAGCTTAATGATTTCTCTTAATTTACCAATAAGAACTTGCATTCAGATACATTTGATAATTTTCCTCATTAGTTATTAAAGAGGTTTCTAATCGAGATGGGAAAAAAACAAATCTAACTTTTTATTGTAGAAACTTTGTGATAAAAAATGCTATTTCCTACTTTTTCATGAAATTTCCTGTACTTTGAAAATGCATAAAAATCCTACTTTTCACTAAGCCCCTTAAATTCCCTGTGAGAACTTTGCCATTTTCCACTTATGCCCAAGAATTCTCACTCCTACACAGATTCAATGTGTGGTTCTATTGCTAACAGTGTAGTTGGACAAAGCTGGGTGGTCAATACGTGTAGCCCTTTGCTACCATGGAACAAGGCTAAGGGGGGTCAGAATGTATGGTTTTCTTGCTGCCAGTGCAGTGGGACAAAGCTGGGGGATGTCAGTATGTGGATTCTGTGGCTATGTGAGACACAGCTGAGATGATGGATAATGGGAGACTTTCCAGCTGCCTCCATATTACAACTATCATAATTTCCTAACAGTCAATGCCAGGAAGGGAATGATAGAAGTTGTAGTCTGGCAGCAGCTGGAGGGCCTCCCATTGCCACACACACTCCTGCGGTGTGGTTCTCTGGCTACCAATGGTGTTGAAAAGGGGTGTGGGGAGTAAGCATGTGTGGTTCTATGGCTACCAGTGCAGTGGTTTGTGGACAGGTGGGCCATAGTTGTGCTGATTTTTCACCAAGGACTTTCTGCCATTGCAGACTGGGCAAAACTGTGTAATACATTTGTATAGCTATAATGGGATGTAAAAGTAATATTTGCAGTACATACAGTATATATAATACTGATACCTAATATTTATTCTCCAAATATGAATGGTATATATGCACAAATAGGATGTATATACCATACTTTTTGCCTGTGTCCATCTCAAACAAGCAATTAACCCCTGTTCAGAAACAAGACAAGTGGCCAAGAAACAAGTAGACTGTGTCCATCTCATAGAAGCAATTAACACCTGTTCACAAACAAGTCAAATGTCCTGGGAACAAGTATATACATAAATATCTAACAGTGGGTTTGCTTCCCTTGTGCTGACCATTCACTTTGTAAATTCTTCTTTACAGAAGTGAGTATTTTCAGAAGTGTCTTAAATATAGAGGTTTTGTAAGCAAAACTAAGCAATCACACCTCTTAGATATGTACCACAAAAGTGCCCTATCATGTGTTTTAGGCCTCCTCACATTTTATCCAGTGGCTGGTAAAGTGTATAAAATAGGAGATTCCAGTTAGTCAGAAGAAGGGAAGGAGTGACAGTAGAGGAGGAAAGAAGGGAGAGAAACAGGGGCAGGGGAGGAGAACAATAACAAAAGGATGAGCAGGAGGAGAATCTGTCCTAGGTAATTATGCTAAACGCACAGTGCACTTGAATATAGAAATGTGTTAATGTTTTGTGTTTTTCTTAAATGTATTTTTATAGTTAGGATGCTAGGATCTGTTTAGTCTTTGTTATGCTGTAATTCCTTGTCAGGAAGTATAGATTAACTTGCCTTGCCTTGTGATCTAAGACTCTGACTGGTGTTCTAGTAAATTCTGTTTTTGATGGAACCATCTCTTTTGCACCTAAATCATCATAACCGGAAATGTTTCTGAATATTTACATGTAAAATTATATTTATATATACATACTTATTTCTCTGGGTTACATTATTGCTGACCCAGTTAAAACCAGTAACAGTTGTCACACTAAATTACACTTTATTTTTTGTACTCAGAAATATGAACTCTCACTGCTCTAGAGGTCTGCCCACATAACCTTTGCGACATGGGCAATTGAATAGGACATCTTTTGTAGTTATGTGGCACAGTCATTCAATGTAATGTGTGTGCCTTTCCTTGAATTTTTGCCCCTAATAACAATTGAGGTAACCAAGGCAATGGAATATGCTGATTTAGAACTATTGTGTTTTGCTGCCTCTTTTCCAAACATCTCTTATTAAGCCATGTCAAATATTTTTGTAGGAAAATTGATGGTTTTCTGTAACTAGGAGTCCATATATTTTTTGATGTGTCTATGTTTCATACTGATACATTTGGTTTTGTATGAATGTATATTTAAGGTGCTTACACATATAAACTTGTCTGCCTTTAAAAACATTAATTTCTTTATAGGTGAGTAGATTACTACTACTAATCTGTAGCACCTTTTCTACACTTCCATCCAAAATATCAGCTCTAAATTGTCTAAGAAATGTACTTTAAATTGCTATTAGTCTAGTTCTTCTAAGAAAATAACTATATGGAAGCCCTATAATTATTTGAGTAAGATGGAAGCTACTAACTTCTAAAATATTATTTCTATCCATTGGATTCAAATATAATTCAGTCTCCAATCCTATATTGTATCTAATAACCAATATATCTAAGAAACTGGATTCTCAAGTGATCATCAGTTGGTGTGAATTTGCAGAGGTCATGCCAGAGATTATCGTGGTCAGACAATGAAGAAGGTCAGGGTAGCCAGCGGTCAGCACGGTCAGGGTAATGCAGAGGTCAAGCCAGAGATCAGATTGGTCAAACAATGCAGAAGGTCAGGGTAGCCAGAGGTCATAGTGGCCAGACAATGCAGAAGGTCAGGGTGGGCAGACAATGTAGAAGGTTAGGGCAGCCAAAGGTCAAGACTGAAGGACAGGAACATGAGTAACTCAGAAATAGAACAGGATATGACCAGAACAACTAAGCAAATGAGATTAGGGAGTAGATTTAAAGGCAGGTATTAATATAGCCTGTAGGGCCAAAATGAATACCGGCTGAAAAACTAACATGTCTAACGCTGTATTCAGAGGCCCTACCAGCTAAAATCACAAAGGACGTTAAGCCACAGAAATGGTCTTGTGGCTAAACGTCCATTTTGTGAGTTAAGTTCCCAAAATGCTGCTAAGAGCACCGATCATTAAATAATCCATGTTACACTTACCTGTAATCCACTGTCCTTCTGTCTTCTTTCTTTTATCTTCTGCCTTCTCTTCAGTCTTCTTTCTTCTCTTACTTCTTTCTTCTGGCTGTGAAAGAAAAGAACAGTATAAATACCAAGCATGAACGAAGACATTGTTTAACCCTTTGAGTGGCAGAGGGGTACGCAACGCATTGCAAAGCAATGTGTTGCATACCTCACTGGCACTCAAACGGTTAAATATTATTGCGCCATCAATATTCCTTAAATTAAGTGCCTCTGTTCAAAGCCAAAATATATAATAATGCCAAGAAGAAATAGTATACTTATACACCAAAATAAATGTCATGCATGAATGCTAAGTAAATCTACTTAGCTAAAATCTTCACGTCTCTGCCGCTTGGAGTGGCCGCGAGGGTGGCGGCAGCGGAGACACAGATGAAGAACACAGGTCCTCTTCAGTCCTGTACGGACCGATGCCCGTAACACACTGAGGGCATTGGAAGTAAGCCAGCCTTTATATATGTGCAGGCTCACTTCCATTTCCCTCACAGCCATTGGCTGGGATGTTCTTACTTACATCCCAGCCAATCAGATTCGAGAAGCTGTTCTTTAATCTTACATCCCAGCCAATGGCTGTGAGGGAAATGGAAGTGACCCTGCCCATATATAAAGTTAGGCTCACTTCCAATGCCCTCAGTGTGTTACGGGCATCGGCCTGTACAGGACTGAAGAGGACCTGTGTTCTTCATCGGTGTCTCCGCTGCTGCTGCCCCCATGACCCCTCGAAGTGGCGAAGACATGAAGATTTTAGCTAAGTAGATTTACTTAGCTTTTATGCATGACATTTATTTTGGTGTATATGTATACTATTTCTTCTTGGCATTATTATATATTTTGGCATTAAATAGAAGCATTTCATTTAAGGAATATTCATGGAGCAATAATATTTAACCCTTTGAGTGCCAGTGAGGTATGCAACACATTGCAAAATACGCAACACATTACTTTGCAATGTGTTGCATACCCCTTTTCCACTCAAAGGGTTAAATGATGTCTTCATTCATGCTTGGTATTTATACTGTTCTTTTCTTTTACAGCCAGAAGAAAGAAGTAAGAGAAGAAAGAAGACTGAAGAGAATGAGAAGATACAAGAAAGAAGAGAAGAGGGAACGAAGCGAAGACTGAAGAGAAGGACAGAAGATGACCAGGAAGCTGTGGATTCTGCTGGACATCAGGATTAATGGTAAGTGTTAATGCAATGTTGCTTTACTCAGTCGAGTTAAGCCTATGAATGCCGACGGGGTAATTATACCCCGCTGGCACTCATAGGGTTAATCCTACTAACTTTGGACACGTTTTAGGCACTTTGGATGTACTGATGTGGGGCTTAGTCCCTTATCAGATTTTTTCAGCTAACGCAGTCCTTTAAATGGCAAATTGGAGCTTTTTTTTAATGGGCCAAACGCACTTTTGTGTAGCAGCCATATTACTTGATGAACTGCTGTTAGCAGTTCATTACATGGCCTGTTGAATGGCTTACTACACGTTAAAACACCCGGTGTTTTTTTTTTTTTGCGTAACGCCTGCCTTTAAATCTACTCCTAGGTCAAACAGGGTTATATAGGGACCGATCATTACAATGACATCAATCACAAGCGTACCACACAGCACAAATGTGCTGTCATCACACATCTCCAGCATGCACCTGGCCTCCTCCAATACCCAAAGATGACCGTGGCAACAGAGCACACAGTTTCCTGCAGTGATGCTGACCCACCCACTGAGCACCTCAGAACACCACAGACGCACCAAGGAGCCTGGCGATAGAAGGAACAGAGTTGAGGGCACCCAAAGAAACAGAGGCTCCATGACTAAGTGGCAGTGGATGTCCATGGGCCTGATAGAACTTTAAAGTCCTACAGTATGTGCACTTTTCATAACTTTTTAAAAATACAATTAGCTCACTTTCTGCTCCATACCATAAGTAAAAACATGTATTCCAAATACCCCTAATATTTGGAGATCTGAAGAAGTGGTAAACATTGTGTATTGATGCACTAATAAATACAAATATCTTTAAGTGCATGGGAAAGTGCATACGGTACCATTATTTTAGCAACTGCTGTTTAAAAGGCTGCAGTGGGCCAGTTCTTTGGTTGTCCAGCATCATTAATATAAGGTTGTAAAGAGGAGTGTGTAAAGTAACTGCACCACAGGGGACAAATAAATGTGTCCATTGATTTAAATGGGGATTTTAACCTTTGACATACTAGAGATATGTCCGACACACCACTTCACAATGTTTTGTAATATGCTGTAGAATGTTTAGCATTTAAGGGGTTCCTAAGTTTACTATAGTATGAGGATATACACCAGGGGAAGGTGACTTGAGCCCCTCCAGGTATTGTTGACTGCATTTCCCTTCATACTCAGTACTAGCTGGAACCTGAAGGTTGCCACCTGCTGTTATACATAATTTTCTATTATTCACCATGCTTTTCTGGTCTAGAAATATGTTAATCTTTAGTAAAGTGGACATGCCACATTGAATTCAAGTTTTCATATCAAAAAATGACATTTATGTTAAGTTTCATTTTTGGAAAAAAAAAAGCCATTAAAACTTACTATGAATCATGTTAGCCAAAAGTCTAACAGTTGTATAGTTTAAGAGCTATTAAACCATACTGAGAAATGCTTTCACTGTCCCTTTTTCACAGGAAAAAGTCCCATCTCTTAAACAATGCATCTGCTGTGGCCAACATAATAAATAGGCAATTTTTACTGGGGGGATAGCTCATTTGTAACCCCTTTAAGAACCATAGGGGTCTGCTTGCCCCTTTAGTCTTTAGTGGGTTAAAGTTAATCAGAATAATATAACCACCATCATTAGAAAGTAATATCACAGAATGTTGAATCAGGGCTTTTACACTGATCACTTTACTAAATTACATCTTTACCCTTACACAAAGTAAATAATAATGGTACATGCATTAAAACACATCTGTGGTAGGTAATTACAGCAAAACTTGAGTAATGGTAATCCTTTACTGTCAGTCATACCACTAAATCTAAACACTAGCAATGCAATGAAATGTAATTTGGTCTAACAAAGGTGAGTCATGCATGTACAAAGTCAATAGGCTAAAAGGTTATCGCATGCAACTGGTTTATTAACTTAATTCATCTTGTTTCAGAAAACCAGACAAATAAGTTCTGAAGGAAGTTAATCCTAGGCACATTTTCTGTTGATATGTGATCCTATTATGACCTCTGCTTCTGGAGGTTACATCAAAGGAGTCCTGAATCTCTGATGATATTCCATCAATAACTAAATCCCCACTTTACTAGACATTTGATGTGGTGTCTTTGATAATTTAATTTCAGGGTGCAGGTGCTAGACTAGAACTGCTCATCATGCTGTGAATTGTCCTCTGAAATTATGTTACCACTGAAAGGAACACTAGCAAACACCTAAAATTAACTGGAGTTATATATCAACTGTTAGTTAATATTTTGTGTGAATAAGTAATATCAGAACAAAGCCATGAACATGTTTATATCACTTATCTCAATTTTGTCTTTGGAGGCACTACACCTTTAAACATCCTGTACTTCATATTAGTATTTTTAAAACGTTTATCTGTTTTCTGAAGCTTAAAATATTAATCTTACATATGTCCTGAGAGCGCAGCCATTCCTGTCTTTTTCCAGAGTCCAAAGTAGCAGTTCACAAACTATCTAGGGTGATTGTCCAGGATTGTCTGTAAATTGACAAATATAAGATAATAACATTTCTGAATACAGAAGCAGTGGGTAATATGCGTAATAAATTAACTAACTTTAGGTCTTGTGGCAAATGGTAAAGTGAAAAGAAGCGATATCTGCTTGGTAATAGATTTGATAGTGACAGATCTGTAGGTACTAATGTTTTTATGTTTGCACACAATTCAATGAAATGTATTTTGTGTGCTATAGGTTGTAAATCAAATTCTGTTTATACCAAAGCATGTATCATACAAGGTCATGTGCTGAACTGTATTAGCTTTATACAGACATGCTATCTCTGGGTTTATGATTCTTTAAACAGCAAGGTTTGTTAGATTTGAGTATGTAATATTGGGTGGACGTAATATTATGATTTTATGTAGATTGGATCAAAACCTATAGGGTTTCAGTAAAATAGAGATAACGAGTGTGAGAGAAAGCAGGAGAGAGATTTTACCCAGTCTGTGTGGGGGAGATTTACAAAAATGGAGTTAATGCAAAAGAAGTGTTATAATGGCTGTAAGATTGTCTCTGATAGTTATAAATGTATTAAGGACGATTTAGGAGGACATAATACCATGTAGTGCATTTTTAAAAAATGGAGTATTGTAAAAAGTAGAGCAGTGTATTTATAAAGAAATGTTGCTATTTATGACAATTTAGCGACAGAATTTACTCCAAATATTTAAGGCCATGTCTGACCTGTTCTTATTCTTTACTGTCTCCACATTTATAAATGTAAAAAATAAACTAGTATTTCTACACCCTAAATCTATAAATAAATCTATTTAAACAGAGAAAAATGCAGAAAACAATCTTATATAGTTCCCATGTGTGTTTCTGACAAAACACCCATATATAGAAAATGGAACCTCTATCAATTAGAACAAAGATAATGTAGAAACTAATAGATATCCAATATTAAATAGATATTACTAGACGTTGTGTGGATAACCGATAATAAGATAAACCTAAAATCAATACCCACACAAAATATCACATGAACATCTATTTTTACAGGCACCAAAAATTCTAAATGCAACAACTATTCTTAGAAAGAAGTCTGCTCCATAACTCGAAGCGCATCAACCTCCGTGCTTAAAAAATATCTGGTAAAAAAAAAAAAATGTAACGCAACACTGTTAACCCCTTAAGGACCAGGGAAATCTGATGTAGTTTTCCCTTAAGGACCGGAGCAATTTTGACTTTTTTGACTATGTCTTTGTTCAACCATATTTTCTCTTTAATTCCTTTTGTACACCCACACAAATTATATACTGTTTTTTTAAGCACAAGTAGGGCTTTCTTTTGATACCACATTTATATGAATTCCTCATTGTTTAATTTGATTAAAATAGAAAAAAAGAGGAAAAAAATGTAAAAAAACCCAACATTTTGCGTACATTTTTCTGTCACGATTTGCATACTATTAGTTAATGACAAAAAAATACCCCTAAATATATTCATTTGCTTCTCCTGAATATAAGAATACCCCATATGCCTAGTATTTCAATCCCTTCCTCACATTTACAAGGTAAATATTACAAGATGGATGCCATTATTTCCAACTTGTAATTTCTCAACAATTGGCATGTGAGCATCATAGCTTAGTTGATGGTGCCAGTACCAAAAATGTCCCACAAAGGTATATCTTTCTGAAAACTAGACAACATAAGGTAAATAATCAGGGGAATTTTGAAGTTTTTTATGCAGCTATTTTTCCAGAAAAAAATTTCAAAATTGTGGAAAAATTTTGTTTTTTTGCAGCTTTCACACTTACATTTCAATATTACTGTTGATTTCAAGCACGGGATAGTTGAAAATTTAAAAATATCCATTGTTTAGTGTTCAGCTCCTTCTTCTGAGTACAACAATACCCCATATTCATAGGTTTCTCAAGATTTGGGGGAGCTACGGGGCCCAAATTGGAACATGCGCTTTTCCAGTTTCACACTTTGAATTTTCACAGCTTGCATCACTGGTGCCATGTCTCATTTGGGACTGTGTAACAGTGCTCCACTCTAAGATTTCCCCCCAAAAGTGTATTTTTTTGGAAAGTAGACACCCCAGGCTTTCATTTTATGTAAGTTTTCACATTTTTTACGCAGCCATTTTACCACGAATCCTTCGTAAATCTTGATGTAAGTAAAAAATTCAGCGTTTTTCACACTTAGGTTTCAATGTTGGTTTGAATTTCAAGCACAGGATAGGTGAAGATTTTTAAAAATGCATTGTTTAGTGTTCATCTCCTTCTTCTGAGTACAGCAATACCCCATATTCATAGGTTGCTCAACATTTCTGGGAGCTACGGGGCCCAAATTGGAACATGCGCGTTTCCAGTTTCACACTTTGAATTTTCACAGCTTGCATCACTGGTGCCATGTCTCATTTGGGGCTCTGTAACAGTGCTCCACTCTAAGATTTCCCCCCAAAAGTGTATATTTTTGGAAAGTAGACACCCCAGGCTTTCATTTTATGTAAGTTTTCAAATTTTTTACACAGCCATTTTACCACAAATCCCTCGTACATCTTGACGCAAGTTAAAAAAACAGCGTTTTTCACACTTTGACTTCGATGTTGATGTGAATTTCAAGCACATGATAGGTGAAGATTTTAAAAACTGCATTGTTTAGAGTTCAGCTCTTTCTTCTGAGTACGGCAATACCCCATATTCATAGGTTTCTCAAGGTTTAGGGGAGATACGGGACCCAAATTGGAAAAAAATATTGAATTTTCATATCTTTCTTATCTGGTGCCATTTCTCATTTGGGGCTATGTTCCAGTGCTCCACTTTACGATTTTCCCCCAGAAGTGTATATTTTTGGAAAGTAGACACCCCAGTCTTTCACTTTATGTATGTTTTCAAATTTTTTACGCAGCCATTTTACCACCAATCCCTCGTAAATCCTGACGCAAGTTAAAAAAATAGCGTTTTTCACACTTTGACTTCGATGTTGATGTGAATTTCAAGCACATGATAGGTGAAGATTTTAAAAACTGCATTGTTTAGAGTTCAGCTCCTTCTTCTGAGTACGGCAATACCCCATATTCATAGGTTTCTCAAGGTTTAGGGGAGATACGGGACCCAAATTGGAAAAAATATTGAATTTTCATATCTTTCTTATCTGGTGCTATTTCTCATTTGGTGCTATGTTCCAGTGCTCCACTTTACGATTTCCCCCCAAAAGTGTATATTTTTGGAAAGTAGACACCCCAGGCTTTCACTTTATGTATGTTTTCAAATTTTTTACGCAGCCATTTTACCACCAATCCCTCGTAAATCCTGACGCAAGTTAAAAAAATAGCGTTTTTCACACTTTGACTTCGATGTTGATGTGAATTTCAAGCACATGATAGGTGAAGATTTTTAAAACTGCATTGTTTAGTGTTCAGCTTCTTCTTCTGAGTATGGCAATACCCCATATGTATAGGTTTCTCAAGGTTTAGGGGAGATACGGGACCGAAATTGGAACAAATATTGAATTTTCATATCTTTTTTATCTGGTGCTATTTCTCATTTGGGGCTATATTCCAGTGCTCCACTTTAAGATTTTCCCCCAAAAGTGTATATTTTTGAAAAGTAGACACCCCCAGCTTTCATTTTAGGTGTGTTTTCAATTTTTTTACAGAGCCATTTTACCACCACTCTCTTGTAAATGTGACGTAAGTAAAAAAATCAGTGTTTTTCACACTTAGACTTCAATGTTGATGTGAATTTCAATTACAGAATAGGTGAAGATTTTTAAAACTGCATTGTTTAGCGTTCGGCTTCTTCTTCTGAGTACGGAAATATCCCATATGCATAGGTTTCTAAAGGTTTGGGGGAGATACGGGGCCCAAATTGGAACATGTGCATTTCCAGGTTCACACTTTGAATTTTCACAGCTTGTGTTACTGGTGCCATGTCTCATTTGTCCTGTGTAACAGTGCTCTTTTTTAAGATTTTCCCCCAAAAGTGTATATTTTTGGAAAGTAGATACCCCAGGCTTTCGTTTCAGGTGTGATTTAAAATTTTGTACACAGCCATTTTACCACTAATCCTGTGAAAACTTGACGTAAGTAAAAAAAAAAATCAGCGTTTTTCACACTTAGACTTCAATGTTGATGTGAATTTCAATTACAGAATAGGTGAAGATTTTATAAACTGGATTGATTACTGTTCGGCTCCTTCTTCTGAGTACAGCAATGCCCCATATGCAACGGTTTGTCAGGGTTTGGGGGAGATACTGGGCCCAGTTAGAACATGTGAGTTTCCTTTTACAGACATGCCATTTTTACAGCTGGTGCCTTGTCTCATTTCGGACTGTTTGGCAATATTGCAATGAATTTTACCCCCAAAAGTATATGTTGTACAAGAGTAGACAACCCTGGCTTTCATTCTATTTGCATTCTTTCAATTTTTTCGCTGCCACTGTATCAGCAATCCCTCCCAAAACCTGCAGTAAGGCAGAGAAACACCATTTTTTCACACTTATATTTTAGTGTTGCTCTGGATTTCAATCAGATGATATTTGCAGATTTTTTAAGTGCTTTACATTAGTGGTGAGTTACATCGTCTAAGTACGTCAATGCCCCATATGCATAGGTTTGTCAGGGTTTGGAGGAACTACTGGACCCAGTAGGGAACATGTGTGTTTCCATTATCAGAGATGGAAAAAACATAGGGTGCTTTGCTTCCCATTATATTTTGATAGTGTTAGATCTAAGGAGGGATGTGCTTTGAAAAATAAAAAAAAACAGGATATTTCAGGGGGGAAAAAGTGGCCAAATAATAAAATAAACTTCACAGCACTACTGCATTGTGCCTTCATGGTATTGCTTGAAGCAGTCACCCATGCAGAGGCCAGGTTTGGAAGGGCAGTCAGGACAGTAAGTGGAGGTTTCTCTCTGTATTTCCTTGCTGTAGCAAACCCTGCAGCGCTTTTGTGGATTTTTCCTTTGGGGGGTTGGAGGGATTTTATAAATAAAATGTACTACTCCAGGTTTTGGGGGAATTATTTCTGTTGCCCCTTGAAGCAAAAATTGGGAGATAAGATGGAGCTGATACTGCAGAAAAGTAAGTTTTAGGGTGGGGTTTGCCAATTTAAAAATCAAAAATGAATTGTATGCTGCAGTCTGCATCATGTAAATGGCAACCTTTTTGTACCATGCCCTACACTTTCGCATGGTGAGGTACGGCTGCATGAGTTGATCACACAGATCAACTCCCCCCATGTTCTTGTTGTAGTCTTTGATGCAGACTGGCTTTCTTAGTACCCCCCTCCTGCCACGAACAGACACTGCCACAGTTTTGTCCTCATGCATGGTGGACAGAATGTAGACATCTTTTCTGTCCTTGAACTTAACTGCCAGCAGCTCTTGTTGGCATAAAGCTGAGGGCATCCCGGTTTTAAGTTTTTTTTCTACCAGTTCTTTGGGCATCTCCCTGCAATTGCGCCTGACAGTGCCACAGGCCACGGTGTCAAAATAAAAAAGTGACTTAAATAAAAGGGGGGTGGTGTAATAATTGTCAGCATATAAATAATATCCTTTATTTAACAAGGGGTAAATCAGATCCCAAACTATCTTCCCATTTTTTCCCAGAGATTCGGGGCACCCAGGAGGATCAAGTTGGCTGTCCTTGCCCTCATAATTAGCCTGTGGCACTTTCACACAATTTATAAAATTTTACACAAAATTTGGAACGGTTTGAGGGGATGTACTGTTTGAACCCTAACCTGCCTTTGTATTTCATTAGGGATTCATCTACACTAATTTCTTTTTGGGGAATATACACTTGGGCAAATGTTTTCTGTAAATGGGTTATTAGGGGCCGAATTTTGAACAGTCTGTCATACTGGGGGTGTTCTTTTGGGAGGCACAGGGTATTATCACTAAAGTGCATAAATCGCAAAATCATTTCGTATCTAGTCCTGGTCATTGTTTTGGCGAATATAGGGGTATCATATATGGGGTTTTTACTCCAGTATGATCTAATACTTGGTTTTTTAACTATTCCCATTGTCATTGTAAGGGCCCAGAATTTCTTAAATTCTAAAATGTCTGTGGGATGCCATATTTCTTGCTTGGAAATGAATGCTGATGGGTTGGCGGCAATATATTGGTCTGCGTATAAATTTGTTTGCGACACAATTTCCCCCCAAATTTCTTCCCCCAAAAATAAATAAAAAAACTGAACATGGGTAAATCCTGCCACATCCACTTGAATTCCTGGGTTGCCTGTGAATTCAGGAATTTGTGTGCATAAATTGGCTGGTGATACCCATTCATCAGCAGGAGTGGCAGTACTTGTGGCAGGTCTTCGGGCAGTACTTGTGGCAGGTCTTGGGGCAGCTCTTGGGGCATTACTTAGGGCAGCTCTTGGGGCTTTTCTTAGGGCAGCTCTTGGTGCAGTTGCTGGTGCAGCTCTTGGTGCAGTTGTTGGGGCAGCTCTTGGGGCAGTTGTTGGGGCAGCTCTTGGGGCAGTTGTTGGGGCAGTGCGTCTTTTTTTCACAGAAGGCCCTGCGTCATCACTACTAGAGCTCTCACTCTCAGAAAACTGAGTGACGTCAAAGTCTGACGCTGTGTCTGTGGCTTCAGAGTCAGACGCCAAATAGGAATACGCCTCTTCTAACGTATACCTCCTCTGCATCTTATACACCTACTCTAAACTAACTTCTATAACTAACTATACCTAAACTTAAATCTATCCCTAAGCCTTACCCTAACACGCGTAGTCCCTGAACCTACCCAACCCAACTACCTATCTAAACTAGCTTATAATATAGAATAAAGTTTTTAATAAAAGTTTTTTTTTGGATTTTTTTTTCCCTACACTACTCCTAAACTTAAATCTATCCCTAAGCCTTACCCTAACACACATAGTCCCTGAACCTACCCAACCCAACTACCTATCTAAACTAACTTATAATATAGAACAATTTTTTAAATAAAATAAACTTTTTTTTTTATTTTTTTTATTTTTTTCCCTACGCTACCCCTAAATCTAAATCTAACCCTAAACCTTACCCTAACCCACTTATACCCTGAACCTACCTAACCCAAGTGCACTACCTATCTAAACTATATATATATATTTTTTTGTTTTTTTGTTTTTTTTGGGTTTTTTTTTTTCCCTAAACCTAAATCTAACCCTAAACCTTTCCCTAACACACGTCTACACTAAACCTACCCACCTACCTACCTAAACTATCTATACTATAGCGTTAAATCAATTTTTATTAAAAAAAAATTTAAAAAAATTACAAAAAAATTAAAAAAAATTTCAAAAATACAAGGGGGATGGGGGGTGTCCCACAGATCAGCAAACACTGATCTGCAGCAAATTGATCACTCCAAGAGTGATCAGATTGGGGGAACATATTGATCACTGCAAACCAGTGATCAAATGGTTAATTTTATCTTTTTTTTAACACTTTTTTTCACAGGAACACTCTGCAACGCTGGAACAGTATCTGACATGAAGTCTCTCTGTCTCTCTCCACCTCAGCAGTGTGCAAGATGGAGGGAGACAGAGATATATGACAGGGACAGTATTTACAAATACTGTCCCTGTCATTCAGCATTTGCAACATGGGATTCGCTCATCAAGCGAATCGCATGTTGCAACAAAGTTTCCATTGGTTGTTACTAAGTGTCCCGGTACCGGGACACTTAGTAACAAGCAGCCCACGCTCTCCCATCGCTCCGTGCGGCCGCGATGGGAGAGTTTAACCCATGACGGTGCAGGACCGTCATGGGTCCTTAATGGGATTGCAACCCATGATGGTCCTGCACCGTCATGGGTCCTTAAGGTGTTAACATCTATTACAAAAAAATATATATAACAAAAAAACAAATCACTACAATAATAGCAGGAGATATAACGCGTCTCTCTATAATGGAGCAAAAATCTATCCACGTAAAGGAAACAGTAATAATAAATGCTCAAATATACCCAAGAAAGATATCCACTTCACAACCAAGAGAGTGCCATGTCTCCACATACGGAGAACTGTCGATAATCCTCACAAAAGGCACCTGTGTTCACCGCATATGTATTAAACGGGAACCCACGTGCCAAACCGTTGGGAAGAAAAACCGCACTATCTGCAGTGAAAGATATATCACATCTCCCAATGGTGAAGTGTGAAATAAATAGTTTAATCACTTGAATTATAAAACCTGTGTGTATAGTCTACTCTAAAATCGGAAACCTAACACACAATAAGAGATGAACCTCTGCACACAATACAACGTATCAATATACAACAAGAAACAATATCGAAAGGCAAGGGCTATAAAGTTGAGATCAACAAAACTCTTTTTCCCAATAATAACAAATCTTTAATAAAAATATGCATAAAAATATAAATGAAATATTACTACATATAAGAAGTCCACATAAAGCATAACGTTGGTGTACACTTAGATGAAGGAGATCTCAATATATTCCGTTACATCATATGGCGCCTCTAAATGAATACAAAGGTGCATCTACAGAGCTTAAACCATGAACAGCACTTAAAGGTGTTTAGGAAACAAATATATTGTGTTGCACTATGCCAAGACTTAATGGCAGGTGGACTTAATAGTATTGTTCACTGTTGGATACTAAGTAACAAGATGACATGTAACTCACCACCGCCGTCTTCACTTGGACTTACTAGCCATAATTCACAGCTCTCATAATCGTATCAGTCTTCAAACTTTAACACCTTGTGGATCCAACAATCGATGTAATATAAGCTTCTGTAGTTTACATCCTTCCAGCCGGAAAATTTCCTCCAAATAAAGCTCCACAATAATACACCGCCTGTTGTAACTTGTAGTCCAACTACTAAAAATCAGCAAGTGTTTATAAAGTGGTCTAAGAATGCTACCACAATGGAAAACTTAAAAAATACTCTGTCAACGTGTTTCTGAATTGATAAAGTTCAACCAGATTGGAGAGGAGGTAACTATTTGGCCGCTATGTCACGTAGTGAGGCTAAATGGATATTTGACATACATACTCTTCAACCGAAGGGGTTAAATGCTGAATTCGAGTTGTTTGGTTTCCTTTAGATGAGTTCAATAAAGTTTTCTGTGTTTGAAGTAATATCGCTACACCTTTAATTGAAAGGCGGGCTTTTGAGATAAAAAGGTTGAGATCTAAAGGTGTTTTTTTTATACATATTTTTTGTCTCGAAAAAGGAAGGAGTCTCCTTCAGAAACGCATTGACAGAGTATTTTTTAGTTGGTATTTTTTTGCTGACCGTTTCTTAATATAGTGTAATATCATTACTTATATTTTTTACACTAGTGATAGTGCATTCAAGTTTCTACTTTGTACATTTATAAATGTACCTAGAATACTTAATAAATATCAACGATCATAATAAGGAATAAGGATATTTTAAGGGTCTGTATACAAAAACAAACAACAGTTTTTATAAATCTCCTCCTGTCTTCCCTTCAAGTCTTGGACTCACATCATTCTTTTTTATTCAAGGCCTAGATCTTAATTATACTGTAGATTCTCCATCACTAATTAATCATTCTACAAATATAGTTTATAATGGCTGTGGGGAGGTCCTGTTTTTTATGGAAAAAATACAATTTTACACTTTTTCTGTAGAAATTCCTGTGCAGATAGAACACATATAATGTATACTTTTTCATTACTGCCAATGCATTACCAGTGAGAATTTTTCTGTTTTCTGCCTATGCTGCCTATGGCCTAGAGAGTTTCTGCTGCAATACTACTTCTGCTGAAGTGGATAATCCCACAGATTAAAGTTGTTAGCAGTAACATAAGCCTTAAGGCTACATCCTTTTGCCCTATGTCCATAAAACTAACTTCCTACTTGAAAAATACTTGAAAAATAACTGTAGCTTGGGATATACCTTTGTGATACAACACATGACATCAGTTCTTAAAAACCTCTTTTTGTAACCCCAGCTGTGTACTTCTAAGTTACCTTTTGCATTTCTTGAAATCTTTCTAGCTCATTATGGATAGGCTACATAACAGAACTGTGTAACTTGATTGTTTTAACAACATGACTAATGGCTGCCCTGGTAATGGGTGTGGGGACTCTATTACTCACCTCAGCTAACACAGAGTAATCTTCATGCTTGCTTTTCAGAAGAGTAGCAGTAGGAAGCATGGGTATTATTGTTACAGAGGAAAATGTTGTCCCATCTACAACATCTACAGCACTGTTATTATGTATCCATTGTCACTGCTGCTAGTCCTCCCACCTCTTACATGCTGTTGTTTTATCTCCCAAACAGACCCAGGTGATATGTTGAACATAATGATGATAGTGTTGATTTATGCCATAAAGTATATGGTGTGGAATTATGTTATGTCCATCTTAAAATAATATATGAATTTTGACTCTGTTATTCTCAGTCTCAATGCAGGTGTAAGAATTGGATTGTTTTTTTGTATCTGCCTTCTATCGAACAGAAGTATTTTTTAACTGTCCGTGTCAGTGTTAATGTCTCGAAACCAATTTAATCTGCTTTCTCTCTCACCCCCCCAAGCACAAACTATCAAAATGCAGAACACTGACATCATGACAGAAATACATGGGGAAACTCTACACATGGGGATTTTATGGAAGGCTTGCCTGTGTTTGTGGGAGGCCCTGTAGGCTTAAATACCAAGCCTCCACTTTCTGCTACTAGTTTCTCGTTATGAGAATTCCCTGTGCGCTCGATAATCCTCTAGTGACAAACTTTCGGTAGCGCAGTTCCGGCTTTGGCACTTCCGCGTCATCGAAGCAGTCCTCGGCGTTCCAGATTACCGTGTGTTTCACAGCCTCAAAAAAAAAAAGTTTAATGGCAAGTCCAATCAAGGTGGCTTGAAGTAAGCAAGCCAACCCACATCCCTGTCTATGCATATTTGGTCACAATATTATGCTATAGGATCTCTTCATACTATTCATCTTTATCACTTTATGAGAATCCGTCAGTATCATTATATATACTTAACTACGATTTTCTTCTTTGTCATATTATCAATCTTATCTTATAAGTCACATTCTATGATCAATGTCAAGTATTAACACAATATTTTAAATACTATACAGACATTGTCAATTATTTCACTATTATGTTTTTAAATATATTATGCTTCCGATTCTTCTACATTAAATACTTAAGCAAATTTGGCAAAAATTATTTTACCAATTCGTTTTAAATATAATATGCTTCCGATTCTTCTACCTTCAGGACATATGCAAATTTGTTAAAAATTTATCCTCTCAAGTTTATCAATTTCACTAGATTCTAACCTTCATTTTAGCACATTTGATGCATATTACATCTTTTTATTAATCATGTTCCAGCTTTCTCTACCTAGTCTATTTACGCTAAATAGTATAACCTCACTTAATCCTTTCTGGTATAATACTTTTTTTTTATACAGAACCAATATCAGGTGTGTTCAGTTCTTTAAGATTGCAAGATTTTTACTTAATCTATAATTCATCATTAATAGCAGGTAAGAAAGAATATTTATTAGGTATGCCTCATATCAATCATGTACTCATCTCATGCTTATTTATCAATAGCTGATCGTGACTTCAAGCAACTTTCAATCTACATATTGAAATTCTTTATATAATCAATTCACCTCCTCACATAGGGTAGGTTTGTTTTCTGCCTTTTTTCCTTATGCTTTCTCTTTCTGTCTTCCTAGTACTTACTAGGCTATTTATTTTAGGTTTTCTATTCAGCAGGTATGATCTTTTTCTTAAGTTTATTCCCCTGTTTAGTCTAAACTATTTCACTTACTTGCCTTAACCGTGAGAACCGCAATAAGCCGCCTTCCTCTTACTGACGTAATGCGCAATAAGACGATTTCCCCATTGAAGGCAATTATCTACATTTTCCTCTTTTTAGTAAGCTCAAGTCAATTGCTTGGCACCTCTTTCTAGGATTCATCAGTTATTCTTTAATTTCTTACCTCTTCGCAGAGGCTGCTAGTAATGTCCCTTAGCAAGAAGCATCAAGCAATCACTTTACCCCCTTGTGATTAAGCATCACACTTACCTCACTTCTCTACAGAGGTTTGAAGGTATTCCACCCACCTTACCTCTTTAGAAAAGTCAAGGTATCTCATTCACTCTACCTCTTTTAGAAGCTGTAGTTTTATCACTAAGCTTTCCTATTACAGAGGCCAACTTTATCTTACTATCCTTACCTCTTCTCATAGGCCAACATTATCTCACTCACCTTACCTCTTCGCAGAGCCCAACGATATCTCACTCACCTTATCTCTTCATAGAGGTCGAAAGTATCTCAAATCTCCTTACCTCTTCACAGAGGCCGAAGGTATCTCACTCATCTTACCTTTTCGCAGAGGCCGAAAGTATCCACTCACCTTACCTCTTCACAGAGGCCAAAGGTATCTCTCTCACCTTACCTCTTCATAGAGGTCGAAAGTATCTAAAATCTCCTTACCTCTTTGCAGAGGCCGAAGGTATCTCACTCACCTTACCTCTTCGCAGAGGCCGAAGGTATCCACTCACCTTACCTCTTCACAGAGGCCGAAGGTATACCACCCACCTTACCTCTTCGCAGAGGCCGAAGGTATCTCTCTCACCCTACCTCTTCACAAAAGCAGAAGGTATCTCACTCACCTTACCTCTTCGCAGAGGCCAAGGGTATCTTTCTCACCCTTACCTCTTCGCAGAGGTCAAAGGTATCTCACTCAAAAAAAAACAAAAAAACTTTACATTATTTCTAGCAAAATGAATAATCAGGATCACGCTAGTACTGCGGTCAATCCAACAGCATCAGTTAACAAAAATACTTTGCCAGTGTCAAGAGGTTCTTCAATTCGGGATTGGATAGTCTCTAGCCTATTGGCGGAGTTATCTAGAAGACACATACCCTACTCTGCTTCAGCTCGCAAAGCCGAACTTTTCAAATTATTGTTCCCTACACCATCCTCTCCCAACAGTGCTATTAAGCCTAATACTCCAATATCACCTGTTAACTCTCAAGAGTCACAGTTAAGCCACATTACACATTTACTTACTGAGTTAGTCTCTGCAGTATCTAATCTAGAAACAGCAGTAAGTGATATTCAAAATAGAGTTACAGTTCTGGAAGAAGCTTCCTTCCAAGATCATCAATCTACTCCTACAGCCTATAACCTACACCCAGGTAATTCGCAAAGCAATATTCCAAGAACTACACATGCACACATGATACCGCAACATATCCGTAAAGATAAACTTGAAGGTAAAGAATTTAATTTGGTCCTTCTTCTAATTGCTTCAAAGGATCTTTCGGAACACAGGACTGTTAATTGCGGGGATGTTACAGTTACACTGAAAGCCAAGGACCCTAGACTATCCAAAAAGTTGTCTGTGGCTGAATTCGTCCTTGCTTTTAGTATCTATTGAGACATCCTGTGTTCCGCTTTTCCTCATAGAAGGGAAGAAATGGACCAATACTTGTTTACAATAGTTGATTTAGCTAATAAATATGGAGGTAGCACATTCTACGAATATCATTGTTCATTCGCTGCTAAAGCAGCAGCTGCTCTGGCCCAATTTAATTACGTGACAGACTGGGGCCCTTTGGACAATGAATTATTCTGCAGGCATTTCGCTGGTTTAAAGGCTCCAGTCTGTCAGTTTTGCCAGTCAGCCAGCCATTCCAACAATCTTTGTCCATTAGCGCCAATCAACCAACCTTCCACTTCCTCTAGCTATGCAAATCCACCAAGTCAGCCTAATACAACTGTTGCCTTTCCCCACCAGACTCATGACAAATTAGGCCGTCCTATCTATTACCTAAGAAACCAACCCATATGCAATAGCTACAATGATAGAGGCTGTTTTTTCCATGGTTTCCGTCTACTGCATATCTGTTCCAAATGTCAACAGTCTCATTCTAGAGCCATTTGTCCTAGAAACTCTTTTTCAAATAAAAAGCTCAGGGACTTGTATTCTGATGTCCTCTTTGACCTTCTTGCCTCTCACCCAGACTCTAATTTAGTTAGATATATAATATCTGGTATTGAAGAAGGATTTCATACAGGCATTGTAGCCACTCCATCCACACCTCTAGAATGTCCAAACTTATTGTCAGCTAAATCTGACCCCAAATTAGTGTCAAATCTTATTGACAAAGAATTAGAAAGCGATTTTCTCATCGGTCCATTTAATTCACCTCCTTACCCTATCTATAGAATTAACCCATTAGGAATAGATACTAGGAAATTTTCTGACAAGAGGCGACTTATCATTGATTTTTCAGCTCCACATGCTTCCTTAGCTCCCGGTATAAACTTTCTTATTCCTTCAGATTCCTATTCTCTCCAATACGCCAACATAGACCACGCAATTTCTCTTATCTCTCAAGCCGGCAAAGCCTGCTGGCTATCTAAAGCAGATATTTCCCACGCATTTAAATTATTACCCATAAATCCAGCCTTATGGAATCTGCAGGGGATCAAATGGGAGGATAAATATTATTTTGCTACCCGTTTGTCCTTTGGATGCAAGAGTAGTCCTAAAATTTTCAACATATTCGCTGATTTACTTTGTTGGTTACTCCTCAATCATTGCAAATGCCCAGCCGTCATTCATTACTTAGACGATTTCCTTCTCATTGAACCATCATATCACAAACCCTCCAGTTTAAATAAACTTTTACATCTTTTCAAGTCAATCAATATACCGGTTGCCGCTGAAAATACTGAAGGCCCGCTCACTACAGTAGAATTTCTAGGTATCCAAATAGACTCCATTCATTCAGAAATGAATATTCCCAAAGTCAAATTAGACTGAATAATTTCATTGGTACAATCATACATCAACAAAGAAATTATCAGTTTGCAAGAATTACAATCCCTCATTGGTTATCTATGCTTCACTATGAAAGTGATTCCGCAAGGCAGGCCATTTATCTCTTTTCTTCTAAATCTATACATGCTCAGTTCTAAGTCCCCTAACTGAAAAATTCCATTATCCGATGATGCTAAATCTGACCTCATTATGTGGTCTGTTTTTTTATGCCATTAGAACGGTCGCATGATGTTTCCTCCATCACCTAACTCTTCTTCCCCAGTAGTTAAATTTAGTATCTTCTCAAAACTGGGTTTTTCCGCCATCTCTCAGGGTGAATGGTTTTCGGAGCATTGGCCTTGTGAGATTTCGGAAGCTCCTGAATTAAAATCTTTTAGGCCCATTCAAGAAATTTACCCAATTATTGCTGCAGCTGCCCTCTGGGGTCACACCTGGACAGGTAAACCCGTAACATTTAATATTATTAATCCTGTTACTTCAGCATTAATTCTCAATGGCAGATCAAACTCTAAACTCACAATGAAATTACTAAGAAATCTAACTTGGTTGTCACTGTACCACAAATTTTTTATGTACACTTCTGTCAATCCTAATCAGGGTTACTCTTTTTCTGATACTTTAATTCCTTCCGATTTGCAGGTACTTCTCAACACCGAAGAAATAAAACCTCCATCACATCCTCCAGCATTCAAGGAACTGGCAATGCCCTAAGCAATTACTTATCTATGGCTTACAACATGATTAATAAAGCCTTAGCTCCTAACACCATGCGCACTTACAATAAAGCTTGGAGCACCTTCAATAAATTCGTAATTCAAACCAAACCTTTTCAACCCTACACGAACGACACTATACTAGCCTTTGCAGCTTTCTGTCACTCTAAACTTCACCTAGCCTATACTTCAATAAAATCCTATTTGGCAGGAATCCAACATCACCTAGCTGTTATCTACCCATTCAATCCATCCATATTTTCACAATACAAATTAAAACTTTTTCTCAAAGATATTAACAAAATACCTTCTCCTCAATCCAAATCTCGTAAACCTATTTCAAGTCAACTATTCAAACAACTATACGAATTACTTCTTACCAAACCTTTTTAGCAGAACACAAATATAATCCTACTCGCAGCCATAAGTTTATTATTATTTGGGTTTTTAAGACCTAGTGAATTCTTGGCTCGTTCAAAATCATCCCCATACATCGTTAAACAACAGCTTTTACTATTTAATGACCATTTTAAACTGTTTCTTTCTCATTCTAAAACTGATCAATCAGGTAAAGGTCACTACATTCCATATTACCATACCAAAAACCGTTGGTGCCCATTCTTTGCTCTTAAACAGTTGACTCAATTACTTAAACATTCAGACAATCAAAGCCCTTTACTTCCATTCAATGACAGCCCGCTCACTACATCAACTTTCACCCACTACCTCAGAATTATGTTAATTAGGTTGGGTTACAATCCAGCAGAATTTTCAGGTCACTCATTTAGAATAGGCGCAGCATCCTCAGCATCCCGCAATAAAGTCCCTCCTAACATTATTCAGAAATGAGGTAGATGGAACTCATCCTGTTATACAAGATATATTCCTAATCCAGAAATTGAGATTCAAGAAGCCCTTACCACCCTGACTAATTGTTAATTTTGTTTTGCAATTAATAAAATATTTTTCCTACTATTTTTGGCCTCTTATTTGGTTCACCACGTCATTTGTACACCTAGGCCTATTAGAGGCCAGGTATGAGCACATCTATTAATAGTATCAATTACGCTGTAAGCGCCGACCACAAACATTATTATCATCATTGAGTTCAATGCAGTAGAAAAATGCACTTTTCATGTGAATTTCCATGGAAAGTGAGAAGTGCTGTTTTTGCATTTTTTGCCTATTAGGTGAATCAAGCTCCAGGCATTTTCTTTTGCCCTTACCTGTTTCTGTGTTTTGCCCTTTTGCCTTTAAGGTCTGTCCTTCCTGATTTGGTGTACGTTCAAAGCCACATTACAATTATATCCTGTTAGTAACTGCTGGACCCAGTCTTGCTTCAGTATGTTTTACTCAGTCCAGTTCATAGTATGATTCTTAGGACTAGCAACTATTCTAGTTCCTGTTCCAGCATTGTTTGAGTCTCTGTGTTGAAGTCTGCACCTGCTTTACTTCTGCCAGCTTGCTACTTGGCATCTGGCTATGGTTCCTTTATACTGCAAATCTATTTGTAGCTGAATCCTTTCTGTTCTGTTAAGACATTAGTGTATCTGATGTTGATTTAACCTATTTTGCCCAATCCACAAGTTGCTTAAATTGCACTGTCTCAGTTTTGCCTTCAGATAAATTCTAAATTTCTATTCAGTACCATATTCAGCTTGTGGTGATTATCCTTGTGCTGGCTGGGATCAGCAGAACAGATTTTAGCTGTCATGTTGCTAATGCCCTGCTTAGTGATCTTTGAACAAAGTATTCTTGACTATTTGGTTTATAAAAAAGCTTCAGTCGCTGTTAGTTCTAACATTGCCATGTTGCTGTTTACAATCTATTTGCTTAATACATGGAATGTTTGAATCTTACACCTGCAGTTATGCCAGACTTTACTTAAGGACGTAACTAGTGTACTTTTAGTTTTAGTTCTCTCCTTGCTGGTTGCTCTTTTCTGTGATTCTCCCCAACACCAGTTTATAAAGATATATTGGTCAGTCACCCTGACATAATAGTAGATGTGTAAAGAGGGGCAGCTAGCTTAACTAGTGGAGAGGTATCTGACATTGCAGTTAGCACTTTTTATCCAGATTAGGCAGCAACAAGACTGGGTCTGAGGCATCACCACAGTCTACATATGATCTCAAGCACTGTACTCTAGTAGTGGTGTTGGATGGGGCCACTGAGTATCTCTCCTTAGCTGTTCGATCTGGTCACTGTGACAGGTGAATAATAAGAAATAATAATAATGACTAGTTCACCAGTTTGGTGGAATCAGGAAGCATTATGAATAATGCATTTTTACTCATGCTACCTTTAAGTTCATGATATTTAAAGTTATATCAACTTATTTCATTTTTCAGTGTTAAATTCCTTTAAAAGGGAAATGTCCTACAGGAAAATCTGTCTCTTAAAGACCTGAGCTGTGTGAAATGGATTGAAATGGGTGATGTATTTAGAAAAGTAAGGAGGAGAAATAAATTATTCTCATTACTTTAACCCTTTGATTGCCAGAAGGATGTGCTCTGCAGTATGTTGCACACCCCTCTGGCACTAGAAGGGTTAAATGGGGCCTTTAACGCCTTGAATACTAGAGTGGTCTCAAATGTTTGATTCCCAATGTGTTGGCATGGTCAGCTCTGCCACAGGGGACAGTGGGGTCCATACCTACTTTCCATTCCTTCCTACCTCCTTCATTCTTCCTGTTTAAAAATAAAATACATCCCTCCCTTTCTGGATGCTCAGGTACAGCTAGAACAAGTCCAGTTCATCCAGGTGGTGACTGTGAGTCATCCTCAAGTGAAACTTTATTTTTTGCACAAATGAAGTAGCCTGTCAGATGATAGCACAATACAAAGAGACCTACAGTATATATGGTCCCATAGTACTTGCCTGAATAATATTCCCACTTAGGGCATGTCAGTTTATGTACTGTGCTATGGTCTGACTGGCTACTTCATCTGAGAAAAAAACAGCTTTCACTTATAAAAGGCTGATTTTGCAGTGAGTGAGCTTCCCAGCAAGCCCCCCACACATACCTTCTGCTCCCATACACACAAGGACAATGGTACACCTTCCCTAATCGCTTGTGATGCAGATGACAGGAGCCCAACCAGCATCTCTGCCAGAAGCTTGTAGAAATGGGATCCCCCGCTGTGAGGAGCACTGTGCTTTGGTTCCTTTCTCTTTGCAATAGCTTTATAATTACATTTTCAAACCCATATTCTGTATGCTTGTCATTTAAAGGTTAATATTGATTATTTGTTATTATTTATGGAGCTCCAACAAATTCTCCCACACTGCACAAAACTGGGGAGAGAAGAATGTGCAATGAAACACAAACAGATAGAAACAAATGGGAGAAAAGGGCCTGGTTGTATGAGTTTACAGTCTAAATGGTGAAGAAACATAAGAGATACATGGTAAATTCATATGATTTCAAATATTATATAGGTGTGGGTAATGTTTACCCTGGAGTTGCACTGTGAGGTACTGTGGACCTCTAGGGATGCAGTGTCATATAATATGTGACTGCCAAAGGGAAAGTTCCACTGGAACTGGCCAGTATTTTATGGGTGTTTAATGGTGTGCTGTTCCCCTGTACCCAGGAAAAGGCTTTGTTCTAATAGAGAACGGAAAATCATTGAAAAAAACTTCATTTTCCTTATGACATCTGCAATGGTGGTATTAAAGGGTTGTCCACATAGAACTTGTGCACTGGTGGCTCTGTCAGAATAAACTAAAGTTTTAAAATTGTTTTATTTAGTACTGCTGTTATTTGTTTTCTTAATCAGTTCTGTTACATTATTAGTGGCCAGAGTGCTTGAACATCTGATACATAATATTCTTTGGCAATTCCTACCAGCTAAAAAGCATTAGAGAAGCCACTTCACAATCCCTCTCTGGCATTCAAACTTTGAAAAGCATATTTAAATGAATGGGAAATATGGGAATTTCTGTTGTTATCTTATGGTGCAATTGGATTGTCCCAGCATTGAAATCCTTCAATTAGTACCTCAGCATCAAAAGTGTAAATGTACCAATCCATTGGGTGTGGGAAAAAGGTCCCATTGTGCTCCCATTAAAAAATCTGTGAAAATCACATGGCTGTCTGCTTTTTTGTGGGAAAATCCTCTTTAAATAAAACCCTTAAAATCTTTGCTGTTTTTGCACATTGCCAAAAATGTTTAGATAGTTTTTAAATGCCTACAAAGTTTTCACCACTTTACTTACGTTTTGTGTTTTCGCTATAAAAATGTGATGTTTCCAATACACAATACATACAGCTAGTGAGAGTGAGCGTGCTAGGCTGTTGTGATTTTATTAGTGAAATTGAAGGAGAGGCTCATAGTGTGTGCTATCACTATGAGCACCTGGAATACAAGTAAAAGGAGAAGCTGGAAGGGCCGTTATGCATCCAGTGAGTCTGAGGAGGAAGTGACCACTACCAGCTTTGAAGGGTTCAGATGCCCTGTAATGGGGAAAATAGTATCATGGGCAATGGTAGAAGATGGTAGTAGTGTGAGCAGCACAGGTCAGCTACCTGGGCCTGCTGACAGTGCTGTGACTGCCAGTGTGTCTTGTGATTCTCAGGAGGGGGGAGAAGATGATGGGAAGTGTGACAGCAGGAGACTCTAAGTCACACTTGCCATACCCAAGCAGTCCCACTACTACTACTAATATCCAACAGCTACAGACTCAGAGTGTTAGGAGCTAGGGAGGGGTGATACTTGTGGTGAAGACCCAGAGACTGAAATGGATGTGGTTGCTGTTAGTTATAGTGAAACAGCTGGTGGACCTAGCAGTAGATCCCCCTGCTGATGCTGGGGTGGAAGGGGAATTGATGAGGAGCAACCAAACTAAAGATCAAGGAGCCCACAACATCCCCCTAACTCTGTGATTCTCCTTCTCCCTGGTATTGTCCCTAATGCTCATGATACCGAGAGAGGCAGAACTGATGGCTAGCAGCAGTAATACCACCATGAGCACAGACCAGCTCCCTGTGCCTGCTGCTAGTGCTGCCAGTCTGCCTTCTTCAGCTCAAGAGATAGCAAGTGTGACAGTAGGGGACCCTCTGTCACAGTGGTCATCACCTCTAACTGGTGAGACTGTAATAGAGCATCAGCAGCAAGTAGGGACTGGTGGTGGTGGTGATGATAATGAGGATGATGGTGAGGCAGCTGGGTTAGAAAAGAGATTAATGGCCTTTTTAGTCCAAACTGAGAAGGAATGGGAGACAGATATAGAAATGGGGATGGGCATTACCACTACTACCAGCAGTGAGATTGCTGCTGTAATTCCTGCTGCTGCTGAGTTGCAAGGGCAGCAGGATGATAATGAGCAGGCTAGTATGCCACAGACCACAGTGGACACAGTGGGAATGGGGTCCAGTAGTAGTGATGTGGAACTAGGGCAGGTCACACTTGCTAGCAACAAAACTCCTGGTCCTAGTTGTAGTGCTGATTCTGAGGCAGCAGCAGCAACATCATCCTCTGCCCCAGCTAGTGAAGGGGAATGTGGAGGAGAAGAAGAAAGAGTCCATTCTTCTCCACCTTTCCACTCCTCCCTGAGGTCCTAGGCGTGGGACTATTTTTCTTTTGGGGCAGGCACAGTGCTATCATCAATAATGGCACTGTGCACAATTTGTGATAAATCAGTAAAAAGGGGAAAGGAAGGAACCCACCTTGGTACAACCACCCTCATAACACATATGAAACACAGACACCATGACATTTATGTGAAGAATATTAAAGCCAAACCCCCACCAAAGAAAGGGCACCACTGTTGCTGTACCCCCGACTCTCCCCAAAGGCAACAAAAGAAGAGACGTAAAAGAGGAGGAAGAATAGAGAAACCCAACCAGAGCCTGAAGGATCGATGGTAAGCGAAACACTTGGCTCGCCATCACCTTCTTGATCTAAGGTATGGCCATGGGAAGACATAACTACATCTTCTGGTCCACCTCATTCATTGTTACCCCCACACCAACTGATAGCCATTTTGTAGATGTCAGGATGTGGCAGTCTGTGTACACCCATTGTACAGTGTATGGTGCGCTAACCACACGTGGCAATGTGATGGAGGATAATTGTAACCGGGCATCAACTGGCTTTTGAGGAGATTCCATCCCACTGAATACACTAAGCTGGTGGCAGGGAGAGTTCCTCACTACTATTAAAACTGCAAGTTGTCACGTGTCCTAAGTGGGGAATGGACAAGGGGCATAGTGATAGCAGCAGTACTTGGTTTCTGCTGGGATGATTTCACATTGGGGACACTAAGCGTCATGGTGTTTGTGCCAGGTGTTTGATGTGAGTGCCGTTGTGCCGATTGTTCTGAGTCCTTCCCTTATTTATTACACAAACACACACACACACACAGTGCACATTGCAGTTCCTGATGTGAGACACAGTTCCTGCTCTCATGGGAAACATGTGTAATATATATGTATATTATTTTATCCCAACAACACACCCATGATTTTGGAGGAGGGACAGGAGGAGAAGCATTTTTGACCAACTTCTTTTCTCCCCATATACATGAAGTGGTGATGCTGCTATTTCTTAAGGAGCATAACTGGAGCTAGTAGTGGCAAGTGAAACCATGATCATCATCACCCATATCACTGCTGTTGTTGATCCCTTTTCCTTGGAGCTGCCTAATTATCCTGCTGCTTAAACTACTCAGCAGCAGCAAGAACAGCAATTGCAACTGCCACAATGACCAGCTAGCACTAGGACAGTAGGGCATTTTTTTTTCTCAGGGATTGTTTCTTGAACACAAACCAGAGACCTACAAAAAACAAATAATGTTTGGAGGCTTGTTTCTAACAAGGCTAAGTCCTACAGGTCTGTGATGCTAACAAGCCTAATAGATAAAAATGCAAAACAAGAACAACAAGAGGGCGCCCAACAGTGTCTTAAAGGCCAACTTGATATGACACAGTATAATCTTCAATATTTATACTCACAATTGGAGGTGGTTGTCATTGACATACTCCAATAAACAACAAATACACTTACAGAGAAATATGCCTGTCTCTGTTCAGGAAACTTCAGCTTTGATCTGGACAAGGAATGGAAAGGGTGCTGCTCCAGGACTTTGTAAAAAATGATTTAATTAAAAATATAAAAAAGACAACAAAGGTCTTATATTAATAACAAAAATGTGACTGCCAATCAAACACAACATTTCGCAGATCAACTGCTTTCTCAAGTGGTAGGCAGATGCACAATAAACGAAACAAACTACAAAGGAAACAGCACCAAACCCATAACTTAAATAGCCCTCCCTCCCCCCATGATAGGCCAGTGGATGAAAGCCTCATGGAGCTATCTCTTAATAAATGCGAATAAAATTTAATACTACTGTATACTACCTGTATCATATATATACCCAAAACAATAGGAAATGGTCTCTCTAATAGAAAAGTATAAGAAAAATAACTAACAAACTGTATACCCTTTCGGTGAAGTAAATTGATCCTATTTAAATATATAATATTCAAATCTAGAACTATATCAACCTATATATTTCACCAAAAAGGGTATCCTCCATATCTTAAATCCATAAATCAAAAAAGACACAACAGGAAAAGACTCTCCTTTCTGATCAACCGGAATTGGTAAATTACAGCACCCGATAGGAAAGTCCATACATATTGAGAGAACATGTGGCCAATCAAAACTCTTGTTACAGAACAGAATCTAAGATACAACGCATCCTATAGGAGGAAGATCGAATTGCCCGTTTCAGTATCGTCCTGGTGGATATTGTGAGGAGCTGCCGTTAGAGAGTTACTGAGTAGGGGACAGTACTCAAAAAATCCCCGAGCAAGATTTTCAGAAAACATATAAGTGTTATTCTGGGCGATATTGTGAGTATACTTCATAGAAGATTGAAGATTGAAGATTTTAATACATTCTGATCCTTGGAATAATACACTAGGAGTGCCTCTTGTTTTTATGTTTTCTTTTTTCATAATAGGTAAAAATGATCTGATTCTCAGGGTGTGTCGTTAAGAAGCCTTATAGATAAAAATTATTTCTGATGGGATTCTTCAGGGCTTTTGATGCTAACAAGCTAAATTCCTACAAATCAATTTTTCTTAGGACTTGGGCCTAAAAAGTTTACCACACAGGATAATAAAATATATATGCTTTATTTCCCTATGCATTTCATAAGTTGAAACTCACTTTGTCAAGGGGTAAAAGATAAATGACAAATGCACTAATTTATAAACAAATAGAATATACCAAATAATTAGTGTGCACATATCATTACCATCTCTTTCCCGCTGTTTGTCATACACAAGAGATGGAGATGGCTTACGTTATTAAAAAAACACTTCATTAAACATAAGGTATAAAATAAAATGAAATGCCACTAATGGGACTGGAATTACTCTTAATCATATTGGTTTTGTTTGTGCATCTGCTTTGTAGACATTTTTATTTGCCTATTGGTGCTTTTGATCCAGCAATTTCTTGCAATAAAAAACCCAGCTTCATGTTTTTTTTAATCTCCTTTTTTACCTTTTCTGAAAACATTTATTAGTAATGGCCAATTGTTCCCTTTCAACCTGCTTTTTAGGACTTTATCTGTACCCCATGGGACCCTAATGAGTGTTTTGATACACGGGCATTATAAATAATACATTGATATTATGTACATACATATATTCTTATGGATTCTATGATTACTTATAAACAAGAGTTCATGTAGGATGCCTTATTTTGATTTTATTAACATCTGAATGCTCTTACTATGTTTTGATTTAATTAACATCTGAATTATCCTACTATGTAATGACCATATGGGTCCCATTAGTGGCATTCTATTTTATTTTACTCCTTATATTTAATTAAGTGTTTTTTTTTAAATAATGTAAGCCGTCCCTGTCTCTTGTGTATGAGACTAACAGGGGCGTAGATGGTAATTTGGAGTGATACATAGTCCCAATCGAGGCTTGATTGCAACTCATTCCGGTAATACAGTCTATCCTGGGAACGAGACAAGGACGATCCTGCACGTTGCAGCCTCTAGTCTCAATATGATATCTGTTTTCACTGGGACAAAACCAACAAATGAGATAACCCATCTAGAATGGTATGTGTACACTTGTTTTTGGTATATTCCATTTGTTTATAAATTAGTGCATTTAGTTAGTTTAAATTAGTGCATTTGTCATTTACATAGGGAAATAAAGTATATATCTTTTATCATCCTGTGTGGTCAGTGATCCTGTGAGAACAATGCATTCTGTATGTGATTTCTCATATTCTATCTGTTGAGTGCATTTCTTTTGGGGGACACTATTACAATCCTTTTGGCTCACAGAGTTACTCTTAGAGGGTGTGTATTATTTTTATATTTAAGGACATGTCATTGAGAACAGGAAGAATACATGCACTGAATGATGATCTCAGAAGTGAAGAGTTCCACATTTGTGTAGAATTTATATTATATGTGCGCTTCCTAACAAGAATCTATACTGTAAGTGCATACAATCAAAGCTTTTGTGTGTTCTGACATTACTGATTGCTCTCAGATGTCCTGCACTCTTTTTTTCTCTTTGTTATGAATACATTAGAATACGAAGGTGCCACTGTTGTCACCATAGAATATGCTGCCTCTGTGAGGCTATTAGCTGACTGAACACTAAATCTTTGAGGTCATGGTAGGAGCGCTCTGGTCCATTTCTATCTCTCATATTTCAGGGCCATTTTAACAATAAGGGGAAGTGGGTAACTGCCTAGAGCCACTAATCGAAGGAGAGAAAATCTTACTATCATACAACACAGACTGTTGCAAAGTGTACTGTGAACTAGAGCAACCAATATAATCTACCTAGTGTGTGAAACTAGGTTTTATTGGAAAAAGTTTGTGAAAACTCAGTATTTTGTTAAGTTATTATTGATGTGAGAGCTTAGCATTGTGGTAACCTAGTTGTGAGCACATCCATATTCTGTAAAATGTATATAATTTTAGCTCAATATGAGTGAAAGGGAAATATGTAGTATTTACTTAATCCTTTGGAGAGCTCTCCAACACATTGTAAACTATCACAATAGGGACCTCTCTAGCATCTAGAGTGTGTGAGCGTGTTCATGTACAGCGCTCGTACTGTATAAATAAGCAGCCTGTTCTAGTAGTTTTTGTGCCAAGCGATGCTGTCAGTGGCCAGTGTGATCAGAATAGGCTTCACTCACAATTTATGTATGCTCATAATCAATTTATAAGTTACCAGTAATGTAATAAATAAAATTTAACATTGTGGTGTCAAATCCAATTAATAAAGCAGCGACACTATAAAAAACATAATTTATTTAATGTTCTACTTCATTTACTTCTCCTCTTACCGGAGAGCTGAGTGATGGATAGTCTGCACGCTACAGGACAGGGTATGGTGTGAGCGCTTGAAGTGGAGGACCTAGGCGACATAGTACCTCATTTGCAATGAGTGCACGAGCATGCTTCACACACACAAGGACAAAAAAAAAATTATGGGCCGTCTCTTCCCCTGTGACTGACAAGACACAGGGAGAGCTGACACATGCGCAGTATTACTTTTTCGGTAAGATGGCGCCACTCTCCCTGGTCATGAAGCGTTCTTATAAGATACTTTTTATTAACATAGACCAATAGCACAGTGGTTACATATACATAAAGAGCATCCGGTTAGGCATATCTTTCAGACTAGACAAAGTTGTTGGAAGGTTAAAGTTCCGCTTTAAACTCCTAACACAAATCAATGTTTCCTCAGGTTTTGTGCCTCTAATACGTGCAAGTCCTACAAATCAATGTTTCCTCAGGGAATGGGCCTAATAAAAGTCTAAGTCTTACAAATCATCCTCTACAAAATACGCTATCACCTCAAATATCAGTCTGCCCCAGTCGCAACTAATGTCAGGGAGTTCCTGTCTCTGTTATGCTACATACAAATTTACATTTTTATATTTTTTAGTTTCCCCTCCAATACCAATTAACAACCTCCTAAAAAAATTCCTTGTTCAACTAATTCTTTCCCCAGACTCCACCTACCAACACAGACACCCTCATAACCCTGTTATACCGTGTTTCTTTTTTTTTCTTTTAACTGTACCACCCCAATCGCAGTCAACAACCCCCCCAAAAAAAATTCCCTGTTCAACTGATTGTTTCCCCACACTCCACCGATCCAGGAAGCCTCATACACCTTTTATACTATGCCTTTGGAAAAAATTAAATTTGCTATGTGTTGTGTGTAAATTCAATTTTCCCATTGATTTCAATGTAATGAGCTGGGTGAAAAAAGCAGAAAAACTTCACTTTTTGCCAGAAATTTCTGCCAAGTGTCATTATTCAGCGATTTTGGTTTGAGGTGAAAATTTTTACCCATCCCTAGCCTTAAATTGTAAAGCACTGCTTACACTTGTGGCACTATATAAATAAATGTATTAATTAAATCATTCATTTAAGTGCATTTATCTCATTAAAGTTTCACTTGATCGCTTGATCAGGTCTTCTGGGTAAAGACCTGCCAGTAAACCTGTGCGATATTGTTAGTACCAATGCATCATTAGAAGAACTGAAGCAAGCACACTTTGAAAAGTGACCACTTGCATTCCCTCACTGATCCTGCGCAAGATTCAAGGAGCGAGCCAGGTCATGTGGTTTAGATGGGCATGACTGAGGATTCATGGGCTGTCAAGAGGATTCACAGAAAAGACCTGTGGGAGTGTCTTGTGCACCATAAGGTACATTGCAGTACAGCTTGAGCTGAACGTTGCATCATCAGATAGTAAATTCAATTAAATACAGGGGACAGAGAGAAAAGGATAAAGACCTAATCTTACTGAGGTGAAAGTTCCACTTTAAACTTGTGTTAGGCTAAAGCACTGAGGAAACATTGATATGTAGGACTTTTTCTTGTTAGAGTCACAAGCCCTGAGGAGTCAGAGATCGTTTTTATCAATTCAGCTTGTTAGCAACACAAGCCTGAGGAATCAGAGATAATTTTTAAAAATTCGGCTTGTTACATTACTGTCAGGACTATCACGTACTGGTAGGTAGTTCACTCTCAGGAGCTGGAACCCAATTGCAGGGAGGCACACACCTGTTCATAACCACACTAAGAGGGGCCTGAAAATGAAAACAGATCCCTCCCACAGTGAGAGTATGCACAGGGGCAAATACAGAAAATGCAGTACTGAATCAGCAGACAGAGGCGTAGTCACAGGCAGGTCTGTGAGAAAAAAAAATATGCCCTACCGGCCAAATGCCAAAGGTCATGTTCCGGTGGCCATTGTCAAATGTCCCTGTGTTACTGCAGCATTTATGACTGCTGTTCTTGCTGCTGCTGAGTTGTTTAAGTAGCAGGATGATTAGGCAACTCAAAGAAAATTGGATCAACAACAGCAGTAACATGGGTGATGGATGATCATGGTTAGTGTTGAGCGAGCACCCCGATGCTCGGGTGCTCGGGTGCTCTGACCGAGCACCGCCGGAGGCTCGAGTGCTCGGCCGAGCACCCGAGCCCCATTGACTTCAATGGGGCGACACGAGCATTACACCAGGCACCCCCTGCTCTGATGAGGGGAGGGTGCCTGGTCAATGCCCCCTTCATCTCCACAATGTCCCCCTTCATCTCCGCAATGTCCCCCTTCATCTCCGCTATGCCCCCTTCATCTCTGCAATGCCCCCTTCATCTCTGCAATGTCCCCCTTCATCTCCGCTATGCCCCCTTCATCTCTGCAATGCCCCCTTCATCTCTGCAATGTCCCCCTTCATCTCCGCTATGCCCCCTTCATCTCTGCAATGCCCCCTTCATCTCTGCAATGTCCCCCTTCATCTCCGCTATGCCCCCTTCATCTCTGCAATGCCCCCTTCATCTCTGCAATGTCCCCCTTCATCTCCGCTATGCCCCCTTCATCTCTGCAATGCCCCCTTCATCTCTGCAATGTCCCCCTTCATCTCCACAATGTCCCCCTTCATCTCCGCTATGCCCCCTTCATCTCTGCAATGCCCCCTTCATCTCTGCAATGTCCCCCTTCATCTCCGCTATGCCCCCTTCATCTCTGCAATGCCCCCTTCATCTCTGCAATGTCCCCCTTCATCTCCGCTATGCCCCCTTCATCTCTGCAATGCCCCCTTCATCTCTGCAATGTCCCCCTTCATCTCCGCTATGCCCCCTTCATCTCTGCAATGCCCCCTTCATCTCTGCAATGTCCCCCTTCATCTCCGCTATGCCCCCTTCATCTCTGCAATGCCCCCTTCATCTCCACAATGTCCCCCTTCATCTCCACACTGTCCCCCTTCATCTCCGCAATGCCCCCTTCATCTCCGCAATGCCCCCGTACCTCCAGTCCCTGGTGGTCCAGCGGAGCGTCTTCAGATCTGTGCCTCCTCCGGCACAGATCCCCGCCACCCGAACATGGCGGGCGAGCACATGGCGGTACTCGACGAGTACCGCCATGTGCCGAGCAGAGCGATGCTCAAGCCGATCCGAGCATCGGACGAGCATGCTCGCTCAACACTAATCATGGTTCCACTTGCCACTACTAGCTACAGTGATGAGCCTGAGGCAGTAGCAGAACCACCACTTCAGGTATATTTGGAAAAATTAAGTTGTCCAATAATACTTCTCCACCTACCCCTCTTCCAAGGGAAGGACTAGGGACAGTGGGCACATCTGCACTCACATCAATCACCTGACATAACTATAACCAAACAACATGACACTTAGGGTCCCCAGTGTGAAATCATCCCACAGGTAACCAAGTAATGCTGCTGTCACTATGCCCCTTGTCCACTCCCCACTAAGGACACATGGCAAACTTGCAGTTTAATAATAATAATAATAATAGTAATAATGAACCCTCTCTGCCACCAGTTTAGTGTATGTAATCTTCTCAGAGTCTGCTGAACGCCCTGTTTGAGATTTTCCTCCACCACACTGTTATGTGTGGTCAGCATACCACACAGTGTGCAATGGGTGGATAGGAACTGTCACATCCTAACATCTACTGAATGGCTACCAGGTAGCGGGGGGAGGTAAAAATGGATGAGATGAATTGCCAGAATATAACGAACAGAAAAATTATACATTTAAACATAAATAGAAACAAGATTACAAAATAATACATTAGCATTTTGTATAGAGTTACATGTTGTTTTTAAATATATAGAAGAGGTTATTTTTGGTGCATTTAAACTGGCAGAAGATTTTTTTTGTTAGATTATTCCAGGTCTGTAGGTGAAGGCAGATTGGCCTTTTTCTTTTTTGCAGTTGGAATGGTCAGTAAAATGCTAGTAGAGATAAGTAATGAGAGCTGGACCTGAGCATACTGCCTAGGTAGTGACACAGTTTTAAGTAAAGTAGTCACAAACTAACCGAGAAAGGTGAATGGTAGGTCTGAATTTGGGCATTAACCAGTCAAGTTTTTTGAACATGTCACAGTTACAGGTTTTGTTACTATTGGACAAAAAGATATTTGTAGGAATCGACTGGGGCTAGGTTACATTAGACTTTGCTATGATGGTTAAATGTGTATTGTGGAGTTTATGTAATTTGTGCTTTATACCAAACTAGTAAACTAGCAACAAAGCACAGCACTGTCCAGCAAGAGAAGGCAGGGTGATGGTGAGTACAACATTAAACTGCCTGACACTACAGCTTTGTTCGAGTGGTAGGCACAGCACCTCATTGATTGCATGTTTTATTTATAAATACATATTGGAAGTATAGGGGATAAGGTGCTCTCAGTAGTTTCATATGTCATGTCTGTGAAAGGCATGGAATGCAGGGAGATAGCTATGTTATTGAATCCCAGTGTGATGCTAACACCTTGTTACCATAGAGAGCTTTAAGAGCGTTCCATGAGGTTTAGGGAAAGGAACACGGACAGGTGTTCATTTTATTTAGTTTTAGTTAACCCTTCTACTTTAAGGAAAAAACCTAGAGGGTTTTACTTTTGCTAAGAATATATCTTCTTCTCAAATGAGAAACGATTGCTCTTTTTTAAGAGCATGTTACTGCATTGTGGGCACTACTCAATAAGCTGAAGAGAATCAATTCTTGAGCACACAATCTGTTCAATGGGAAAGAAAGAAATATTCTACACATCCCCATTGATTTGTTAGCCCTTGAATGCTGAAAAAGGTCTCAAATGCATTGAAGTAATAAAATTGTCTAATTTATCCAAAAAGCAAAATTGTCTCGTGACTGATGCTTGTAACTTTGTTTTGTGTTTTGGTGCCATCTATTTAGCACTTGAGCCAAAAGAATTAAAATAAAATTAAACTGATGAATAAGCAGAATATGCTTTTAGAGAGCAAACCACAAAATCCTTTGTGATTTAGAAGTACAATAAAGTCTTTATTAACCAAATAATGTTACTATGCTACAATGCCAAACTATTAGAAACGTTACCATATATAGAAGATTATAAAAGCTATAATAAGATGTTTTCTCTGTGTAAACATCTCCTCCTTTGCAATGCTTATTTTTAAAAATCCTGCTTATTGTTAAGTGGAATGATTATGTTTTTGTCCTTTAAAGCTGGGCTATTAAACTATGGCTCTCAAGTACCACATGCAAGAGACAAAAGAAGACTGTACTTGTGCAGAAACTTGAGATAATATAAAACCAGCTTTATTCGGTTCAATAGAAACAAACAGCACACATATTAATGGTCTTATGCATTTCGCCCATGTGGTGATTAGTCATAGACCTAAATCAAACAACCTACTACCCATACAATTTAAGGATCCACTAGCCACCGCCTACAGCGATTAACCAGTCATGACAATTCATGCATTCAAAAGCTAAGTTTGCAAATATACTAATTCAAAAAGAGACAATTGTAACACAGAATAATTCAAGTAACAGTGGAACCAATGTCTGTGTCAAAATATGGGTTTAAAAACAAAATTCAATCAAACAATTAAAACAAACATACTAACTAGTAGAATTATACAGAGTCCTGAGCAGTCAAGTACCTATTAGTAGATGCTTGGAAGCAGAGAATAGCGAGTTATGTTAGGGATCAGAGGAGCCCTCGGGAATATCCTTGCTGCAGCCAAGGCTGTAGTAAAGGTGCTGGCCGCGAAGCCAGATGTCTGACACCAGATGAGCCAGGGCCGCGACCAGGATGAACACCATTTGGACTTGATGCCTGAATAGGAAACTGTAGGAAGGACCCCAGAGTGGAGTAGGAAACAGGAGCAGACCTGAGTCTAGACCCAGAGAGTGGAAAGCAAAATAATTATCTATCCAAAAGCTAGAAGCTAAGACTAGCAAGTGGAAAAAATGGAACTTGGAAGGTCAGAAGAGACTAGAAATCTATCCTAGAGAACACACTAGGTGCTAGAACTAAAGGAAGCTATTCAATAACAAATAATCTAACCTGACAAAAAGGGAGAAGGAATAGCTCCCTAAGGACCCTCAGAATAGTACCAAGTGTATATGCACTGTTCCAGGAAATGAAGGAAGACTGGCTCTGAGTGGTAGCTGGAAGCCAGGTAGGCTGAGACCTGATAGACTGAAATGCTGCTAGACAAGAGAGATCTGTCAACGAGCCAAAAATCCCAACCCAGGCTAGAACCCCCCCCGCCTCCACCAAAGTGCAAAGCCCCTGGTCAAAATACAGGACCAAATAGGGCTGAGGCAGCCTGTAGGTGGCATGTCTGAGTAATGGGTGACCTTGATTACTGGCGGGATAGTGAGTGAGCAGTAGACTGGGCACAGTGCAGCCTTGGATGGTGAGGAGGCTTGCCGGTAGGGGTGGGTGAAAATTGTCGCCATGTTCCTGTGGGAAATTTTGTGAAAACCACGTTGTTATCTGCTTATTGGCCATAATTTTTCGCCATTTTTTCAATGGCTAGAAAGTTTCCGCCATCGATTTGTGTTGTTTTCACACTTCTGCTATAAAAACGTGATGTTTTTGCTGAAGGCAGATACAATAGAAGCAGCTACAGAGCGAGAGAGACGTGCTGTGCTGTTCTCGTGTGATATTTTGCAAAAAGTGAGGCAGGAGAGGCTCATAGTGACTCCTATCACTATGAGCAGGGTAAAAAATAATCAATGGAGGAGCTGGAAGGACCATTATGTGTCCTCTGAGTCTGAGGAGGAAGGGACCACTACTGTACCAATGCTGTCCAGTTCCCCTAAATCACCCCAAGGGATCTTGGGGAATTTAATGAGAACGGAGGGAGAAAATGGAATGGGAAGGGAGGGAGTAAAGGGTAGTACTAGTGAGATCAGGACAGGTCAGCTGCCTGTGCCTGCTGCAAGATGTGCTGCCCCTGCTGTCAGTGTCACCACTGCTGTACCTGCAGCCACTAGTGTTGTACCTGCTGTCAGATGTGCTGCCACTAGTGTTGAACCTGCTGCCAGTGCTGAACCTGCTGCCACCAATACTTTGCCTGCTGCTAGTGTTTCTTGTAGTGCTCAGGGGGTGAAGGAGAAAATGATGCCATGTGTGACAGAAGGGGACCCTCTGTCACATTGCTTGTCATCTCCTCCAAGCGGCAGTGAGATGTCTAGAATATAGCAGCAAAATGTAGGGATTAGTGGTGCTGGTTGTGGTGGTGTTGGAGAAGCTGGGGTGGAAGAGACATTGATGGCTTTTTTTATCAGAAACTGAGAAGGAATGGGAGACAAGGATGAGGATGGGCATCACCACCACCACTAGCATTCAGCTTTTGAAATTAGCGGAAATTGCAACTGCTCTAACTTCTGCTGCTGCTGAGATGAAAGGACAGCAGGGTGCTGAGGAGCAGGCTAGTGTGCCGCAGACCACCATGGACACAGTGGGAATGGGGTCAACAAGTAATGCGGGACTCGGACAGGTTCCACTTGCCAGCAGTAGCAATAATCCTCCTGATCCTAGTTGCAGTGTAAATCTGAGGCAGTAGCAGCAACAGCAGCAGCATTATCCGCTGCCATAGAAAGTGAAGGGGAATGTGGAGTACAAGAAGAAAGAGGCCATTCTTCTCCACCTGTTCCCTATCCCTCCCCCCATAAGTCTTGGGCGTGGGACTATTATTCTCTTCCGGCAGGTATAGTGCAGTCATCATGAACAATGGTACTGTGCAAAATTTGTGACAAGTTAGTGAGACGGGGAAAGGAGGGAACACACCTTGGCACAATCACCCTGATAACACACATAAAACACAGACACCATGAGATTTACTCCAAACATGTTAAAGCCAAACACCCATTTCAAAAATCTTTCACCACTATTACTATACCCCCTGACTCTCCAGAAAGGTGGAGATCAAAGAGGAGGAAGAATAAAGAAACCCAGACAGACACTGGAAGTTCCATGATGAGTGAAACAACTAGCTCGCTATAAACATCACCTTCTTCCTCTAGGGTAACAAGTACATCTGCTGCCAATCCACCTCATTCATCATTACCTCCCCCGCCAAATGATAGTCACTCTGTTAATGTTAGGATGTGGCAGTTCATCTCTACTCATTGCACGTTGTGTGGTGCACTGACCACACCTGCCAGTGTGGTGGAAGAGAATCAATACCAGGTCATCAGGTGGCATCTGAGGAGATTCCATCCCTCAGAATATGCTAGGATTCTGGCAGGGAGGGTTCATCATTACTATTAAACTGTCAGCAAGTTGTCATGTATCCTTAGCAGGGTCTGGACAAGGGGTACAGTGACAGCGGCAGTACTTGGTTTCGGGTTTCATGGTGTTTGTATACAGCTGTATCCCCAGATGTTATTTACAACTGTAATGGTTTTGTAGGACACTCAGACCAGCAGGTTAGAATAAAACACAGTTTTATTAATAAAACAAGAAAGACCGCCCTCTATAGGCAATACAGGTTAATTGAAAGAACAGTGGCTTGTAGATGCCTTCTCAGGCCCAGTATACAGAGGAAATAAATATACATATACTGTCCCATGACAGGCATAGAAACATAAGGGTATACAATGGTTAAAGTACATGTAAATCAATCAGTCTCTGTTGTGGTGTGTTTGTACTCCCATAAGGTGGTAAAGGAGCAGTAAGTGGTGCTAGATGAGACAACACCTGCAGTCTTATTGAACAGAGATCACTGCTTATGCTGAAGAGGAACTGAGGCGAAATACTCTGCCAGAGTTAAAGAGCTAGAGCCGCTGGCACCCCAACTGGTGCATAAACAGAGAGCACTGCAAGAGCGAGGAATACTAGAGCCACAAGCCCCCACGGGCGTTATAACGGAGACGACTTCACTGCAAGAGCTAGAGCCAATAGCCCCCTCGGACGTTGTAACGGAGACAAATCACTGTAAGACCTAGAGCCAATAGCCCCCATGGGCGTAGTAACGGAGACTAATAACACTGCAAGAGCTAGAGCCAATAGCCCCCACGGGCATAGTAACGGAGACTAATAACACTGCAAGAGCTAGAGCCAATGGCGCTTCCCGCGGGCACGGTAACAGAGACCGACTACACTGCAATGCAAACAGAAAGAGCCATAGCCACCTACATAGGCACTGCAAGATCACCTAGGCTCGGCAAGTGTAGCGGAAGACTCAGGGTAATGGCTTTGCAAGTGTTAATGGAGGCTCGGTGAACGGAGACAACGGCTCTGCAAGTGTTACTGGAGGCTCAGTGAACAGAGACAGTGGCACTGCAAGTGTAAACAGAAGCTCAGGGAACGGAGATAACAGCTCTGCAAGTGTAGCGGAGGCTCAGTGAACAGAGGCACGACTCTGCAAGGGTTAACGTACTGCACAGCGCTCTGAGGAGTAAACGGAGTAAGCAGGGTCAGCAGAGGAAATGGAGAGGCCCAGTACACAGGAGGCAATGATACGATCAGCCCTGCAACAGCGCAGCGGAAGTCAGAATGTCGCCTAGGCGACACCAAGCAGCAAACGGCAGGAACAGAGGCAGGGTCAGTAACGAGCTGGTTCAGGTCACAGAGCAGGAAGTCGGCCAGGCCGGGTCAATCACAGAGCAGGATACTCAGACAAGCCGGGTCAGGACACGAAGCAGGAACGTCAGCCAGGCCGGGTCAATCACGGAGCAGGATTCTCAGGCAAGCCGGGTCAGGTCACGAAACAGGAATGTCAGCCAGGCTGGATCAGAACACGGAGCAGGAGACAAGGAGCATAGTCAGACAGGCCAAGTCGGTACACAGGAAGCAGGAACACTGGAACACAGCAACAGCAACACTGGCTCAGGAACACCACGAAAGGGCACCTGACAGGTGCCAAAGGCCAGGTATAAAAAGGCCATAATGGGTGGGCCAGACAAGCTCAGCCAATGGGAGCGCACCACAGCAAAGAGTGACATAAGAAGATCACGGGCACCTTGATAACAACACGCACACTGTGCACATTGCAGTTGCTGATGGAAGCCACAGTTCCTGTTCTCAAGGGAAAAATATATATTCTAATAACAAGACACCCATGATGATTTTGGAGGAGGGGCAGGTGGAGAAGATTTAATGGTCAACTTGTTCTTTTCTCCACATATCCTGGGGGTACTTATTCTTCTGCTACTGCCTCAGGCTCATCACTGGAGCAAGTTGTGGCAAGTGGAACCTTCATCATCCATCTTCCATGTTAGTGCTACTGTTCATCCCATTCCCTTTCAGCTGCTTAAACAACTCAGCAGCAGCAGTACAAACAGCAGTTGCAACTCAGGAGGACATTTGACAGTGGCCACTGGCCAACATGACTTGCTGGCATTAGGCCAGTAGGGCATTTTTATTTTTTTTTCTCAGGGCTTGTGTTTTGAAAAAAAAAACAAAAACAAAACTAGTCCTAAAAAAAATAAACAATTTTTGGGGGGTGTGTTTCTAACAAGCCTAAGTCATACAAATCAATGTTTCCTTAGGGCTTGTGCCAAACTAGCTTAAGTCCTACAAATCAAAGTTTCCTTAGGGCTTGTGCACACTAGCTTAACCCCTTAAGGACCCTTGACATACCAGGACCGTCACGGTCCTTGAAATAAGGACCGATGACGGTCATGGTACGTCACGTACTTTTTACTTACAGCGCTCTACCGGGAGCGCTGTAAGTAAAAATAGGGCTTGAAATTGACCGCTCCAAGATCGGAGCGATCTCTATCAGGCCCCATAATGACGCGCCGATACACGTGACAGGTCATGTGTACCGGCGCGTCCAAGTGCGCCTATGCGGTCATTATGGGATGGAAATGTCCCATGACCGCCAGTCCTTAAGGGGTTAAGTCCTACAAATCAATGTTTCCTTAGGGCTTGTGCCAAACAAGCTTAAGTCCTACAAATCAATGTTTCTTCAGGGCTTGGGCCTCTAATAAGTCATACAAAGGCCTCTAACAACAAATCAAACAAATCATCCTCTACAAAAAACTCTATCAAGTCAAGTCTCAGTCCACCCCAGTGGCAGCTTATGTTAGGGGGTTCCTGTCTCTGTCACTTTAAATACAAATGTTTTATTTTATTTTATTGATTTATTTTTTTATTAACTGTCCCCCCAATAGTAGTAAAGAAAGCCCCCCAAAACAAATTCCCTGTTCAAATGATTTATTCATTCACCAACACAGGCACCCTCCTCAGACACCTTTATACCATGTCTTATGGGGTTTTTTTTATTTTATTTAGGATTTCTTTTTTATTAATTGCCCCCCAATCCCAGTAAACAACCCATCAAAAACATTCCCTGTTCAACTGATTCTTTCCCCAAACCCCACAAACACAGGCACCCTCATGCCCCTTTTAAACAATGCCTTTGGGAAATAAAATATTATTTGTAAAGTGTTGTGTGTAACGTCTATGTTCCCATTGATTTAAATGGGTGAAAAAAAGCGGAAAATCTGCACGTTTCGTGGGAAATTTTTCACCAAGCAGAAAGTGCCATTTTTCGCCGATTTCAGTTTGAGGCAGAAAGTTTCACCCATCCCTACTTGCCGGAGTAATCTGGAACTCCAAAAATATAGCTAGACCTATGGGTAATAAGACTTGAAGAATGTTGTTCTCCTAAGGAAGCCCACTGGACTGATGGATAGTGAGGAGCAGAGGACCCTGAGGCATAACAGAGACTCCCTCAACTGCATGTGAAGCTCCCACAGAGGCCCTGTCCCAACATGGAGAAGCAAGGTTGCAATCAGCGTGTGGGATAGATAACATGCTGGCATTACAGGTACCTGAGGGTGAAACTGAAGAATAATCTTCAGGGAGACAAAGAGTCAACACCAGGTGATCATAATATTACAGTACCAGGGATAATCCAATAATCAGCATCAAGAAAACTGGCAAGGGTCAGCAATAGTAGAAATCAGAGATGCCTATAAACCCCCAGGAACCAATCACAGACCTGCAGGGAGATAGGTGAGGAATGTAACACCCATAAGGAAAACTTAAAAAAAAGTGTTCAAACTCTTAAAACCATAAACTACAAAAATATAATGCAATGATAGTCTACACATAGTGAATTAAGTACACATAATGAGTAACATCAAATTAATAATTAAGACCTTTTGGTATTCTAGTGCACAGGGTGAAAATTAAAAAAAAAGTCTTTATTAACGAAATAATGTTACTATGCTACACTGTGAAACTAGGAGAAAAGTTACCATATTTAGAAGATTATAAAAACTAATATAAAATGTATTTTTCTTTGTGTATACTTTTCCTTTCTTTGCAATGTTTATTTTTGAAAATCCTGTTTATTGTTAACTGGAATTGATAACTGTTTTCCTTTAAAGCTGGGCTGTTAAACTATGGGTAAAAAGTAGTACCCTCGTAGCCGAAGAAAATTTGGGAGACTAGTAGGGTAAAAATTATACCTTTATTGGATAACTGAGTGGTTTTGGACGCAAGCTTTCAAGACAACTAGGTTTTCAGAACCTACTGCACTCAAGTACCACTAAAAGGCCAAAATGCAATTCTTTAACTTGCTTTAGAATGTGTTACACACCTGTCTGGTCCTTAATTGGTTGAAAAATATCCACGTTTGCGTAAAGGTGGATCAATTGGTATCTAATTTATGTTGATTGAGTAACATTGAGATATTTTGAAAATGTAAATTACAATGCTTTGCATTAGTTGCCTAAGTATTCACAACTAGGGGTGGGCAAAAAGACAGAAACATTTCCTGCATTACGTTTTATGAAAAAGCAATTATTTCTCACTTTTTTTTTCAAAAGTTTCTCCTTTTCGCCACTGCCAATATATTATATATATATATTTTTTTTTTTCGCCACGGTAGTTTCACCCTCCACCTGAGCAGGTCATCTATCTTACCTGGCCCCTCCTCCACTTGTCTGTGATTGGGGAATCGGCTGTTATCTGCTAGCCAGCCCTGGTCTCGGTGCTCGATTATTCTTGCTCCGTTACTGTGTGCTGGCGTCTGCCTCCTGTCCCGTGGATCTTCATGGCTCTCTCCGGTTTATGCTGTTTCCTGTAATACCCGGTACTCTTGGATGATCTCGCTACACTTTGCCGTCTTGGATGTCTCAGACTCCCCCGATAAGACTAGGTTTGTCTGACTTCTCTCACCTGTTTGTTCCCAGTGTGCTCCTGTGCCTTGGCTAGTGTTTCCTCTTGGATCTCTGGTGCCTGGTTTGCGCTTCCCCCTGACTGCACTACTTCCCTTCCTCTGCCGCTTGGGGCTCTGCTCCTTATCGGGCCGTCTCGTGGCTGAATTTGCCTCCCCTTAGGGTATATTCAGCCGTGGTCCCGTCAACCCGCTCACTTCCACCCTCTACTCCTGTACCTTGGGTCCCGGTTCCCGCTGGCCTGCCTGCTCGCATCGCTTCCTGCTGGTAGGTCTTGCAGCGGGACGGGTCCCCTGGCTGACAAGCATTTGTGCACTGATTGTTCCCTGGGGGTGCTTTCTCTCCCCCAGTGACGGGATCCGGTTGGGAGTGCTGTGGGTTGGACTGGCCTATGATCCCTGAATTTCCCTACCTCCTCTGTTATTCGGACTGATAGGTGAGTGGATTGTTTGGTCCTTTGGTCTGGGGCTCTGGGTGGTCCTGTGTTAGTCTGTGCTCCTGGGGGAAGGGGCCTCTGGCCATTGGCTTGCCGAAGTTCTGTTGGGGTCCTTGCTTTTTTTTGGCGCTGTGCTGGTACCTCCCCCCCCTTTTTAGGAGGGTTGAGGGTGCTGGGGTTTAGGCTGAGTGGTCCCTCTTCCTGTCTTGGGGTATTGTTGCTTTGGTGGGTTCTCGCTAGGTCTGGGTTTCCTGGCTAGGTGTTCCTTTGTGCCGGTGGGTTCCTTCTCCGGTGGCTTCTGCTCACCTGTTCTGGTCTCTGCTGGCTCACCCTCTCTTGAGTGTAGGACGTTGCCTGTCCTACTCTGCTCCTCTTCTCTACACCTGGATCCATCTCTAGCAAGGGAAGTTCAGATTAACAGCGTGTACTTACCCCTATCCTGGTCTAGGTCCCAGCTCAACTGGGATCGGACATCTGGCTTCGTGGCCAGCACCTTTACTCTTGGTCTCGGCCGCATCAAGGGGGTAGGTACAGCTGTCTCCGCTCCCGAGCTCCGCACCCCAGCGTCACACCCCAGCTCCACTCTGAACTTCCGAAGATGTCGTGACATCTACGCTCACGAGCTTCGCATCCTAGAGTCGCACCCTAGCTTCCGCTGAACTTCCAAATTCCTTGTGACAGAATAATCGAGCCATCTCTATGGATCCAGCAGAGGTTGCCCGTATTATCACTAGACAAGACCATCAAGAAGAGATTCTGGTCTCCCATGGCAATCATTTAAGTCTAGAGCAGAAGATGGATGCTGTCCTGGATATGTTGAGAAATTTGACTCCCAAAACGGCCACTCCTGATCCAGTTTCCTTAGCTACAGCATCTGTTCCAGGCGCATGTGCTGCTGAAGGACCCAGGATTTTAGCAGCTCCTAAACTTCCTCTTCCAGAACGTTATGCTGGAGACCCCATGGAATGCAGGGGCTTCATTAACCAATGTCTGTTACAGTTCAATATTCAACCTCAGTGCTTCATTTCCCAATCTTCTCAAGTCTCCTTTATATTATCCTTGTTGAAAGGAAAAGCATCAGCCTGGGCGTCACCATTGATCGAACAAAATTCCCATTTGCTGCAGAATACGGATGAATTCCTTAAAGCTTTCCGGCTGGTATTCGATCTTCCAGGGCACAGACAGATGGCGGAAGCTTCTCTACTGGAATTACGACAAGGATCTCAACCAGTTAATTTATACGCCATTGAATTCCGGACCTTGGCCTATGAGACTGATTGGGGACAAGGAGCACTGAAGGCAGCCTTTAGAAGAGGACTTAACGAAAAAATCAAGGATACCGTGACGAACAGAGATATTCCGGAATCTTTGGAAGAATTTATTGCATTATGTTTAGAAATTGATAGACGCCTTACTGAAAGACTTCAGGAACGAGAATACAGCAGACATCCTCGATTCTTCCCTCCCACGCACCCTGTTTCATCCAGCTCTAATAATCCAGAAGTTCCTATGGAGATTGGTAGAGTATTAAAACTCTCAAATGCTGAGAAACTTCGACGCATGTCTTTAGGCCTTTGTCTTTATTGTGGGGTCAAGGGTAATTTTCTCCGCCAATGCCCTACTAGACCTTAGCAGGGAAACTCCTTGACTTAGGGCATGTGGGAGGTAAGTCCCTAAGTCTTATTGAGCACCTCCCTTTTGATCCTACAAGACATATGATTCCCATTTGCCTTAAATGGGCTTCTACTTCTATCCAGACTATGGCATTCATTGACTCAGGGGCCGCAGGAATATTCATTGATCAAGCCTGGGTAAAGCTACATAAGGTTCCTTGCCGCCCAAAACCAGTTCCCATGTTGATTTCTATGATTGATGACAGTCCTTTGGGTAAGGGCTTGGTTTTGGAAGAGACTATGACTGTCCAGCTGGCTGCAGGAATTCTTCATATGGAACAAATTGCCTTTGATGTCATCTCTACTCCTAGAACTCCAGTTATTCTAGGATTACCATGGCTTAAAATCCGTAATCCTGAAATTGATTGGCGTACAGGTCAAATGTGTGCTTGGAGCCCACGTTCCTTTCAGTCTTGCCTATTAAGAGTATCGCCTAGTCCTCAAACTGTGGCTAGCACTTTGGCTAATCACATTCAAAAGATCCCGGAACCTTATAGGGCATTTCTAGATGTATTCTCCTTCAGTCAGATTCAACATCTTCCTCCACATTGTTCCTCAGACTGTGCCATTGAGCTATTACCAGGTACCATTCCTCCTAAAGGCCGTACATTCCTGTTGTCTCCTGCTGAAAACCAAACTTTGGCTGCATATATTGAAGATAACCTGGTGAGAGGTTTCATTCGCCCTTCATCTTCTCCTGCTGGAGCAGGGTTCTTTTTTGTTCAGAAGAAGGATGGGCCCCTCCGTCCATATATTGATTATAGGGGCTTAAATAAAATCACGATTAAAAACAGTTACCCCCTACCATTGATTTCGGAACTATTCGAACAATTGAAAGATGTAGTCATTTTCTCTAAGATTGATCTACAAGAATCATACAACCTCATAAGAATTCATTCAGGAGATGAATGGAAGACTGCTTTCAATACTAAATATGGCCATTATGAATATCTGGTGATGCCCTTTGGGCTTTGTAACTCTCCAGCTATATTTCAAGAATTTATCAACAATATATTCCTTGACATGCTACTTTCTTATGTTATCATCTATGTAGATGATATTTTGATCCACTCGTCCAGCCCCTCTCTGCATCGTGTTCATGTGAAAGCCGTATTAGCTCGTCTCCGAGATCATCAACTATTTGCCAAGCTGGATAAATGCAAATTTGAAAAATCTCAAATTTCATTTTTGGGGTACATTATCTCCAGTAAGGGTTTGGAGATGGACCCTGCTAAAGTCCAGGCAGTCATGCAATGGCCTATTCCTTTGGATACTGGGGCGAATCAGAGATTTATTGGATTCGCCAATTATTACAGAAAAGTTATCCGAAATTTTTCTCGCATTATTGCTCCTATTACGGCTCTGACCAAGTCCGGGGCAGATCCTAGTTAATGGTCTGTTGCTGCCATTCAACCATTTGAGGGACTAAAGAAAGCTTTTACTACAGCTCCAATTCTACAATTCCCTGCACCTTTCAGACAGTTCATCTTGGAGGTAGATGCGTCAGAACAAGCGGGAGGCGCAGTATTATCTCAGCGCAACCCCAGTACTGCCAGAATTCACCCTTGTTCATTCTTCTCCAAAAAGTTCTCTGAGGCGGAACGGAACTACGATGTTGGTAACAGGGAATTGCTGGCAATCAAACTGGCTCTCGAGGAATGGAGACATCTATTGGAAGGCTCCGTGCTACCTGTACTTATTCTGACTGATCATAAAAACCTTCAGTTTCTGGAATCTGCTAAACGCCTCAATCCCAGACAAGCTCGTTGGGCACTATTTTTTACGTGTTTCAATTTTATCATTTCCTACCGCCCAGGATCAAAGAATAAAAAAGATGACGCCTTGTCACGACAATTTGAACCCAGTCCTCCCTCTGCACCGGAACATATTCTTCCGCCAGAATGCTTTGTAGCATCTTTATCCTCATCCACCTTGGACAAGATTAAGGCTCTTCAAATGACCAGAGCACCGCTTCAACCAGCCAATACCTTGTTTGTTCCCCCCCGTTTTAGAGTGGAACTCTTGAACTGGTCTCATGCTTCCATTACGGCAGGATATCCGAAGATCAAGAAAAATCTTGAACTTTTGGCACGCCAATTTTGGTGGCCTTCTATGCGGACTGATGTCCACGACTTTGTAATGGCTTGCCAGGATTGTGCTCGTCACAAAACTCCTCGTCACCGTTCAGGTGGACTCCTATGTCCTCTTCCCATACCTTCTGCTCCATGGACCCATCTGGCCATGGATTTTGTGGTCCACCTTCCACTATCTAAGGGCTGCACCACTATTCTGGTGGTAGTTGACAGATTTTCCAGACAAGGCCATTTTGTGGCTCTTCCTAAGTTACCATCAGCTCCCGAGTTGGTTCCTATTTTTATTAAAGAAATGTTCCGTCTCCACGGATCTCCTTCACATATTGTCTCAGATCGGGGAGTACAATTTGTCTCTAAAATTTGAAAAGCATTCTGTGCTCGGTTGGGCATTACCCTGCAATTTTCTACAGCCTACCATCCACAGACTAATGGCCAGTGCGAACGCACTAACCAATCTCTGGAACTCTTTCTTCGTTTATACATGTCTGCCAATCTATCTAACTGGGTCGACTTGCCATTTGCAGAATTCGCTTTTAATAATCGTCTACATGACACCTTGCAGTGCTCCCCCTTTTTTGCGGCTTTGGGATATAACCCACGTATGATGCCTTGGGGTCCAGCTACTGATGTTCCAGCGGTGGACAGCTTGGTGGAGAACCTTCAATCCCTTTGGTCTTCCATTCAGACTCAGTTGACTAAAGCCTCTGAGGCTCAAAAAAAGGCAGCTGATCGTCACAGGATTGCAGGTCCTAGATTCCAGCCAGGTGATCTGGTCTGGCTCTCTACGAAATAAGTTCGACTCAGAATTCCATCTTTGAAACTTGGTCCCAGATTTGTGGGCTCTTATAAGATTATTAAGTGTTATTCACCAGTAACTGTTTCCTTGGCCCTACCTACAGCTTGACATATTCCCAACACCTTTCACGTCTCTTTGTTAAAAAAAAGTGGTTACTAATCGCTATTCGACTCGTTCCCGTCCCCCTCCACCCATACGGGTTCAAGGGGAGTTAGAATATGAAATTCAGAACATCCTAGATTCCCGTAAAGTCTGTCGATCTATTCAGTATTTGGTTGATTGGAAAGGATATGGATCTGAGGATCGGTCCTGGGTTCCAGCTCGGGATGTCCACGCTCCTGATCTGATTCGAGCCTTCCATCAAGCTTTTCCAGATAAGCCTGGGCTCCTCTTTAGGGGTTGGGTAGTGTCAGGTCCACGGTAGTTTCACCCTTCACCTGAGCAGGTCATCTGTCTTACCTGGCCCCTCCTCTGCTTGTCTGTGATTGGGGAATTGGCTGTTATCTGCTAGCCAGCCCTGGTCTCGGTGCTCGATTATTTGTGATCCGTTACTGTGTGCTGGCGTCTGCCTCCTGTCCCGTGGATCTTCGTGGCTCTCTCCGGTTTATGCTGGTTCCTGTAGTCCCCGGTAATCTTGGATGATCTCGCTACACTTGGCCGTCTTGGATGTCCCAGACTCCCCCCGGTAAGACTAGGTTTGTCTGACTTCTCTCGCCTGTTTGTTCCCAGTGTGCTCCTGTGCCTTGGCTAGTGTTTCCTCTTGGATCTGTGGTGCCTGGTTTGCTCTTCTCCCTGACTGCACTACTTCCCTTCCTCTGCTGCTTGGGGTTCTGCTCCTTATCTGGCCTTCTTGCGGCTGGACTTGCCTCCCCTTAGGGTATATTCAGCCATGGTCCCGCCGACCTGCTCACTTCCGCCCTCTACTCCTGTACCTTGGGTCCCGGTTCCCGCTGGCCTGCCTGCTCGCATCGCTTCCTGTTGGTAGGTCTTGCAGTGGGACGGGTCCCCACAAGCATTTGTGCACTGATTGTTCCCTCGGGCGCTTTCTCTACCCCAGTGACGGGATCCAGTTGGGAGTGCTTGGGTTGGACTGGCCTATGGTCCCTGAATTTCACTACCTCCTCTGTTATTCAGCCTGATAGGTGAGTGGATTGTTTGGTCCTTTGGTCTGGGGCTCTGGGTGGTCCTGTGTTAGTCTGTGCTCCTGGGGGAAGGGGCCTCTGGCCATTGGCTTGCCGAAGTTCTGTTGGGGTCCTTGCTTTTTTTTGGCACTGTGCTGGTACCTCCCCCCCTTTTTAGGAGGGTTGAGGGTGCTGGGGTTTAGGCTGAGTGGTCCCTATTCCTGTCTTGGGGTTTTGTTGCTTAGGTGGGTTCTCGCTAGGTCTGGGTTTCCTGGCTAGGTGTTCCTCTGAGCCGGTGGGTTCCTTCTCCGGGGGCTTAGGCTCACCTGTTCTGGTCTCCGCTGGCTCACCCTCTCCTGACTGTAGGACGTTGCCTGTCCTACTCTGCTCCTCTTCTCTGCACCTGGATCCATCTCTAGCAAGGGAAGTTAAGATTAACAGCGTGTACTTACCCCTATCCTGGTCTAGGTCCCGGCTCAACTGGGATCGGACATCTGGCTTCGCGGCCAGCACCTTTACTCTTGGCCTCGGCCGCATCAAGGGGGTAGGTACAGCTGTCTCCGCTCCCGAGCTCCGCACCCCAGCTACATGCTGAACTTCCGAAGATGTTCATCAATGCTCCCAAGCTCCGCATCCTAGAGTCGCACCCTAGCTTCCGCTGAACTTCCAAATTCCTCGTGAAAGGGCTGCAATATAGAAATAAGTAGCGGAAAGTCAAAGTTGTGAGTCCTACAGCAAAATATGCCTTGAAAAATTATTATTAGGCAGAGTTCCTTTGTCCTTTGCCCAAAACACTAACTCCCTGCCTAAGTGACATTGACACATATTCCAGCAGGGTGCAACACATGACATCAGCTATTTACAGCCTGTTTTCAACAAAACGAAAGGGCAGTATAATGTCAGGAGCTTAACAAAAAAAGGTATAACCTACAAGGTGGCAGATGTGTATTATCATGTTTATGTCAAATGTAAGCTATCCTTCCTCTCAGATTATTGATATACATTACTTCAGTGATTCTCAACCAGGGTGCCGTGGCACTTTGGTGTGCCATGGACATCAACTTAGGGTGCCCCTTGTTTTCTATGAAGACTGACAAAAATGGACTTTTAAATAAAGATTTATAGAAATTGTTATGCTCAATAAATTTAGTTTTGTTATTATGATTATAAAACCTAATAATAACTGTATATTTTTGTATTGTACCCTTCTTTGACCCTTGATAAAGTACATTAAATATGTTAGGGGTGCCCCAAATGTTGTAGATTTTGTGTTAGGGGTGCCGAGCAAAAAAAAATTGAGAAACACTGCATTACTTATTGGTCACGGCAGTGGTCCCAAGCGTGGTAGATGGTAGCAACCTACATCCCTCCTCTTCTTCCTCCTTTGTGCTGCTGTTAATACATTGCCCTGGCTTTCTCTGTCATGTGTGGTTTTTACTACCTAATACTCAGATTAAGAATTTTAGTCTCCTAACCAACTGCACTGAAGACTGAAGACAGTAAGACTCAATGCTTGCTGGAACCAACTAAGGGTTTCCACTGCAGTATGTTTCATTGCTGGCCACATACACTTTTTTTTTCCAGTAGTCCATGGGCTCATTGTTTCTGTGTAGAATGTAGTTATCTTGCAAGTATGCAGAAACCATCTCGCAGTGGGGCCACTCTGTCACGGTTTATTACGACTCTCAGACGTAAGGTTAGGTAAAAACACAACTTTATTGAAAAGTTTAAAGATAATCCCATAGGATTTCATACACGTACATACAATACATATAATATCAAATAGAAATGGCGATATAGAATCAGGCTCTACCGGCCCAGCCAATATACTGGGGTGGGCAGCCTGGGCAAGCAATGGAAAGGTGGCTCTACCGGCCCTGCCAATATACCGGGCAAGGCAGCCAAACTACAGTCTGGAGTATACCGGCTCTACCGGCCCTGCCAATATACCGGGCAAGGCAGCCTAACCATAGTTAGTACTGTACAGGCTCTACCGGCCCTGCCAATATACCGGGCAAGGCAGCCTAACGGATAACCAGCTGAAACAGACTCTACCGGCCCTGCCAATATACCGGGCAAGGCAGCCTGAGGGAACACTGAGAGGCTAGGTTCTACCGGCCCTGCCAATACTGGGTAAGGCAACCTTAAGATGGAATATATGAAGGTTCTACCGGGCTTACCAATATACCGGGCAGGGCAACCTAAGGAGAAGGTGTCATCCAGCACGGCCACAATAACTGTCAGATGGAAATGACAGTTTAAGATGTAAGTAAATGTGCAGCCCAAATCCACCAATAATATGTAACCCAATACCTGGGTATAGATGAAAAAGGCTGCCTAGGACTGGACAGCACACTGGGTACCCACAGTATAACTCAGTAGTAAGCCACAAGGGTCAGGAGTAAACCAGCGTCCGCACTCTGGGAGCCAACAGACTGGAATGCAAAATGCTGTGAGGCAATGGAGCTAACCAGCACCTGTGTGCTGGGAACCAACAGACTTGTATAATATAGCCTCAAGGCTTAGGGAGCGAACCAGGGTCCGCACGCTGGGAGCCAACAGAACTCAATGTGTAATGCTGTAAGGCAAAGGAGCGGACCAGCGCCCGCGAGCTGGGAACCAACAGACTTTGTATAATATAGCCGCAAGGCTTGGGAGCGAACCAGTGTCCGCATGCTGGGAGCCAACAGAACTCAATGTGTGATACTGTAAGGCAAGGAGCGAACCAGCGCCCGCACGCTGGGAACCAACAGACTTTGTATAATATAGCTGCAAGGCTTTGGAGCGAACCAGTGTCTGCACGCTGGGAGCCAACAGAACTCAATGTGTAATGCTGTAAGGCAAGGGAGCGAACCAGCGCCCGCGCGCTGGGAACCAACAGACTTTGTATAATATAGCCGCAAGGCTTAGGAGTGAACCAGCATCCGCACGTTGGGAGCCAACAAATCTCAATGTGTAATGCTGTAATGCCAAGAAGTGAACCAGCGCCCGCGAGCTGGGAACCAACACACCTTGTGTAATATAGCCGCAAGGTTAGAGAGCGAACCAGCATCCGCACGCTGGGAGCCAACAGGTCACAATGTGTAATATCGTGAGATAATGGAGCGAACCAGCGCCGCGCGCTGGGAACCAACAGACTGGAATGTCGCCAAGCGACCAAGGAACAATGTCGCCACCGCTGCAGGAACCAGGCTCAGGAAGTGACAGGAACCAGCAAGGATGTCCAATTGGATCAGGAACGGAAACGGAGACCAGTAGCAGGATACAGCAACTACAGGAGACTCAACCGGAACAGGACTGGAACAAAACAGCAGACAGCAACACTGGAACAGCACAAACTCAGGAACGCAGGTACTTCAGGAGCTAGCAGAGAGGCCAATGACGTTACTGTAGCATGGTGGTAATGGAAGAATCAGAGACACCACGAAAGGGCAGCTAAAGGGTGCCCAAGCTGAGTTTAAATAGGCAATATGAGGCGGGCTAAAGGCAAGCACCAATGGGAGCCCCCTATAGGTGATAGGCACAGTAAAGCAGCAATCACGGGCACCGTGATACACTCCTAGGAGCTACAAGGTGTTCCTATGTGTCAGTTATTAATCCATACTCATGGAGCAAGTCCCAAAGAGATGTGCCGCCACCAACACCATCACCAATGTTGGAAATTTGCCTCCCCTGCTGAGATCCGTGAATTGCCCTGTGTTCAGAATGGGATGTTCTGGTTGATGATGTAGCTCCTCCTTCTGCTGGTGGTGGTCTAAATTATTACATTATGCCTGCAGGAAATTAAGGGAAATTGTCTGTTGGGAAAATCATCAAATGGCGACTACAAAAATATTGGTTTACATGTTTATCAAACAATTTTTATTAAAAAAACATGGACACATATGGCAAATGTAAAATCACAGAAACCTATATTGTGGTTTATGTAAAAGTGTATACAAAGTGTATGGTTTGAGTATTCATCAAAATGAAGAAAATAACACATAAAACAATTCACTGAGAATCTCAGAAAATGAATATGCCTAATAATAAGTTATTTCATAGATTTTTTCATAACTACTAGTTTTACAGATCCGTTAAAGATTCCATCTGAGTTACACTAACTTCTAGCTATAGCATTTCATAGCATAGCATATATATTGCTAGGCTATGTAAGAGTAAGCCTCAGACATAGGAGAAGAGAGGGAAACAGGACAACTGGAAGTAGAAGAGGAGAAGGATGAGCAACTGGCTCCTGCCCTGATCAGAAAGCCTTGGGTATTTGCCTCCAGAATGCATTAAGCAGACATGCTGATTGTGATATCCTGCAAAGGTTTAGGTTTAACTGGGAGGATCAATGTAGTTCTTGGGTAGTGAAACTCTTAGCTGTACTGCATTTTTGTCGATGTAGTCTTTCCGGACAGTCTCTGCAGTCATCATAGACCCAACTGTCTTTTTTTCAGGTGTATTATTCAGGTGTTGAGATCACTTAAACCATTGTTGGCTACAGGTACATCAACTTTCCAAGCTAGAACACATAGTGGCATGAGGTATAGGAGGCCTTTTTTAGAATTGCGTGTATGCCCAACATTCTTGTATCAATTGATTTTGCGTAACTAAATTAAATTTTTTCTGATTGTTAGACAATTGAAACAATTTTGAATGTAATAACATGTTTAAATGTAATAAGATTTTTAATGAAATAGTTGTAGATTATAATATTTACAATCAATAGGCAATAGACTAGCCTTGTACGCAATGTGGATAATATGGGGGGGGGGGGTGGCGGGTGCTCAGTTAATTAACTCACAATTCAGTGTGTATGAACCCAATCTTAACTCTAAAATTTCAAAATTAAATATGATCCAAAATAAAATATATAATGTATTATTGTTTTTATTTTTATAAAATGAATCAGGAAAAGATTCCTGATACTTCCCTGCCTTTAACCCCTTAGAGACCCCTGCAATACATTTAAGTGATGGAAAAAACTTGCGTTAAGGACCCATGACATATATGTACATCATGGAATTCAGGGGTCCATGCGAGGCTGCACACCATTTGGGGACCTCTGATTCCATTTTGGCAAAAATAAAAAAAGAAATGCCCCGTGGTCCTTAAAATGCCAGCCGTTCACAAATGTGTTACTGCTTCTTTGCCACAACATTATCCAATGAGTTGCAGGGCACTGCACTGGACAGTACTCTGCCACAATGATGAAAGAACATATTGTACTTGCAAATACACTGCTTGTCACCTGTTTTCAAGACTTCTGTACTTTTATGTTCTTGCACCCTGAAGGCTATGGTTAAGGTTAGGAATGGCCGAAAAATGTTGCCGGAAACCAAAATTGGAGAATAATGGCACTTCCTGCTTGGTGAATAATTTGCCAGAAAAGTGCAGTTTTTCCTCTTTTTTCCACCTAGCTCATGCCATTGAAATCATGGTAACATTGAATTTACACACAACACACAGCAAATGTTATTTTATTTCCCAAAGGCATTATATAAAAGGGGCATAATAGTGCTGTTGATGGAGTGTGGGAAATTAATCAGTTGAACAGAGAATGTTTTTTGGGGGTGTTTACAGGGATTGGGGGGCAGTTATTAAAAAATAAATCCTAAATACAATTAAAAATACCCCATAAAACATGGTATATCTGGGGTCTGAGGAGAGTGCTTGTGTTACTGGGTGGATTCTGGGAAAGGAGTAAGTTGAACAGGGAATTTGTTTTTGGGGGGTTTCTTGACTGGTGTTGGGGGGATAGTTAATAAAAAATAAATAAATCTTGAAATAAAAAATTTGTATGTAACATGATAGAGACAGGGACCCCCTGAAATAAGCAGCCACTGGGTGTAAGCGGTTGCTTACCTCCCAGCCGACCGCCAGAATCTGTGGACGGCTGGTTTCTGTTCCTTGTGGCTTGCCGCGTCTGTCAGGAGTGCCGCTGCACCCTGGTGTTCTTCCAGGAGACTGGTCTCCATGCTGCTCCCCCTGGCGGCTCCAGCCGCATCGGAACTCGGACGCGCGTCACAGGGATTCCCTGATGACATCATGACATGGTTCTTAAAGGAACATCACAATTATTGCTCCACCTCTTGGGGTGGAGCATTTTGTATATAAACTGCCTGGATACCACTTCAGTTGCCCTTTCGTGGTGTTCCAGTGCAGTTGTGCTTCTGTTGCCTGTGTATTACCTGGTTTTGTCTGACTATCTGTTCTGGTGTTGACCTGTGGCTCTGTCTGACTACCTGCTCTGTGTATGACCCTTGGCTTGTCTGACATCCAATCTGGTGCAAACATGCGGCTCTGGCTGACTAACCGTCTCGTGTATGACTTTAGGCTTGTCTGAGTACCCAATCTGGTGCAAACCTGCAGCTCTGGCAGACTAATCTCTCCGTGTATGACCAGGTGTGTCTGACCATCCCATCTGGTGCTATCCTGTGGCTCTGTACGGCTAGTCTGATAACCAATCTGGTGCAGACTTGCGGCTCTGGGTTACGTTACGCTTTTTTCCATTCCGGCTTGTCTGACTACCCACCTTAGCATTGCCTGGGGTTGTCCACTGCGCACCCAGCATACCAACACTCCAGTGGATAACTTATTGGGTGCACTTGGGGGCTCTGGTGGACTTCCTCTCATTTCTGTTCTTATACTGCGGCATTCAGGTGCAGACCTGTAGCACAGTTGGCCTCCTTTGGAATGTTGTCTTTACATGTACGGACCTGTAGTGCAGTTGCCTACCCTGGTACGTTGTCTATACAGGTGCGGACCTGTAGAGCAGTCCTTACTCATGATCTTGTCTGTTCGGGTGCGGACCTGTAGTGATCCTCAGGTGCGGACCTGAGGCAGTTTCTCTCCTCTTGCCTTCTGGGACCAAGTCATTACCACTACAGCAGCACTATCCTTCCTGACTTCATCTACAATGCATGGTGTTCTTGCTGTTACCATTGTTCTGTACATTGTGTATCTTAATAAAGATTGTTAATTTCAGTACTGGTCCAGTTCTCGTTCTTGAATCTGTGACACAGGGGTAGACTGATACTTGACATGACAGAGTATTTTGTAGACAATGATTTGTTAGATTTGTTGTTAGAAGCCCAAGACCTGAGGAAACATTGATTTGTAGGGCTTAGACTGATTAGAGTCCCAAGTCCTGAGAAAACATTGATTTGTACGACTTAGACTTGTTTGGCACAAGCCCTAAAGAAACATTGATTTGTAGGACTTAGGCTGGTTAGAAACAAGCCCCCAAAAATAGTTTATTTTTTTTGTAGGCCTATGTTTTTTTGTTTTGTTTTTTAAAGCACATGCCCTGAGGGAAAAAAATGTCCTACTGACCTAGTGCCAGCAAGTCATGCTGTGTTGGCCAGTGGCCACTGTCAAATGCCCTGATATAGATGTAGAATTTGTGACTGCTGTTCTTGTTGCTGCTGAGTTGTTTAAGCAGCAGGATGATTAGGCAGCTCAAAGGGAGTGGGATCAACAACAGCAGTAACATGGGTGATGGATGATGAAGAGTCCACTTGCCATGACTAGCTCCAGTGATGCTCCTGAGGCATTAGCAGCACCATAACTAGCTCCCACCACTTCAGGTACATGTGGAGAAATTAAAAAGTTGGTTAATAATTCTTCTTCTCACCTGGCCCTCCTCCAAAATCATGGGTGTGCTGTTACTAGAATATCATTTTTTCCCTTGGAACTGTGCCTCTCATCAGCAAATGCAATGTGCACAGTGTTAGTAAATAACACCTGGCACAACTCTATCCAAACACCATGATACCAGAAACCAAGAACTGCTGCTATCACTATGCCTCTTGTCCACACCCCGCTAAGGATACATGACCACTTTCTGTCAGTTTAAAAGTAATGATGAACCCTTCCTGCCACCAGCTTAGCCTATTCTGTGGGATGGAATCTCATCAGATGCCACTTGATGACCTGGTATTAATTCTCCTACACCACACTGGCATGTGTGGTCAGTGCACTACATAGTGTGCAATGGGTAGAGACAAAATGCCACATCCTAACATCAACATATTGGCTATCACTTGGCGGGGAGGAAACGATGAATGATGTGGATTACAGAAGATCTAGTTACCCTAGAGCAAGAGGATGATGGCAAGCTAGTTGTTTCACTCATCATCAAACTTCCAGTCTCTGTCTGGATTGCTCAATTCTTCCTACTCTTTGATCTCCACCTCACCTCTTGCTGCCTTCCTGGAGAGTCAGTGGGTACAGCAACAGCAGTGCTCAATTTCTGTGGTATGTGGGTGTTTGTCTATAACATGTTTGGCATAAATGTCATGGTGTCTGTTTTTCATGTGTGTTATCAGGGCTGTTGTCCCAAAGCGTGTTCCCTCCTTTCACCTTCTAACTGACTTGTCACAAACTGTGCACGGTGCCGTTGTTGATGACTGCACTTTTTCTGCCCCAAGAGAAAAACAGTCCCACACCCATGGAGGAGGGAAAAGGTGGAGAAGAATGACCTCTTCTTCTCCTCCACATGCAATAGGTGAGCTCTAATATAAAATAAATAAAAGTGAATAATTTAAACGTATAAATAGTGTCTCTAAAAAGCCTCTATCTACGGACAAGAGAAAATACTACTAATGAATAAATTAGGCGAGTGCTGAATTCTAAATATGGCGCTAAATATAGATGCATGTGAGATATTTAGCAATCTGTGCAAACACACATATAAGTGACAATCACATATATAGAAATAATATTGTATTTATACAAAAATGATATAATGTAAAACATACATACAAAATCGTAAAAATCGTTACATAACGCTAGCTATAGTGCATAATAAATAACTCATAAATATAAAAGCCAATTCAAGTTCAAATGAAGGAAATTATTACTTACAGAAAAGGAGGTATACTCTACCGTATCAGATGGTAATATAAAAGAAAAGAAAAAAGCTCACATAGCATAATCTGTATAACAAAAGACAATGTAACAGATAATCAAAGTCCAATCATAAAGTCACAAAAAATCTCTGTAGATGTCTGTACTTGTTATCATATCAATGAACTGGAAATAATCTATCTGAAGAGAATATCACTCACTTAGATAATGTTGTGGTTGAATGACTAACAGTTTTTTTTCTAATACTCACTGCTCCTGAGGAAATGACTGTTGTGTCATGAACGAATTGAGCTATTTATTTTATTATATACCACATTTTATGGTGTATTTTTATATTATATTTCGGAATAAAATTATTTTGCACTCTATATAAAGTTCAAATTTTATTTGATTTTAAGACATGGTATGCTAGTAATTTCCTGTTAGCATAAGAGGTACCATCGCTGTATACATAAGGAGATATACATACACGGATCTTTGGTTGACCATATGGACTCCAGAACCAGACCTGGAGATAACCGAGTGAAGGTGGTTTGGATTAATCCCTCATAAGCTATTTGAGTCCTGGGATAGCTATACCGGCTTCCCAGGCAGAACTCTCACTGTGAGTACCAGCATCACTGTTATTATCTAATATATACTAAGTACATCAGGACCTGGGATCCATATAGACACATTTTAACCATATGAGGCTGAGTGTGGACAACCTTTAAAATCCCGCATATGCTACTAGCTTGTTTGACTGTTAGTCATGCAAGCACGACATTATCTAAGTAAGTGATATTCTCTTCAGATAGATTGTACTTCCATATAGTACAGCGTTTATTTCCAGTTCATTAATATGATAACAAGTACAGACATCTTCAGAAGATTTGTTGTGACTTTATAATTGGACTTTATTATCTGTTACATTGTCTTTTGTTATACAGATTATGTTATGTGTTCTTTTTTCTTTTATGTTACCATCGGATACGGTGGAGTATACCTCCTTTTCTGTAAGCAATAATTTCCTCCATTTGCACTTGAATTGGCCTATTTATTATGCACTACAGCTAGAGTTATATAACGATTTTTACGATTTTGTATATATGTTTTACATTATATCACTTTTGTATAAATATGATACTGTTTCTATATATGTGAGTGTCACTTATATGTGTGTTTGAACAGATTGCTAAATATCTCATATGCATCTATATTTAGCTGCATATTTAGAATTCAGCGCTCGCCTAATTTATTCATTAGTAGAGGTTGATGTTGCTGCAGTTGCTTCTACTGCTTCAGAATCAGCACTGCAGCAAGAACCAGGAGTATTGCTGTCCTATTCCTGCATCACTTCATCCCATTCCCATTGTGTCCCTGGTGGTATATGGACCACTAGCCTGCTCCTCAGCATCCTGCTGCCCTTGCAACTCAGCAGCAGCAAGAATTAGGGCAGTTGCACATTCTTCATGTGCTGCCCATGCTGCCACAGCAATGATGGCAGCATGGGCAGATTTTATGGCAGCAGGCACAAACAGCTGACCTGTTCTGCTCTCACTACTACCCTCTTCTTCCTTACTTGACATTAATTTCCCCAAGATCCCTAGGGGTGATTTATGGGGGCTGGACAGCATTTGTTCTGTAGTGCTCACTGCTTCCTGTTCCTCATACTCAGTGGACAAAGATCACAGCAGAACAGCACAGCATGTCTACCTCTCTCTGTATCTGCTTGTATTGTGTTTCACTTCCTGGAATACTTCACATTTTTATAGAGAAAAGGCGACAAACACGTAAATCAATGGGAGGAATCTTTCTATCCACTGAAAAAATGGCGAAGAATTTTTGCCAATAGGTGAAAAATGGGAATATTTAAATCACTGGTTTTAAAGTGCATTTTCCCACAAAAAAGCAGACAATGTGGTTTTTTCACTGATTTTTTTGCAGCAACATAATGGGACCTTTCGCCCACCCCTAAGTAAGATGACACATTCATTTGAAACGGTGAGTTCCAAACTGACTAGCAACTATAACTGGATGCCATGCAGCTTCCGTGCTGTCTGATGCAATGCAGGACAATACATTGAATAGTTCTCTGCACAATGACTGTTCACAACATTTTTATTTCAATCCCCTAGTTTTATTTAAATAGTCCTGTTCCTGCACCCAGATGGCTATGTTCAGAATGACTGTTTCATTTGAAAAGATGAGTATCAAGTTGAAAAACAATTGTCAAAGTATGCTGTGCATTCTCCGTGCTAGAGTGCTGTCTGTAGAGGTGCAGGGCAACACATTGGACAACACTCTGTCACAAAGGAGGTTATGCACGAAGTTGTGATAAAGAAGATATGACTTCTCCAGTGATATCACTTCTCCAGTTCCTATGTTATTCTAGGGAGCCTATGCATTAAGATGTCCAAAGTTGGAGAAATTGATCCACATTACTTTGTGCATTTGACCCTAAACTATAATAGGGAACACTGTTAAGGGAACATAATTTTTTTATGAAAAAATATGTGTTATGGTACTAACAGTGCTGTGGGAGTTTTTTTCCAAAGTTATTACAGCACATTTTTTTTTTTTTTTAGTAATCTTTTGATTTGTATTCTGGTTACTTGATGGTGCTGTTTCTATTGTTCGCTATAACTCAGAACTTCCTTTTGGACATCAGTTGGTGCTGTTAACATTTTTTTTTTAATCATACTTTTAAGCTGTGATTACTTTGAATTAAAAGTCTCTCTTTAGTAGGAGTACCTTTGCTTCCCTTAAATCCAGTATGGAACATTGGAATCATGGGGTTCAGTTCCCCTCCTCCAGAGGGCAATGCATCCCCACCATTGTATCCTCTCTTCAATGTGATTTCAGATTTAGTTGGGCTGACTCCTCCATCCAATATCTAGGTACCCGCCCCTCCGCAACTCTGTCCACATTACCAAACATTAACACTTCTCCATTCCATCTCTGCAGACCTACACTCATGGAACAGACTACTGACCTCATGGCTAGGCAGAGTGAACCTTATAAAAATGATGATATTCCCCAGAATTCTTTAAATCCATAAAAATCTTCTTTATTCTCTTCAATTGACTATGCTATCTCTCATCTGGGCTAACAAAAAAAACAGACTTAGCCTATCAGCTCTTGCCAACAGGCCTGAACATGGGGGTTTGGCCCTCTCTGATATCCACTGAAACAACATAGCGTCAGGTATAGCCAAGCTATTCGACTTTTCTTTATCCTCACCCAAACATTGGACTGGAACTGTAGCTACCGCACTAGGTCACATAAATGTTCTCCAACTTTTTTTCTCTTCCTCCTAATTCATTCCTCCTTCATGTATTGACCACCCTATTCTTGGTCATATTTTTCACTTGTGGATGAACACAAATAGCTTTTTAAATCTAGCTCAAATCTATAGTTTGGAGTCCTGATTTTCCAGCTAGCCTCCACTCCTAAACATTCCAAATTTGGAAGGACAAATCCCTGGACACTTAACACTCTTTACTCACCAATCAGAATTTCTCCCCATGGTCCTTCTGCAAGATAAACTTGGCCTCCCTATGATCCCTTAGTGGCCACTACACCGAGTAAAGCATTGTTTCCACTCCATGTACTGAAACTTCTCAGCTCCTTGGCCTCTCTCAATCTTAGCGAAGGCCTTATTTAACCCCCCCTCTTCTCTTTCCCCCTCTCATTTGCTACTCTCTCTTGCTTTCAGCTCTTCTTGACTATAAACCCCATTTTCTATCTGCATGGATATCTATGACCCAATGGGTCTTGATCATCCGCTCTCAACACAAGTCCGCTCTTTATACCAGAATGAGAGAAATTAACTTTAAACTTCTATCTCATTGGTACTTCACCCCCCAATGCATTTCTCTATTTTCTCCCTCATCATCTGACAAATGCTGGAGATGTCATATACACACAGGGGAAAGCAGATATGCCTTCATTAAAACTATGGATTTCAAAACTAGGTTCCTATATCTGACTGGAGAGATGCTATACTACCACCACAGATACTGAGCCGTGTCTCCTAATTAAGTGGTCCAAGAGGCTTGAGTCACATACAATCCCTGTGCTTCCCTCATAAAACCTAGTTTAAACTAGACTTTCTAACCCAGACTGCATTTCTCTTTTCTGACCTTTAATCAGGTGAACATGAACACCTACATCAGCACCCTTATTTAACTATAATTAGAGGAACATGGCAACTGTGCTCCTCTCGATTGATGAGTTTAGGCTCTCTGTGATTTCAACGATGGACACTCTCCTTCACCCCTCCTGATCCAGCCGTCCCTTTCCTCTCAACCTGCCCATTGCCCTCCCTATACTACTTCCTCCGTCACATTTCCCCACCCTCCCCCATCCTCCACTCCTTCTCCCTCCTTTTCCACCCTCTCCCCCTTCCTTCTCTTTTCACCCTATCTCCCCTCCACTCCACCCCATTTTCCTTTTTTTTTTTCCTTTCTCTCTCTCTCTCTTTTTTCCTTCTCATTATGTATCACTTCTCTTTGACGTCCATTTTGCTCCACCTACGAGAACACATACTCATTCACTGGTGTGCTTCCTTCCATTTTAAATTCCTCCTTCAGCCTCTGTAAAGAAGGGATTCAAACTTTCCTGTTCATATATGATGCATTATAATGCACCTCATTGCCGATTTAACTGTTAGCTAACATGTCAGCTTTCTAATTGGTATGTCATTGTTTTTTTATTGTTGCTTTTTGCTCTGTAACTTCTTAATTTCCAATAAAGCTTTTTTAAAAACTCAAAAAAAAAAAAAAGAAAAAGACATGTAAGACAACTAAATTAGAGATAACTTCTCCAGTTCCTATGTTAGTCTATGGAGCCAATGCACTAATATCCCTTCCACTTAGTGCATTGGCTCCATAGACTAACATAGATGTTGGAGAAGTGCTATCACTGGAGTAGTCATTTCCGCTTTATCACCTCTTTATCACACCTTAGTACATCTCCCCCGATAATGAGAAAACACAACACTGTTGCAAATATATGGTTGCATAAACTTTTTTTTAAACATTTTGAAAATCTAATCAGCATATAGTAATTTTAATATTTGTTTATTAAAAAGTATAATGTAAATAAAATTATGCCCTTGTAAAAAAATATAAATTATGTGAGATATAATTAATGGTCATTATTTATCACTTCTGCAATTTACTGTAACTATTTATTTTTTCTCCCTTATTGTTTCGTTGACAGTTCTTCTCAATTTTGGATGACATATGAGTCATTGGTTAATGGTTCCAAATGTCTCTCATTTGGTTAAATCCCCTTAATCAAATATTTCATAAAAATATTTACATTTTGATATCTTATTTCTTGGTCAACTTTGATGAGACTGCTGAGTGATGACAGCAAAAGTACTTTTCTTTGATTCTTTATGGATTGGCTCTGAAAATACCAGACTGATTTATTAGAATACAAAAAAAAATTTTTGCAAGCAACATTTTGTAACACATTTATGTAATAAACAGACCTGATGTAAGCATTTGTTGTGTGTCCACAAATCATTTGCTGTATCCCATAGTTGTCCTGGTACCAATAATTAAATGAAATCATTATTATAAGAATGTATTTATTTCACTAACCCTCTGATGAACTGAAATGATAGTCACACTTTTATGTTCAAAATCACCCAGTTGGCAAAAAAAAAACAATGCCATTTTTCAAGCATAGTAAGCAATTTAATTACCTGTGTTATGAAGAAATACCAACAGAATAAAACACACGTTGGGAGCTAAACCCATTTAACCCATTAAAACGAGTTTAATTTTCCCATTCAATTCCATGTGTTAGGCATTAACCTGAGTTAAGAAACCCACTTTAATAGCTGAAATTCTGCACCCAGTTTTTTGGGAGCAGAGTCCCCTAATACATGTTAAAACTTGCCAACGCAGGAACTGAAAGGAAAAAAAAACTCTAAGTCACTAGTGGATGTAATGATATGGGGCCCTAAGCCCTATATAAATACATCCAAAGTATCAATAAAATATGTCAAATGTTAGTAGATTTAACCCTATGAGTGCCACTCAATGGTTTAATCTAAGTTTAAAATCATCCCCTAAAAAGAAACAGTTACCTGTAATCATGATGTCCAGTGGGGTCTTCAGCACCCTGGTCAGCTATTGTCTACCTTCTTCAATCTTCTATCTTCCTTCTTCTTTCTCTTCATCTTCCTTCTCTTCAACTTATGTATTCTTCTCTTCTATCTTCTTCTCTTCTGATCTTCTTCTGTTTCAACCGGATGTCTCTGTAAAAAAAATAAAGTCAACATTAAAATTCTTTAAAAAAAATGTTGTATTCCATTAATAAAAAATAATGTTGGGCACTATCCAAAAACGTTGTCCAGATCCATGTACCATAATAATATTTTTCCCCTTAGAATATCTAAGTTTTTCAATTACAAATGCAAAATATCCTCAGGTAGTTCAAGTGTTAAAATTGTTGCCTCCTCCACTGATGTTGCCAGTGGTGGCAGCAGTATTACAGGCTTCCAACTCCACTGCTGTTGCAGGCCAAAAATCACACCTCCTTGATACCTTACGAGCTGTCGCCCAAGCGTCTCTATGGAAAAAATGGCTTTTATGTGGCCAGTCTCTGGTCAAAATGGTTTCTAGCCTACCATTGGCTGGGATTTGTGCTTACACACCTCCTAGCCAATCAGCTTCATGGGAGGGGATGATGAAACCCACTAGAAGCTGATTGACTGGGAGGTGCAAAAGCACACACTTGTACTGCCTGAGGATATTTGGTATTTGTAATTGAAAAACTTTGATATTCTATGGAGGGAAAAATATTATTATGCCACATGGAGATGGACAATATTTTTTAGCATTGGGCCCAACATTATTCTTTATTAATGGAATGCCAGCATATATTTAACCCTTTGAGTGACAGAGAGGTAAGCAACACATTGTATTGCATACCCCTCCAATACTCAAAGGGTTAACAAATACATTACGTGGACAAATATTTTTTACAAACATTTTAATGTTGACTTTATATTTTTTTACTGGGACATCTGGTCAAAACAGAAGATCAGAAGAGAAGAAGACAGAAGATTAAGACTGAAGAAAACGGACAGTGGATTACCTGTTAGGGTGTTAAGCTAATGTTAGGGCTAGTATTTTTGCACCTTACTGTTAGGGATAGTGTAGGATTAGTGTTTGGGAGAATGACTGTGTGTTTGAGCTCACAGTCGGTGCTTGATAGTGTATCAAGCACTGAATATTAGCCATTTTCCTTTGATGTTCCCAATACTCACACTATTTAGTGTGAGTTTTGGGAAAATTAAAACACACAATGGACATTTGGACACAAGTCAGGTTCTATGGCCCAACGATCGTTGTGATTTTAGTTGGTAGGTCAATTGAATGGCTCCAGGGACACATTCTGTATATGGGCCATTAGCCATTTTTGCCCTACCGGCTGTTTTAGCAGGGTGATTTGAATTGAGGCCTATGGGTCTTAATGTAACTGAATCGGTCAAATTATGAAGCAAAGAATCTACACATTAGGGTTGGAATGATAGTTTCCTAAATTTTCATTGATTTATATGGATCTTATAACTTAAATTCAACTAAGTCCTCCAAAGTATTTTGAAGTAATGAAATGGCAAAATTTCTACAGTTCAAAGATATAACAGACCGAAGTTAATCAATTGGCATTGTCATTCCCTCTGTGGATGCTAGTGGTGGTATGTTCTAGAATTAGAAAGTTATCAGTTTTATTAATAAGGGCTGCTAGTACACTGGTTTTCAATTGTTGGACATTCAGTTCATGGTGACTCTAATGCCCAACTCACCTCTGGCTGGTTTCAGGTAATAGGGGTTGAAGTTTCAAACAGTTGATTATCCATCAGCTTACTTTATAAAAGAAAAAAGAAAAAAGTAACAGATAGTTAATAGTGTTGTCATAATCATGTCATTTTTCAATCTGATTAACAGTTTTAATCACAAACAGATTTCAAACTGATTACGAAGCATATTGTTAAGGTTGTCCAAATCCATGTTTCCATTCAAATTTCTAGAATCTTCTATTAAACTGTTGTCCTTAACCCTTTGAGTGCCAGAGGGGTACACAAAGCATTGCTTTGCAATGTGTTGCGTACCCCTCTGGCACTCAAAGGGTTAAAAATGGATTATAAACATCAGTAGATCATGTAAAGATCAAATATTATTTCAATCTTTTTAGTAATCTCCCATTTGTGTAGCTTTTTATAATGTTTGCTGTCTCTCCATTTCAAATCTGAGTACCTCACTTGAATTTGTTTTATAATCACATTATTATCCCAACCCTTTTCTCTAATATGTTTGCCAGTTCTCTAATACATCATCTTTTATGCATTTTATTTCTGGTTGAGGGATTATCATAACTGAATCCTTATGACTGAACCTAAAATATGCTTCACGTTTCCTTACAGATAGAGAATTGCACCGAAATGTAATCATACGGTATTAATACAGTTTACTATCAATCTCAGCCCTTAAGAGTATTATTATTATTATTATTATTCTTTATTTATATAGCGCCAACTAATTCCGCAGCGCTGTACAATTGGGGAATAGACATACAGAGGTATTAAATAGTACAATCAGATGTGTAGAACAGGAGGATCAGAGGGCCCTGCTCGTGAGAGCTTACAGTCTAGAGAAAGGTAGGTATGACACAAAAGGAGTAAGTGCTATTGGGAGTAAGTGCCTCCTGCCACCTGACCTGCCAGTCAGTGGGTAGGAGTGAGAAGTGCTGTTAAGTGCAGTGGTCAAGGCAAGGGGGTGATTCTTAGTTTATGTTGTAAAAAGGCAAGCTCAGTCTATTTCCTTAGACCCACCTCTAGATCAGCATGTGTTATATTTTGACCTTATTTCTATTTTCATCTCCAGAATCACATGTACAAAAACATAACTTTTACAGACCTTACATAATATAAATATCTATGTGACTGTGTACTTGTGCAGTTCCAATGCATATGAACTCAACCATAATACTTTATTTGCGATAGTGAAAAGCTATTTGGTAAAACAAGTTTTTGTTCACACTACAGATTAAAAATGTGAATGCAATAATTTTATGTATTAAATTTTTTTTCATATATTAATTATATTTTTTTTTTTCAACTAAAAACAATTTGCATTTGCATTTTTTTTTTCATTTAGATATGACAAGAAATGCAATACTACCAAAGTTTACACATACATTTAAAAAGTTTTTATTTTGTATGTGAATGACTATGGCAACATAAATACAGTTTGAAGCCATACTTGTTTACACTTTATAAATGTCATGTTAAAATGTATATTTAATTTAATATTCTCCTTTTAGTGGTTACTGCAACTCAGGCCCATGTTAATCAGTCCCATGGTGCATACTTTGTGGTTTACATGTAGAACACATATGTTTGGAGCAATGTTTATTGTATAAATGTGGGTGACACATAAAGCTTTTTTTTTAACTAAAGTTTAGAACACTTTTGAGTGTTCCTATCAGCAAATGTGTACAGAATGCTGACTAAGCACCCCAGAAGAAAGGAATAATGTTCCTTGTTGACATATAATACTAGAAGGAAATCCAGATACAGTTTGCAGTCAAATAGAAGTTATTAACTTTCTCATTGAAGTTTAACATGGTTAACTCAGATGAAGATTTCCAGTTATGGTGTGCGTATGTATGTATGCATATATATATATATATATATATATATATATATATATATATATATATATATATATATATATATATATATTGGAATGTAAAATTTAACAACTTCTAGTTCACTTCTACTTCACTTTTTTATGTTTTATATGATAATATTGTTTAATTAAAGTCAGTGGGAGATTGGTGCATTAAATGTGTGGCTAAAGACTTTGTGTAAGCAGGAGAATTTTGGGTTTCTAGAGTACTGTACTATATTTTCCCTTGGGGGAAATCTTTATAGTAGAAATGGTTTTCATCATAGCACAAAGGGAGCTACTGTGCTAGGGTTAAGGATTAGAGAGTTGGAGGAGACTTTAAGTTACTAAAAGGTAGAGGGCAATACAATACTGGATGGGGTAGGCAGCGTAGAAGAGGAAATGGGATTAGAAAAGTGGTGTGGCGATGGAGAGAGGAGAGGGGCTAACTTATCTAATAGTGAGGTGCCTATGTTACTGGCTGCTTAAAAGCAAATAAATATGTTGTAATTCTCCAGAATGGTACTAATATAAAATATATGCACGCAAATGTTTGGCTAGTAAGATAGGGGAAGGGGAACTGATTACAGTGAATGAGTAGTATTAGCTTATTGGTATTAATGAAACTTGGTTAGATTATACATGTAACTACGCACTCAATCTAGAGGGTTATTCACTTTTTAGGAGGGATACATTCATAAAAGAAGTATGGGTATGCACATATGTAAAGCATGCCTTCAACTTAGTGAAAAGTAAGATATTAATAAAGGGTTCAAATGTAAAACACCCTTTCAGTGCCAATATCGTGCCACGGACAGTGAGCGGTAGTATTTGCTACAAAACACCTACCATTTGGGAATTTTAAGAAGCCCATCTGTTATTGCAAGTGGAAAAGGCTTCTCAGTCAGAAAAAAGGCAATCATAATGGGAGGTTAAATTGATTAGAGAAATATTATTTCAAGCACAATTAAGGGAATCAATTTTCTAAGAATGTTAATGACAATTTCATGTCCCAACTAAAAGAGGAGCCAACTAAAAAATGAGGCCTTGCTAGATCTAATAGTCTCAAACAATTCTGAAATGGTGTTCAACATATAGGCGCATTTGGGCAGCAGTTACCACAATATAGTGTCCTCTGACATTTCTTATGAGTAAATCATTAACAAGGGTTTAACAACCAGAACATTCCATTTTAAAAATACTAATTTTACAATGTTAAAATAGTAAATCACATTCAATAGGATCCAAAAAGATGAAAATACACAAAAAATATGGAATTTGTTCAAAGTGTTCTTAGATAAATACAGGTATTAATAAATACAGGAGCAAATTAAGACCAATGTGGTTTACAAAAAGAAGGAAAATGAGGAATATGAAGCTAGCTTTAATCCTGTTTATTCCATAAAATCAGTGGCTCATTTAAAAATATAAAGAATGTAACATAAGTATACAAACAGTCAATTAGGGTAGTTAAAACTGAAACTTGGGAAATCATTACAAAAGAGAGCAGGACCAATCCTAAACAATTCTATAAATATAAATGGCAAAAGGATTAAGGTTGATATTGGTCTTCTCTGAGACAACGGAGTTAAACAGTCAGGCTAAGGCAATGGCTGACATGATAAACACATTATTTTCTTTTGTATATATATAGGAAGAAACAATGGCTGGCTATGGCAAAAACATGGAGTATCACAGAACTTCTACAATTATGTACACGTCTTACTGAGGACAAAGTCCAAAAGAGACTGGAAAAGATTATGGTGAATAATGCACCTGGACCAGATGGCATACACCCAAGGGTACATAAGAAGCACAGTTCATTAATAGCAAGACCCCTATACTTAAAATATTTTGCCCATCCCTAATCATGAATCGAAAACTATTGTCTCAAATGAGAAACAAGAAAAAAATGTCATTTTTGACAAATGCAAATATTTAGAGAAAAATGATTACTTTCACTGGGGAACTTCACTTTCTTGTTGGTCCTGACATTTGATGTTTGGATCGTTTGCACATAGACTAGTGGATTCAGATGGTCTGTGATACTATCCAACTTTTTCCTTGGGGTTAACAAGTATCACAATGTTATAAGATACAGTCTACTTAAAGGCAATGGAGATAATATCTAGTTAAAGGAAATGTTATGCTCTGTTGTGTATAAAAGCTGGAATTAAGTGATGTTATTTGGTGACTATTCATCATCATCCAACACTTGGATTCCACACGGAGTGTGCAATATATTTTGTTTGATTAATTGCTATTTTTAAATAATGTGTAGACAAGTATATGTCTGTGACATTTGATCAGTTCCAATATTGTCTCTTCCTTATTGTTTTATGTTTTGATGTTTTTATTTTTTATTGGTTTATGTTGGTGTAGGCATACAAAATGTGAGAAGCTTCTGAGGACGAATAACAGCACAATGTCCTGTTCTTCGGGTAGATGCTCAGAAGCATCACGTTTTAGCTCTCTAGTGCCATTACAGAGGAGAAGTTTCCACGTACACATTAGACTAATCCCGTCAAATTTGCCAAAATGTTGTGTTTGACATGCTGCCCTTTTTTTTTGTTGAAAACAGAGGCTTTAAGTGTAGTGCATATCGCTTGAATATCTCAAACCAAAGTTATTTTTCAAGGACAGTTGTGCCAATGTTACTTAAGCAGGAAGTTAGGGTTGTTGGAAAAGGACAAAGGCACTCATCATGCTAACAATTGTTTCAAAGCATATGTTCCTGTTGGACTCACAACTTTTACTTTCAGCTATTTATTTCTCCACTTCATCCCTCGTAAGCAGTAATATTGCTGTGAGAAATCTTGCAGTCATTGAAAACATAGATTAAATAATAGATCATGTCAAACTAATTTACTTGTATTTTACAAAAGGGTAAGTAGTAAGACAAAAGCCCTTGATATAATGCCTCGGTTACTGAATAAATTAAAAGGAGGTGATATCTGTGTATGGATAGAGAAGTGGTTAAATAGTAGTTGGCAGAGAGTTGTAAATTGAACCTTTTCAAGTTGGTCTAATGTTGTAAATGGGTGCCACAGGGTTCTGTCATTGTTTATTAATGATCTAGAAGTGGGCATTAATAATAATGATTCAATCTTTAACTGGTGACACTAAACTTTGTAAGGAAATACATGTAGAGCATGATATTTTTTCTCTGTAGAAAGATTTGGATAAAAAGTGAATGGGTGAAAAAGTGGCAGCTCAGATTTATTGTAGATAAATGAAAAGTTACAAATTTGGGCTGTAGAAACATGCTACATATACAGTAAATGGGAAACTACTTGGGGAATTCTCTTTAGAGAAAGATTTAAGAGTAGTGATAGATGATAGACTTTACGGCAGTGTGCAGAGTCACTAGGTGGCTGCTGCAAGAGCAAATAGGATATGATTCGGCATAAAAAGGGGTATAGATGCATGGGATAAAAATATACTTCTACCTTTATATACATCCTTGGTAAATCCTCATCTAGAATATGGAGCTACGTTTTGGGCAATACTTCTTAAAAAATTCATTATTGAACTGGAAAAAGTATAGAGCCAAACTGGGTTTGTTCACATTATAGAGAAGAAACATCTAAGGAGTGATATGATTACTAGCTAACCTTATTTTATGCTAACCTACCTACTAAATTAGCTATCCTAACTCCAGCACTAAAATAATTAGAATAAAGAAATTGTGTTTTGTTTCCTTCAGCAGTCTGCAGGTAGATGAGACGCTGCTGAGCTGAATGCTGATCACAAGCCACACTGCTTCTTTTCTGGCTACTACTGCAAATTTAGTGCATTCAGATTATATAAGTTTGAGGTACCATCCTCTTGGAAATCAGGATTGGCCAGTGTAATAAAACATCACAGATAAAGTAGAGAAATTCATAGGCTATTTCAGCCATTAATCACAGCCATAACCAAGGTGACTGTCCCTCCACTTCCTGCCATGAATGTATTAAATATTCTGGGTATCATTAATTTCTTGTAACTATCCTTCACACAGTCCCTTCCCACTTTCCCTGCTGAAAGGGAGGGAATAAATGAACAAATTAACAAATCAATTTAAAAGAAAATGCAGAAATTGCCCTCTGTTATTCTGACACGTTGTACCTCTTTCGCTTAGAAAGTCATTTTAATCCAAATCTCACAAAACACATGGTTTTCTGTCAAATTCAATTTGTTCCAAAGAGTGCACAAGTCTAATTTACATACCTGGAATAAGGTCCGAATCCAGGTGTCTATTCAGAGCCCATAACTTTTTAAATTCCCTCTCCTATTCCAAATAATAAATAGCTAGTCAGATACCCTACCATGTCACTCGTGCATGTTTGAATTATTAGGGATGGGTGAAGCTTTTCAAATCAAAAAGAGAAATATGCAAATAACAGCATTTCCCACTTTCTGTGGGAATTGTTGTACAATTGTTATGCTTTTCTTTGTATTGAATAAATGATAATAATGCAAACAATAAATAAAACACTTGCACAAATATCCAGGATGAACTAGTAAACTACAAGTGTTAGTCCCAGGATACTATGAAAAAATTAATTATTTCACATTTGTCCATAAAAAGTCAATGAAACAGTACCACAAAGGTTAATGGATGAAAGGATGATGGATTTAAGAATGAAATGAAAATGATGATATGAAGTGATGCCTGGAAAAGCGATGAAGAGATGAGGTATATGGATGTAAAGTTCCTCTATGTCCTGATGCTGCTACAGATTTCAGTGGTCTTGTCCACGCATAAAAACGATACACGTCAGGTCGTCCATACCAAGCACTCATTCTCAGTTAGGTCCCTCCCACTCTCCCTGTGAGAACCCAGCTCCCAATCCTGGTCACTGGCCCTCACAGTACCAACGGAGTTGGCCTCTACACGTGGACCATCCCACTCCATTATGATACATTGTCCCCTACCTTGTTACAACTAAAGGGACTATTATTTCCAACATCAAGCAACTGTCACTACATTATATTATAAAGACCAAATCATAGCCATCGCACATCAGGGTATTCCATCACGTAGGGATTGTCAAGTACCAGGATCCAGCAACAGGAGCAAGCAGACACAGCACATTGGCTACCAATGCATAAAGCCCAAGATGGGCCCAATGTGAGTGCATTATTGTATTTTACTATGTTTTTATATCAATAAATTAATACACTTAGATACTTTCTATTGTTCTTCTATCTTTTCCTGTTTTGTGTTCTGACTGCATTTAGAAATAATAAAAATGCCCCCATGTGGAGAGTTCCCCCATCCTCCTATACTAAAGTATACAATTGAGTCAGGTTACTGCATTTGTCAGTCTGTGCTTGGGAGAGAAATAACAGCCGAATTATGGATGCTAGTTAGTGCAGAGAGACAGGCAAAGAGAGGGAAGTTGCTTGACAGGAGTATGTGTATGAGTACCAGTTGCTCTCTCTGTATGTGGATGTGAAGGTAGAACAGAGAGTTAAAAAACATAAAAAGGAAAAAAACATTTTTTTTTTCAGTGACAGTCAATCAGGTGATCCAAGTTTCTATCTTAGCTAGCTGAACCTACATAATACATAATTCATTCAAGGCATATAGACAGGTACAATCTGACATCCTGTGTCTACACACACACACTCCTACAGCTGCAAGAACAAGAGAGAAAAGTATATACTGAGATGTATTGGTGCTGAATGCCTGCACCAGCAAACTGCTGATACTGGAGCTTAATGTCTATCCCATGGTATACTGTAAAAAATAACACTGTGGTTAAGTTGGGAGAAAAAGTGAAAGCTGCTGTTCAAACTATGTACAGAAGCAGACAGACAAAGGTGTGGAACTGTGGTTGTTTGTGTTTGTAGGTAATGTGGAGGGCACTCAAAGGGTTACTATTGCTGGCATCTTATTGTTCTTATTAAATATAAATATTATTATTTATTTTTCAGTGTCTATATGCATTTAAAGTATAAATCCATTTACCTTCTTGCCTCTGCAGCCATCTCTGCTGGCTGAGGAAGGCATTTGGACCAGCACAGAGGGATCTTTGTGACCTCTCAGGCCATTGCCTGAATCAAACTGCTGGAATTTTTAACTGAGCCAGTCTTGGTTCAAAATAAATTAGCAGTCTCCTATTGGCTTGGAAGTGCATACGCACCTCCTAGCCAATCAGCTTTTAGCAGGGTTTGTCATCACCCACGATAAAAGCTGATTATCTGGGAGGATACGTAAGTCTTCCCAGCCAATAGAAGGCTGCCAATTTATTTTGAACTGGTTCAAAATTCGAGCAACGGCCCGAGAGGTCACAAAGATCTCTCTGTGCTGGTCCAAATGCCTTCCTCCTCCAGCAGAGATGGAGGCAGAGGCAAAGGGATAAATGGATTTACACTTTACATGCATATGAACACTGAAAAAGGAATAATAATATTTATATTTTATATGAACTTTAAGATGCCACCACTAGTAACCCTTTGAGCACCGGAGGACTACCACTCCATCGCTCAAAGGATTAACGGTAGCATCTTTGGGGGGTTATTTTTTTTAAAGATGAAATTGATTTTATTTTTATTTTAAAGCAAGAAAAGAAGAAAGAAGATCAAAAAGAAAGAAAAGAAGACAGAAGAAAAGAAGAAGCCAGCTGCAACCCTGCTGGACATCAGGATTACTGGTAAGTTTTGAATTGTCGGGACATGTGTGAAACTGTGGATTAACCCTATGAGTGCCAATGGGGTATGCAATGTTGTATAATGCATTTCATACTCCACTGGCACTCATATGGTTAATCTTTTTCTTTGCTTCAACCACAAGTATGTGTTGGAAACCAGCTTTCCAACACATAGCAGTGATTTTTACTGCCTGTTTTGGGCTCTGCCCCTGCCTTATCATGGAGCAGGATTTGCTCCTTGAAAAGTGCATCCTAAACATGCTGTGAAGCCACTGCATGTACTAGGATAGCAAAGGCGACAATTTTTTGTTTATGTTAAATGGGTAAAAATTGCGTATCTGTTGAACATTTTGAGCACTTTTTGGTGTTGACATCACAGTTTATAGAATTGTAAAATGCTCTGTCAAAATCACTACCGCTTGTTTTGAAAATAGCGGGGATAATTGTATAAAGTTCCTAGGGCTGAATTCTATTGCAGGTGCTAAATGTTAATACCAGTTTTATAAAACATTTTCCTATTGAAGTCTATGGGAAACACTGGAGATAAACAGAAAGATAAAATTAGCACCTGTAATAGAATCTAGCCCCTAGTGAGCAGAGACATATCCTTGAACTCTGGATGATTAAAATGATTTCCCTGGGATTATTTGGGAATTGATTAGGTCAGGAAATCGTACTAATCATACTAATCTGTAATGCACATGGGAGCACTCATTCAATTAATGTAGACAAGGGTATAAAAGTTAATGATGGCATTAATATAAAAATAGTTCAACCTGAAGCTGTGAAATTCATATAAAACACCTTTTAAATCAGTCCTTGGTGATTATTTGTTGCCTTTAGCAATGTTCACGATAATAAATTACAGGTCACTGCTGCTCTGTCTCTTTTCATTTTTTTGTAGTCCTGTTAACTGTGGTAGTGGATATGTTAATTGGCAGTGTATAGTCTTCAATGTCATTTCCAATAAACACAGGGATATAAAATTGTACATATTTTATTAGAGAATATGTAAACCTCTTTCTAACAATGAATCGCAGCAATATAAATCCTTGGGGGAATTTTATTCAAAGGCCAAACCTATTCTTACTTTACCCCTAAACCCTTTGAATACAATACGAAGCAAAGAGATGCGCATCACTCTGGCAAACAAAGGGTTAAAGGACCAGAGGGTTGTGCATTGCATTGCTTCGTGATGTATTTCTCAACCCTCTGGTCCCTTAAGGGTTTAACCCTTTGAATACCAGAGGGGTACGCAATTCATTGTGAAGCAATGAGTTGCGGAGCCCTCTGGCACTCAAAGTGGTAAGAAGCAGTTTAACCCTTTGTATGCTAGGAACAGCTCCTTAAAAGTCCCATTGACATCAATGGGATCTGTGGAAATTGTATTTGTTGATTGTGATGTATTTAATTGCCCGGAATTACAACCCGTAATGCCCCATTAATACCAACTCTGGAACAAGCATAAGAAAAATTAAGAATTATTCTTCTATTTCATCTGTCCCCTGCTGCCCCATAGTCTGCGCCTAGGTGTAGAAGAATGGCACACCCTAAAACAACCTCCATACATACAATGCACCCCATTGCACACATGATGCAAAGTGGGCATTTAAATGCACAAAATGCTGTGTCAATCAGATGCAAAACCATTCAGTGCACAAATATAGTTCTTTGACCTTATTTTAACATGAAAATAGTTTTGTTCTTCCTTATGGTACACATGGAATAGAAATTGAACTATGCATGAGAAAATGTACAGTGCAGGACTCACAGTGAGGTAACCTTGAGGTGGATGGGTAGATTTATTATATTTTGAGCAGACAATCATTGGCCCATATTTATAACTGGAGTTATTCTGGAGTAAACCAACTGCAACATAAGAGACAAATAAAATGATTAAAACAATTAAATTGTGCTTTTAACCACTTGAATGCTAGCACTTTAGCATTCAAGGGGTTAAAAAGCTCTATTCAGATCAAGGGAACGTCTTTTTTTTTCGCCTTTGGTGCAGTTGGAGACCTCTCTAGCATTCGAATGGTTAGATGCCCCATTAAAATCACTGAGGATTTTTATATTTTCCCTGTAGGACAGTTGGTTTGCCCTAGAATTGCTCCACTTTGCTTTTATACCTTAGGCCCAGATTTATACAAGAAAACTGAAGTAATTCTGGCATAAACCAACTGCAATATAGGGGACAAATAAAATTCCTACATATGCTTGACTACAGTTTTTTAACCCCTTGAATGCTACCGATTTCTCCAATGCATTGATTTGCAGGGGTTAAAAGCCCAATTTAATAGGAACTGTTATTTGTCCCCTGTGGTGCAGTTGGTTTACTCCAGAATAACTCCAGCTTGCTTGTATAAATAGGGGCCAAAGTAACTAAACCTTCAAGTTGAATATAAACAGGAAGACACATACCGCTGGAAACAGGAAATGTTTAGACAGATTACATTTAATGCAGAGCGCACTGTTTTTTGAGGTGATGAGGATTATATATATATAGATATGTGTATAAACATATAGAGAGTATTCTCTGTATACCATGTAGCAGCAGTACAATGTTTATAAATATAATAATGATATTTGTTAAGTTCTGTTTTGTAGACTGTCAAAATTCCTGCCGTCTCAATTGTTTACTGCTTTGACTTTAGTGCTATCTGATTTTCTGAGGGAAGGATGTGTATGCCAGTAGATTCATTCATGAAAGCTAACCCTCCAATGACCCCAGGATGACTACTTGATTTAATCCTACCTAGTTCACTGATTTCAAAAACAGGCAGCCTTAAAGCTTCCCATCTGATCTGCTTGTCTGGCTTCAAAAGCAGGAAAGAGTAGGGGAGAAAATCTGCATCATGCCATAATCACAACACTTGTTCCTTTCATTCAAAGCATGTTAGCAGCTTTTAATTAAACCAATAAAGTATTCTAGCAAATGGAAGGGCATCATGTGACTCTCCATAGGCTCTTATAGCATGTTGGACTCATGACATGCCAGGACTGTCATGGGTCTTTAAGGGGTTAAAAGATGTGCATTGTGTACCCCCTGGCACTCCCGGTTGAGAGATGATACTTTATAATGTTATTATAGAGCAAACTTTAAAATCTGACAATGTATTAGCTATTTCAGTTTGGTCTAGTGCAATATTGCACTTTCTTTCCAGAAGAAATGAGTCAGTGTTGCTAAATAAGAATTTATTAGATTGCACTAAGGTGAGAAAAAAGGTGACACTGCAAAAAGAGAACTCTCTCTAATTTCTATATTTTTCTATGGAGCCTTTTTTTAAGTTGGAGAGATTTTAGTGCATAGGCTCCATATAATAACATGGGGAATGGAATATGACTTCTCTCTTCCATCTCTCCCATTAGTACTACCCCCCCCCCGAACACCTTGTGAGAACTGTGTTTAAAAATCACTATTTTTCATTACTGTCATGAAAACTATAATTTATGTGATGGTAATGAAGTGCCCTGACATTTCTTGAGTATATATGATTCGCCCTCTCCTTAACCCTTTACAGACCAGAGGAGTATGTACCACATGTTTTGCATTGTGCTACACACCTCTATGTAAACATAAGAAAAGGCTAAAATTAAATAAAAGTCATCATATAGTAATGTGAGTTTTTTTAGTGAAACATCTTTAACCTTAAGTTCATACTTCCTTAGGGCTTGTCATAGTTTCATGGTCAGCACAACATATCAGCAGATATAAAGATGCCTGCTTAAACATTTTAATTTCAGGACTTTTCAAGTCTTCACATGCAGTAGTATCTGCAGTGTAGAAGCCCTACTAATACAGTCATTTTGTGACCACAAGCATGTTTTGCAAACTCCATCTGGAACTTTAATAACAATGTCTAATGCTGAGAATGTTGGGAGCTTTAATACAACAGCCGTTGTTCACCTTTGATTTATTTTCTTTTTTTGTTTTAAAAGGATCAGTGCATTTTTATATCTTATAGGGTATTTCCTACTGAGTAAAATGATGAAATGCTGGCAGTTATTTTAAAAAGTTGTAATGTAAAGTGTCACTAAGTGGTGCAGCCGTTACCATCACATCATGTGGAAAACTGTAGCCAGTGGATCACTTCTCCCATACAATGCTATAGCATAACTGCTTGGATACCAGGTGAACTGTAACTGAACTGTCTGAACACCAGGTGACACTGTTAATAGTTTAATATTTCAAAAGTTTGAACTATAAAAACTTCGTTACAAAGCATTTCCCTGCTGTGACCATATATATATATATATATATATATATATATATATAAAAGAAAATGTCATATTTATATTGAGATGAAATAGGAAAAGTGAAGACATGAACTGCAATGTGGATCCAATGGCATAAACAATGTTATTTAATAGGATACTTCAAAAAGACTTGAATATTAATTATCATTAATATTAATTATTTCTCCTTTATTTTGCAAACATCTGACAGAGCTAAAGTAATAAAATTCAGTAACTGTAGGCGTATCTCTAGTACTTATATGGATTTATAAACAATGTATTACTGTGATATGTTGTTTTTTTCTAGTTATGAAACTAATATGTATTAAATTACCAGCCAGCTAACACCAAGCTGTTACACATTATTTTCTATTCTCATATTTCTGTAACTATTCATCTGCTACTTTTCCTCTGGCAATTTTGTTGTGTCATTTAAAATGAGCTTTCAGTTTAACAGCAGCCTATATAAGCTACCTAACAGCCTGTACACTTCATTTTTCGATTGTCTAATAGTGATGTGCGAAAAAGTCCAAGTTTTTTTTCACAGCAATTTCCACAGAAGAAAAATTCTTGCAGATGGAAAATACATTAAAATTTCCACCTTTTCATCACTGCCGCCAATGGAATTCCCACGAGAACTTGAACATTTCCGACTATGCTTTCCTGCTACATTACTGAAGAAAGTAAAGTTGAAAGTAAAAGTTGCTAGAAGGCTGAGTCCAATGTCAACATAAGCCTTGAAAAAATTGTTAGGGGACTGTGGCCTCTGGCAAATTAAACCTTGAAAAAATTGTTAACAGTCAACAAAAGCCTTTTCCACTCAATCTTTAATGATCTCTTTATATGTTGTCACAGAATCCAATTCCTCTGAGTGCTGGTGCTTATACGTTGTGTTTAAACTAGATATCCATTGATGTAGTAAGAATGTAGTCATTACTGATTTTAATGGAGACTATGGCAGGATCTGTCACCTTAAAACAACTTTAAAACATCTTGTAACAAAAACCCACATTCACCTATACACCTTTAAAATGTTACACAGTGTTTAAAAACAAAACAAAAAAAAAACTGTTTATGTGTGAGCAAGGAAGCTGCCAAAGTGCAGTTTAGCACAGGAGCTACCTCCTCTCATTATTAGACATTATCAAATTGTCTCTGAAGGCAAGAATAGTTATTTGATTGCAAAATAGGTGTTGTTCAGTATTTCTAGCACACGTATCTGATATTCACAGATTAAACATGCATTTAACTATTTGACTCAAATGCATTGAGTGCCAGAGGGGCCTGCACACACCTAGCACTCAGAGGTCAATTCCCTTGACATATCTGACTTGTAATTATAATATGGGTAAAACATGGTACAGTGTTAGCCACATAAAATTCAGGAGACTAGTAGAGTAAAAATGATACCTTTATTGGCTGAGTGGCTTTGGATGAAAGTGTTCAATGTATTTGATTCAATTTGCCCCATTAAAACTGCCAGTAGGGCCAATATGGATACAGACAAGTATACTGTGTCACCGTCTGCATTCAATTGCCCTACCAACAGAAACCCCAATGATCGTTGGGCCAAAGAACCTGAGTTTTGGCCAAACGTTCGTTGTGTATTTTTAGTTCCCAAAACCCCCACTAAATAGCGGTAGAAATGGGAATATCAAAGGAAACTGCTAACGTTTGGTGTCTGACACTGTCAAGCACCAATCATGAGCTAAAATATAGTCAACCTCCCAAATATTAACCCTACACTACCCCAACAATAAAGTACAACAATACTAGATCTAACACTAACCTAAGATTCATAAACCACAGCTAAAACACTTACCAGTCATCCACTGTCAGTCTTCTTCTGTCATCTTCTATCTCCCATCTCCTCTTCTTTCTCTTCATCTTTATTCTTCTTATCTTCTGTCTTCAGATCTTATTCTTTGTGGCAAATCAAATGTCACTGCAAAGTAAAAAAAAAGCCAAATTAAATATGCACCCAAAGTTATCCTGTCCTAAACCCTTTGAGTGCCGGAGGGGTATGGTTGCTGGTGTTGCTGACAGTCCAATGTGAAAAGATATGATGGCAATCAAGGGTTAAAAGTACACTGCTGCTGACAGAAATGTAGGAACCCCCCCAGAGTTACCTCTCGGGCAGTTGCCCGAGGCTTTCTGTAGAAAAATTTGGCTTTTATATGTATGTATCTTTATATAGCGCCATACATGGACACACAGCGCTTAACAGAATTTGAAATAATACAATACAAAAATACAGAACAGGGTTAAGAGCATTAAGCTAAAGTGCAATCATTGCATTAGTTTTTGGGGAAAGTGCAGCAAGGCAAACATACACTGGGAAAGGGACCCTGCCCCAAGGAGCTTACAATCTAATCAGAGTTCATGATGGCATACAGAGACAGTAGGGGGATGATTATAAGTGCAAGTACAAGGTGTGGTGAAGGACGTGCAGAAAGATTCTGATGTCACTATCGTTGTGCAGGGATGAGGATATTGCTATTGAGATGCCTCCTTGAGCAGGTGGGTTTTGAGGAGATGCTTGAAAGTGATGATTGTGGATGATTGGCGAATGGTGATAGGGAGGGCATTCCAAAGTCGAGGGGCAGCCAGTGAAAAAGCTTGTAAACGAGAGATGGCTCGAGTTGTGTAGGGAGAGGACAGGAAGAACCCTTGAGAAGACCGTAGGATAAGGAAAGGGGTGTACTGGGAGATAAGAGCAGAAATGTAAGAGGGTGCTGAAGAACACAGAGACTTACAGGAGAGGAGGAGAATTTTGTAAGAAATACAATACTTTATAGGGAGCCAATTGAGGGATTTCAGGAGGAGATGAGAGGGCAGGTATCTGGGAGAAAATGTGGTGATTCTTGCGGCTGAATTGATAACAGATTGAAGTGGAGAGAGATGAGAAGCAGGTAGACCAGAGAGTAGAATGTTACAGTAGTCAAGTCTGGATAGAATGAGTGCCTGAGATAGAGTTTTTGCAGTTGACGTGCAGAGGAAAGGACTTAGTTTGGCAATATTTTTTAGGAAGAAGAGACATGTTCTAGTGACAGCTTGGATATGGGGGGAGAAAGTTAATTTCGAATCAAGTATGACCCCAAGACAGTGTGCTTTGGGTACTGAGTGTATGGCATAGTTGTCTATTGTGATGGAGAAGGGGGATGGTGGATGGGTTTTTGGAGGGAACACCACCAGCTTTGTCTTAGCCATATTGAGTTTAAGATGGCGGTGGGCCATCCATGATGAAATAGCTGACAGACATTGAGTGACTCGAGACTGCACAGAAGGAGTGAGGTCAGGAACAGAGAGATAGATTAGAGTGTCATCCGCATACAGATGGTAATTAAACCCAAGAGATGAGATGAAGTCACCAAGTGAGAGGGTATAGAGGGAAAAGAGAAGTGGTCCCAGGACAGTCTCTGTTTAAAATGGTTCCCATGCTACAATTAGCTGGGATGTGTTCTTATGCACAGTTCAGAGTGTTAAATCTGGTCATCAATTTATACTCTCAGATCTTTCTGTCTCTTTGTGTCTTAAAATTTCCAATCAGTAAAGTCACTATGAGATCTTTAATGCTGTGATCAGTTCTGTAACAATGTTGCCCACTGGGGTGTCTCCTTTGGTATTCACATTGAACCTATGAGAAGGGTCTGTCCTGTCTCACCCACTTATAGTCCTGTTTGGGTCCATTTCACGCACATGATGAGGTAATGAGCCACAGGAGAATTTACACTTGATATTGGGGTTTCTGTGGAAATGTCGTATGGACACCTTATCTGTGGTATATATGTGCACAGGCTCCACATGTCCTTTGTAGACAGAGAAGTACCACTTTCTTCTGCAATCGTAAGTGAGCTCTTCACCACCAATTGTTTTAGGTTGGGGGTCTGTTTATAGGAGAGGAGTCTCTTATTGTAAGTGATGGGTTGCGCACCCCTCTAACATTTGGAGGGTTAACCCATACATTCTTTAGACTTAGCCATCTCTGGTTAAATTCTTGGAGCGTGAAAAAGGTAATTCATGTTGTTTGCATTTTCTAGTCCACTTCAAAGAGACTTTACTAGACCCTAGTGTATAATTTTTGACCCCCACTGATAAGAATATTCTGCTAGTAGAAATTGACCCTTTGGGCGCCACAGGTATCCAATGCATCGTATTGCTATGTGCTGGATGCCTCTCTGGCAATCAAGTGGTTAGATGTTAAAATTATGTGCATGCGTTTTAAAGTCATGTATTGTACATTCAGCTTTCATTCTTATCTTGCCTGAAGGAGAAATCTAGTTGTCTTGAAAGCTTGCATCCAAAGTCACTCAGTTAGCCAATAATGGTATCATTTTTACTTTACTACTCCCTTGTATAAAACAGAAGTAGGACAGACATTTTAGTACTACCAAGCTCCCATATATTATTAAGATATTTTATTGATTTTTCCTACACTCATTTTTCTTTTTCTGTAAATGGCTGCTGTAGACTGTTTGGCAGCTGGTGGGTTAAATCAGTTAGTTTTCATGTATAAAATACAGTGTTACAAATTTCTGTTGCAATTTCTACATGAAATAGGGAAATTACTACTACAGTTGGTGTGACATTCATTGCTACACAGAAGAGCATTTTCCATCTTCAGATGCCACTGTCAATGAGAAAACAGTTGGTATCACTAATGCAAAATAGTATACTATGGCAACAACAATAGAATGTGACTCTTTGTTTTTAGTGTTAAATGCACTAAAACTGGTGGAACTTTTCATATCACGTTAACAAACAGCGTTCTTACTGCACACGCTGAGTAAACTATAACAGCAGTCAGTTTTTGTAGCATGGCCTTGCTCCAAAGAAGTATAGTAAAACTACTGTTAAGTCAAAAAAGGCCAACGGACATTAACCATGTCTGACTCACTTAACATTCAATAAGTAGTCGATCAGAATTGCTAACGAGGGTAGGCCCAAAAAATTCACGTATCTGAAAAAACAGCTTCACACCTTTTTTCACCTCATCGTGCGTCCATAGGAATTGGAGAGGTGAGATCACTGGAGGAGTTATCTCCACTCTATCAGTCACTTCTTCATCACACCCCATCATCTCCTTGCAGCAATACATTTCAGCTTCACTCATGATCCACATTTCATCAATGGACTCCGGAGATTAGAGACATGACTTCATAGGCATAATGGATACATAACTCATAACTATTTTGGGTATCCTATTGAAATGTTGCCCTTTATTTGGTGACCATCAAAACATTGTGTTTAAAATATCGCCAGCATGAAAAAGGTGACATCAGAAAAACCCTTCTGTTTTTTAAAGGGTTAACCAAAGTGTATAATTTAACATACAGGAATAATTGTACCATTTGCACATTTCAAGTGCTTTTTGACTGTACACTGCTTATTATTATTATTTATGAAAATGAAATGACTCACTTGTTTGATGCACCAGCTGCAGAATCTGTTCAAGCCACAAAGTTGCAGGCTCTAGTCTCGGCAAGGTCAGTTCAGCCTTTCACCCTTCTGAGTTAGAGAAAATGAGTCCATGACACAAGTATTCTTCCTGGTAAAAAAAAAATTGATATCAAAATGAGACTGGTCAAAATTACATTAAAGGGATAGTAATACTTTATCTTTATTTTATTTTGTAGGCATTAAAAAAACATAAAGAATTATATAAGTCTTATCTCTCAAACCTTTATGGTTTGAGAGATATTCACAAGCAAAGTTTCCCCTCCTGCCCATTTTACCTAGTGTAAGCCATCTCTTCTCAGATGTGGAATGCAGTCCATAGACCAGACAGATAACAGCAGGGGACAGTCTTCTTCCTATGAGAACAATGAAAGCCTTGCCCCCCTTGACAAGTTTTTTAGGTTTTTCCTTTATCTCAATTGAAGACTGTCCCTCTCTGCAATCTACCAGGGCACCTCCCTTCTGCTCTGGCTGAGCAGTGTTACATCAGTAAAAGGGGCGGGAGGAGGATACTTTGTCATTGAATTACTCTTGAACTACAACTCTGACAGAATTGAAATAACACTCTCCAAAGTCCAAATACTATGATGATTAATTAGAGCTGCTTTTATCATGAAACATTACTATCCCTTTAAGTACAATGTTCAATGTATATACAAAATATTAGAACAAACAGTGATTAATCAATGAGTTACCAGTCGCTGTAGTGTACTGGGATGTGGAGAAGACAGACAGCTTTCAATCTTGTCTCAGGTCCGTCTCTCAGACTACTCTCAGTGCAAGACAAGCAGACCAGAGAGAAAACTGAGAGGCGGACCTGAGAGGAGACTGAGAGCTGTCTGTCTCCTCCACATCCTAGTATAATACAGCAACTGGTAATGTGTTGATTAATCACTGTTTATTCTAATATTTTGTATGAGATCTGCTTATTGGAGAAGATATGAAGAGGTAGAACATTTACCCTTTGAGCACCAGAGAGGTATACAACATGTTGCTTTGCAGATGGAGGCTACCCAGCAACACTTAAGCCAGCAACATCAGAATGTTGCCCTTTTGATGCGGGCGACATTATGATGTCGCCCTTTGTAAGAAGGCAACATTTTTGTTTTGTTGGCTGCCATTGATAGAGGAAGACATTTCAATAGTGAATCACTAGTTTGCTATCTGGAGAAATGGCTAATCCAACATCAAAATCAACAGACATATTTTGGATAGTGATAGTGATAACAAAACATTAATGCATGAATGTATTGTACAGAAGCTCACTGAAGACTTCCAAAAGTAACCAAAGGGTATGTTAAATATAACAACTGGCTACTGAAAACAACACTGAGCTGCTCATAGGTTCTCCTAAAGGTATTTGAACCTGAAGAAGAGCAGGATTGCTAGACAGGTTTTCCTCTTAGAGCTTAGGCAGCTCAAACAAATATACTTGAGCAGATAATTCATTTGTGAAAGGTTTTGCAGTGTTTGCTAACAACTTAGCTGCACAGTAAATAAACACCAGCACTTGAGAACAGCAAGAGGTGCGCTTCTGTCGGTTATGCAAGAGATGAACCATAATTATCTCATGACCTTTAGCGTTCCAGAGAAGTATACAACCCATAGCTTTGCAATGGGCTATCTACCCTCTGAAACCAATGAGGTTAAGAACAAGGGGATGACAACCAGCCATATGTATGTGTGACCATAACATTTGAAAAATACACCATCTAGTATATGAAACAAGGCCCATGACACAGAGGATGTTTGTGTGGCAATGTCACTGTGATGCACACAGATACATGTCAGCCTGGTGGGCCTTACAATCTGCCTCCCAAAGAGTTACTCTGATGCTGTAGACAACAATAACACTGTATATCTATCCCTTTTCTGCTCTATTACGCTTTGCACAACTGTTATTCTCATTGAATACCCCTCTATTACTCAAGGGTTCTATGGTTGATATGGCAGTGTTCAACTCAGCAAATGTTGTTTGCTGTTAGTTCAAAATAAACATACAGAATGTGAGAGGCATCTGGGAATGAACAACAGCACAATGGCCTGCTTCTGGGCAGTGACTAGTCGTAGATCAGCTTCTCACATTTTGTATATTTATTTTGAATACTCTCAGGGGTCTCCCTAAGAGTGAAGGGTAATCCAGACGTGAGCCCCTTGCTCTCACTGTCTAGGGAATCCAGCTGTACCCTCCTGATGAGGCCCAACTAGGCTGAAACGTATGTTGGGGGTTAGTTGGTGTTCCCGTGCAGAGGGGGCTTGCTTGTCATTTTGGAAGTGGACCGCCTTTTGGGCGGGATTAGTCTAATATGTAAATGGAAATTTCTCCTCTGTAATGGCACTAGAGAGCTAAAACGTGATGCTTCTGGGTGGTGACTAGCCGTAGAACAGGCCATTGTGCTGTTGTTCATTCCCAGAAGCCTCTCACATTGTGTATATTTGCTGTTAGTTCAACTCAGGGATATGTTGAACATGGGCAATGTGGTTTACCTTTGTTCACAGGGCCATGGATGATATCCTGCAAGTAGCAATGCCATCATGGCTGAAGGAATGGCAGATGCTTTATGTATTCACACTCTCAATATGACACATGGAATAGCTGCGTATGAAATATGTGGTTGTGATGTTGTAGCAGGCAATATCAGGGCTGTGTATGTCAGTCATCCTGTGGGGTGAAACAGATCATTACGTGTTGTGAGCATGTTTGTCCACATTCCCCAAGCCTCATCATGGGCAAACATGCATTGTGTTTTATTACTGTATTATACTCACAGGTGAAGTTGCCCCTGATGAGCCCGTCTCTATCTCAGCCCCTCTCAAGGTCTCCTCATCCTTTGCCATGGAAAAGGTACCTCCACAATGGGTAGAGGCTCAATCTTGTCCATTAGATGTGTGTCCATGGCTATAGCTCAGGTTAGGATGATATTGCATGCCTTGCCTGGTGCATATTATAGAGCTCCCCCGAGTGATCCAGGCACCAGAATCTGGATTTGAGCAGGCCAAAGGTGCACTCAGTGGCATCAAAGTGAGGCTGGTCAGCTGGTGTTCTTGATGTTGATCCCTATCCCTCGCACGCCTTTGTCTCTGAAGTCTTCGCAGGTATAGGTATGCAAACATACTGGTTGTAATCTCTCTCTTTCTGAGTGGCCTTACTGTAAACATGCCATGTTAAGTCAATGGTGGGGTGTTGTCCAGGTTCGGTCATGGGGTAGGGCGAAACCATTGGGAAGCTGTGTGTTGCACAGGTAAATGTTTTGCAGTATTGTTGTTTTGTCTGATTAGTTGTACTTGCTGTGTACCTGTAAGGTGTTTGTGTGTGTGTGACCTGGTATGGTACACGCTGGGTCTCCATTGGCTGGTGATGTTTGCACAGATGAGCCTGGGATTCTTTGGGCTTGGCAGGTGTTCATAATGTTTTGTGTGTACATATGTGTTGTGATGTGTTAACCCATGTTGTTCTGGGGTATGGTGTGTGGGATTGTGTTGTGTTGCTTTGTCAGGCCCTTGTCACTAGGGGGCAGATTTTAGTTGTTTGTCCGGGAGTTGTTTGTAGGGCATGGGCATTGTTTTTGTGTCTGCTTGGCTTTGCAGGAGTTGTTTTGTCCAACAGCGTTTTTTTTAAAGGCATAGAGGAAAGCTCACTGCGCTAAACTAACCACAATAAATACGTATAGTGACTAGAATAAAGGTGATGGAGAAGGAATGGGAGAGGGTTCTCCATAACCCCCAAACATCAGGTCAAAATCCAAAGTACAAAAGCAAAGAAAACGAACAATCCTGCACTCCTCTACACCAGTGTGTGAATGTATGTTTTTTTTTTGTCCGTTGTGTTGTGTATGGCCAGAAAAACTGGATTAAATTTCATCCATTGAATTTATCAATTTATCGTGCATTGGTACTACCGCGCAGGATTGATTGGGTCCTGGGTATAACTGTTCCATTGTTTTTAATTGTTGAAATATTAACGTCCGTTGTGATTTTAAAACTGACGGTAGCTGTTTATATGACGGCTAATTGAATGGTTTACCGTGCTTATAAAACTGCCATTGGCTGCTTTTTGACGTTGGAGGTAGTTGGATCAAGGCCTATGACTTTACTACCAACAGAATGTCCATGCACTCCTAGTCCTTTCCCCTTACCACTGGACCTACCATGTTTGGTAGACATGATAATAGAAGTGTTGATTTTTTATGCACTTAGTTGCACAGAACAACAACAAAGCATCATCATCAATATATGCTTGTTTTTTTCTTCTCTGAGTGTGGGATGATGTATTGTCTATTGTCTGTCTTAAAATAATGTATGCTGTATGTATCTGTCACTGTCACTCTTAGGCTCAGCTTAGTTGTAGGATCTCATGGCTGTCTCCTATCAGTCAAATGTATTGTTATTTATTTTCTTTTTAATAATAATAATAATAATAATCATAATAACTAGTATTTATATAGCGCCTTTCTCCCAGTGGGACTCAAAGCACTTTCAGTGCATGCTCTTGGAATTAACCAAATCGGCAGTTGAAATAATAGGTGTTATTATTACCCAATCAATGATACACATTTATCGACCTCGGAAGGATGAAAGGCTGAGTTAGCCCTGCTGGGATTCGAACCTGCAACCCTGAGGTTGAATAGGCTCCATAGTCAAGGAATTTACCACAGAGCTATCTCACCGGCTGTCACTGTCAATGTCAATATCAACAAGTCACACCCACGCTCCTGACAACCGTCAAGAGAACTGGCTTGCACAATACTCTTGAAATTGAGCAAGTCCATGTCTTCCTTTTTGCCTGTCTTCCTCTACAGTAGCTAGCTTAACCCCTTAAGGACTGACACGGCCGTCACTTAAGGACCAGGAAGCATTTTTTTTTTTTGCTGATCTGATTCTGGACTCTCTGAATGGCGTGCAGCTACACGGCGAGCCTGGAATTCCATGACGTACATGTACATCCTTGGTCCTTCAGGGAGATCCACCTCGTGACTTACATGTACGTCATGGGTCATTAACTAGCTTTCTTCCATGCACTTGAGATGAGTATAACCTTTTGCCTCAAAAACAAAAAAGACAGAAAAACTGAACTTCTCACAGTAAAAATCAATAATACCATTATGATGTTCAAATAATCCACTTGGTCATCATCATCTCTATCGCTGCTTCTAAGTCAAACCCCAATCCACACTCACTATTATCGACTAAGCAACAACATAGTGTAGTATCCACAACTCTATCTATGAATGCTTCTGATCACTGACACCTATTGCAACATCTAGGCCCTGTAGTAGTCCATCAAGAACCCCTCAGTCTATGAAATCTCCAGCATGGAAATACTTCATCAATGATCAGACAGTTAACCATATTGCTATCTGTTGTCTCTGTAAAAACATATAAGCAGGGGCAAAGCAGGATCCCATCTAGGCACAGCCTTGCTGATATCCCAACTGAAGCTCAACCACATGTATGATTAGGAGACACATCAGCAGTACTAGCACTACTAAAACTGCATGGAGCCAACAAGCGCATAATAGTATTTTATTTCCCCAGTGACAATTACATCCATGTCTTCTACTGCAACTGTTTTTCAAATGAAAATTAAAAATGGGTATGACTCAAAGTTAGTTAGAGGTAACAAGAGTAAAGGTGTCACACTATAACAGCACAGGAATACATTAGTCCCACAGAGGGGCGAGTGCTAGGGATCAGGGCTTGTAAGTTTGGGCTACTGGCTGCTAGACTTTACTGCAGCAAGACCTCAGTAAAGATGCCAGGCACAATGCCAGATAACCCCCACCAGCTCAGCTGGTGCATGCTCAGGATAGCCTAAACAGCAGTATCACAAGCTCTTGTGGGAGAGGGAAGGCTGGGGTAAGGCGCTAGAGCTTGGCACTCGTATATGGTGGCTACCTCTATGGGATCCCCAAAGGTAGGCAACTGCCCTGTTGAATAAGTCCTGCAACAGAGGTGATATTCCAAGAATGGCAAGGATGTGGCAACAGTGGAACAGTCCAGAGAAGTTCAAATGAACACTAGGAAGCCAGCAGACACAAGCTACATCCACAGGTATGGAAGACCGAAGCACTTGGAGAAAAGGTAAGTGACACTCACCCTCCACATCTATACCACTGCAGGCAGACCAGATGATTGAGGAATCGGAGCACAAGTGGACACAGGTATGCTGGTAGGAAGACCAATAGTTTGAAAGCAGGCTGAGTCGGTAAAGGGAAAAGTAGAATAGCAGGCAGTAGGATGGTCGGGGTACTAACAGATGTCAGCAACAGATAATTTATAAAGCAGCAGGCAAATGGATAGTCAGGATACCAGCTAAAGTTGGCAATGAGTAATTTGATAATGCGGCAGGCAAATGTATTGTCTAGGTACAATCTGAAATCAGCAATGGATCATCTAGAAGGCAGCAGTGAAAACGATACTCAGGTAAACACAAGGTCAGCAACAAGGCAGGATTCACAAGGAGACTAGAATACAATGAAATGCTTAGATAGCGTGTAGACAGGAGAGAAGGGATGACATATAAAGGAAGTCAAATGATGATTGACAGGAAGTCAGAGAAAGACAAGAGACCATTGTTGGTAAGACAGAATACTGACACATAAGAGTCCCCACACCCACCTCCAAGCCTGCTATAACCACCACCTCTAGTCATGTTGTTAAAACAATTAAGATACACAGTTCTTCTATGTGTTACCAGGCTAAACTCCCTTACAAAGTTCTTAGAAAGATGTAAAAAAATGTATAAAAATAATCCAAAAGTATCCCTAAGGAATAGTATATGTCATTTATCAAAGGGTAAGTGAAGGTTACATACAGTCCAATGCCTGACTCGGGGCATTCTGCGATCTTACCACCTTTTTTAGTTAACTATTAATAAAATGTGCTGGATTATATTACAATCAATGCTTGTATAACTGTCTAGCAAAATAGCAGGATATAAAGACATGTAGTTTTTGGCTTGGTAGTCAAGTATTTGATACATTTCTGCAATTTAGTTTCAACATTTTTCTGAAATCTACTTTCAAGGGAAATTGGCAGACAGAATAATTGGTTTTAATAAATGTGATATTTTGCAGCTTTCCTTCAATTGTGTCAGTTATGCTGATTTGTGCTGATTTATTAATACAGTTTTTTTCATCTAGCTATCCCCTGAACAGAGAACTCAAGAGTACCCCTCTGCTTGGGCAGTCAACTCAGTAGTTTATTTACTCCTGTAGAGAGTCCACATTGCATAAGATGAAAGGGTTTAATGCTACTTCACTAAAATCCTCTTTTCTCTGTCATCCAATGTGGACCACAGGAACCATGGAAATATACCAAAGCTATCCACCAAGATTCTAGGGAGGGAAAAAGAGAAAATAAATCCTTATCTGCAAACCAGCATCAACAGGAGTAATCTGTTACAACATGAACCCCAGGTGTCAATGGACACCAAACTTGTACACCAGATCAACAGGAAACCAACAGTGTTCTGATCTCTTGGGAAGGAAAAAGTATAAGAAGGAAACGTATATGGGCATTACAGCCTGAATGACTGTCTGGCTAAAGCTGGTGTCAGCGGAGGCCTGCACATTGAGACAGGAGTGTGTGGTAAAGGAGTGCAGATCCTACAAAAAACTGTTCAGCGGGGGCGTGGCCTAACTGCTCTAGTGGATGGACGCATAGCGCTTGAGCTCTGTCCTCCCGGGAGATTCTACAGGGCTATACTGACGATTGACTTCACCCTCTTTGAGACATCCTGTTAGGTGATTATATAGGCAACATGCCGCAAGACAAAAATCTAAAAAAGGGCAAAGGTGTGCAGCTCTATTTTCAGAAAAACGCAAGCGCGCCAAACGCCACCGAACCATGTAAGATGGCCGACCAGCGGGAAATGCCTCCGCCTAATTCTCAAACGACACTATCTGAAACAGATGAGAGAAGTGGCTCAGATGAAGATACAACTTGGGACTCTACAGATTCCCCTTCCACCAAAGGGGATATAAGCAATTTACTACGTGACTTAAAGCTTTTTCTCAAGGAAGAACTGAAAGAGATAACGAAAGATCTAACTCAACTAGGCGAAAGGGTCGATATCTTGGAGGATGATCGTCAGACCTGGAAGGCCTTTATGGATGCGTCTCAGACTTCCATCACATCTTTACAGAAAGCACACTTAGATCTTATGCTCCGTATGGAAGATGTGGAGAATCGGAGCAGGCGAAATAACCTGCGAATCAGAGGAATCCCTGAAACAGTGGAAGGGGAAGAATTGTTTACCTTCTTACACAAACTTTTTCACTTCTTACTGAAACCGGCTCAACCTACGGTGTACGAAATAGAGAGGGCTCACAGACTCTCTAAGGCAAAATCTGCGCCTAATGGAGCCCCAAGGGATGTAATTGTGCGATTTTTACGGTTCCAAGATAAGGAAGCTATCCTCCTGGCGGCAAAAAATTTGGCACCACTCACATTTGAGAATCAGCCTCTGATGGTATTTGGGGATTTTTCCCGCCTCACAGTTCAATGGAGACGGGCTCTGCGTCCTCTAACGCAAGTTCTGCGTCAATCCAACCTCCGCTATCGATGGGGCTTTCCTCTACTGATTCAAGCTACTAAGGATGGTCGCACGTATTCTCTAAATTATGGAGATGACCCTAAAGATTTTATTTCTGCTCTCCAGCTGACTTTACCGAATGACTTCACTCTACATGGTATACAACCGGACCCATCTATTTGGCCTGGAAGTATTGACACCACTTCCACTTGGCATGCTGTTACCAAACGACGACGTAACCCTGATTCTCCTCCTCCAAAGGGAAATGTGGCTAAACAAGCCAGACAATCTAACGGGTGACTTTATATCTGTTAATGCTTACTTTAGGCTATGTTTATACTCTAGGGATTCAACTCTTCCTACTTCAGACTGGTGGAGTATATTTTCATAAGTATATTGTTTACAGGTTTTTTTTTTTTTTGGAAACTCTGGAGATGCCCACTAAGTGCCTGTTGAGGGGAGTTGTGTGCCCCTGTAGGGACACATACCTCCCATCGATTGAGCACATACTCCGTTTAAAAGTACTTAAAAGTAGTGAGATGGTTCACTAATTATGGAAAATACGTTTAAGGTATTTTGTTTAGTATTGACCTGTAATGTTTAATGCTGGGACAATAAATGACTGTTTATGGTTGATATTAAGTAGATCTTGTATTTCTTTGCTCCTTTTATTCTTTAAAGATGTCAGTCATGCTTTGCCTGTCTCTGAACGGTAGATCCCTGTCTCTATCCATAGTTTATATTTCTTGTACTCCCTTCAGTTCCATTTTGTTTTGACCCCCATTATTTTTTTTTTATTCCTAAGTTAAAGAGGCTGGGATGTATTTTTCAGAGATAGATAGGCGGACAAAGTGTGGGAGGCTACTGTGAGTTTTGTGACATGTACAAATTTAGGTTTAGGGTTTGAAGTATTATGGGGAGATGTTCTCTAATTAGACTAAAACTGTTATATTTGTAAGGGGCCCGTTCTTAAGCTCCTATTTATCTGCTCAGTAGGCCTGTGTTATTATAATTAGTTCCCTATTAGTTATTCTAATGTCCTGTACTTGATCTTCAGTTGGAGACTGGGATTTTATCATTCTAGACATAGCTTAGTTTTATTTTTCCTATGTCTACCAGATGTAATCCTATCATCTCCATATTCAATTTACTCACTTGAGCTTTGTAGCTTTCCAGCTGAAGATCAATGTATAAAATTCCACATTTTGATCCTCTTGTGGTTTATCAAAACACTAATATTTTCTTATGTATGTGCTCTCTTATATTTTATGTGAGGGGCTCGGTTTAGACTATATAGTTAATAGCTGATTTTCATTCATACTGCCCTTATGATATTGGTTCAGTTCATATTGTTTTCTCCCGGGGGGACATGAGTCACCCTGTGTTCTGGTTTGTTTTACACTATGACTTCAATGTATGCTTTATCTTATCTCACCTTCTATGTGAGGTATTATATCTCCCTATACCCGCATGTACATTCTCTCCCTGGAGGTGGTTATACACCCTTTCAGCTTCTGGGAACGGGTTTACTAATTCTACTGATTCTTTTTTTTTTTTCTTTCTCCCTACCTCTGTTAATTTTTTCTTTTTTTCTATACTCTTTATACTTCCCCTTTTATTTTTCTCCGTTCACTTTCTTCTCCTTACCTTTCTACAGACCTGGGGATCATGTATTGCTTCAAGTAGTACCAAATTTATTTGATACACGTCAGTATATACTGATTTGGTTGATTTTCGAATTGGTTCTCCCTTCTTTCAGCCATGGCCTCCCCAAGCAATAGACTACTTCACGTTATTTCCCAAAATGTGAAGGGACTAAATTCTCCTCAGAAGCGGGCACTAGTGACAAGGGAACTGCGTAAGCTAAAGGGAGATGTCGTCATGCTTCAAGAGACACATATTAAAAAACTCTCCAATATCACTCTTACTTCAACCACTTTTCCTAAAGTGTTTCTTAGCTCAGCTCCTACAAAACGTTGTGGAGTAGCAATTCTCCTTCATAAAAACTTACCGTTCTCCCATTCTAAAACATTAGCAGATAAGGAAGGCAGATACATCTTTGTAAAAGGATCCATTAATGGTTCCATGTACACCTTTGCTACTCTTTACTCCCCTAATTTAAACCAGATTTCCTTCATCTCACACACTTTAGATCTTCTTGAAGAATTCCAAGAAGGGATCCTGATCCTAGGAGGTGATTTCAATTTACCTATCTCACCTCAGATTGACTGTTCCACTGGGAAATCGTCTTATTCACAATCCACTATTCGCAGACTTTCTATTGCTCTTCATCGTCTTCATCTCATGGATTCTTGGAGAATCCTTCATCCTGAAGGTCGCGATTACTCTTTTTACTCTCATCCACATGATATGTACTCTAGGATAGATTACATCTTTATTTCCCATTCCTCTATTCCTGCTCTCCGTACGGCAGACATAGGTAGCATCACATGGTCTGATCATGCTCCTGTGTCGATAACTATTGACCTCTTAACGGATCCTCAACCCCACACTCCTTGGAGATTTGATGAAACTATTCTTCGTTTCTCCAACTTCAAAGAACAAATTCTTCACACCTTGAATCATTATTTCACTGAAAATTGTACGGAGGGGATGTCTCCTGTTACGGTATGGGAAGCACACAAATGTGTTATAAGGGGTGAGCTGCTTAAACTGGCAGCAAGAAGGAAAAAAGAACTAGCTAAGGAAACGAGCCAGATTTTACAAGAAATACAAAGATTGGAATCTCAACATAAAGCTTCATTAGTGCGGTCAACACTTCACCGCTTAACGACGTTACGTGCACGGTTGTTAGTCTTATTGAATAATAAAGTTGAGAGATCTTTCCTCAAGACGCGTTTTACCCATTTTGAACATGGGAACAAATCGGGCAAATTTTTGGCAAGACAATTGAAAGCGAGAGGCAGTGCCACATTTATTCCTTCGATCCGAACTAAGGCTAGCCGGCTCTCTCATTCCTCAGATGTCATTGCTGACACATTTAGAGCATATTATTCCTCTCTATATAATATACGTCCGTCGCACTCAAATACCCTCCAAGGTCCTGTTGATCCTGCATTGAAAGCCTATTTAGCTTCGGCTAAGCTTCCCCAACTTGACAACTCATCTATGGTGGCTCTTGAGAGAAACATCACTGAAGAGGAAGTTGCGACTGCCATTAGATCATTACCGGTGGGGAAAAGTCCGGGTCCAGACGGATTTACACAACATTACTACACAGCTTTTCGACAGAATCTTATCCCGATGATGACTAAGTCATTTATTGCTCTCCCTGAGGAGATACGCTCCCATCCTCACATTTCCACGGCTCACATAACGGTACTGCATAAGGCTGGGAAAGATCCTCTATGTTGTGCAAACTACAGGCCAATCTCCCTACTTAATTTGGATATTAAGATTTATGCCAAGATCCTAGCTAATAGACTCAAACCCCTTCTATCTAAACTAATTACTTCAGATCAAGTTGGTTTTATCCCGGGTCGCGAAGCCAGAGATAATACAAGGAAACTGCTGAATATTATTCATCATATTGATTACAATAAGATCCCCTCTATTCTTCTTACTATCGATGCTGAAAAAGCCTTTGATAGGGTGAATTGGTCGTTCTTAATTAATGCCCTTGAAGCTTATGGAATAGGTCCTCACTTTATAAAATTGGTACAAACATTGTATACAAACCCTTCTGCACAGGTTAAGGTTAATGGCACATTGTCCGAACGTTTTTCAATATCTAATGGTACTAGACAGGGCTGTCCTCTTTCTCCTCTCATTTTTGTTTTACTAATGGAAGTATTTGCTCAACATGTTAGGTTCAATACATCTATTATGGGAATCTCTCTTCAATCTTCCACATGTAAACTCTCTATGTTTGCGGATGACATTTTATTATCTACCAGCAGTCCTAATACAGCCATACCTGCGTTTCTTTTGGAATTTGAAAGATTTTCCCTGTGGTCCGATTTTAAAATAAATGTCCACAAATCGGAAGCTCTCGCTCTTCATCTCCCTGGAGACGATCTCTCGACGCTTACTTCCTCATTTCCCTTTAGATGGTCCACTAAATCGATATCCTATTTGGGAATCCGCTTACCTGCCAATCTACAGTTGACATATAATATCAACTACCCCCAATTACTGGATGTGATTCAAACAGATCTCTCCGGATGGAATAGACTATATTTATCATGGATTGGTCGGATCCAAGCTTTTAAGATGTCTGTTCTTCCACGTTTTCTATATCTTTTCCAGACACTTCCAATACATATTCCACGCTCCTTTTTTGTGCGCGCTAACAAACTTCTCCAAACTTTTATTTGGCACCAGAAAAGACCCAGACTTAATTTTCGAACTTTGCAGAGAACTAGACTGCAAGGAGGTTTAGGCATACCCAATTTAGAATGCTACTATAGAGCATCTCTACTAACTAGTATCCCTGATTGGGCACTTCATAAGGCTGATAAGCTTTGGGTCGGTCTGGAATTGGGCCTAACTACACCAGATCCTCTAGATCTAATCTTATCAACCCCTCTAGCACGACAGGTTCCTGTATGTCCAAATCCCATTGTTCAGAATATTATGTCCTGCTGGTTCTCCATCAACAAAACCTACCATCTTATATCTATCCCTTCTTCTTTATCTCGGCTTTTCTCCTTTACTCCTAGTCGGTACTTTTTACATACGCTCCAATTTCCCAAATGGTCACTCCTCTTCGACCTTCGAGTCCGTGATTTTTGGGATGCGGTAGGAATTCGAGATTTTACTTCTCTTCAAACGGAATTTGGACTGCCTCCTGGAGAAATTTGGAGATACCTTAGGATTAAACATTTTCTGTTACAACCTTCAGTTCGTCTCCGTTCTACTTCTCCTCTTACTCAATTTGAACAACTGTTATTACCCACACAACGGACTTCTTCAAGGTTTTTAGGCAGGATTTATAAGATTTTACTTGGAACTATGTCAACCTCTAAACCATCTTATGCATTAGCCTGGGAAAAGGAAATGGGGGACACATTGGAAGATGTAGAGTGGCGATCAATCTGGAAATATACGTTTAAGTCATCCATCTCCTCTGCATATATCGAAATGAACAGCAAACTTCTATTACGTTGGTATCTCACCCCGTCTAGGATACATTCTTTCGCCAATCAGGTCTCTCCACTGTGTTGGAGATGTGGATTAGGAGTTGGCTCCTTTATTCACATTTGGTGGACTTGTCCTATAATTGCCTCATTTTGGTCCACTTGCTTGAGCTATATTGAAGAGTTTCTTGATATTACATTGTCTCGTGATCCTTGGCAAATTCTCCTCTTTAGAAATATGCCTCTCCTTCCACAGGCAGTCAATGTATTCCTATTTGCCATGTTAAATGCAGCAAAAGCCCTTATTCCTCTATATTGGAAACGGACAGAACCTCTACCCTTATCGACTTGGGGCACTAAGGTGTCCGATCAGATACTTTTTCTTAGAATGGCATGGCTGAGGGAGGGGAGGGACCTTTCTAGGTTGAATGACATAATAACTCATTGGCATGCATTTCATGCCAAACTAGTGATCGCCTAAGATCTGATGGAAGTTCTATTCTATTTCAGATAACGAGATTTATTGTTAGTGGTTCTCATCCCCAGGTCTGTATCCCTCTGTATCCCTTTCCATATCCTTATCATGTAGATATCTCTCCCACTTGTTCTTTTCTTCCCTGATTTGTGATCTTTTCTTACTTTGCCTTTTCTTCTATTCAGGTGTTTGTTTTTTTCTTTTCTCTTTCTCTCTTTCTCTTTTCCTCTTGCTCTTATGCTACTTACTATATCCTGAGGACTGGATTCTTGAAAGTACAATTAATCTAATCTATCACTGTTTCTTTTTATGTTTGTATATGTCTCATCGATATTGTACCTTGCTGTAGTCTATGTATTTTGTATTAACCCTCAATAAAAACTTTAATGATAAAAAAAAAAAAAAAACTGTTCAGCAGTGGCCTGAATTATCTAGCCCCAGAAGCACCCACCAATCTGGCACAATGTCTTATGATCAGAAAAGGAACAAGCTTTTCCCAAAGGGCATACGACTGGCAAATGTTCACCTTAATCCAGGATGGAATAATAACTTTAGATGCAGCCTGGCCCACATGCGAGCCCTCAGGAATGAAAAAGTGAATCAGATCTCTGAAAAAGCTGTGTGTGATGAACAAACTATTTCAAATATCTTACCACATCCTGCAGATGAAGTTTCTGTTCCTGTCTATTAGAAGGAACCAGACAAAAAGAAGGAAGGACAATTTCCAGGTTGATGTGAAAATCCAAAACAACCTTGAGCAAAACCACTTAGTCCTGGTGAAAAATCTGAAAAGTTGGCTTACAAAACAAGGCATGAGGTTCTTCCATCCACCAATCACAAACACTATAGCCTAAAAAAAACAACATATTTAGCATCAGAATAAGCAAATAAACTGAAGAGAGAGGTTCAAAAAGAGGTTTCTGGATCATTCTGAATACCAGGTTCAAGTTCCACAGAGAAGTGGGATCTCGAAAGACAAGGTAGGCATTAGCCACCCCTTGGACAAAAGTTTGCACATACGGCAATGTGCCCCAGAAGAAGAATGCAAAGAGCCGAAATGTGAACCTTGATAGAACAAAGACTAACCCCTTTCTGAACACCATCCTGAAGAAAGGCCAAGACTACTGCAAGCTGAAAATGCCACAGACTTGAGCCTCTGTCAGCACACACTTGTAGAAGAGGGACCCAATCCTATAGGTCTTGGAAGAAACCATTTTTTTAGATTCCTGCATAGTAGAAATAACCAAGTCTGAAAACCCTTTTTCAGAAGTCAGATATATCTTTATTTTGTCTTTCATACAACAGTCTAGATCTTTACAAAAGGGTTAATCATGTAGCAGTGCTGACAAATCCCCAGGCGTCATGGCACCTAGGTATTTGGTCCTCTCACCCAGGTGATCTGCTTCCTGCATACATGCCTTCCCTGGCTGCAGAGGAGAGAGTGGTTGAAACTTTCTTCCACCTCTGTCTCTCTCCTTCTATTCTTATGCCCTATGATGGGCATAGGCAGTATTCATTGGGTTGACTCCCATTTGTATCAATGGGAATTTGGCAAATATTTTCCAATTTACCTTCATCTAAATTGTAAGAGCACATGGGCAGGGCTCTCTGATCCTATTGTTTTCTATATTCCATTTGTACTGTTTTGCTTCTCTGTATGTCTATTCCCTATTGTATAGCACTGCAAAATAAGTTGGTGTTAAAGAAATAAAGATAGTAAAAATAATTGGGTCCTGTATTATAGAATTGTTCCATTTTAACTGTACATATGGACCATTATTTATATTTGTGTCAAGCTGAGGATTTAAATTACAGGAAACGTATTACATTTTGACTCATGAGACAATGGGGTGAATACATAAATACAATTCCATGCAAAAACAGACACTGGAATCAAATTTCTAGTCTTACTCTCTACTGGTCCAAGTTACTAAGCTACTGAGGCACAAATCTCTCCCATAAATGCCAGCAGCCCCAAAGTGAGAGCAATAGAACAGTCTGTGGGTGTTCAGGGGAGTTCTTAAGTAAGATGTAGAAGATATGTGATTTTATACCAATACTTATTCAGTTTATGGGGCAGGCAAAAGGGGCTTGTGTGGTATCAAGTCCTAATAATTTCTGTGTGTGTGTCTTCTGGGATGCACTACAGAGGTCATACAATCTAGTGCATACCTTGAAATACAGCAGCTGGCAAAACAGGTTAACATCAGTGGAGCTCCATTGGTGTTTTCATACATTCACCCAGTATATGATGACATAAATAGAAACATATTGTGCACAATAGCCTTTATCTCATATAAAGTACATAGCTAAAAGAATAATTATTTTTAAATAGTCTGTGTCTCCTCCTAAGTACACTGATGTCAAGTTTTACATAGATGCAGGCCTACAACAGATCCCTAGTTGCCAGGAGTTCAAAGGGTTCTTTTCATCTTTATCAGCTCAAAATACACATCCTTTTGTTTTGTTTTTGCTATCCTATATTCAGGCAGAATAAACACACTGGAAACTGGTAGCATAGAGGGGTTATCCAGGGTGTGTATCTAGGGGGGAAACAGTTCTAAAAAGAAAGGAAGGTTTATACAACCACAGCATCCATGCTGAAAACAGAGCCAGTTGTGTTTACATTTCTAAGCCCCCACAGAGCTCAGTTTGACTATCAGCATTTGAAAAAATAAAAATGTTAATAAAAGTGGTGGAGTTCTGGAGTAAAGTCCTGTTCCTCTAAGTGTATCAGCCACATTCAATGCAGTGAGGTGAAAGAGCATGACCTACACCTCATATACCAATAATGATATTTATTGGACAATTACGAAAACACAAAATACATGATAGTTTCACTTTAAACAGACCCTATCACCTAAAACCAACTCTGGGAATTTTTAAAGCGTTTTCAAAATCGCCTACATGTTATATTAGACATTTTTTAGACCTACATTACCCCTCTACTCACTTACCCAGATGCATTTCTCACCTCCTGTTGCACTGAAAGGGGGAGGTAATGTTGGGATAAAACAGGAAGTACCTTCATGGCATGCCTTAATTAGAAGAATATACAATAACTAAAGCTAGTTTTATAAATAAAAATAGCTAATATGATATATATAGGTGATTTTGAAAAGTTGTTTTAGGTGACAGAATCCATTTAAATTTGAAAACTACTTATATTGATATATTAGCCTATCTAGAGCAATCCCTGGTCAAACCAACTGCACCGTATAGGCAAATAAAATGTCTTGTTTATTTAAATGGGGCTTTTACTCTCTGCAGATGTCTCGTTGATAAGCAATGTGTTGGAGACCTTTCTGACATTCAAGGGTTTAAAAGTCACATTTCAATTATGCAAATTTGGGGTAGTTTATTTGTCCCCATGATGTAGTTGGTTTGCTCTAGAATTGCTCCTATTCAGAGTGCTGCAACCTCACTATCCCACAGTGTCCACAGCCATCCTGTCAGTCATCAGCATCATCACTGCTTCCAAGTCCAAGTCCCACTTAAGCCACACAAACTAATAGTGTTGAGTAACAAGCAACAACACATATTTAGCTTTGATGAGTACCTCTGATGCTCTTGGAAGTGTAGCAGCTGTGACACCTGGCAGTAGTACAATATCAGTAACATCTAGCCCCAGGAGTAGTAGCAGCCTATCAGGAACCCCACAGTCTATGAAGTCCACAGTATGGAGATGCTTCACCCAGCATCCAAAAGCTAAGCATGTTGCTATATGTTGTCTGTGTAAGAAGCATGTGAACAGCTAGGAATCTCCTAAATGAGTTCCCACCTGAAGCACAACCACAGGTCTGACTGGGACACACACCATAAATGGATCAGAGGAGCCACAGCTAACAGCAGCAGAAGTACTCATAAACATTCCCGGGGCTGTGGGTTACACAATAGAAGTGCTGTTTTTGGAGATGACATGAGTTATTGAGTGCCTACACATACCACCGCCACCACCCCCACCACCTCCACAAGTCATGTCATTAAAGCAATAAAGTTACACAGTTCTTCTACTTGTACTGCCATCCCACACTTATGTTTACATTTAAAACCTGCACAACAATAATTCAAAAGTATGCCTATGGAATAGTAAAGTTTCCAAAATGTTGGTGGATAGCATGCAGCCCTTTTCTTTTGTTGAAAACAGAGGCTTTAAAGAAATTATGTCATGTATTGCATCCTGCTGGAATATCCTAAGCCACAGTTATTTTTCAAGGATTGTCATTTGGAGTCAGTAAGGAATTTTTGTCACTTGTGCCAATGTTACTTACAAAGTTAGTGTTGTGTCAAAGGACAAATGCTAACAAATGATAAATGCTAACAAATTTTTCAAGGAATATGTTGCTGTAAGACTCAAAACTTTCACTTTCAGCTATTTACTTCTCCACTTCAACCCTCAGAAGAAGTAAAACTGTGGCATGAAATCTTGCAATCATAGAAAACATAGGCACAATATGGCAAAGATCTCTCTGGAAATGTATCATTTGAGTGTTATAATGATATCAAGATAGGATATAGAAGGCAAGAGGCATCCAATATTCTCAGTACTATAATCCATGGATCTCATATTATGTGAGAAAGCAGGAGACCCAACCCCCCTAGACTTCTCTAAATTTTCCTGGCTTACCTCTGTGTAAATATAATCCCTGATAATGTCACAAGTTGGAGTTTACCAATTTAATCCAACATGCCTTAGTCTGTGGGTCTGGACCCATCCACTCAAGTGCCACCACCTTTTGCGCCATGACCAGCAACTCCCTCATCCGTGTATAGCCCCCAGTAGTGTATAGCTGGTCTGGAAATATGGAGAGTAGATATGCCTTGGGTGTCGGGAGAAGTTCCCATCCAATCAATTGCACCAGTGTTGCCGCCACGTCCTCCCAGAAACTGCGAACAAACGGGCAGTGCCAGATTAGATGGATGAAGTCGGCAGCTTCCCTTCCTCATTTAACTCAATTAAACGAGTCTGTTCATTCTAAACAGTCATATGGGTGTGTAATAAACCCAATGCAATATCTTCAATTGTATAAGCTGGTGTCTGGCCGTTGCTACCAGTAGTTTGGGACCTCTGAGTGCCATGTTCCACTCCCAGTCCTCAAGCTCTCCTATGTCTGCTTCCCATCTATTTTTAAGAATAGTGTCATTTGTATATACTTATCCAACCACAAATAGATAAGGAAATAGGCTTAAGAGGGGGCCGAGCGGTGACCCGTTTAAACAGTGAGAATTCCCTTATCTCAACTGGTTTCTCAGATTGTAGCACAGCCAGAGCATGCCTCAACCTCAAGTATGTGTAAAAAAATCTGTGTGGAATACTGAATTCTAGATTGAGTTGTCCGTCATAACTAAGGTGTGGGTCCGTCATACAACTGACCCAGTTCAGTGATACCAAAGGCAGTCTACGATGGGCCAAAGTACCCGGCACAGAGACCAGGTCACAACCAAAGGGTTAGAGCATGTTTCTGAGCCCGCAGTCGCCAGATGTTCAAGACGGTATCCCCACCGCAAGTAAGGTTCATCAACCCATGGCAATGTGTGAGTAGATTGTGGCATAATGTAAGCCAACATGTACTGGACCTGAGCAGCCAGATAATAGTGATAAAAGTCAGGGAGCAAAATACTCCCCATGGTCATAATAATTGGTGATAATCCCTGAAGTATCTTCTGGGGATAATAACCCGTGGCCCCTGAAATACATATAAAAATTTTGGTAGGAAAATCATTTTAATTAAGCATGCTCAACCTATAAAATTTAGAGGAAGATTAATCCAGGATAATGTTTTATCTCTGAACTGTGCTATTATTGGTTCTAGATTGTCTCTGATATAGTTATCTGGTGAGGAAGTCACAACAAGACCAAGATATTTAAATGATGTGCTGCAGACCAGGGGAGCATCCGGGGGAGTTGTATAGCCAGTCGCCGAGTTCAGTAACAATAGAGTGGATTTGTCCCAATTAATTTTGAGACCGGAGAGGGGACCAAATTGTCTGACAACTGTCAATAGCTTCCGAAGAGAGTTCTCCAAACCCTTTTAAATACTAAGGGCTGGATGCATAGCATGCTAAAACTTGATTCTTGGAATGACTTCATGTTTAAATTAATAATAAACAAAAAAGTCCTTAAGTTTAGCATTTTAACTTTTGCATTTATGTTTGAATTCTTTTAACTAACATAATTAGATCCTTCATTTCTCAATCTAAAATCCAAAAGCATGACCAACTTTATCAAAAACTAGAAGTTTAACTGCTGGAATATTCAGTGCATTTCTGTGTTTGTTTAACACTGTCATAGCAGCAATTATTTCAGCTCTTTTACCAATTTACCTAATAGATTTCCTGCATCTTGTTGATAGACTAGAGTAAATTAAATAGATGTTTTGAAGTCAAAATGTGGGTGATATTCTGAGAGCTAACACGTTCTTATTTTAAGAAAAAGTAGAGGGTTCTTAAAAGGGAAATAAAGAGTTAAATCATAGGTTATGACTCATTGTTATTTTATTCCTCCTCTACATAAGCCTTTTCTTAAAAGAACACTACCACCTCATAGTAATAAGTCCCTATTTACCTTAATCTGGGCATAAAATCTTTATGCCATGTGTGGATTTGTTCTGCAAGATTAATCTTCAGTTATTACTGGATATCAAGCACATGGAGGTAGACATTCTTTGTTGTAGGACTCAAGTACCGGAAACTCCTCTCATCACTCAATGCTATTTGCACCAAGGGAATGGTAGTATTAGAGTGTTGTGGCATTTATTTCCACTGCTCCTGGTTTAACACCATGTATTAAACAAAGGGCAGAGGACATTGTGTCATTTAAAGGGATAGTAATGTTTCATAATAAAAGCGGCTCTAATTAATCAACATAGTATTTGGACCTTGGAGAGTGTTATTTCAATTCTGTCAGAGTTGTAGTTCAAGAGTAATTCAATGACAAAGTTTCCCCCTCCCACCCCTTTTACTGATGTAACACTACTCAGCCAGATCAGAAGGGAGGTGCCTAGGTAGACTGCAGAGAGGGACAATCTTCAATTAAGATAAGGAGAAAAACCTGAAAAACTTGTCAAGGGGAGAAGGGCTTTCATTGTTCTCATAAGAAGAAGATTGTCCCCTGCTGTTATCTGTCTGGTCTATGGACTGGATTCCACATCTGAGAAGAGATACTTACACTAGGTAAAAGGGGCGGGAGGGGAAACTTTGCTTGTGAATATCTCTCAAACCATAAAGGTTTTTTTAATGCCTACAAAATAAAATAGAGATAAAACTAAGTATTACTATCCCTTTAACTCTATTTTCCCTACCCGGGTCATACTGAAGGCATTTGAGGCTTGCTAGTATTAAAGTCTTAAAGACTGAGGATTGTGTGCGATAATATGCATTAAATTGATCATTTGCTATAATGCACTCCAATGCACAGGAGCAGGAGCTGGAGGCTAATTCTAGTGGACCCGTGGTCTTCTCAGTCTCTCAGTGAAAAAACTCTTAGAAATGTTTGGTGTAAAACAAAAGCAAAAAAAAAAAAATAACTGCATAGTTCTCATTCTCGGCATTTCCTTTTGTATTCTAACACTGCACTTCAAATTTAATATTTTCAAAGGTCACATAAGAAGATAAGTGGGTGAATTTGTTGTTGAAATGTATCATACATTGAAATGTTGTCATCAAGTTCTTGCCACCTAACTTCTTATGAATGTCCTATCTTATACAGATATGGTAGCAGTTTTCCCCAAAAACTTGATAAATCATCTCCATAATTTATTTATTACAATATATGTATTTCCAGGTTAATTAATGCTAACTAGCTCCCTGTCTTACACCACAAATCATGCACTATATCAAGACAGGCAGGTGCCAATTAGATAGGTTTCTCAAATATGTATAGTAAATCCAGGAAAAGTTGGTTAGATGGTTGTTCTGCTGAAAAAAGGTATGGATCAGTAAGGCAATTTGTATGTATATTATGAAATAGTAATGGAATTGAAGGGGCTAATTTAAAGCATATTGAAAATGATGGTCATCATCTCTGCCCCTCCCAAGCATTAGGCATATATACAATATATGAGTGTGTTCCTGGCTTAGGAGAGCATACCGCCTAACATTTCAAATGGTCAAGAAGGACACTTTTATTTTAGGTGGTATTGCTGGGGGCATGGCTGATAGATGGGGCATTATAGAGTATGTTTAGGTTATTTCATGGCCTGTTGACACCTCTTTGTATAACTGAATAAATGATTTAGAGCATGAACAAAGTATTTACATAGACTAATTTATAAACACATATACAGACGTATAAACAAACATTATTGTGACTTTTATTGTTATGAGCAATGGGATACACTTATACACGTACCAAACAGTCTGATCTCCTAAAAAGAGGAACACCAGAGTGGGAAAAAGAAAATTAGTAATTTGGGCCTCTTGCATAAAGATGGATACTTGGGAAATATGGGAGAGTCTTCTACTCATTCTATCAAATAATTTATTATGTTCCTTGAGCCACAGGTGGCGTTTGTCTCAGTGGGTGCCCTGTCAGACATCTTTCTGAGAAGAGGTACTGCCTTGTTTTAAAAAAATGTTAGGGCATAGCTGGCTTGCTCCTGACGTTGAACTTACTAGAGGTATTAAATGTAGCAGATCTGAGTATTAGCTATATCTCTCAGATTGTGATGAGTCGAACTGTATGCACTTTAAATGTCAATGCAGAATGTTAAAACTGCAAGGATGATATCAAGATTAACAATAGTTCACCACAAAGGAATATTCTTGTCTGTACAAATCTATTCAGATGAATAAAGAGAATAAATTGGAGGGGACAGCTAGTTGCTCTTCCTCATTTCATTTGTTATGCAGCTCAAAAAATAATAATCGACTATTGATACTATTGTTTATAAAGTTTTAAACATTTTCTAGTTTGTTTCGTGGTCTCAGCTATACATCATTTTAAAAATAGAATAGAGAAAAAGAGCATTTTGTGCAGAAAAAGTAAGAATAAATGTTTTATTTAATGAAAACTGAAGTCATAAATAGTATGCACGGAAAACTTGGAAACAGAAATAAACCTAAAGATTGTAATTTAATATGAATTACTTTCTAAAACATGTAACACTATATAAAAGAAGAGTCATACTTTATAATAAATAAATAAATATATATATATATATATATATATATATATATATATATATATATAGATATATACAATGTACAGACTTAACTTTCAATGTTCTTTGATATCCTGATCTGATAAGCAACTTCCTTGACTTGCACGGGATTTTGGGGTTACTTAACCCATTAACCCTTAGAGTGCCAGCGGGGGGGAGCAGCACATTGATTTGCAATGTGTTCTATATCCCTCACACTGGATCTCCCAATAGGTATAGTAGGCAATGTCTTAGAGGTCCGAAATTTCAGGGGCACCTAACTTTGCTGACCACGCCCACATTCTGAATTAGGCGTGTGACACAGCATTCTCCATGACCTTTCATGAGTTTTATATCCCTTTACAGGTTATTATTTAACCCATTGGATTCTAGCATCCAAGCTGTTAAAGCTTTTTTTTCTTGCTTGTTATAGGCCAAGGGTGTTTTCTGTGCCAGAGAAACAGTGGATAGGACTGGGGATGGGGCCTTGTGAGGAATGGAGGTGTGACCATGGTTGGAGCTAAGGGCACCTAGAGTGCCTTGCTTAGAAGCACCTGGGATGTAAATTCAACCGTGCCCTTAAGGACCAGAAGAGTGTGCTCGTATACCTCTCTGATATTTAACCCCTTAATGACAGGCCATGCGGCACGTTAGATTTTAGTCTAATTTTTATTTGTATCTCAGATATGGGGATGTATAATCCCCATTAGGTTGACTCCCAATAATTGGTTTCCCTGGAGTTGGATTGCTCAGTTCGCGGGAGTATTTCTGGACCATTTCTGGAAGTTTAACTTTATGATAAGTCTGTTCCTCATGACTGAAGTCTATGAAGTACTGTACTTTATAATGGGAGTCTGAAGAAAGAAGACTGGTAAGTTAACCATTTGAGTGCCATGAGTGCCATGGTCCTATCTATTTTGGCCTAGACTGCACTCAGTTCTTTCTCATTATATTTTTCCATATTATCCTATGTTATGAATGTGGCTGATGCTTTTTCTTATACACTTTAACCCTTTCAAGGATAATTTTTACCATTAAAGGTATCTGTGCCTTTATCTTTCTACTACACTTACAATCTGTATGGCTAAGATGTGTCTAGGCTTTGGCTATGGTTTTTTTTTTTATTTTAGTTTTATTTTACTTTTACATATGTGGCCCCTTTAAGAATGGGAGCCCATGAGGCATCCATCTTTGTTTCATAAAGACACATTGGAACACTTTTTTGGACATATGTCCCTTGTAATGTGGCCTGCTATGCATTCAGAGCCCTCCAGCACTGATCAAGACCCAGCTTGGGTTAAAAACTCTGATTTCCTCTTCCATCCAAGGAGTTATCCACTCATGGTGACCCATGCCACCATCAGACACACTGATCCACACTCAGCTAGATGGGGACTCCTCTGATGAGGACATAAACACAGATGAAGAATATATGGATTCTTCCTTGTTCTTTTGTTGATCTCTATGAGAATGACCCATGCTCCTAAGCAGGGGATGCTCATCAGAGAAGTGTGGGAGACCATTCAGGTCTCTGATGCCTCTGATGTAGGGTCTGCCTCATCTTCCAAATATGCAAGAAAGACTCCACAATCTTTCCTCCCAACAGCACCTTAGATTAGGTATTACTGGAAGAATGGAAGACACAAGATAAGAGACTTTTCGTTAACAGGTGCATTTCCAGATTATACCCATTTATGATGAGGCTCTAGTGCAGTGGGCTTCCTCTCCTGTAGATGGTCCCCCTATTTTGCGTCTGGCCAGAAATACAGCTCATCCAATGACAGACATTGCAGGCTTAAAATGCCTTGAATCCTTAATAAAGGTGAGTTTTGTAGCCACAGGTGAAGATCTGCTACCCATCTTTGTAGCTTGAATCAATAGAGTGATAGCCATCTGGGGTGAATAACATTCAGAGGGCATCCATGGTGATATTCCAAAAGAGGAACTCTTGATTATGTTTGCCAATATATTGGAAAACAATGCTTACCTCTCTGAAGCTGCCTTTGGTGATACAAGATCCTCTTTTAAGTCCTCAGCATTATTATAAATGGCACTTTTTTCCAAGGCAGATGGTGGATTTCATTACCTCCATCATTTCAGGGGGTTCAACTCCCTCAGGCCTCTCAGTTCTACTCCTCGTCCCCCCCCCTCAAAGCCTAAGCAGGCTTGGCAGAATGAGAGGTCTGCTCAGAAGCTTAAGACTCAGAAGTTTACCTCAGAATGACTTGTGGGGGCATGGCCCATCCTTGCCCATAGAGGGTCATCTTTTTCTAGACTTGTGTGATTGTGTCATCTTTTGTGATAGACAAGTGGGGTCTGCAGGTCATTTCAGAAGGGTTTTGCATAGACTTCAAGTTCCTTCCTCATCATCCCTTCTTTTTGTGAAAACCTCCTCAGGACCTGGAATGAGCCCACCTGTTGGACAAGTAGGTCCTGGTTCCAGTCCCTACCCAGGAACGGTTCTCAGGCTTTTACACAAATCTTTTTGTGGTTCCCAATAAAAGATGGCAGCTGTTCCCCTATTCTGGACTTAAAATGTCTCAAATTCAAGATAGGAACCCTGCAGTCTGTTATCTCAGTAATGTGTTCCAGTGAATAACTACCCTCCCTAGACCTTCAGGACAACTACCTGTCTTCCCTAATTCATTCAGACCAACAATGTTTTCTTCACTTCACCTTTCAGTGCAGTCTTTACCAGTTTACTGCATCCCCGGTTTTGGCCTAGCATCAGCTCCAAGAATCTTCATGAAGCTAATAGAAGCTCTGGTTGCATATGTCCATTACCAAGGGATTTCCATGACTTCATATATGGTGTAACAATAAAACAATTATCTCTCCTACTACTGCAAGATGTTTGTTAGTGACACTAGGGGGTGAAGTTCAGGAGTGGAGGCAGTACCATTGAACACCCTTGCTGCTGCTACCAACCAGGTTAAAGGTGCTGGCCGAGAAGTCAGATGTCTGTCGTCAGTTGAGCCGGGGGCGGGGACAAATATGTGTAACAAGGCACTGAGTTCAAAAGTAGCAAGAGAACTGAGGATATTCGGAGGACAGAGGTAAGGCTTCCATTATGTAGGAAATAGTTAATCTAATTGAGTAAAGAAAGGCAGCGATGGAAGGCAGAACAGTTCTAGGTAACTAAGCACACACCAGACTGCAGGACAGAGCTAGATAGATGAACCCTAGCCCAAAGTCTCAATATGAAATGCTCTAGTGTTGCTGGCCAGTGCTAGAGATCACATGAACTGTGCAAGTAATATTCAAGCACCCACTCAGACTGTTGGACAGTGCAGAGATACAGCTCTGCCTAGGGTACTGAATAAAATAATGCTCTTGTGCTGCTGGTGAGCGCTATAGATCAGATGAACTGTACAAGTTAAATATGAACTGGCATATAATAGGGACAAGAGTGATCTAATAGGAGAGCACAAACCAAACTGAAGAAGCCCAAAGCAATAAAGAAAAAGTAAAGTGTGAGAGCTTACTCGCCACTCATGAAGAGCTACTGACAGGCATGAAGCAATACATAAGCAGGTAAGAAGCAGAGTCAGGAACAAAGCCAGGGTCAGAAACAGGAGATCAAGTATCAAGCAAAGTCGGTAGGCAAGACAGAAGGAACCAGGAATTGGATTCTAGAACTAAATAAGAAGACTGGAAGTAATGTGAAAATGTCAGAGCCAGGAATTGGTAACTGAAAGAAGAAGGAAAAAATGGAGTAACAATCAGGCAAGTTACCTCGATAATTAGGTGTCACAGGATGGCGGACCCAGACCTTTAACTCAAAATATCCCAATCAGGGCTAAGAGGCTGAATAAATCCTTCTGCATGCCATCTGGATGATAAAGGCTCCCTCAATGGAAATCCTGTTCTCTCAAATACAATAATGTATCTGCATGGTTGGGTCCTCAGTCTCAAGAAGTAATCACTGATTCCCTAACAGACCCTGTATTTCTTTAACATTAAATTCAACGCCTTGCAATGGAGAGTTTTTGCCAGAAGACAAGATCCAGATTTTCTTTAAAGGGATAGTAATACTTAAGTTTTACTAATCCCTATAGTAAAGCCCTACCAAAAAAAAAAGTATTGCCCCCAGTGTCGTCTCTCAAACTTTTATGGTTTGAGAGATGAACGCTTCTAAAGTTGCCCTCTCCCTCCCCCTTCCTCGAAGTCAGCTTTGTAGCTGACTGAAGGGAAATCCGGTCATAGATCATCAGGCGGCTCTGCAGCAGAGCTGCGATCGCGTTAACTAAAAAAGAAAAACTTTCACTAAAACAAACCAAGCACACGTAGAAGACCATTTCAGTGAAAGTTTTCTTTTTTAGAAACGCGATCAGGCTGTGCTGGAGAGCCGCCTGAAAGTCATACGACTCTCTTCCCTGCAGTCAGCTAGAATGCTGACTATGGGGAAGGGGGACGGAGAGGGAAACTTTAGAAGCGTTCATCTCTCAAACCATAAAGGTTTGAGAGATGACACTGGGGGCAATACGTTTTTTTTTTTAGTAGGGCTTTACTATAGAGATTAGTAATACTTAAGTATTACTATCCCTTTAAAGCTGTGTCTCAAGCTTTGGTTTGGCCCTCAGCAACAATAATGGATTACATGAGAGCCCTAGAACTTCTGGTGCCCACCCTGGAAGTTGTTTCTTATGCTCAGTTCCTCATGAATGACCTTCAACTAAAAGCTAGTCCTGACAGAGCTACCTTCTGAATCGCTCCATGACTCTGTACCCTTGGATGAGGGAAGATTTAGGCTTATGGCTCCATTTCCCTCAGCTGGCATGGGGACACCCCTTTGTAATACTGGATTGGAATTTGGTTATGACAGACATCAGTGTGAGAGGCTGGGGAACGATCCTAGGTCCACTGACAGCCCAAGGCTTCTGCACCGTTGAGGAGAGTTTTCTATGAATCAACCCATGGAGATTCGGTCTCTTCACCTACAGCTTCTTCACTGGTCCCAAGTACTAATGGGAACCCAAGTGCAAATTCCATCTGACAATTTCACAACAGTTGCATGCATCAAGGAGGAATTCAAAGTGAATCATCCTGAACTGAGGTTCAGGAATTCCTTCAATGGATGGAAGGTCATGTGCAGTCCAAATTCCAAGAGGGGAAAACATGGTTGCAGTCTTTCTCAGTCATCAGTATATGGATCCAGAAACCTGGCAACTCAAACAGGAGGTATTCTAAAATATAGTTCACCACTGGGGCCTTCCATCAGTGGACCTGATGGCATCCAGCAAGAACAGGAAGGTTTCAATGTTCTGTACCAAGGCAAAAGTTCCTTTGGCCTTTGCAAGGATGTGATGTCCATTCCATGGAACTTTCATCTGGCCTACATGTTTCCCTCACTGCTGCTGCTGATTCCAAGGGTAATCAGGAAAATTAAGATGGAGAAACCTCTATTAATATTAAATGCACTGGTTTGTAGATCTTCTCAACCTGTCAATCTAGGAACCATTTAGTCTTCTTTTGAGACTTCATGTTCTGACAAAGACCTCCTCTGTTACCAGCAGCTGACCTTGACACCATGGCTCTTAAAGTCAACATCTTGATGACTTCTCGGATGATGTAATCTCCACCATGATCCAAGTAAGGAAACCCATTTCTTCCAAGGTGTATCATAGAATCTGGTCCATTGTTTACCAGTGGTGTGCTGATAAGGATGTGTCTTCTCAGTTCTTCAGCCTTCCTATGATTTAGGATTTCTTTCAAGATGGTGAGATCAAAGGTCTCAGTCTGAGTACTATCAATGTACAGATTTTAGCTCTTTTAGTTATTTTACAGAAGTGTATTTCTCTCTTTTCAGACATTAAGAACTTTGTTCAAAGGGTTGGCTCATGCTTTCCCCTCCTTTAATGATCCAACTCCTCCATGGGGCCTTAACTTGGGTGTTATTCAGAGACCTTCTTTTGAACCTCTTTCATGGGATCCCTTATGCTTTTTGACACTTAAAATTGCCTTTCTTTTAGCCATTGTTTCCATAAGAAGAATTTCTGCATTACAAGCCTTGTCTTGCCTTTCCTGTTTTTTGTACCTATAAAGGCATCTTACCTAAAGTAATTTCTGATTTTCACATAGACATGGAATATATCCTTCATTCCTTTTTCCTGACCCTTCCATCAAACAGGAACATGATCTTCACCTGTTTGATGTAGTTAGATGCCTTAAGCATTATGTGCATCCCAGACTGCCTTTGAGGAAGTCAGATTTTCCCTTCATCCTCCCTGAGGGTCCTAGAGCAGGTCAGGTAGCATCCAAAGGCATGATCACCTCTTGAATAAAGGGTACCATACATAAAGCATATGTGATCATAAAGAAACCTGCATAGTCCCCCCTATTCTACTGTTACTATCTCCCCCCTTTTTTTTTTCTTATCGCACCAGGGTTCTGGAGTTCATCACTTTTCTCTCGTCCGGCACTTATTTGGCTTTTTAGATGGCTCATGAGATAACATTGGCAACGCTTAAAGTCAGGGGTTGCAATTCTCCGAAGAAGAGATCCTTAACTCTTAGGGACTTTGTTAGGTTGGGAGCTGATGTTTTGTTTATTCAAGAAACCCACTTTCAATCGTCCTCATCTCCCAAGCTTTATAATCGAAAATTTCCATATTCCTACTTTTCCTCCTCTTCTAAAAAAAAAGCGAGGAGTCTGTATTCTCCTTCGTTCTTCTATCCCATGGACTCTCACAGAACAGGTTTCGGACCTGGATGGCAGATTCTTACTACGCCGCGGTTTACTGTATGACAGACCATACACCTTATTGAACATATACGCCCCTAATACCGGTCAGGTCTCTTTCTTGCACAAAGTCCTTGCTCTCCTGAATCCTCAAGTTGATGGTCGGATCCTCTTGGGTGGGGATTTCAACTTGCCACTTGATCCCAACCTGGATACCTCCTCTGGAAGGTCCAACATTAAACAATCGCAGTTACGCAATATAAGGCGTAAGCTGTCCGATCTCCACCTTGTGGATTCTTGGAGAGCATTTCACACAGTCGATAGAGATTACACCTACTTTTCCCCTTCTCATCAGTCGTATAGTAGGATTGATTACTTGTTCTTCTCTCAATTTCTGCTACATGATGTTAAGTCTTCAGACATCAGTACAGTTTCCTGGTCTGATCGTTCCCCAGTACTGTCCACTTTCGTTGTCCCAAATGGTCGTCCCCCATTTGCTTCTTGGCGGTTGAATGAAACTCTATTGAATGACCCTAAGATTTCCGATTATATACGCACACATCTCGAGGAATACTTTTCCCTTAATGTCTCTCCTGATGTTTTAGATACTGTCTCCTGGGTATCACGGTGCCCGTGATTGCTGCATTTCCTTGTCTATCACCAGTAGGGGGCTTCCATTGGCTGCTTGCCTTTAGCCCGCCTCATATTGCCTATTTAAACCTGGATTGGGCACCCTTTGAGTGCCCTTTCGTGTTGTTTCTGACCTTTTTCGCTATCACTATGTCCAGTGATAGTTGGGGCCTCTTTCCTGTGATCCTGAGTTCCTGATTGCAGCTGTTCCAGTACCTCCTGTATGCTGAGTTGTTCCAGTCCTGGTTCTGGCCTAGTCCTCTGGGGTTGCAGTTCCTGCTGACCATCTTCGCTGCTGTTTCCTGACCTGACTGATCGTTCTGCTGGTTCCTGTCATCTCCCAGTCCGTCTCCTGCAATCCTGGCGACCTTCTGGTTGGTCGTGTCGGCGACATTGCTTGTCAGTCCCAGCATACGTACGCTGACTTGCTCCAAAGCCTTGCGGCTACACGATTCAATTGTTGGTCCCAGCGTGCGGACGCTGGTTTGCTCCAAAGCCTTGCGGCTACACAATTCACTTGTTGGTCCCAGCGTGCGGACGCTGGTTTGCTCCAAAGCCTATCAGCTATACGATTCACTTGTAGGTCCAGTGTGCGGACACTGGTTTACTCCTAAGCCTAGCGGCTATACGATTCACTTGTTGGTCCAGTGAGCGGACACTGGTTTGCTCCACAGCCTTGCGGTTACACGATTCAGTTGTTGGTCCCAGCGTGCGGACGCTGGTTTGCTCCTAGCCTTGCGGCTATACGATTCAGTTGTTGGTCCCAGCGTGCGGACGCTGGTTTGCTCCAAAGCCTTGCGGCTACACAATTCAGTTGTTGATCCCAGTGTGCGGACGCTGATTTGCTCCAAAGCCTATCGGCTATACGATTCACTTGTAGGTCCAGTGTGCGGACACTGGTTAGCTCCTAAGCCTTGCTGCTATACAATTCAGTTGTTGGTCCCAGCGTGCGGACGCTGGTTTGCTCCACTGCCTTGTGACTTACGATTCCTTGTTGGTCCAGTGTACGGACACTGGTTTGCTCCAAAGCCTATCGGCTATACGATTCACTTGTAGGTCCAGTGTGTGGACACTGGTTAGCTCCTAAGCCTTGCGGCTACACGATTCAGTTGTTGGTCCCAGCGTGCGGACGCTGGTTCACTCCAAAGCCTTGCGACTATACGATTCATTTGTTGGTCCAGTGTGTGGACACTGGTTTGCTCCAAAGCCTTGCGGCTACACGATTCACTTTTGGTCCCAGTGTGCGGACACTGGGTTGCTCCTAAGGTCTCAGTCACTACTGTCATTACCATCTGACAGCTATTGGTACCTCTGGACTGCCTTGCCCGGTATTGGTAAGGCCGGTAGAACCTTGCTCCGCATTCCTCTTGAGGTTGCCTTACCCGGTATTGGCAAGGCCGGTAGAGCCTACTCTGCAGGTTACTGGGCTGCCTTGCCCGGTATTGGTAAGGCCGGTAGAACCTTGCACCGCATTCCATCTGAGGTTGCCTTACCCGGTATTGGCAAGGCCGGTAGAGCCTACACTGTGTATTTATTGGGGCTGCCTTGCCCAGTATTTAGGTAAGGCCGGTAGAACCTTGACGCTATTCCATCTGCAGGTTGCCTTACCTGGTATTGGCAAGGCCGGTAGAGCCTATTTTCCATTGTCCCAGACTGTCCTGTCCGGTATATTGACAGGACCGGTAGAGTCTGTATATTGTCGTTGCCATTCACTCTTGGTATATATGTATGTCATTGCCATTCTAAGTGATAATTTTAATCATTTCAATAAAGTTGTATTTTTTACCTAAAACTTGTGTCTAGGAGTCATAACAAACCGTGACACTGGGAAACTCATAAAAGTGTTATGAAGGGTCATTTAATTAAATCTGGCTCTATGAAAAATAGGGAAAAACGTGCTATGATTCGATCTTTGATTGACTATATTAGAACCCTTGAACTCAGACTATCTCTCTCCACTTCGGACCTCTCTGACCTCTTGAAGTATAGAAATGATCTTAACACCCTTCTCAGGTCTAACACGGTTAAGTCCTTTATGTGGGTCAAATATCGCTCTTACTTGTCTGGCGATAAATGTGGGAAAACCCTTGCCCGCCTAATAAAAACTAAACAACGCAAGTCACTTGAGTCCAAAATTCAATCCTCCCATGGTAAGTTTTCCCACACTTATCCTGCTATTGCCCAGTCCTTTGCTGACTTTTCTGAGTCTTTATACAATCTGGATATGACTGATAATGCGTCTTCAGATGCCCTCTCCGCTCTTTCTTCCTTTTTGGATAAAGCAATCTTCCCTCTTTAGATCCTTGCTCTCGTGACCAACTTGATAGCCTTTGCATTGAGGATGAGGTTAGACGAACGATCAATTCCATGGCATTGGGGAAAATCCCAGGTCCCGATGGTCTCTCAGTCTCTTATTATCGCCATTTCAGTTCTGTCCTGATTCCTTATATGGCTCAGACGTTTAACTCCATTCTTAGAGGCCAACCTCTCCATCCTCAGACCCTTGAAGTGCACATTTTTGTTCTTCCCAAACCTGGCAAAGATCCTTCTTTATGCGGAAGCTACCGCCCCATATCGCTCCTTAATGTTGACCTTAAGATTTTCGCTAAACTCTTGGCGAACCGACTAAAGTGTTTCATGCCCACACTGATTCACCCTGATCAGAGCGGCTTCATCCCTGGTAGACAGGCTTGCCACAACACAGCTACAGTCATATCATTGTCCCAATATGCACAGCAACATGACATCCCTACAATTTTGATAGCCACTGATGCCGAGAAGGCCTTTGATAGAGTGAGATGGTTTTACCTTAAAGCGGTTCTAGAGAAGATAGGTATTGGTCCTCTTATGTTGTGCGGCATTCTTAGCCTCTACTCCCAACCCTCCGCAAGAATTTTTGTGAACGGCACTCTATCACCTTCCTTCCCCATCACCAATGGCACGCGCCAAGGTTGCCCACTCTCCCCACTGATATTCAGCCTCACTCTTGAACCTCTCCTGTGCCATATTAGAAATGATCCTACAATCAAGGGCATCCAGGTGAAACAAAGTTTCTTTAAACTAGCCGCTTTTGTGGATGATGTACTCATTATTCTAACTGAGCCAGAATTATCTCTCCCCCTCTTATACGACTTTTGGATAAATACTCCCTCTATTCTCAAGCGAAAATCAATTATAGCAAGTCCGAAATTTTAAACCTCAATTTGACACAGGAGCGGGTCAACTCTTTAAAATCTTTATACGCTTTTTCTTGGGCCAACGACTCCATCACTTATTTTGGTATAAAAATTTTGCCAGTCCTAAATGAGCTACCACATCTTAACTTCTCCCCCCTCTTGTCCTTTATATATAGGGATATCGCCTCATGGTCATTACCTCAAATTTCGTGGCTAGGGCGTATTAACATCTCCAAAATGATGATCCTTCCTAAGATACTTTACCTGTTGACTGCTTTACCTCTCCATATTCCTAAACCCATTTTAACTGGCTTTCAATCCATGATTATTAAATATATCTGGGCTCACAAAACACCGAGAGTGAATCACTCCATCCTCTCTCGTCCTCTCAAAGCAGGGGGTTTAGGCCTTCCTGATGTTCTTGCTTACTATAGGGCTTCTGCCATCTCCAAATTATTTGATTTTAGAAAAACATCCCCTCCTCGATGGACTGAGATCATTGAGGCCTCTCTTGATAACTATGACCCGATTCAACTACTGTGGGTTTCCCGCACTAATGTCCCCCATGGCTGCTCCTCTCACATTATATTCGGACACGTCCTTCAGGTCTGGGGTTCGATTCTACATCTTTCCTCCTTAGCTCCTCACCCATCTCCCATGATCTCCTTCTATGGCAACCTGGAGTTCCCCCTCAGTAATGCAGATCATTCCTTTGATAGATGGAAAGCAAAAGGTATAGACTCATTGGAAACTCTGATTCCTATTTGACACTTATTAAACACCTCCCACATGAGTCAGATTCTTGATTCCACTTCTGTCTCTTGGTGGTCCTTGCAAAGAATCTTGCATTGGTTGGCATCCCTAGTACCTAGAGGCCAACCACTCAGGCCTCCTACGGTCTTTGAAAAGCAATTGATAATGCCTTTGCCCTCTTTGAAACCACTCTCATTTACTTACTTCTTATTGTCTACGACAGACCTACATCCAAAACCATACTTCCTTCGTCAATGGGATGCTGAGCTTGGGTGTACACTTACCACGTCCCAATGGAGTAATATTTTCAGTTTAAATTCCAAATATGCTAGAGATTCCAAAACTCATGAAATGAACTATAAATTATATACAATATGGTATCTTACTCCTGCTCGTCTAGCGGCATACTCAAGCTCGGTGTCCCCCTTGTGCTGGCGGTGTTTCTAAGTTACTGGTACAATGTATCATATCTGGTGTACTTGCAGTAAAATTACTCCATTCGGGACCTTAATTGGTGATACTATTAATTCAGCCTTGGGAACTCACATTCCAGTAGATCCCCTTCTTTTTTTATTCTTTCTTAACATGCACTCATCTTTGTCTCTGCTGAAGCATGCAAACTCCTTTATCTTTTACTTAATGCAGCCAAATCCACTATCCCCTTTTTATGGAAATCTACTTCCACACCCTCTCTGTCCCTTTGGATATCGAGAGTGGATTCCTTGGTTACTATGGAGAAATGTCATGCGATTGCTACGCTCTCCCTTTCAAGGTTCTTAGATAATTGGAGCCTGTGGATCACGTACAGGAATTCCCTGCCTATCTAGGAGGTTCCTTGTTGAGACTCATATTTAGGCTTTTTGGTTTCTTCCTAGAATTGTCTCCTGGCGTTAACATAAATCGTTGCATGTCTCTGTTAGCTCTCCTATCTGGAGCCTCATAGATATCAAGACCTCGCTAGTGGAGTGGTGAGTGATGGACTATGACCCTGGATCCCCTCCCCCCCTTTTTTTTCTCTTTCTTTCTCCCTCTTTCTTCCCCCCTTTTTTACTCCCTACCTTTTTACCGATTACTATTGACACTGACCTGTAGTATTCCATTTCAGGATTTGGTATCACGGTCCCCGTGATACCCTGTCAATCTTGCTGGGTGTACCTGTGCATTAGAGGAGGCTGATTGGCCTGCCCAGGATGTGCCTTTATATATTGGGGTCACGTCACCTGTCAGTTGCCCTTTCGTGGTGTTCCTGATCCTGCTCCTCGTTGCTTTGTTCCTGTGTTTCCTGTGTACCGATCCGGCTCGTCTGACTACTCTGCTGATCCTGCCCGTGATTGACCCGGTTCTGGCTGATGACATTGCTCCGTGATTAACCCGGTTCTGGCTGATGACCCTGCTCCGTGATTGACCTGGTTCTGGCTGACGACCCTGCTCCGTGATTGACCCGGTTCTGGCTGACGACCCTGCTCTGTGATTGACCTGGCTCTGGCTGACGTTCCTGCTTCGTGTTTTGATCCGGTTTCCCGTTGACGTTCCAGCTCCGTATGCTACTCCTGTGTTCCTGTGTGGCTCCGATCGCCTTCCGGCGACATTCTGAACTGTGTTGTGTCGCTCTGATGAATTATCTCTCTATACCGAACTGTTGCCTGTGGTTGCATGAGTCTATCCGCATAGCGCTGCTGAGCTGTACACTCCTATACCGAACCTGCATTAACCCGTGCTGTTCTTGTAGCCTCCGTTTATGAGCCTATCCTCTTACACTTGCCAAGCCTGTGGGTTTTCATTCGAGCCATTAACTGTACCTGAGCCTGTGCTGTTAAGACCTAGCCTATCCATTCACACTAGCAGAGCAGTGTCCGTTCCGGTGCTCAGTCAGCACCATGGTCCCGCTGGTTGGCGCTGGTAGCCCTGTCCGCTCTTGCAGTGTGTGTTCTGTACGGCACCAGAAGGGTGTCCCGGCTCTGGTCTCCAAGTGCTCAAGGTGTTACGTTATCCTCCGCACTACCTAGTGCTCTGGCTCATTAATTGCTTGTGCAGTGTCACTCAATTCTGGCACCCTAGGGGTGTTTTGGCTCTGGTCCCGTTGGCACATGCAGGGTTACTACCGAGTGTATGTTAAGGGCGATTCAGGTTCTGGTCTTATCAGCTCTTGCAGTAGCTTTCCTCCTGATATCCCCCTGTAGTGGTTTTGGCTCAGCTCTGGTCTGTTGGTGCGTTCCATTATACTGCTTTTGAGAGTGATTCAGTGCAGACACTATACTCCTACTCCACACCATCAAGAGACTGTTATCATCTCCTGGGCGTTGGCTAATCAACGTTACTGAGACTGTTCAGTTGCTCCACTTTAACCCTGTATAGCATTTTTCTAATCTATATATTGCATTGTCCTTACTTGGACCTGTAACTTGTCATTACCATTTATACCTATACTGGCCCCTAGTGGCGCTGTTCTTTTATCATTTTCTACCGTGGTCTGAGTGTCAGAAAACCGTAACAGTTGGTTACTGGTACTGTATTTGATGCTATTTGCATATATGCATTATCTTGTCTGTGGCATTGCCGCCCCTGGGACTCATTTCTACTTGTTGTGGATATTGTTCTGCTTCTAAGTCTTTGTATCTTCTGTTTTTTCTTCCAATAAAGTATTTAAAAAAAAAAGATAAAATTAAAAAAAAATAAAAACAGCAGATACAAATAACAGCTGTTTGAAGGACATTTACTTCTGATGAATAAATGCTTTCTTAGGGTAAAAAAAAGAAAAGAAACCTGCACCTTTCAGAGTCACAAACCACTCCACTAGATCCGTGAGTACCGAATGGGGCTACAAGAATCTAGCCTCTGCTGAACAGCTGTGCAGGCATCAATGGTGCCATCCTTGCATCTGTTCACCAGACATTAACATATCAGTGTCCTGGCCTCATCTGAGACCAGCTCTGGTCAGAAGGTCCAGGCAATCATGCAAGTTTAGGTACTCTTTTTCTTATTGCTTCATCTTGTCTAGAGCCCTGTTAGCTCTTGTTTGGTTGTTTGTTGTCTGTTCAGTGTCTGTTGGCACCTGAGGTTATATGATGCCAGTTTAGTCCTGTGGAATACTGGTCTTCTGTGAGAAGTGTTTTTTTCTCTCTTCCCTCCCAAGAATCTTTATGCGTGCCTTGGTAAAGTGAAACGCACTATATAATAACAACCCCATAAAGAAAGCAGTCAATTTAAAAACAATACGTCTTTATTATGCTGTAATAAAAAGCAGAGAGTACTTTACATTTGACCAATATGACTTCTCTTTCCAAGGACTCTTCATGAGTAAGTGCAGCTTGCACAAAACACATTGATCAAGGCTACCGGTAAATACAAAGTCCTTGCACCTATGTTTGGAATACTATTTCTGAATGAAATGTCCTTGGAAAGAGATGTCATATTGGTCACAAGTAAATTACTTTCTACTTTTTATTACTGCATAATAAATAAATAAATAAATAAATAAATATAGTTTTTCTTTCTTTATGGGGATGTTGTTGTAAAGTGCACTTCACTTTTTTGACTGTTGCGTATTAGGAAGCTGCCCATATAAAGCCCCAAAGTTTTATGCATGCAGTTTATTTGAGTCTATATACTTTTGTGGTTAAATAACCTGACCCTTCTGCTGTTACACTTTATGTGGATCTGACTGGCTGAAATCTGAGTTGCTGAATCTTTTCTTGCTGTTGTCACATGCTTTGCTTTAGCCCCCATGGTTCCTATGTTCCATATCGGATGTCAGAGAAAATAGGATTTGAGTGAACTTACCATTAAATCCATTTCTATTAATCCATATGGAAAACATTGACACGACTCCCACCTGTTTCCTTCCCCAAGCAGAGGAGTACATTTGGGGTGTTTGTTCAGGGGCTTTCTTCTTTTATTCTCACTTTTGGTATTTTCTCTATGCCACTTTGCTATATGTAAATCTGGATAGGTGGGGGTTAAGCTGGAGGAAGAGGAGATAATCTTGGCCTCAAAGATCCTCTCTTTTTTGAAGTTACCTGTCCTTCAGAGGAGGGGAGCATAAGCCCATGATTCATGTGTTTTATATGGACTAAAAGGAGGGGATTTAATGGTAAATTCACTAAAATACTATTTTTACTTGGTAGGAAAAGCCTTATGACGTAGATTGTATATATATATATATATATATATATATATATATATATATATATATATGTGTGTGTGTGTGTGTGTGTGTGTGTGTGTGTGTACTGCTCCTTTAAGTTACAATTTTAAATAAGTGCTTAGCAAACACTTAAAAATTAAAAAATATGTGGATGTTAGCTGCTTAGTAGAAAGAATACAATCCCTCCAATGTCAGCTGTATTCACAATTTACATTATATTTTGGAGACAGTGATAAATATTTATAATACAATATCAAAGCATTTGACTAGAATTCCCACTATCTCACTTTCAAGGTCTAGATTGACTTTATTTATGAACAGAGTTATAATATCAAACATAAACGGAACAGTTATATTGACCTCTTCTAAGCATTCCAACAGCAACTAATTCATGGTCAAAAACAACAGATTATAATTTTTTTTACTATAGATTTGAGGGTGATTAACTCTTTCAGTACTTTCATCAAAGCTAAAGAAAATATATAATGATAGAAAAAAAAGAGTAAACACAAATTGGTTTAAATATTGAAAGTGAGATGTATCCTCATCAATTTTTTCTCTAATTATTTATTAAAAATATTGCATAGGGAGAACTTTTAAGAATAGATTTTACAGTAATAATTAAATAGTTTAAATATTATATATGCAGAGCCAAAATCTATGCAGTGGTTCCACAAACTTCACAGTTGTCAGCAATTAAAAATCCATCTGGTGTTTAAACAGATTTGGAAAAGTGGGTGATGTGTGGAACTTGTTACTATAGCAATATTTTTTAAATGGTAACATTTAGGCAGCATTGCCAGACACATGGACTTAATTACAGTTAAGTTTATTGCTCTTATGCAATGGTAAAGTATTAGCTTCTAGACAACATACGTTCTATGTGCCATATGCAGAAAAAGAAAGAGGAGCAGTTTTAGAACAAACCATCTGCTCTACAGGCAAGCAAACCAAGGGTACCAAGACCTCTGTGCCAATCTGTTACTGTTTAAAGTAATCAACATTCTCGTTAAGTAGGTCTGTTAAAGTGATGGGACATTGAACTGTTAACCCACTGAGTTCCAGAAGGATGTGCAAAATACTGCTCTACAATGCTTTGCATAACTGACTGGCACTCAAAGCATGATTCCACTAAAATCAATAAAAGGCTATGAAATGCAGAATTGGAATTTCTCATTGTGAAGAGAGAACCTGATCCCCAAAAGAAGCAATAACCATTAATTCAAGAATACCTGATGCAGCTATTCCTACCACAATCTGCCAACTCTATGATGACTAGTGTTATGTGTCCATTTTGGTGCCAATTACTGATGTAATTAATGATTAATTGTCTCCCAAAAGGACATGTAACACTGGTTATCTACTTACCAAAAACAATGGCACTGCCACATTTTTTTATCCTGCCTGATTGTATCTGTATTTCAAACCGCTATTGATATAAGTGAGCCTCTGATAGACTATCCGGGTAGTAGTATCCAGAGGGGGTGGTGATACTATCTGCCATTCAGTACAGTATTACTCTTAGAGAAGGTGCATCTGCTTCCCTGCAGGATAACACAGTTCACCGGGTGCATCCTTGGCTTGGATTAAAGCATGCTGCTCAGTTGGAGAGATCTCATTGGAACTTGTTCTTCCCTTGTTGACCTTATCGGCAGATAATCTTTTGCATTTACGGGCTTTACTTACAAGAAACTATCTTGTGAGTATATTCACTTCTTTACTGATTATTTCTGTATCAGAAGACTACTCTTAGAGGCTTGTGTCTGTCTTTTTCTTCTATTCCCTGAACATAGACTGTGAACAGTGCAGCTGAGGACACCAGGGACAGAGCTGCACCTCACATAAGTCATTAATGTAGGTTAGACATTTTTAAAGACTCTACCTATGTGACATGGAAAGTTGACTATACATTGATTATATACTGCATATAGGAGTGCTTCTTGTTTTTTCTTTTGACTGCCGCATTGATGCTCACTCTGTCTTGTGATCCTCCTCCACTGTTCCTGCTCCTCAAACCTCTTCAATGGGAAGGAGTGACACAGCAATGTTGTGACTCTTCTTCCTCCTGCCCTATTTGTGCAACCACCAGTCACATTGCTGACTTGTCCAATGAGCAATGAAACTTTGAGAGTGATAGAGGCTCATGCCAGAGCTGTGGCTGGGACACTACCACCAATTCGAAGTTAGAGTAAGTTTTATTTTTCTCATTAATGAGGATCTTGGAGAACTTCAGACTTCATCCAGCGACCTGAAGACACTGCCTGGCAAGTATCCATCTCTTATAAGACCTCTTCTCCGTTGGTTATGCCTGCTTTTCACTTTTGTTATGATTCCCGATCAGCCTCACTATGTCTACTTTATGCTTCCTGATTATATGACATCTGCACCCGAGGCTGCTGTCAGAAATTTTGGGGCACAGGACAAACTTAATGCCATGGGACCCCACCTCTGTCCCTTCTCCTGCCCAGCCCCTGTTCTGCATCCACCCTGCTATCTTCCCAACCCCCTGCACCTCCCCCATGCATGTACTTGCCCTGCAACAAAACAGAGTTCTCATATCAATCAACCCCTCTACTTCCTCTACTGCCCAGCAGACCTTTCAACATCGACCACAAAGAGTGCCATACCACTCCCCATGCCAAATATAACTGTTCCTATCATTTTGAGCCACTGTGGTACACAGTAATTCTTCTCTTCTCCCTCTGTGCTCCTGCTCAGTCTTGTCCTCTTCCTCATAACACATTGCTCTGAGTCAGCATCACGTGAGGTGGGTATAATTGGTTTGACTCCCACAAGCCTGTCCTCTGACTTTCTTCTCTAGACTGTTCAATTTCTACTGTTTTATGTCCCTGTATGTCTAGTCTTTACTGTACAGCACTGTGGAATAAGTTGGTGCAATCTAAATAAAGGCTAATAATTATAATTTGATAGGGCAGCCTACAGAACTCCTTCTCCATCCCTCCAGCTGGCAGCCTCTCTCTTCACATAAGTCATTGTGAAGAGGCGCCAGCTGGTGGGCAGTCATATGATGTGTGTGGAATCTGTGGCTACTAGTGGGGAGGGGAACAAGGCTGGGTGGGCAGAAAATATTAGTGGGGGTCCAGTGGCTACGAGTGGGCGGGGAACAAGGCTAGGGGGTCAAAGTGTATTTGGAGAATCTGTGTCTACTAAGGGGGAGGAGAACAAGGCTGGGGGGGCTCAAACTGTGTAGGGGGTATCTCTGGCTACCAGTGGGCAGGGAAACAAGCAACAAAATATCCACACTCAATTGCTTGAAGTTGATAGTATAATATAAGGCTTTATTCAAGGTTTCACAAATATCAGGAGACATACAGAGACAAGTGAGCAAATCACCTGAAACCACTCCTGACCCATTTCGGACCACACTGGTCCTTACTCATAGGCAAAGTGGGCAGGAAAGCGTGAGGTTTAAATAGACAAATGATATAGACAAACCCTTCCACTTAAAGATATATACCCATATAAAATCCAGACTGGATAAAAGCTCAGTAAAATACTCCATTCATACCGAATCTAGGATGAAATGTAACCACATGATATAAATTCATTTATACATTGAAATATCATGATACATAAATAAAGATCAAGAAACACCGGCGCAGATGTACACATATGGAGCAAAGTCAAAATTGCCAACAAACATCTTGTGAATGCAGACTAAAGAATGGGAACATATATTCTAATAGAATAAACTTAAGTCCGATTCCGCATTTAGTCCATTTGGAATACATGTATCGTGTTGATGTATCCAGAACATCTCTGTCTTCCCAGGCAGTGTAAATTACTACCACCTTTAGGGAATCTGGATACCCTCTTGATACCTTGAAAACCAAAATGTTCCAAACTAGAACCATTGGACAAAAAGTGTTGGTGATCTAGGATCCCCATTCTCAATTGCATTTAATTCTCTCCTTAAACGGGCATATAGTACACCCCACATATTGTTTGAAACAGTTCCAACAGGTAATCAAATAAGCTACTCCAGATGTACAACAATTAATAAAACCATCAACAGAACTGCAAAATGTTATGCAACATTTCCTTCTGCCTCCATATTTGAAAATGCCTCTAGTGGTAAGCCATGAACCTACAGACATTTTTGACCAAGAAAACATACTTGGGGCTAAACTCTTCCCTAATGTAGGTACTTTTCTACAAGTAAATCTTTAACCCTCATCGAGAATTTCTTTGACTGTTTCATCTCCATATAAAATTGGCTGAAGGCCTTTAATAATATTACAAAAGAGTTTATATTCCTGTATGCATTCCGTTACAAACATAATTGGTTGCTTTTGTGAATTCTGGGTATTGCAAGACAAACATACATTTCTCTCAAAAGACCCTTATATCAGATCAGTATGGCTCATATGATCAACCACATTCCTGGCCTTGTCAATTTGGCTGTTATAGTAACCCCCAAACCAGGAGTCTATCTGATAGTAATTTTTCCTGTAAGTTATAAGTATTTGGATCACTACAATTAAGTTTGAGATTAATTGACCCTAAGATGTTTGGAATAACAATTATCCCATGGCAGCTCCAAGTCTTTGGAGGTAGAAACCCCCATCAAACACAAAATATAATTTTTATCTCAATAAGTATTCTAAGTGCTTTACTCAAGAGGCACTCAAGCTCCAGTGAGTAGTTACTCTCATAATCCAGAAAACAGTTAACCGATTGGATGCTGCCCTTATGCGGTATAGTGGAATTGAGAGAAACTGCATCCACTGTTAACCACATATATTGCAGGGACCATTGAACTCCTCCCATGGGTTGTATCCTGAAAATATTTGGGTAACTGTAACACAAGAGGCTGCAAATACTGATCCACCAAATCTGATAGATGCTCATTTAGAGAGCCAATTCCTGACACAGCGGGTCTTCCCACTGGTTGTACCAAGGTCTGATGTATTTTTGGCAAATTATGGCATATACGGATAATAGGATCCTCAATATAAATAAATTCAGCTTCCTTATTGGCTAAACATCTGGTAGACAGACCCAAATCTACAATCTCACGTTGATGCCTTTGAAACTCAAACATAGGTTCCCTCTTAAGAATTATAAAAGTGTCAATATCTGAAAGCTGTCTCAAAGCCTCCATGTGATAATCTTCTCCATCACCAAGACATTACTCAATTTGTCTGAGTTACAGATGGTAATACTATCATCCTTTTGTAAATATCTTAATGCTTCATATCTAGTCAGAACCTCACAAGATAGTTCTGTAAACTCTTGTTCAAAAATATTTTTGAAAAATATCAATGTGATTGCCTCTAAAATGTACTGTATAGAAGTTAGAGACTTCATCCTAATCGGCTATCTGTATACATCTGCACTGGTATCCGTCTCCCTGAAAAATAGCTTTAAATCTAGCAAAACACAGTGTTAATTGAATGACTAAGTGTGATCACCCATGTCCATCTTGGATAATGACACTTTGTGGTTACTCCCATTGATCATGATGATCTCCCCCTGGTATTCATGAGTATCGGTGGTTTCACCACCTAACAAAAGACTGTTTTATGGATGATAGTATTTTTTAAGGGTAATATTTCAAACAACTCTGTTAATGTCCAAATGTGTATTGAATAGAAGCACGTCTGGTAGGAGAATAATTCAGCCCTTTTAGACAGATTAATAACACTATGACTCAAGTCCATCTTTGATGCCTGTTCCTGTTGTTGGTTGATTGGGACTTTGTACTTTGGACATTTATATTTCGGACCTGCCCTCCTTGTACATTGATCTTACACTCCCTCTTGTAACTCTCTATTGACCAGTTGCTATGTCTTTTTTGAAACATTATCATCACCTGAACATGTAGGTTCAACTTGAACCTGTTTCCATTTTCTGTTCGGCCATCTGCACCATCATCAATGTCAGCATCAGAAGTCTCCCACTCTTGATCAGAAAAGATCACTCGTTTGTCCTTCAAAATAGATCTCTTTTGACCTCTAATTTTATGTGATGGTCAAGTATTCCTCCAAATATAGACTTTTTCTGAATCATAGTCTATTTTATCTGTTATGAATTGGAGTCTTTTGAACTCTGATATTAATGATTCTAATTTTTCAATGTTCTTTTGTAATCTTTTTATCCAATTCCTTATATGTGGACAACATAAGGAAGCCAACTGTGACTGAAGATTTTTATGTCTGTGTAACTGATATCAGACTCTTTTTATGTTCTATAATTAGTGCTATCAGTTTCAGTGAATATGAAGTTAAAGATGAATTCCATTTTTCAGTGAAGATGGATGATTGAGAAGGATGGAAACTTTATAATACAGAGACCCTTGGAATCCTGTTGACTTTAATATAATTCTTCAAGATATTAAAGTGCAACCACAAATATGCTTCTTAAGTCATTGCTTTGTCAAGCTGGTTAAATATATATTTCAAATTTGTTTCTTTGTGTAATAGAGTACTTTATTGCAAATTGAAAACCTTGTCCAGTATGGATCTTTGAAAATAAGTCTCTGTGTCCTGTTAAACCACATCTGAAGGGTTAAATTATTTGATTGACAGAGGAGGACAGGGAGTCATGAAGTTGAGTAGATTTTCCTTTATTGCAGCATTACAGGATCTTTGATGGTTAACAGTGGTGTTACAATGTTTCAATGGTTAACAAAGTTTGCATGGTGTTCTTTGGCATATGGGATGTTATATGCTGCCAGGTCTTAACTCTTCCAATGCCTGTAGCTTACTAATTTATACTCTTAGACGTCTGTGAACATGGTTAGTAGTACCTCACAAAACTAGAACACCTGAGTCATCAGTTTGCATATGTCCAAACAAGGATATTATTATACACTGTGGATCCTCTTACTCTGGATACAGCAAGCTTACCCCAAGCACCAGGCAACACCAGTGTAGGGGTAAAACAAGAATTGATTTATTGTATAACACACAGGGTTTATATACACACATAATGAGTTATCCACACATATTAGAATACAATAGGATACAGGTGACTGCAAACACATATGGGAAGACAATGGGGCTGGTGGTGGAGGGGCACATAATACAAAGAGGCACAATGGGAACAATACACAAGTTATACAATGGGGGCATCCATGGGGAAGATGAAGGACTGTAAACAACAAACAAGATTACATCACACATAATTACATCTCTACATAATTAAATGACAAACATCAGACCAGAGCATAATTCTCTCAACAAATACACTACCCTGTTCCTGTGCCAGTCTGTATGGTGGGGGCTGGCTTCGGGCCCCTTCAGGAGCCCAGGGCATGGATGCTTCAGTGACAAAGGGCAAACAGGGCAGTGATTAGTCTTAGGGGGAAGCTATACCCTGTTCCAGGGCCAGGTCCATAGTCTGTGGACAGGAGCCTGGCCCTCAGCCCCCTCCAGGAGCCCCAGTGATGGAGGGATCTGTCACAATTATCATCTGGCATTGATCGCTTACCCATTAGACTAGAAAATCATTGCTGTGATAAGGAAGGCGATCACCTCCTTCCCTTACCTTCTTCTCCTCAACCTGGCATTCAATGAGTATTTGGGTTGAACTTCAAGACCCACATGACTCATAAAGGTCTTGAAGGTCCTCCGAATCAGCTCAGAAGTTCATAGAACACCAGGTTGAGCACTATGTTCAAGAGAAGTAGGTAAGGGAAGGCTGTGATCACCTGCCTGGTTGCAACAATGATTGCCCATCCTAATGGATAGGCAGTCAACACAGTGGGACATCAGAAGGGATCCCAATCAAGAGATCCTGTGCAATTTTCATATACTTGATTGGGAGAGATTGGGTATATTTTTAAGAGATATCACTTTCCCTGTTCTCTACATGCATGATAAGTGTGCAGGAGTACAGGGAAAGCTTCTAAGCGTGACCTTGTAATTTTCATGAGGATGGCCTGCTAGCCCATTTTGCCAACCTCGTGAAAATTATGAGGTTTTCAGTCAAATGGTTAAAGCCTTGTTTTCACTAACCTTTTTTGATGCATTAAGCATAAGTGAGGTAGTTTCCAAAAGTCAAAACCAAGGGCTTGTTAATTAGCTCAGTAAGGCTAGCTAGGGATCATTTAAATATTTTAATTTCCTTGTTTGCTTTTGCATGACTGTACAATTTGCCAGTGGCCAACAAGGCCAAATATTTAGCCATATATTTCGCTGATGGTACAGTTTTAATTCATGAACTTAAGTTTCAAAATTCCAGTTTTGCAAAGTTTTTGATAGGTGACTTGAAAAGCTAGGTGTTTCCTCAATCAAGATTTTATCACATTATTTCACAATAGGAGCAACCACTCAAGTGGTGTTCCTTAGTTTGGTCAAATCAGTTACCAGAGAACTAGGTCAAACAGTATACTTTTCCAAACTTAATTTAGCCTGTGCTATGATATTTTCCTTTTGCAGGAACCTCAGTACTGGCACTGGCCCTATGGAGATGATTTAGTATGTTGCAGGATGAACTTTCGGGTGATCTGGTTACGAAGGAGAGATCTCCTCTAGTATGATCTTCTCCCTGAGTGAATGTTAACTTTTAGACAAGTTGGGGTATCTAGTATTGTTTTTGTTAATCTTGGGGTAATGATTTGGGGTCAGAATAATACATCTCATTAATGCAATAAATAGGGAGTTAGCACCGTTTAATATTAATTTCCAATACCAGGTTCATTTGGTCAGAAGTGATCCCTTGCCTCAAATGCTTTCAGGTTCCATCAACAGTTCCTTTGTAGTGTTTCAGGCCAGACCTTTGGGAATGTTAGTCTTTAGGCATTTTGAATTAGAATTTGGTGGTAAAAGTCCTTTTAGTGATGATTCCTTTCTGTCAGATATTGCACTTGATATATTTAGTATTGGCACTAAAGAATCTCTAAAAAGGCCCATCTGTATGGTTGATGGTCTGAGACCAATTTAAGGTTTTACGTGGTCTCAGAGTGAAGGTTAACAAAGACAGTGTGAAAAATTGTGGTTTATTCTGCCTCTTGACCATGGAGCCTTTGTTCTCAATGCATCTTAAACCTGTTGACTTAAGGTGACAGAGCTGTTTCAAGTTTTATGTTAATGATTTGTTTCATTAACAAGTTCATAAAATTAATCTGTGGCTTTTTACCTCTAAAAGAGTAATGCATGCTATGTTCCCATATTTTTCTGCAATCCCCAGTCCCTACCTGGAAAAGCATTCACATGTTATAAGAATACCTGTCTGTTAATGGAAATATTAGGAATATAAGTTTCAAACTGAAATATATTCATAATGGACACCCCAACTTTCAGCATACAGAGAAATCAGTGCTCTGTATGCTGTATAGCTTATCAATGGGGGTAACAGCTTTTAGCACCCAGGTCTCCAGTCTTTTCTGCTTCAAAGATAGTGTACATGTTGTCACAATCACTGCTTTCACTGCCTCTGATGCCTGGGATTAAGAAACACAGTTTTTGGTCATTGTCAGGTATAAAATCCTGTAAAATAGATGAAAAATATTATAAAAAGTATAGACAGGATGACTTTACATATAAAACCATTTGCGTGCCAGAGGTGTATCCAGTGCATTGCATTGCAGTGCATTGGATGCCTTTCTGACAGTTAAAGGGTTAATCAGTTGGAAAATATATCAGTTGAAAAGTCAAGTACCAATGAGCCGTTAAACAAAAGTACTATATGCCACTGTAAGTGCCTGTCCCAGAATGTTAAACCATGTCAGACCTAGGGTCTAAGAGCCATGTGCATAAAACAGGAGCAAATGCTAAAGCCAACCAAACACACCATGGGGAGAAACAAAACATTAGCATTGATTTAAATGGGGGTTTTAACTCTTGAATGATTGAGAGGTGTCGAAATCATTGAGATGAATTTGGGAATTTTTATTTGTCAGCTATGATGTAGCTGGTTTGCTCCAGAATTGTTATATTGTACATAAGACTCAAACACTCCTCTCTTCTCCACTTTTGCAACAAATACAATGGTAACAAGCACTGGGTATCTTATCTCAAACATTCTCCACCTGCCAACAAGGATCTGCTTGTGATCATGGTAACCACCGAACAAAACAACAGCAGAGAGGGTTGAGGAAGGTTAAGATTAAATGAAATATCATGCATAGTGCTCATTCATAAGGAAAGAGGAGGAGAGACAGACATAGCCCCCGCCTTGCTCAAACTGCCAAATGCCCATTTGGTGCCCTGGCTACCTGGGGAAAGAACTTAAATTGGCATGTTGCAATGTTGTTTCTGGGGACCTTGAAACAAGATTTCAAGGTGTTGCTTCTATTTAAATGCACAACCCTTCACCATGTACCAAATGAAAAGTTGCAATAAAATCAGTAAACAGAGAAGAAGAATTCAGGTAAATAGTGAACTGACTGAAACATTACAGTGGACCTGACACCCCATGAAAATTTACATTTGTTTAATAGAGAATAATTAAAATATTCTTACTAGCCATTATTCTCTAATTAAACAGTTATTGAGAAATTAGCTGTTATATTTTGGTGACACAGTGGGGGTTATGCAATAAGGCATGATAAACTGGTGACAAAGTAGAGATGATTTATCCAGTGATATCACTTCTCCAGTTCCTCTGTATTCTTTAGAGCCTATGCACTAAGATCTCCAAAGTTGGAGGAATCTTAGTGCATTGGCTCCATATAATAATATAGGACTTGGAGAAGTGCTATGACTGGAAAGGTTATCTCCACTTTAACACCTCTTTATCACACCTTGTGAGTCTCCCCCAATGTGACACTTGATGTTGTTTCCCTGACAAGTATTGCTAATTAGTTCAGTCTGAAGCCAACTGTATTGTGTCCTGTCATATTATAAATGCGCTCAATTGGTTGGCTCTGTCTATAATCATTCATTGGGTAATATTGGCCCAGTACAGAAACTAATTATCCTAAAATATATATATTACAAAGGAATAACTTGCTCAACATCTATGCAGTTTATTAATTCAGTTTAGAAATAACTAAACATATCTTAATGTCTCAAAGTGTATATTGTACCAAACAATACATATTTTCTTAATTGCAATACATTTCTTAATCCTTTGAGTGCCAGAAGGGTATGCAACGCATTGCTTTGCAATGCATTGTGTACCCCTGGCACTCAAAGGGTTAAAAAGCCACAGTAGGGAAATGCATGTTGAAGTAAGTATTAATGTAATGCACGAGCTGTACTGCTCCCACCTATTAGTGCCAGGGAGGTATCTAGTGCATTGCAACATAAAACATTGGATACCTCTCTGGCACTCAAAGGGTTTAACATTTACTCTGTAATGATACTTTTAACCCTGTGAATGCCAGAGAAATAAGTGACACATTGTAAAGCAATGCACTGTGTAACCCTGTGTTATTAAAAGTGTTAAAGGGATAGTAATGTTTCACAAAACCAGCAGTTCCCATTAATATTCATAGTATTTGGGCCATGGAGAGTGTTATTTCAATACTGTCAGAGTTGTAGTTCAAGAGTAATTGAATGATAAAGTTTCCCCTCTCACCCCTTTTATCTAGTGTAAGCCACCTCCCCTCAGATGTAGAAGCTGGTCCTGGGACCAGGCAGCTCACAGCAAGGGACAATCTTCTTACTGTAAGAACAATGAAAACCCTGCCTCCCTTGACAGGTTCTTCAGGTTTTTCCTTATTCTCACTGAAGATTGTCCCTCTCTGCGATCCATCCAGGCAGTCTTGCTGCTTTGAGTTGAACAGTGTTACATCAGTAAAAGGAGAGGGAAGGGGATACTTTATCATTCAATTACTCTTGAACTACAACTCGAACTGTATTGAAATAACACTCTCCATGGCCCAAATACTATGACGATTAATTGAAGCTGCTTTTACTGTGAAACATTACTATCCCTTTAAATATTAGCTAATGTACTAGATTTAATTGAATGACGTAGATTTTGTTTTTAATTTCAAGCATTATTGATTGAATGATTGATTGGTTTGTTTTTACACTAATCAAATGCTGCCATGAGTCCAGAGGAGAGATGCACTAAGACGTGATAAAGAGGTGATAAAGTGGCGATCACGTCTCCATTTCCTGTGTTAGCCTGTGCACTACAATTTCTCCAACTTTGGAAATCTTAGTGTATAGGCTCCATATAATGAAATAGGAACCGGAGAAATTATATCACTGGAGAAATCATCTATGCTTTATCAAGCCTTAGTGCATAACCTCCCCATAGTTTTATCCAAAAAGCAGTAGTTTGGTTAGTGAAGCTTTTGTTGTGAAGTGGTAGATTAAGTTGCTTCACATCAAATTCACAGAGCGATTTTCAGTGGTATTGACCATGGTTTCTATGTAACTATAAGAACAATAGAAAATTGTAATGAAGTAGAACACACACAAACACATATCCTACAGCAATAAAAATGCTACAGCCCAACTACTTAATGAATTATGTCCTCCTAACCCCCACCTCCCATACATGTCAAAATTTTTGATGTGTGTGTGGGAGAGTTACAGCCTCACCATTGTCCCTTCCATACACTGCCTCTGCTTTATCTCATGGCATATTCAATTGCTAAGCAATGCATAAGCAATGCATTAATGTTTAGTTGTGAAAAAGCAAAAAGTTAGAAATAGATCATGGCCTTTAGACAAAATGTCTACAGTTCAAAAGTGAGGACCAGAGAACCCAGAGGATTTTGTGACCTCCACCCTATAACCTTGTAGTTGATAGATAAAAAATGATTAAGCCCCTCACCCCCTCTCTCCTTTATCCCACATCCATTAGTACACACAGTTCCTTATGGGTGGAATTTAATTATCAAAGGTAGTCAATAAACCCTATGTGACACTTCCCCCTACATTTGATCTTTGGATATTGGGGTTTGCTATTTAAGTCCCTCACACCATGTGCTTATGGAAAGAGATGACCAAATTGTGACTGTATATATATATATATATATATATATATATATATATATATATATATATAGTGGTAGATACAATGTTAAACAAAATTTAACACACCAGTCAAGCCAAAAGACCTGCTTTTCCCACAGAAATCTTACATTTGCAGTGTTGTTACTACTGCAAGGGATTCTGGGTAGGCATATGCAAATAAGTTTAACTAGGAATCACCTTTTTGCCTCATATTCCACGTTATACATGGATTCCTTAGAGTATGTGTATGTAAAGTATGCAAAGGTTCATCTTATCAACAGATAACAGCAGTTCTAAAATAATTGCGAATGATAATCTTACGTGCATTAAGACGTATGGAACAAGGCTTTCCAAAACCATTTAAAGGAGTGGAGTACTGTTGGCTACCAATAAACTGATACATTTAATGGGCAAAAGATAAGACCCAGTTTTGTTAGCCGTAAAACAAATAACCCCCCCCCAAAAAAAAAACACCGTTGCACAAAATAAAACAGAGAAACAGCAGTCCACACAACATATAGCACAAGTATGCCAATGGCAACATTAACCCCTGCAAAGCCAAAATAACACACAAACAACACCCATGCCCCACAAAGGACTGTTGTGTACAACACAAAAAAAACTAGCAACACCACAGGGACAAGTCCTTCAAAAAGCAGACCAACACAAACATCACAATATAACACGGAACAATGGGGGTTACACCTGTCAATACAAACCAAGCTCATCTGTGCAACATCACCAACTGATTGAGACCAACCTGCACCCACCCACATCATCACTGTTGCATCTAACAGCTACACAGCAATCAGAACACAGCAGATTTTCAACCACAAACACAATGGCAAACATTTACCTGGACAACATTGGTCATCACTCTCCTCATGACCATGCATGGACACCGCCCCAACACTGTCCTAAAAGGACAGCTCAACATATTCACATGTGGCATGTTTACATTGAGACCACTCAGGGTGAGAGAGATGGAGCAAGACAGAGAGAAAAAGAGACAGAGAGAGAGAGAGACAGACAGAAAGAGACAGAGAGAACAAGTATGTTTTTTTTATATTTTCGTGAAAGTTTTCTCCTTTTTGCCACTGCAAAATGTTCTCCTTTTCAACACTTTTAATACATTTTTTGCCTATGCTTCCTATGGCTGCAACACTTCCCACCACAATATTACTTCTTCTGATGGTTGCAGGGGAGAAATAAATATATATGTAAGTAGGCTTTTTGCCTTTGTCCACAACACTAACTTCCTGCTTAAGTAACATTGACACACACTCATCCTTGAAAAATAACTGATGCTTGGATATTCTGGCAGGGTGCAACACAAGGCATCAGTTCTTTAAAGCCTCTGTTTTCAACAAAAGAAAAGGGTAGCATGTCAACTGCCAGCATTTTGGCAAGTTTACTATTCCATGGGCATACTTTTGAATTATTTTTGTGCAGGTTTTGACTTCTTTCTAAGCACTTAAGTAGAACTACTATATAACTTTATTGCTCTAATGACATGACCTATGGAGGTGGTGGCTGTAGGGATGGGATGTGTAAGCACTCTATCGGTCATATGTTCAAAGGGATAATGACAAAAAATTGTTGTATGAAAGACAAAAATAAGTAACTGAATGCATGAACGACATATTTTCTATAGAGCATACAACAAAAAGCTAGTAATGTCCGTTGTGTATGACACAACTACAGAATTGACGGGCAAAGGGGCGGGGCAAGGGTGTGGCTGAACTATTCTCCAGTGTCGTATAGAGGAAAAGAAAATTTGTCGTAACTAACAATAAAAAAATGTCTTTCAAAAGACAAAATGTGTACGTTAAGAAAAAAGTGGAGGGAATGTGTTCTGAATGTGAGAATTATTGTCTTTAGTTAAGACATTTTTGTCATTAGTTAAGACATTTTTAAAGACATTTTTGTCTTTAGTTAATACTTTTTTGTCATTACAAACAACAAAAGCTATTTTGCTACTTCTTTGGACATATGGCCCTTAGTCTCAAAAACAAACTCAGAGTCCTCTGCAGCAGGACTAGAAAATCTTGGCACACTCTCTAACACACCAGAAATACTTCTAATATGCACACCAGAGCCCAGTAAAATTTAGGAGTACTTCTGCTGCGGCTAATTGTGGCACCTCTGACATGTTGATGGTGTGTGGTCAGACATGTGGTTGTGCTTCAGGTGGGATCTCACTGAGGAGGTGCTTAGGTGTGAGCGTCCTTTCCTCCTGCTCACGTGCTTTTTGCACAGGCAACATATAGAAACATGCTTAGCTTTTGTATCCTGAGGGCATTATCTCCATACTGTGAACTTCATGGACTGTGGAGTTTCTGAGGGGCTGCTACTACTACTAGGGCTAGAAGCTGATGCAATTCTACTGCTATTACTATTACTAGGTATCAAAGGTGCAGCACTTCCAGAATTAGCAGGGGCTGTTATCATAGCTAAGGTTTTGGATGTTAATAACCTGTCTAGTTGTTGTTGCTGCTGGTTACTCAACACAAGTGTGTGTGGCTGAGTTGGACTTAGAAGCTGGGATGATGGTGATCAACTGGATGACTGTATTTTTAGGAACCTTTGCATGTACAGGGTCAGAGTTTCCAATAGTTTTTTCAAACAGTTTATAGACAAGCACAATGCTCCTTTTCAGTGGTAGAAGACTTTGCCTTTCCGCTAACTTTCTGTGATCATCTCTCTCTCACTCTCAAATTCAGCTGTATCTGAAGAAGAGGAGGATGCTGGAGGGATATATTCTAGATCTACATCATCATCAGACATCATTAGGTCATCCTCAGCATTGCCCGCCACTTCTTGCCCACTACCTTTATAGTTTTGTAAGCTTTTAGAGGTCTCAAAAATTTCTTTTTACTTACACAAAGTTCACTACCACTTTGAGGACATATGTTTTGATGCTTATTTGGGTCAGTTGCTACACCTTCCTCCATTATGCCAGCATCAGCACTAGAATGTCACTTGTTGTTGTCTTCAGTGTTCTTCTTATATGTTTTTTTACAATACTGGTGCTGGTGGAACTTTTGGTTGGACCTTGACAAACTACATCCTCCGTGGTAGGAGAGGGATCATCATTTAGTGTTCATGATGCAGTAACCATGGCTGCAGTCAGTTTTTGAACTACCATTTTATTCCCATGTCATTTTTCTCCTCCATTCCCCCTCCCCCTTGTGTGTTTGCTGGACATTACTCAACTATTGTGTTTATTTTTACTGTAAAGTACACAACAGGACTGATGGAGTGTGATGTCTTGCCTTGGCCCTCAACAAAATACTCAATCTAGTCTGCTATCCGTTAAGTCTGCAGCAGTCATACAGCTCACGTCAGGGAGTCAGCAGAGATAATAACATCAAGATCAGCAAGGAAATTGGACCACGGCTGCCTCTGTCTTTCAAATCAAAACAGTTAAACAAAATTTTGGGGTATTTGGAGGTCAACCTCATTTGCTTCCTTCTCACACCTGACACTCCCCTAGGACAGATATAATAGCCAGAGGAGGAAGAAACTTAGATCACCTTGTCTGCGTGTTCCCAGTCAGTCACACTGAATTTTAAGGTATTTGGGGTAAATAGCCTTTGCTCCCTTCTCACACCCCAAGATTCCCCTAACAATGATAACAGCCAGATCAAAAAGCAACTTGGATCACAGTTGCCTGTGTCTGCTAGATCACACAACATTTTGGAGTATTTGGGGTAAAACACCTTTGCTCCCTTCTCACACCTCCAGACTCCTGTAGAATAGATATAACAGCCAGATCAGGAAGAAAATTGGAACATGGCTGTCTGTGTCTTCCCAGTCAGTCACACTGAATTTTGGTGTATTTGAGTTCAAAGTCCTATCTCCCTCCAAGCCCCCCTGAGTCCCCCAGACTCCCCTAATACAGAGAACAGATTTCCTGCCTACACGACTCCATGAACTAAGCTTCAACTGCACTTTATTAGCTTGCCTTCTCTAGCTCAAAACTGTGCTGTTTTCTCCTCTCACAAACACAGAATGGCATGATGTGAGAGCCTGACACTCTGAGAAAAGAAAAGTCTGGCATTGTGGGAAAAGAGGATAAATTTGCCATGTGTTGGGGAGAAATCATGTCTTTATATTGATTTCAATGCAAGGAGCTAGGTAAAAAAAGCGGGAACACAGCACGTTTCACAGGAAATTTCCCACTAGGTGGGAAATGCCATTTTTTACCTATTTCTGTGCTGAAACAAAAACTTTTGCACATCCCTACTAGGTATGCACTAAATAAGTGATTTATTTAAACAGATGTTACTTACCATTTTGCCTTTATAGTAATAGACAATTTAGAAATTGGAATGAGACTGCATTGTGGAGCTGAAGAAAGTTTAGCCCAATATGTAAAAAAACAGAATCCCCTCTAAAGTGGTAGTTGCAGAAACATCCACTGGGGACAGTTTTCTGATCCTTAAAATATTTTTATTGAAACATTCTCTGCTTTATTGTTTGCATCTTATAGATGCAGCTGCATTCAATTATCTTGGTTTTCTCAGAGAGCAGCTGACTCCTTTCCTCCAATCATTCAACACTTTGTAAAACAGACACAGTGTTAGAGGCTGAAAAGAGGAAAGTGGTCATCTGTTTTCTGGCAAACACCATAACATGAAGAAAGCTTCAGCTGTCAAGAAATATAAAGCAGAAATGTATGCCCAGACATGAAGTGGCAGATTTAAATCACCATTTCATTTAGTAACTACTTTGGTAGAATTTTGTACCAACATCAATTTAGTCAAAATTTATTTTTAAGCTCCTTAAAGAATAAAAGCACTAATTAAAGCTGATGTACAAGGATGACTGGGGTGAATTCACTAAGGTGTAATAAAGAGGTGATCAAGCAGCAATAACTTCTCCAGTGATATCACTTCTCCAGTTACTATGTTATTCTATGGAGCTAATGCACTAAGATTTCTCCAACTTATCTTAGTGCATAAGCTCTATAGAATAACACAGAAACTGGAGAAGTAATGTCACTGGAGAAGTCTTCTCTGCTTTATCACCTCTTTATTACACCTTAGTGCACCCCCCCCCGGAATAATTTTGAAACAAACTAACTGCACCATAGGGGACAAATAAACATACCTGGGAACTCTCCAGATCTGCCCTGGAGACCGGTGTTCCAACTGAATTCCCAGGACTCCCCAGACAGAAAATGATTCTCCGGTTTGTGAAGCTTATCTATAACTCTGACCACTTTCCAGTCTGTTTAGCCCACTCTCACTCCATTCCACCTACTTTTCCACCCATTTCATTTCAAACCCACCTATGCCTGATTAAGTCCCACACCCTAAACAATGCAATGTTCCCAAAATTCCCTTTAAATGGAGTTTTAACCCTCTGAATACTAGAGAGATATCTAATGCACTGAAAAACAATGCAGTGGAGACCTTTCAAAGATTCAAGGGGTTAAAAGTCCCAGTTAAGTAAATAGACATTTGCATGTGTGTGTGATGGTGCAGCTAGTATGCCCTAAAATTGCTTTAGTACTTTTTAGTACATCAGCCTCTCACTGGGTGCACTTCAGAGTATTCAATTTAGCATATAATCACTTTAGACTTGGATACCAGCAACCCCTTATGTCTGGAGGAAAAAAGTGCAAAAAGCTACTCCATTATTTTGTGCCTTGTTTAATACATGATATTAACCAAGGTGGAGGAGAAAAGCCCATTGACTGTCCCATTGTCTTTGCCTTATCACAAGCTGCATTAAGGGGAAGCATTTTTGATGAAGTAGCTTAAGTGCTGTCAGACAGGCATATGTCTAGAAAATGTATTCCAGTACCTGATTTAGAATGGAATCATATTCATGCATTCACCCCATTGTCATTAGACAGCATGCAACTTCTACATGAAAAGTGCTAACAGGACCTCAAACTGTGTCCACTGTATGTGATTACCTTAACCCTTTAAGGGCCAGAAGGGTGTGAAATGCACTGTTGTACACCCCTCTGGTCCTTTACCTTCTGAGTGCCAGGGGTCATTGGACACACCCTAGCACTCAAAGGATTAAAGGTTAAGGAGACTCTGCTTCAATTTCAAAAATCTGTCAGGGACTGTCATGTTTGCCTCCATGGAAAAGACATCCAGGGCTGTTTAAAGATGTTAGCCGAGATGCACTAAAGATCGAAGAGAGCTCATAATGGTGATATGTTTTCAGATCAGTGTGGAAGGCACATCGACAGTATACACTAAAGCATCATATCCCCATCAATCCAACAAAAATCTTCAACAGGTTTACAAATTTTTTCTTATCACATCGACAATGGCCTATTCCCTTATGGAAATGCAGCATAATGAGTAATTTCCAAATGAAAATGCAGGATAATGAGCCATTATAGTATTCATGTGGGTGTGTTTATATATTAATGTGACACTTCACCACATGCACTAAACTCCAATAGCAGCCTCTGCTGTCAGAGTTCATAGTCTCAACTTCTCCTACCTGAAGCTGGAGAAGTTTGAATCTCCTTGTAGTTTCCTATGCAGTAACAGCACTCAATCAATCATAAGCATGGAGGGTTGTCGAGCTGCTGGCAGTGTGGAAGGGATGCCCTTTCTTACACATCACCAGCAGTAGACAACCTTTAGGTCAGAGAGCATTTTCTCTGTTTCCCCACTTGCTCAGTAGGGAAGTGGAGAGAATCCTTTCAGCACCACAAACAGCATCACTCCCTTAATATTTTGTGTGCCATGCAGATGTGCATCTAGAGTCATATATAAATAGTGCACTCCATTATTAAACAAAATGGAATTTAATCCCTTGGCTGGTAGAGATGTCAAAACCATAATGTAATTTTCAGTTGTGTATCCATGGGGATTTGTGACTACTAGCTGCCCTCCAGACTTGTTCTCCTACCCACTGATATCCAGAGATCACCAAGTAGACTGTCTGGCCCCCTAGACTTGTGCCCTTTCCCACTGGGAGCTGGGGGGGTGGCAGGTTACCAGTGGGCAAGGGAACAAGTCGGGGGGGGACAAGCAATGTACATGGTGATCTATGTCTTTCAATGGGCAAGGAAACAAGTTGGGGGGGTCAGGCAGTGTGCATGGTGACCTATGGCTTCCGGTGGGCAGGGGAAGAATTCTAGGTGGCAGCTGGTAGCCACAAATTCCCATGGATGCACAACTGATAATTAAATTGTAGTTTTTACATCTCTGGAATCCAAGGAGTTAAATTCCATTATGTTTGATAATGGGAGTGCACTATATATATGACTCTAAAAACTGACACAGAGCTGAGGGAATGATTGTGAACTGTTTTACTTTTCTAACCCTTTGGGTGCTGCTGAGGTGTGCAATGCACATCCTTAGGGTACTCAGTGGGTTCTCGGAGTGATGCTGTTCATGGTGCTGGATGTAAAAATAGTTAAATGGATAAGGCAATAGCTGAGTGACAGGAGACAGTGGGTGGTAGTCAATGGAGAATATTCGTATGAAGGAAGTGTTACTTGTGGGGTACCTCAGGGATCTGAAATGGGGCCTATTCTTTTGCATATTTTATTAGTGATACTGCAAGATGTCTTCAAGTTAAGGTATGCCTTTTTGCAGATGATACAAAGATCTGCAACAGGTTAGACATTCCTGGGGAATAAGCCATATGACAAATGATTTAAGTAAATTAGAAGAATGGACAAGTGAGTGTCAGCTGCCGTTTAATGTTGATAGTATTAAGGGTACTGTGCTGTCAGAGATAACAGAGGAAAAGGATTTGGGAGTAATTATTTCTAATGACTTAAAGGTAGGCAGGCAATGTAAAAAATTAGCTGGGAATGCAAGCAGGGTTCTGGGTTTATAACTAGGGACATTAGTAGCAGGAAAAGGGAAATGGTCATGCCACTCTACTAGTGATGAGCGAGCACCCCAATGCTCGGGTGTTCGGGTGCTCTGACCGAGCACCCCCTGAGGCTCGAGTGCTCGGCTGAGCACCCGAGCCCCATTGAAGTCAATGGGAGGACTCGAGCATTACACCAGGCACCCCCTGCTCTGATGAGGGGAGGGTGCCTGGTCCATAGGATAAGGGCAGAAAATTATGGAAACACCACAGAAATGGTTCAGGGACAGCATAGGGAGGATGTCTGGATGCATCTTGGACTCCAACATCGCTGCTGGGAACGATCTTTCGCCCGTAGTACGCCATTTTTACAGACTGACCGTAAAACACACAAAAAGGAAAATAAAAACGACTTTAGGCGAAAAATTGTTACCAAACAGTATTTGCTGTATATTTACTTGTATATCATCTGCAAATTCTCCAAAAAATTTCCTCGATTTTTCTGAACTGAGGCCATGATTAAGAGGGAAACGTGCGCAGAGGCAAATTCTCCCAAAAATTTCCTTGATTTTCAGAACTGAGGCCATGATTAAGAGGGAAACGTGCGCAGAGGCAAATTCTCCCAAAAATTTCCTTGATTTTCAGAATTGAGGCCATGATTAAGAGGGAAACGTGCGCAGAGGCAAATTCTCCCAAAAATGTCCTTGATTTTCAGAACTGAGGCCATGATTAAGAGGGAAACGTGCGCAGAGGCAAATTCTCCCAAAAATTTCCTTGATTTTCAGAATTGAGGCCATGATTAAGAGGGAAACGTGCGCAGAGGCAAATTCTCCCAAAAATTTCCTTGATTTTATTGAACTGAGGCCATGATTAAGAGGGAAACGTGCGCTGAGCTGACCATCTAAAACATTATGGGTGAGGGTCTGCTGCAGAGCTGACCATCCTAAACATTATATGCGAAGGCCCGCTAGTGAGCTGACGCTATAAAACATTATATGAGAGGGCCCGCTAGAGAGCTGACCCAATAAAACATTATATGAGAAGGCCCGCTGGTGAGCTGACCTATATAAAAATTGTCAAACAGGGCCCGCTGGTGAGCTGGCCCTATATAAAAATTATATCACAGGGCCCGCTGGTGAGCTGGCCCTATATAAAAATTATATCACAGGGCCCGCTGGTGAGCTGGCCCTATATAAAAATTATATCCCAGGGCATATGGAAGAGGAGGAGGAGGATGAGAAGATTAAGAGTCAACCATATACCCGTTTTTTGGGTGGAAGGGGTGAATGGGAATACAGAGTATTCCCATCATTGTAAATAACATATATAAAGTGAGTTTATGTTCCCCCGGGGCTTTCCTCCAGTGGAGTGGAGAAGTCAGGGGAAATCCAGGCCTTGTTCATTTTTATAAGTGTCAACCTATCAGCATTGTCGGTGGAAAGGCGGATACGCTTATCTGTTATGATGCCACCAGCAGCACTAAATACCCGCTCAGACAGAACGCTGGCGGCAGGGCAGGCCAGCACCTCCAAGGCGTAGAGTGCCAGTTCATACCACGTGTCCAGCTTGGACACCCAGTAGTTGTAAGGCACAGAGGGATCATTGAGGACGCTGACACGGTCTGCTACGTACTCCTTCACCATCTTCCAAAACTTTTCCCTCCTTGTGACACTAGGCTGCGCATCAGGGTGAGGGTGCTGGCGGGGTGTCATGAAGGTGTCCCACGCCTTGGAGAGTGTTGCCCTGCCTTTCTCGGAACTGCTGTGTGCTCCCCTTTTCTCCCCTTCTCTGTTGGCCAAGGTAGCACGTACTCTGCCGCCAGCGTTGTCAGATGGAAAATTTTGGAGCAATTTTTCAACAAGAACCTTCTGGTATTGCACCATTTTGCTTGTCCTCTCCACCGGAGGAATGAGAGATGAGAAATTCTCTTTGTAGCGGGGGTCCAGAAGGCTGAACACCCAGTAATCCGTGTTGTTTAAAATGCGTATAACGCGTGGGTCACGGGAAAGGCAGCCTAACATAAAGTCAGCCATGTGTGCCAGAGTACCAACAGTCAAGATTTCGCTGTCCTCACCAGGAGGATGACTCTCAATATCCTCATCCTCTTCCTCCTCTTCTGCCCACCCACGCTGAAGAGATGGAACTAAAGTTCCATGGCTACCCTCTGTAGCGGAGGCAACCGTGTCTTCCTCCTCCTCCTCCTCCTCCTCCGCCTCCTCCAATTGTCGCTGAGAAGACGAAGTGAGGGTGCTCTGGCTATCACCTTGTGTAAGCTCTTCCTCCCCCATTTCCACCTCTTCCACATGCAAAGCGTCGGTTTTAATTGTGAGCAGCGAGCGTTTCAGTAGACACAGAAGTGGGATGGTTACACTGATAATAGCGTTATCGCCGCTCACCATCTGTGTCGATTCCTCAAAATTGCGTAAAACCTCGCAGAGGTCTGACATCCATTCCCACTCCTCACTTCTGATTACAGGAAGTTGAACGGAGAGGCGACGACCGTGTAACAGCTGGTACTCCACTACTGCCCTCTGCTGCTCACAAAGCCGGGCCAACATGTGGAAGGTGGAGTTCCAGCGCGTGCTCACGTCACACAGCAGCCGGTGAGCTGGCAATTGTAAGCGCTGCTGCAGCTTCAACAGGCCGGCCGAAGCTGTAGATGACTTACGGAAATGTGCACACACGCGGCGCACCTTGGTCAAGAGATCATGCACATTGGGGTAGGTTTTTAGAAATCGCTGCACCACTAAATTAAATACATGCGCTAGGCATGGTACGTGTGTGAGCTTGCCGAGCTCCAAAGCCGCCACCAAGTTACGCCCATTATCACACACAACCATGCCTGGTTGCAGGTTGAGTGGCGAGAGCCACTGCTCGGTCTGGTGACTAATCCCCTGCAACAGCTCTGAGGCCGTGTGCTGTTTGTCCCCAAGGCAGATCAGCTTCAGCACGGCCTGTTGACGCTTCCCCACTGCAGTGCTACACTGCTTCCAGCTACTGGCTGATGGGGGAGTGGCGCTGCGTGTAGAGAATTCGGAGGTGGAAACGGAGGAGGAGGAGCCAATAACGTAGGTGCTGGCGGAAACCCTGATGGAGGTAGGGCCCGCAATCCTCGGCGTGGGTAGCACCCGTGCCATCCCAGGGTCCGAGTCGCTCCCAGCCTCCACGACATTCACCCAGTGTGCCGTCAGGGAAATGTAGCGTCCCTGGCCACAAGCACTTGTCCATGTGTCAGTCGTTAAGTGGACCTTCCCAGTAACTGCGTTGGTCAGGGCACGGGTGATGTTACGGGACACATGGTGGTGTAATGCGGGGATGGCACACCGGGAAAAGTAGTGGTGGCTGGGGACCGCGTACCGAGGGACAGCTGCTGCCATCAGGCTGCGGAAGGACTCAGTGTCCACAAGCCTAAATGGCAGCATTTCGATGGCCAGTAATTTGGAAAGGTGTGAGGTTAGTGGTATGGCCTGTGGGTGGGTGGCTGGGTACTTTCTCTTGCGCTCAAATGCCTGGGGTAACGACATTTGGACGCTGTGCTGGGACAGGGAAGTGGATGTGGTCGCTGATGGTGCTTCAGATGCTACAGGTGCAGGGCGGGAGGTATGCGGGCCTGCGCCTTCGACAGGCGATTGGCCGGCACCGAAAACAGGGGAAGAGGAGGCAGTGGTGTGGCCTGCAGACACAGATGGGCGATCCAGGCGTTCCTCCCACTTACTACGGTGCTTGGATGCCATGTGTCGGATCATGCTGGTGGTGGTGAGGTTTCTAGTGTTCATGCCTCGGCTCATTCTGGTGTGGCACAGGTTGCAAACTACAATTCTTTTGTCGTCCGCACTTTCCTTAAAAAAACGCCATACCGCGGAACACCTACCCTTTGGCAAGGTAGATTTACGCAAGGGGGTGCTCCGTGGAACATTTGCGGGCCGGTTTGGTGCGGTCCGCCTTCTTTCTGTAGCCACACCACTGCCTCTTCCAGCCTGTTGCGGTGCTGCAGATGGCTCACCCTCAGGACTGCTGTCATCGCTCGGCTCTACACCTTCCCAGGTGGGGTCAGTCACCTCATCGTCCACCAAGTCCTCCTCCACTTCCTCACTCTGATCATCCTCCTCAAGTCTTGATCCCACCACATACTCAGTCATTGACAACTGTATAACATTCTCCTCAACAAGGTCTTGAGACGGAAATAGTGGTTGATTTAATGGCAACTGTGTCTCATCATCATCATCATCATCCACTACTTCCTTTGACCTTAAATGCCGTTCACATCTGTCATCTTCTTGCGACTGGGTAGCCTCTAGAGGTTGTGAATCAGGGCACAAGATGTCATGTTCCTCTGCAAGCGTGCTTGGAGAGAGGGTCAAATGAAGGATTGGTGATGAGACGAGCTCCTCACTATATCCCAGTGTGGGATCACTTCTTTGACCAGACCGTGTATGGTGGGAGGAAGGATGATCAGAGTGAGGATTATGTTGACCAGACTCTTGGCTACTGAGAGTGGACTTGGTGGAAGACAGGGTGGTGCTTAACCGGCTGGAAGCAGTATCAGCTGTCATCCAACCGACCACCTGTTCGCAGTGGTCGGACCTCGAGAGTGATGTCCTGCGACGCCCTGTAAAATTAGACATGAAGCTAGGTATGGTGGATGTCTTTCTTTCTTGTGCTCTGGCACCAGGCACAGTTTCTCCGCGTCCTGACCCGCGCCCTGAACTATCAGGATCACGTCCACTTCCCCGTCCCTTTTTACCCGCCTTCTTCATCTTACACGGAATATGTGACTTTAATATTTGAGTTTGAAAACTTAACAGTATTTCTTCCTATTCTGCAACTGTGCAGAGTACACAGAATAGGCTGCTAAACTGCGGTGACGCACACTGAATGGAATATGTGACTTTAATATTTGAGTTTGAAAACTTAACAGTATTTCTTCCTAGTCTGCAACTGTGCAGAGTACACAGAATAGGCTGCTAAACGGCGGTGACGCACACTGAATGGAATATGTGACTTTAATATTTGAGTTTGAAAACTTAACAGTATTTCTTCCTAGTCTGCAACTGTGCAGAGTACACAGAATAGGCTGCTAAACGGCGGTGACACACACTGAATGGAATATGTGACTTTAATATTTGAGTTTGAAAACTTAACAGTATTTCTTCCTAGTCTGCAACTGTGCAGAGTACACAGAATAGGCTGCTAAACGGCGGTGACACACACTGAATGGAATATGTGACTTTAATATTTGAGTTTGAAAACTTAACAGTATTTCTTCCTAGTCTGCAACTGTGCAGAGTACACAGAATAGGCTGCTAAACGGCGGTGACACACACTGAATGGAATATGTGACTTTAATATTTGAGTTTGAAAACTTAACAGTATTTCTTCCTAGTCTGCAACTGTGCAGAGTACACAGAATAGGCTGCTAAACGGCGGTGACACACACTGAATGGAATATGTGACTTTAATATTTGAGTTTGAAAACTTAACAGTATTTCTTCCTAGTCTGCAACTGTGCAGAGTACACAGAATAGGCTGCTAAACGGCGGTGACACACACTGAATGGAATATGTGACTTTAATATTTGAGTTTGAAAACTTAACAGTATTTCTTCCTAGTCTGCAACTGTGCAGAGTACACAGAATAGGCTGCTAAACGGCGGTGACACACACTGAATGGAATATGTGACTTTAATATTTGAGTTTGAAAACTTAACAGTATTTCTTCCTAGTCTGCAACTGTGCAGAGTACACAGAATAGGCTGCTAAACGGCGGTGACACACACTGAATGGAATATGTGACTTTAATATTTGAGTTTGAAAACTTAACAGTATTTCTTCCTAGTCTGCAACTGTGCAGAGTACACAGAATAGGCTGCTAAACGGCGGTGACACACACTGAATGGAATATGTGACTTTAATATTTGAGTTTGAAAACTTAACAGTATTTCTTCCTAGTCTGCAACTGTGCAGAGTACACAGAATAGGCTGCTAAACGGCGGTGACACACACTGAATGGAATATGTGACTTTAATATTTGAGTTTGAAAACTTAACAGTATTTCTTCCTATTCTGCAACTGTGCAGAGTACACAGAATAGGCTGCTAAACTGCGGTGACACACACTGAATGGAATATGTGACTTTGATATTTTACAGTTTGAAAACTTAACAGTATTTCTTCCTATTCTGCAACTGTGCAGAGTACACAGAATAGGCTGCTAAACTGCGGTGACACACACTGAATGGAATATGTGACTTTAATATTTTAGTTTGAAGACTTAACAGTATTTCTTCCTATTCTGCAACTCTGCACAGTACACAGAATGTGCTGCTAAACTGCGGCGAAGCACACTGAATGGAATATGTGACTTTGATATTTTAGTTTGAAGACTTAACAGTATTTCTTCCTATTCTGCAACTCTGCACAGTACACAGAATGTGCTGCTAAACTGCGGCGAAGCACACTGAATGGAATATGTGACTTTGATATTTTAGTTTGAAGACTTAACAGTATTTCTTCCTATTCTGCAACTCTGCACAGTACACAGAATGTGCTGCTAAACTGCGGCGACGCACACTGAATGGAATATGTAACTTTGATATTTTAGTTTGAAGACTTAACAGTATTTCTTCCTATTCTGCAACTCTGCACAGTACACAGAATGTGCTGCTAAACTGCGGCGACGCACACTGAATGGAATATGTGACTTTGATATTTTAGTTTGAAGACTTAACAGAATGTGCTCTAATCTGCAACTTTGCACACTAAACAGAATGTGCTCTAATCTGCAACTTTGCACACTAAACAGAATGTGCTCTAATCTGCAACTTTGCACACTAAACAGAATGTGCTCTAATCTGCAACTGTGCACACTAAACAGAATGTGCTCTAATCTGCAACTTTGCACACTAAACAGAATATATATTTTTTTTTTTTTTTTTTTTCCCCACACACAAAATAACCTGCTGCCCCCACACACAGTAGTCCTAAAAAGGACTTTTGGTTCTTTTTTTTCACAATTTTGCTTGTTTTCCTCCCTACACTGCCTTTCCCTTCCTATCCTCAGCTCTCCCTGGCTAAGACTGAGCCGAACTCGATGGTCAGGTGCTATACAGCACCCGACCACGGGTTCTGGCCAGCCAATCAGTGTAATGCCAGCAGCCAACATGGCTGCTGGCATTACACCGATGTCAGAGCCTCCCTGCACGTTTATTGGCTGCGCAGCAGCCGCAAAACGTGCGGGGAGGAGACCCGAACATGGCGGGCGAGCACATGCGGTACTCGTACGAGTACCGCCATGTGCCGAGCAGAGCGATGCTCGAGCCGATCCGAGCATCGGCCGAGCATGCTCGCTCAACACTACACTCTACAGATCTCTGGTTAGACTCACCTAGAGTATTGTGTGCAGTTCTGGACACCCCATCTCCAGAAGAATATAGATACTCTAGAGAAAATTTGGAGAAGAGCTACTAAAATGGTGACTGGTTTACAGGAAAAGAAATATCAGGATAGACTTGGAGGAAAGAAGAGAGAGAAAGGATATGATAGAAACATTCACATACATGAAGGGATTCAACAATGTACAGGAGGGAAGTACATTTCAAAGGAGTAAAAAATGTTAGAACAAGAGGCCATAGTCTAAAACTAGAGGGACACAGGTTTAGACTTAATGTAACAAAGTTTTACTTCACTGAGAGGTAGTAGTAGATAAGTGGAATAGCCTCCCAGCAGAAGTGGTAAAAGTTAATACAGTGACAGAATTTAAGCATGCATGAGATAGGCATAAGGCTGTCCTGAACATAAGACAAGACTGAGGAAGGTTTGTGGTTTTTACATTAGGAAAGCAGGCAGACTAGATGAGCCCAATGGTTCTTATCTCCTGCAAAATTCTGTTTCTATGGTTCTCTACACTTCACTACTGACCATGTGGGGAAGTAGGGATAATGCTCTTTGAATTAAGAGTTGTCTACTGCTGGTGATATGTAAGGGAGGGCTTCCCTGTCATATCAACAGCAGTTAATGGGTAACTTATCCTCCCCTCCCCTTGCATCCCTAAATTTGAATGCATATGGCGATGTGTGTTTCATCGAAAATCAAAGCACTTTACACACATTGACAAAATCATTTTCCACTGCATCATACTTTAGTGCACCCAGTTATCTTTTGGATGAAGACATAAGGGCAAAATTCATAGATTTATGTCCTTATGAAGGTACTATAATGCTTTGAAATACAGAATAAAGCACTTTATATTTATAAGCCAGAAATGCCCAGGTACACTAGATATTGTATTTGATTAATTAAAAGTTGTGTTTAACTGTTTTACTGATTGTCCCTATACCAGGATATGTAGGAAGGAGAGAACTGTCTCTAGTGCTAGTTTAGCTTTTTTATCTCTTTTTTGCTTGTATACTCATTCACCTGTAGCACCAATACAGAAGCCCCTGCTTCCTTTAATATACGTTCATTTTGAGTGTTTTGGGGATATCAGTGTGTATAAGTTACTGGGCCTATTAAAGGGATAGTAATGTTTCATAATAAAAACAGCTCTAATTAATCATCATAGTATTTGGACTTTGGAGAGTGTTATTTCGATTCTGTCAGAGTTGTAGTTCCAGAGTAATTCAATGACAAAGTGTCCTCCTCCCACCCCTTTTACTGATGTAACACTGTTCAACCTGAGCAGAAGGGAGGTGCCCAGGTAGACTGCAGAGAGGGACAATCTTCAATTAAGATAAGGGAAAAACCTGAAAAGCTTGTCAAGGGGGGCAGGGCTTTCATTGTTTTCATAGGAATAAGAGTGTCCCCTTCTGTTATCTGTCCAGTCTATGGACTGCATTCCACATCTGAGAAGAGATGGGTTACACTAGGTAAAAGGGGCGGGAGGGGAAACTTTGCTTGTGAATATCTCATAAACCATAAAGGTTTAAGAGATAAGACTTATATCATTCTTCATGTTTTTTTAATGCCTACAAAATAAAATAAAGTTAAAACAAAGTATTACTATCCCTTTAAGATAATTTGGTTAACAATAGTTTTTTTAAATGCTGTCAAATGGTTCCTTCTCCTTAATATTTTCCATTGCCTTTGTTTTCCCTTCCCCTAATCTTACCCCTAACCTTCTCTACTCATTTTCTTCCAATTTTCTACTCCATCTTTCACTCGTCCTCCCCTCATTAACGTTCTCAAACATCTCTTTCCTGCTCATTTCCCCTTCAGATCTTAAACATCCTGAAAGAAACATGGCAAAAACAGTGATCCTCCTCTCTAGAACCCACATAAACCATCATAGATGTTTGGGCTATATGTACAAATGCAAAAATTGGACAAATCTGGAACTAACTAAAAGCACAAAGGGAACAATAAGTATTCCCAAAATTCCACTGATTTAAAGTGGCTTCAGTGCTTTGGATCTCAATACCTTTTTAATTTTCAAATAGTTAAAAAAACAATTAATGCTATACCTAGCAAATTTCTATGCAATGCACTGGATACCCCTCTGGCACTCAAAGGGTTAAATCAACAGACATTTTTATTTATTCCCTGTTGTGAAGCTGATTTGTTCCTAAAATCCTCAAATTCTGCCTCTGTAAAGAAGCACATTATACCTTACTACAGGTACTCCAGCTGTTGAGGGGCTACAAACTACAGTGACTAGCTGGGGAGGATGGGATTTATAGTCCTCAACAGCTGGAGTGCCAAAATGTGTCTACCCCTGTCTTACTATGTGCTAACTGGGACCACCTGCCACATGTACACTCCTCAACAAAATAAAGAAATAAAAAATACAAGTAAAGAAATACTTCCAAAGTTAGGCAGAGGAGAACTGCACATAACAATAGGTGCTGTTTTAAGCATCTCTAACTTTTGACCTCCAACTAGACATCTCTTTGTAGAGGGCTAGGCAGGAAGTCAATTTCTAAGTGCTTCCTCCTCTGTCTCCTGTTTTTTCTTCTGTCCAGGATGTTATGCATACCAGGATAATACAATTATTAACCCTTTGAGCACCAGAAGGGTACACAACACATTGCTCTGCAATGTGTTGTGTACCCCTCTTGCACTCAAAGGGTTAAGACAGTAAAAGTAATTATTTTATTTTATGACTAGATTTGTTTAACTCAAGTGATGCTAGTATGGTATACAGATTATTGAAAATCAACGTGCTGGAGAAATTCTGAGAATCCAAAGTGTTATTTACATAAGTCAATGAGGGCAATGTACTGAGAACAAGAGTAATTCTAGAGCACCAAAGGACACTGTCATACCTGGGAACTTAACAGATCTGCACCAGAGACTTCAAATTTTTAGAGTTAATGATTACGTCTCCGGTTACAGAAGCTGATTCTCCAGCTTTGGTGAGCTCCCTGGTTAACTCCGCCCACTTCACATCAATTGTACCTACGCCCCACCCTGTTCCACCCACTTCCTGCCCATTCTAATATTAAACCCATCTTTCTACCTCTCAGTCCCGATTAAGAGCCACCCACCCGATTAAGCCCCACCCACTTTATGACATGCTCATTCCCAGACCATAAGCCCTTTTCTGGGGCTCCAAGAAGAAAGTTCCCAGGTAAGGGCATTGTAAATCAATATGTTGATCTCGCTAGCATTCAATGGGTTAAAAGTCCCATTTAAATCAAGGGAGTTTTGTGGTATTTGTATTTATCTCATATGATGTAGTTGGTTTGCTCCAGAAGTCATCCAGTTCTTCTGAGTGCATCAGCCTCAATGGATATGGATTTACGTACATAAAATCCTAAAAGATGTTTTATCTAAAAATGCCTGAAGGTGCAAGCCTGTACCTGTGGTTCACTAAGGTGGTAGGCAGCCCCTGTTTTCTTCCCTTCGATGCTGGGTGATGGCCACCCTCCTGTTCCCTGTTACAGTATGTGGGGGGCACAGGTGGCACAACAGGTTCCCTGCTACCAGGGTGGGCTACTCCTTGTTAAACATTGAGGTAAAGGGGTGCTTGGGGAGGTGAAAAAGCCTGGGGCACTTCATTATAATGATATTTCTGACTGTATTTTCTGGATTTGCATTATCCTGCCTAGGGGTCAGTGCAACCCAGTGTCCTGCACAATTCTGATCAATCTAGGATTTGTCAATCATACAGCACATATCTATCTTATACCACTTAATATGACCAACCTGAATGCCTCCAAGGATCATGTTCCTAGTTAAGATGACACTATGATTTGGCCTATTCTGAAGGCCCCACACAAGGACTATACAAACACTGTACGGAACAACATGTCTTTTAAGGAGATTTGCAAATGAATGTAAAGATTTGCAGTAGGTCCCCTAGCCACTCGCTGACTATTGGCCTGGTATTATCACTCCCTGTGGCTACTTGCTGTCCCCACCCCTCTACCCAACATCTAACAGCAAATCTTCTGGTTACGTCATCGTATTTTAACTCCAGCAACATGTTGGGCCTTGAACACGTTGGGTGTCATGCAAAGTATCACAAAGTGTCTGAACAGTGTCATAATTGTAAGGGAAGTGGAGGAAGGGTATTCTGTTCAATTTCTATGCTTATCCTGATAAAAGAATCCAGAAATATTGTTACTTGTATGATCAGTAATGTAACCTAAGTTAGACCACTGAAAATCCTCCCTATACTTCAAATGTTAGACACGTCGGCCGAGAGTTTGTCCAATGATGTTGCAGCCAAACTCAGGGTTCAGGCCATTCTGTCCATATCCAGTGGCAGGGTTCAGTCTGACAGTTGCCCTGAGGCTCTGCATTAAGAGCGAAGGAGGGTGTTCCTAGGGTAAATAAGTCAAAGCATAATTTTTTTATGTCTTCTGGCAATAACATCTGCTCTACAATCCCTTTGTCTGTGGGGGTGCCTCAAGGCTCTGTTCTGTGTCTCCTACTTTTCTCCCTGTACACCCTTTCATTGGCCTTTCAATGGATGAACTTATTAATTAATTTGCTGATGATACCCAAATTTACATGTCCACTCCTTATCTTTCACCTCAAATCCAGTTAAAAATTTCAGACTGCCTCTTGGCCATATCCTCTTGGCTGGTCCATCGTCAACTGAAGATAAACATTTCCAAACTTCTCATTTTCCCCCCAAGATCTTACCCAACACCCAGCTTCACTATTACAATTGAAAGGATTAACATTGATCCAGTCAGCTGAGCATGTTGCCTTGGGGACATATTTAATTCCTTACCTTTCCTTCCCCCTCACATTAACTCTGTGATTAGAACAAATCACTTCTTTCTCAGCAACATTGCTGTTCCTATCCCAAAAAACTACTAAAACTCTTGTGCATGCCCTCATTCTGTCCTGCTTAGACTAGTGCAGTGTCCTACTAAGTGGCCTCCCTGCTTCCCATCTTTCCCCTATGCAATCTGTTTTAAGCTCAGCTGCACTAATCACCACACTCTCCACAAAAACTGAACCTGCTTACATCATTCTTAGACATCTGAAATGGCTCCGTGTTCAGCAACACATTTCTTACAAAGTCCTTCTTCTTACCTTTAATGCTCTCCACACTGCAGCTCCTCCTTACATCTCTTCCCTCATCTCTCTTATGTTCCAGGCCTACTCCTTCGCTCAGCACACAACGCCCTTCTTGTTACACCATCCACACCCTCTGCCCTCTCCCATGTCAAACTTTTTTCACTTTCCACTCCCTACCTATGGAACTCCATTCCTCCCTAGAGGAATCCCCCTCTGTCTTTAAGTCTACCCTGAAATCTTATCTTCTGGAGCACTAGTACCATGCTTTACCTTTTAGAAACTCAGCACTTGTTATCACAGTATTTTACACCCTCATACCTTGCTGTACCCATTTAGGCTGTAAGCTCACTTGGGCAGGGACCTTTCTCTTATTGTTTCTATGACTGTGACACTTTTATCCCCTTTTATCTATTGTAACATACTTCTATTTTCAGACGCTGGGTACACTGTGTGGCACCATATAAATAAAGATATACTTGCATACATACATACATACAGTGTAGTGTCAAGTACAGAAGATGTCAAGCATAGGTCACAAATTTCTTGTACAGCTGGACACCTTAGCGCCATAAAGTGTTGCCCCAGACCTTTTTCAGGGCGGCTTGGCCACAGCACGTTGTGGTTTGTAAGGGGCACAGGCTAGCAGTGAGACAGTAGTAAAGAGCGGTGCTTTTGGAGAAAAGTGTTGGTTTTTCATGAGTTTCTGCAGCTGCATGCAGGAGTTTGGCCTATGCTATATAGAAACAGGTACAGGGTTTGTGCCGGCTGTTATTCTGTGGCTCCTTATTAATGGGGGGTTCAAGTTGGCCAACCCCAAGTGACCTCTTCATTTGCCACTTTTATCTACTGTGTGTTTATTTATTATAAAAAAATGTGTTGGTTTAGATTTTGGTATGTGATATTTGGGATATGATTCATTGCCATCATAACACAATGGTCAATTCTAGACAAAATAAACCACCATAGTGGGGTGATCCAATTTTCCAGTATCTCCAATGATTTAAAAGTGGTTGTAACTTCTTGAATGCTAGAGAAAGGTCTCCAATGCCTTGCTTTGCAAAGCACTGGAGACTTTTCTAGCACACAAGGAGTTACATTTCCATTTTAAATGAATTTGAATATTGGAAATGTTTTTTCTCCCCTATATTGGATTTGCTTTGCCCCTGAACTGCACAATTCTGCCTTTAAATATGAGGCCTATTGAATGGTCTTTTAAATTTAAGATTAAGCTTCTTCTCAATGGTGAACATTTCATATCATATATGTTGCCATGTTAATATGTTTTATGTTTATTATATTTTATGTTAATTATTATTATTTTTTTCTGATTGGAGTTGATATTCACTTATCTATGTGTCTATATATGCATTCTCTATAGATAACAGATATATGTGCTATCTGTAAACAATGTTTTTATTTTTTGTGTCATTTTTTTTTTCATTAATTATGTCTTTTTCTACATTTGGCAAATTAATTACTAATATTATGTCTTGCCATTTATAATTGGTGGGTGTATAAAATGGATACAGAGACATTGAGATTGCACTGGCCACACCCACAATCCAAAACGTGGTTGGGGTCACTACATCTGAGGTGCCCCTCAAAATTTTGCTCTCTCTGCCTATTGGGAAATCGGGCCCTGTCCATAACTGGTTCCTTTATAGACTAACAAGTGCCCATCTTCTAATTCGACTTCATCTCTTTAACAAGTTTTACATACATCAATAATGTCCCAGTTGATGATATTTTGTTCTTGTACTAGTTCCTCTAAGCATGAAACCGTACTCATAGATCGAATATTAAGCTTTCCAAGGTCTAAAAGACCAAAGTCAGCCTAATAGAACCCGGTAATTCTTAGCACCCACTGCCATTGAACTGGTCTTCCTGCTGCTGTAGGACGTAGCTACCAAGCCTCTGGGGAATGAGGGACATTTTTTTTGTCGTGAAACCATGCTTAGGTAATGGACCATAATCTGTCACGCTCGTCTTGTACAGGTTGGCAGATTTTGGATCAATTTAGTCTGGTGTCTTAGCTTTGATCTGTCAACTTGGGTGACCCTGCCAGGAGTATATGCTCCCGATGGCATAGTTCTCAACTTTATTGACCAATGCAAATACTCCCACCACCACAAGGAATCACTGTGGGGAATAAGTGAATTAATGTACATCATGATTATTGGTGTACATACATCTCCCACTGCTAAGCTATGAACAGCACCCCTATAGCATGTACAGCATTGGTATATGGGATCTTCAAACATGGGATCTTCAGTCACCATCTTCATTATTTGACTGATTTTCGATACCAGTGAGAAAGTAGAGGTAGGGGTCTGAGGACACCTTACTTTGGATTTTTGGACTCCATATCAATCATTTTAAAATCTTTCACTCTCCTGCTGGGAGACTGGATAAAGGCAACAGAGAACCCCTCCCTTGCTTAGTTGAATTAATATGGGGTAAATAATAAATAAATATCAATCTTTTGAAGCCCTATTAATTTATTTCATTTGTTGGGAGTTTAATAATAAATTACTATGTGGTTTATAGACTTCATATTCATTTATTTAATTCATAAAAAGACAAAAAAAATAATATGGAGTCAATGGATGCCATATTAATATATTTTTTAATTAATTCTAGGAGGGAATGACCCTACCTTTGTCAAAAATAAATAAGACTGGGTCTCAGGACCCTATCTTATTTATTAATAGTCTCCATTTAGAGTTCATCAGTATGGAGATACTGGGCCATTAGCCAAAATATCCTATATAATAATTCTCTAGGATGTTTATCACGATGTAGTCATGCTCAGTAGAGACTGCCCGCTTTCAGGCAGTCTTTACTGTGCAGGATTGCATCTCGTAAGTGAGGCATCACGTGGAGCAGTGAGGTAGCGGCCTCTTAACATTACCCGGACTTTGGCCTGTGTACACAAGCTTTTAGACTAGTATAGAAATGTCATGCATGAGTTGGCCCTCTGGGTTGTATAATTTGTTTGTTTGTTATTCATAGTGCACCAGTCCTAGGCCATAAAATTAGCTATGTAGATAACATCACCAGAAAATAAATGAGCATCACCAGAGCAGAACAGAGTGTCATAAACTATGGACCCTCTGCTTTTAAAGAGTTCATCTAGAGGACAATCAAATATTATTGTAATAGGCAGAACATGTATATACAGTGTAAAATGGTTCAATACAAATATATGTTCAGAATGCCCAGGTTCTACCCTTTTGGTGCGTACCAAACATGCCAGGGGGAGGTGTTCCTGCTAAGAGTTACAACAATAGCCACTTTGCAACCAGTTAGACCCAGCATGTTTGGTATCCAGATATTCACACAGATATGAGGAATATGATTATTATAACATTATAGAGGTGTTCTGTCTGTTGCATGTTTTGGGGAGCCTTATGACTTTTCAGGTACAAGTCTCCAGTAAGATCTGACAGGTTTGATTGAGTGGGCTGTAAACTGTCAAGTCAAACCCCTAACCCTCCCAGGTAACAACTGAAGGGGGTTGGCCTGTTAGAAGGAACTGTGGAAACTATTTAATATGTGTTTTTTGGATAAAACAGTGAATTTCTTTGTAACAACTGAAGGGGGATATACCATCTGAAGTTTCCAAGGACTCTCAGAATACCGGTAATTGTATTTAAGGATTTCTTGTGTTTCCCCCATTTTATTTTATGGACCGTTTTGCTTATGTGTAATCTTTATTTGTGTATGCCCTTTATTTCTGTATTTTTATAACCAGCACTGTGAAGCCTTTTTTCAGATTAAATGTTCAAGTAATCAGATCTTGTCTCTGTTCTCTAATATGAACTCACTACTCTGAAGGAAGCTCAGTTAGACCACGCTACTAAAGAGTTAAGTCTAAATGTTCGATTATTAAGGTGATTTTATACTGTAATTCTGTTGAGTTTGGGGTAACCTAAGACGCCCGGATATAAAGTCTTGGTGGTGGCAGCGAATTGTAGTACTGGGGAGATAGTGTAGGAGGGATTTCAGGGGTTAATCTGATGGTTGCTAGGAATAGTAACAGGTAATCAGGGGTCTGGTATTGTTAACCCTTTCACTCCCACACCCTCCCCACTGTCTCAACAGGGCCTTTAGCCTTAGTTTGTGACAAGAAATATTTAGTTTTTAACAATAACCCCCCCATCATTATGTGTGTCTAATCAAAAGCCAATCTAGCAACTGAAAGTTAATTAAAAAAATGAAATTAGGACAGTGGGTAGGTGTTTAGTTTATTTCCATCCTTTGTTTTTGAGTTTGGAGTCCATTGCTGTGCAATGAATTCCAAACCAATCTGGCAACAGAGGGGTTAACTAAGTTATTGAGAGGGTGCTTGTGGGAATGGACGGAGGTTACTGTAGGGTGAGAGAGTGACCCAGGAGGGCTATTAGTCCCCAAGTTAACCCTGACAGAAATGCTTCCCACGCTCATTCAGGGACTCAAATTGGAGCTTTTGGGAATATTTTTTTTTTTTTTTGCTCTTCTGAAGCTCATTCAGGTGTTTTCACATAGCATTTCAGCATTCAAATAAAGCTCATCTGGGAGCCAAACTTTCAATGTGCCTGGAATTGTAATAGCTTGTTGTTTCCTTCTGGAAACATAGCATTTTGTGATCCAGATTTGTCTGGCATGGAATCTAGAAAGTAGATTTTCAATATGATCTTTAATATGAATTTATAGTTGTTGCATCTGATTATTTAAACATATGTACATATATTACATTTGTTTATATTTAAACATATGTACATAACCTATCCACTAAAATATCACCCTTCATTTGACAGCAAATAGGCTTATTGAGATATTTAACAGCAAACAGATAACTCATAATGTATTTTAATTTCTTTATAACACTGTTTTATTCTTGTGATTAAAATTTGGTACTTAGCTTTAGCTTTGACACTTAATTCTGATATCTACACTAAAGAAATGAATGAAGTTCAATTAAAGTAATTAAATGGGTTCATTTGCATCTATGAAACTAGAAATATATTTAGTTTTTTTCTGAATATCTTTAACTACTTGGATTCATTGGAGAAGTTTTCAGCAAAAAATTAAAATAAAATAAAGAACTTCTTAACTTATTTTTAATACTATTAGCCAAGGCTGCTCCTGATGAAAAAGACTTCTTTTTTGTAGACTGAGTTGGACTCAAAGAAAAGAATGTATGAATATGTGATTCTGAGCTAAAATATGGCAGCAACCATTTTTTTACTATGCTCCTGCTGGACACCTATGTACTAAGCTGCTGCTAATTGTCCTCTTTACAAAGCATAAAATAAAGGCGTCAGTGTAGGAGTGTATCAGATTTTCAGGGAATTCTCTTCCCTTGTACCTTGTTTAACACCATGTACTAATAATATACTAATAATATACAGAGGAAAGGCTTCCATATACAAATGCTGTATATACCAGCTCATGGCTTAGCAGTGGGAGATGTATGTACACCAATAATCATAAGCTACACTAATTCACTTATTCCCCACAGTGGATATAAATTTCACTCCCATGGGTCGATTCCTTATGGTGGTGTGAGTTGGTCAATAAAGTTGAGAACTATGCCATTGTGAGTATATACTCTTGGCAGGGTCACCCAAGGTGGACAGATCATAACTAAGACACCAGACTAAATTGAACTAAAATCTGCCAACCTGTACAGGAAGAGCATGGCAGATTATGGTCATGTTTGATTGTGCATTGAATGTGTCAAAGTTAAATTATTTCAGTTACTTGCAAAAAGATGTACTTCATCATCCCCTAAATGTCCTGGTTCTCTGTTCTAACTAAAAAACATAAACAATATAAAAACATGCATTATAAAAAACATGTGATAGGAATGAACAGATCTTTCCATGCCAATATCAGTGATCATCTCACAGTGACCTTGTACTGTAAGTGAGCTGCCATGTGCTGTGATCAGGTCTTTTGGGTGCTCAGTCATCCCACATAATTGGGGCACATGCAAGATTTGGAAACAAGGAGAGTAGGGCAACATGTAAGAAACACTAGCAACCAATAACATATTTTATGAGGAATCTGTGAAGCATGGCAGCTAGGAAATCGAGGGAAGGTAAGGGTTATTTGATTAGATTGCTTGCAATACATTTAAAAGGGTAAACATTTGTAAATGAAAATACCACAACATATATACAATTATTCAAGCACTATATTTTGATAGGGCAACTACTGTATTAAAATGAAAAAATATGTCCGAATGTTTGGTTTGTGAATTCTGGCAATGCTAAAATAATTATATTTTCTTTGCTGTCATTCTGATGTTATTGTTTGTGTTTTTAACTACGGTTTCCCAAGTACCCTGTATGTTCTGGCTGGCTTTTCAACAAAGTGTTGCTGCTTTAATGCTCATTTGGGATAGACTGAGCCAAGTATCAAGTTAGAACTAGACATGTTGTGTATGTGCAGCCTTGGACACAGGATTGGATATAGTTCTTGCTTAGCTGGAAATGGTAAGTGTACTATTTCTGTGGTGGGGCACAGAGAATTTAAACAAAACCATTTTTTAAATGATAATAAATGTTTTGTCCCCTCCCCTCTTTATATCATATTTCTTAGTAAAGCAGGTCTACTAATCTCAGTATGCATTACTACAACCAGTTCACACCCTGACTTTGTCCAGCACAAAAACAGACACATTCATTTGCGTTTCATTTTTAAATACACAGCTTTAAATACACACATGTTGAGAATATGCAATTATATGTTTGTGTCAATACTAATGAATATAATTGAATACAATTACATACCCATTATTTACATTTATGAATAATAATTTGGTGAATATCCATTTAGTTATTTGGTTGTAGCCATGATAAAAGTTTTGTGGTAGTGTGGTAAGTTATAATGGAGAAAGGACTATTTTTATAGTCATATTCTGGAACATATGTATAAAAGCAAAAGTAGGGCATATCTGGGGCAAAGCAAAACACCACAATGAAACATAAAAAATCCCATGGTCCCTTTGAGTGTCAGTGGGACATGTAAGGCATAGCTCTATGACAAGGTGCATACCCCTCTGACAAATGAAGGGTTAAATTAAACTCCTAAACCTTGACTGTTAGAGAGAGCTGCAACACATTGTTTCACAATTAATTGGAGACTTCCATACTACTCAGTGGGTTTACTGCTGGTGGTCTCAGAATTGTTCCACGTTTTTCTTTATATTTATTGTATTGTATTGTATATTTTTATTTATATAGCGCCAACCGGTGTACTTGGCACTTTACAGATTACATTTAATACAGCAGGGGTACAATAAGTGCGGTGATTAAGTGCTTATATAGGCAGTCATAAGGGGAATGACAGGTGAGTATACATTAGGGTAAGAGGTCCCTGCCCCATAGAGCTTACAATCTAAGTATAGGATGGGTGACATACAGATACAAGCTGGTAGAGGAGAAAGTGCAGTGTTTGGCTTATGATAATAATAATGTTTCCATATTATGCTGTTGCTAGAGATAAAAGGTGATCTTTTAGTTTAGATTTAAAATTGTTGAGGGTTGAGGCTTGGCAATGCTGGGCGGTAGGGAGTTCCAGAGGTAGGGGGCAGCATGTGCGAAAGCTTTCAATCGTGAAACAGCGATAGTGGTTAAAGGGGCAGTGGGTCGTCCAGCATGTGTGCTGCGTAGTGGACGTGCAGGAATATGGCGGGATATCAAAGATGAGATATAAGGCGGGGACAAGTGATGGAGAGCCTTGAAGGTGATGAGGAGGATTTTGAATGTGATACGCTGCTTTATGGGAAGCCATGACAGTGATTTTAGGAGTGGTGGGGTGAGTACTGTCCTGGAGGAGAGGAAGAGTATTCTGGTGGCTGAATTAAGAACTGATTGAAGAGGAGCGATATGGTTAGTAGGAAGACCAGTAAGTAAAGAGTTGCAGTAGTCCAGGTGAGAAAGGATAAGAGAATGCATGAGGGTTTCTGTTGTAGAGTGAGAGAGGAATGGCCGGATTTTTGCTATATTCCGAAGAAAGAAGCGATAGGTTTTGGTAACGTTGTTAATGTGGGTGGAGAAGGAAAGGGAAGAGTCCAAAGTTACCCCGAGGCAGCGGGCCTTGTCTACAGGGTAAATTGTGGAGCCTTCGACAGTTAGAGAATGGAGGTGTTGTGCAAGATTTAGGAGGGAAGATAAGGAGTTCGGTCTTGGATAAGTTAAGTTCTAAGCGGCGATGAGCCATCCAGGAAGAGACAGCGTTAAGACAATCTGAGACCCGCTGCTGTATTTCTGGTGATATTGAGGGTGCTGAGAGATATATTTGTGTATCGTCTGCATAGAGATGGTAGTTAAAGCCAAAGGATTTTATCAGTTGCCCCAGGGAGAGTGTATACAGAGAAAAGAGAAGAGGTCCCAGAACAGATCCTTGGGGTACGCCTACTGAGAGGGGGGTCGGAGGTGAGGAGGTGTTGGCGTATGTCACAGAGAAAGACCGTTGAGAGAGATAGGATAGAAGCCAGGAATGTGCCAGGCCGCAGATACCAAGTGATTTGAGAATCTGGGATAGAAGGGTATGGTCAACTGTGTTGAATGCTGCCGAAAGGTCTAGGAGGATAAGAAGAGAGAAATGGCCTTTGGTTTTTGCAGTGTGGAGATCATTTGATACTTTGAGAAGGGCGGTTTCTGTAGAGAAAGTGGGCCGAAAGCCAGACTGCAGGGGGTCCAGTGTGTTATGGGAGTTGAGGAAGGTAAGTAGACGAGAGTAGGCTAGGTGCTCGAGGAGTTTAGAGGCAAAGGGCAAGAGGGATATGGGGCGGTAGTTGGATGGGGAGGTGGAGTCTAATGAACTTTTCTTGAGGATTGGAGATACTATTGAATGTTTGAATGCGGAGGGGAAGATGCCAGAGGATAGGGAGGAGTTGAATACCCGAGTTAGCATGGGTACTAATGTGTGTTGCAGAGGAATGAGGAAGTGGGATGGTATGGGATCAAGGGAGCAGGTGGTGGGTGGTGATGTGGACAGCAGGAGGGAGACCTCTGCTTCTGTGACTGAAGTAAAGGAATCAAATAAGTAGGATGGAGGATCAGGAAAATACAGTTGTGAAGGCTGGGAAGGTGGGATTGTTTGATGTATTGTGTTAATCTTTTGTGTGAAAGATTCTGCAAAGGCTAGTGGGGTTAGGGAGGGGAGGGGGAATGATGGAGGGGAGGGGCGAAGGAGGGAATTGAAGATACAGAAAAGGCACCATGGGTTCGATTTGTGAGTATGGATTAGTGAGGAGTAGTAGTGTTGTTTGGCAGAGGATAAAGCAGTGTTGAAGCAGGACAGGAGGAATTTGTAGTGGATAAAGTCTGCGTGAGAGCGGGACTTCCTCCACAGGCGTTCAGAGGTGCAGGTACAGGAGCGGAGGAAGCGTGTTTGTGAGTTGAGCCAGGGGCGTGGGTTTGAGGGGCGTTTGTTACGGGCCTGGATGGGGACATACAGATTAAGTGATGAGGAGAGGAGGTTGTTGTAGTTTTCTACAAGTCTGTCAGATTCAGAAAGAGTGTTGAAGGTGGAGAGGTTTGAGTGCAATGCAGAAGATAAGGCAGAAATGTCTAGTGAGCGAAGGTTGCAGGTGTAATGCGGGGCCGTAGTTAGTTGGGGGATGAGGGAAAGGGTTGTAGAGAAGGTTATGAGATGGTGGTCGGAGAGTGGGAAAGGAGATATGGAGAAATCTAGTAAGGAGCAGTTCTTTGAGAAGACCAAGTCGAGGGTGTGACGGTCTTTGTGTGTGCTGGAGTCAGTCCATTGTTGAAGAGTGAAAGATGAGGTTAGTTGAAGGAGGCGTGAGGCCCAAGAGAGGGAAGGATCATCAATGTGACAGTTGAAGTCCCCAAGTATAAGAGCAGGAGCATCAGAGGAAAGAAAGAATGCAAGCCAGCTCTCAAAGTCTGAAAGGAAGGCAGAGGGTGTGGTTGTGGGAGGTCTGTATACTACTGCAACACGCATTGCTACAGGGTGGAATAATTGGATAGCATGTACCTCAAAGGAGTTAGTGGAAAAAGATGGGGGAACAGGTATCAGCTGAAAGCGACACGAGGAGGCAAGCAGTACACCTGTGCCACCACCTCTACCCACTGTGCGTGGTGTGTGTGTGAAGTACAGGCCTGAATGAGAGACTGCAGCCTCCACGGCTGAATCATGTTGGGAGAGCCAGGTCTCAATAAGGGCGAGAAGCTGGAGTGCTTGTGAGCAGAAAACGTCTTTTATGAGAGTAGATTTGTTAGAGAGAGAACGGACATTCAGAAGGCCACAGGAGAAGGGCTGGGCAGAAAGTGGGAGGGTTGGGATGGGGATGAGATTAGAAAAAATAGAGCCTCTGTGGGATGGGGAGGACAGTGGGCGTGGGCGGTGACATATGGGGATATAATTGGGGCCTGGGTTTGGGGAGATGTCTCCAGCCACAAGGAGGAGAATAAGACATACAGCCAGTAGGTGGGAATGTGATTTGTGACTGCTGTGGGTTGGAGTGGAAGGATGGGTCGGTCTGAGCAATAGATACAGGGTGTGGTTGCAAAATGGATTTGATGAGAGTAAGGAGGGGGAAATATGAATATGAGGAGCAGTAGGCATATAAATAGAGTGCTGGATTCTGCAGTATAGGAGCAGAGCTGAATACAGCAGTAAAAGGGCAGGTTGCATTGTGGGGTGGAGTAACAGAGCAGGGAGAAAGCAAAACAAGAATCTTTAGGAGTGTGTGTTGCTGCAGAGCAGGATGTTCATCTTCAGTCCCCCTTCTCACCTCTGCTCCAACATTCCTGTAACTCCATAAAGTCCTTAAAAGAAGCACTTAAGGTGTTTGTTCATCCGAGCACATAGAGTCTTATAATATCCCAGACAGTTCAAGTGTTAAGAGTGATTTAGTTTGTATTAAACTCCAAAGACTGATGGTGAGTTTGGAAGCTGTCTCTTTAAGAGGACTGCACAGTTTTCAAATGTGAGGTGTTCTTCTCCAGTGGATCCTGGTTGTTCTTTTAGCCAACTCCTTCTCCAAGTCCTGCTTCAAGTCCTGGTCAAGTCCACCTCCCTTGTAATGCCTCCCTTAGAATGGCAAGCCCTTCAATAAATGTACCCTTATAGTTTAGCCTTTAAGTAGCAAATCTCATACACATATGCCACTTTGAAATTAACTAATCAGCAAATCAGAGCATGACCATTTGTTTGCTCAGGGTTGTTTTAACGAGCTAATTCACACCTATGTGCAATAAGAAATTACCACTGGAGACAGAAGTCAGGACACTGAATGGTTAATGCACAGATGAGGTTTAACACAAGGTTAGGGGCTGTATGAATGGTAGACACATACCAGGACACTGAATGGTTAATGCACAGATGAGGTTTAACACAAGGTTAGGGGCTGTATGAATGGTAGACACATACCAGGACACTGAATGGTTAATGCACAGATGAGGTTTAACACAAGGTTAGGGGCTGTATGAATGGTAGACACATACCTGAAAAACAGAAAGACATGGAGAGTATGAGAATATAGCTGAAGTCCTGGTTAAGTCCACCTCCCTTGTAATGCCTCCCATTGTCTAGTAAAATGCTGAGCGTAACTAGGACTTTCATTATTTGTTGTGCTGACACTGAACACAAAGAGAAAAAGCAATTCACAACCATAAGGCAACATTAGGGAGAGATCTAGAAGGTTTATTTATTTATCTATTGGTGTGAGTTTGGGTTGTTTTTTTTTGGCTATTATAACTGTCTAACAGGACTCAGAATTAAAAGCTACTGTCAGCAGAACACGCAAGCTACAGTGAATTGACTGAAACTGAAGAAAGAAAAAGCAGTTCAGATAAAAACATCAAATAGTCTAATTAGCCCTTATCATTAACCCTTTGAGTGTAGAGAAATGTGTTACATACCCCCCTGGTACTCAAATTGGTTAAATTGTCTGTTTGTAATCATTATATGCAATTGTTTTCATTTTTATAGATAATTTATCTGTTGCTTAACTTAATTGGATTGGAATATTGTCTATCCCCTATTGTAAAGCGCTGCGGAATAAGTTGGCGCTATATAAATAAATATTAAAAGAATATTAATTCTAGCTGTGTTTTTAACCCAAATAAAGATCAGGGCTATTTCACTTGTGAATGACCAGGTCCTAACTCTTTGGTGGAGATGCACTAAAAGTTGATGCTGCGGTGATGTGATTTTATTGATGTGTTCAAAGCACTTCGACTTTTCGATGTAGACATACATCACCATATGCGCTAAAATTTAGGAATGCAAGACAAGGGAAGGAGAAGGTCCCAGTTCATATACAAGGTTGTCGAACTGCTGTAATGACACGTGATGTGAGAGAGGTCTTGAGGACCCTACTACTCAACCCGGTCATTCAAAAAAGTTGGCTAGGTGGTAGTAGGGGATGGCCGTGATCACCTTCGTGGTCACCATATTTGATGACCTATAAATTTTTCACAGAGACTCTCTGGCAATGCAATAACCATCCATATATAAAGATCTTGCACTTATTTTAATACCCAGGGAAGCTACTGTGTATTTCATACACAGGGTGCCTATCTATCCCATAGCACTAGTACAAAGAAACTAAAGTAAAAAACTGGGGATATAAACGTGGCACTCACCTACCTCACCAAATATAAAAAAAAGTATAATACTCATAAAAATAATTAAAAAAAAATAAATGTATTAAATATCACATATAAAGGCTCGGGATTGTGTCAAAAATCCTAGTATAAGACCCTCCCAACTACTGCACCCTCCATCTACCCACGGGAGACAAAAAACACCAACACTAAAATCAAACCCCATACCAAAACGCCGCCATCTATAACGCTAATATCTAATCATATTTCCTTCAATAATCATTACAGATAAGAGGGAAACACATCTTCTTAGAAATTCCAATTAAAAGTTATTTCTCTAAGCAGGGTGCTTACATCTGTTTTGTAACAACACAATGTAGATTCAATTGACCATCATGAAATAGTTCCAATATCATCAATCATGGATATCCAAAGGAAACAAAGTTCCATACATAAGTGTCTGGTGTACGAGGATCTTCCAAACATATAAACTGTGTGCATACGATATTTCAGAGGAACGCTTTCATCAGTTACATCCTTTGAACACTATTGGAATCAATAATATGACTCTATCTGTTATGCACTAGGGTACTTGGAGCATGTAAGATAAACATATACAGCCATAATAAGGAACGCTCTCACCCATTCCGCTTCGTCTGCTCAACCATCATGGTAACCCTTCTGTGTCCACAGTTAGCCCATATGAGCCCTGCTCACGGTCTTCATTGATATTTATCCAAGTATCCTCAATTCCACCTCCGTTTACTCTTTCACCGTGTGTCTTGAATCAGTTCATACACACAGTGTGTTCATTCGGAACAACTATGTATCAGCATTGTCTCTCCTCCAAAGTAAAATCAGCCTTTTACTGAGGTAACTGCACCAACATGTTTCACTCCACTATCAGAGCTTTATCAAGATTAAAAACTGATGAGCCATTAAACATTTAAATACATATCCACCGGAAATACTTATTCCCAACTTAACGGCTCTTTGAATCCCTTTAGTTAAATCCAGTCTGCCGACTTTTAACCCAATCACATTAACCCTTCAGTATACCAACCATCTGTAATATTATATTATATACATCAGTTTCATTGCTATCATCAAGTGTATATATATTTTATACATTACATATTACTGTAAGTATTTTTGGTTTGAATCTCAATCATCTAACATAATTTGTTATATCTTTGTGTATCACTTCACACCCCAAATGGGTATACTCAGAACACACAGATATACACTATCCATATCAATCAAGACTCAATCAGATGGAAAAAGAAGTGATCATAATTCAAAACATAATCTCCCATAAATTTTGAGTCAAACAAATCCAAATATTATAAGAACATATTGAATTTAATTCATCATTTAACCCTTTGGGGTATAAAGCTTCTAGATCATAAATCCATCTGGATTCCAATTGCAATAATACTCTATCTCTATCACCCCTTCTTTGATCTTTTTTAAGTTGTGCAATACACATAGCCATCATTCCATCTAGTGAACCCCCATGTCTTGCATCAAAGTGCCTAGCCGCCGGACTTTCAACTCTTTTATGTAATATACCTCCAATATGTTCAAGTAACCTGATTTTAAATTGTCTTTTTGTCTTACCTACATAGATTTGTTGGCATGGACATATAAATTGATATACTACTTCATCCGATTTACAGTTAAAAAATTGTTTGATAGTATAACGTTTACTTTTGTCACTACTGAAAAAATACTTATCTATTTTAATATACATGCAGGCTTTACAAGAGCCACACTTAAACATACCTGTGAGTTAGGTGCAATTTAACCAGTTAGAATTTTTGGTGCCCTGGAACTCAGATTTCACTAACTGATCTCACAGATTTCTAGATCTTTTAGCCACTAACATTGGTCTCTCACCTACAATATCCCTCAATATTGGGTTGTTTGTTAATACATGCCAGTGTTTGTTTAAAGCATGTCTAACTTGATTCCACTGGTTCCCAAATGTGGTTATAAACCGAACACAATCATAATTTTTTTATCTTTTTTTTATTCCTTTTGTTGTCTTGAAAAATAAATGCCTCCCTATCACATTTCATGGCTGTCTTATAGCACCTCATTAAGCGTTTTTTGGGTTAACCTCTCTCCTTAAATCATTGAATTAGTCAGGCCACCTGCAACTTGAAATCATCAATATTGGAACAGTTCCTTCTGAGAGGTAAAAATTGTGCCCATGGGATTCCCTCATTCTGAGACTGTAAATGATGGCTATTGTAGTGCAACAAAGCGTTACATGCTATCTTCTTCCTATATGTCCTAGTTTTAATTATGTTTTGATCTTTAAATATACAGAGATCTAGAAACTCAACCTCAACTAAACTGCTATTACTTGTCAATTTAATATTTAAAGAGTTACAATTTAGACGATCCACAAAACTACCCAATTCCTCCAAAGTCCTTGTCCACATGAGAAGAATGTCATCTATGTAGCGGATCCAGAGAGCCACATGTGCCTTGAATCCACGGTCTCAAAACACCTGGTGCTGCTCCAACCAACCCAGGTGTAAGCAAGCGTTAGGTTGGGGCACACGTGCCTCCCATCGCAACTTCCGTCAAAAATAAAGTAGTTGTTAATCAATACGAACTCCAATAAATCAATAACAAATTCGTTTTGTGCTGCAAATTGTATACCTCTCATATCAAGGTAGCTTTTACATGCACCTATGCCACATTCGTTTGGGATGGAGGTGTACAGTGACTCCAAACCTTCAAGATGTCTCAACACATCTCTCGTGTCCTGGACATATGAAGGTTAGGTTAACATAAAAGGCTTTAATCTGAGGTCAATGTACAGACTGACATTCTCAGTGACGCCGCCAATGCCAGAAATCACTGGCCTTCCAGGCGGGGCCCGAAGTGATTTATGGACTTTTGGCAAAATATACATGGTGGGTACCCTTGGGAAATTCACCACCATGTATTTATATTCTTGTACATTGATGAACTTTTCCTCCAGAGCAAATTGTAATTTCATGTGTAATCTAGATTTAATTATCTCTGTGGGATCTTTTTCCAACAGTTTGTAACACAATTTGTCCTGGAGTTGTCTTTTGATTTCTCTCTTATAAGAGTCTTCTGACATCAGCACCACATTCCCTCCCTTGTCTGAAGGTTTTACTATAATCTCTTTATGACTTGCAAGATCTTTTATAGCTATTTGTTCTTCCCTTGATAAATTATGACAAGGGATAATGGAATGTGGCATTTCTGAAACCCTCTTTCTCAACCAGTTCAGTAAAAACCCTGATGTTAGCATTCAAACTCAAGGGGGGGCATACATGTGGATTTAGGTCCAAGGGAAGTGTACATAGTGTCAGCTGTCAAATTTTCACTCACTGTATTTTCATTTTCCAACATATTTTCCCATAATAAATCTTCAAGATCTTTCAAAGTTCCTTCATCAATTGCATTATCTTTTGATGGTACATAATGTAAATATTTTAATAAAGTCTATCTAGAGAAAAGATGGCATTGGCCTGAAAGGTATGAAGAGGACGGGGGGGTTGGCCTGCATTCCTGCCACCACCAGCTTTTTTCACATTTGGGCATGACTTATTATTTCTAAAGGAATGCCAGCACAACTTTAACCTTTTGAGTGCCAGAGAGGTGAGCAATGGATTGCTCTGCAATGCGTTGAGTACCACTCTGGCACTGAAAGGATTAACAACTACATTTCATCGGAAGATTCTTTTTTATGAATTATATAAATGAAAATGAAGTCTATACACCACATGGTAATTTATTATTAAACTCCCAACAAATTAAATAAATTAATAGGGGTTCAAAAGATTGATATTTATTTATTATTTACCCCATATTAATTCAACTAAGCAAGGGAGGGATTCTCTATTCCCTTCATCCATGATTAATATGGAGTCCAAAAACCCAAAGTAAGTTGTCCTCTACTTTCTCACTGGTATCGAAAATCAGTCAAATAATTAAAATGGTGACTGAAGATCCCATATTAATTTGAATGTGCATTGAATGTGTCAGAGTCATAACCTCCTAAATGTCCTGGTCCCATTTTCTGAGTGTTTAGAAGAAATTTGCTAAACTAAATTTGGACAAAAAAGGACTTAAGATCAGAGGAGATTATCTATATTACTTACGTTTTGTAGATGCTATCATACTCTTTGCAAGTAGTCCAGAAGAAGGAAAGCATTGAAGAGCTACAGCTGGAAATCATAAAGTTTGGTTTGAAGATGAATATTAACCCCTTCCCGACAAGTGACTTACCAGGTACGTCACGAAAAAATGTCACTTAGTGACAAAGGACGTACCTGGTAAGTCACGGAAGTCATTCGCTACAATGAAGAACCCCCCCCCCGTCGTTAAGTGCCGGCCGTGTGCGCTCGCGGCCGGTCACTAAGGGGTTAACAAAATGCAAGTAGTGTTTAACAAATACACCATACCAAGGAAAAACAGAGTAGATAGACAATAGCTAGTGGGAGTGGAAAAGCATGTTTAACTTGGACAGGAGAACAAAAGAGATTGAGCTAAAAACCCCAGTGTGTGTATGGGAGAATGAACTCTACTCTCTTCGAGACAGAATCTCTGTATATGTACACTCTATGTAGCCAAACAATATATCTGAGCTCACAATATTAAACTTAAAAACAGTAAGGCCACAGAACATACACTCATATACAAATGCACACATTATAATGTAGGAGAATAGCCTCACAGGCAAATGTATCTGTGTAGACTTAGTCCACAAAGTCCATATAATATCCACAATCTCTCAAATGAAATGACCATGGAATATGATAATGTTTAATGAAGATGAAGTGATGTGGCTCAACTATTCAATAGACTGCAATCAAATAGTTCTTATGCTGCTTCCTATATGGCCTTGTCCATATGATACAACAATCTAGAGAAAAAAGGAGCACAAAAAGGACACAATCTAAAAGCAGTGTTTATTCTTTAAAACGTCTCATGCACAAGACACAGAATTTCACCTACAGAATTCTCTCAAGGCTATATATGCTTATCTCCCTCCTGGCACAGGTGTCTCTGTGTTCCATCCTCAGTTTCGTTATAATCCTGGACGTGGATCAGCATACAGCAACTTCTCTGTCCGCAGTTGTTCACTCCAATAGCCGGGCTTCCCACAACTAACTCATGGCAACAAAGTAAATGTTGCTTTTTGACGGTGCATCAAGAGCTGACACTGACAAACAACATCCTTATGTCGGGAGCAAGGTGGAATTCCATGGCACCGGTGGGACCAAGTATCCTTAAGATATAATTAAAACTACAAATACCCAACGAGTATCGTGGATCTATCTGTCTGCTTCATCAGGGGTAACAGAGAGATGGCTTGTCCTACAATCCTATTAACCACATCCCCATTACCATAAAACTATATATTGAGTCAATTAACATGATTAAAGGCTGACATGTCACCTCTTTGTTTTGTATACTGACACCATCTGGAAGGTGTCCAGAAGGTATCCAGTAGGGATAATAGTGAGCTTTTAGGGGTTTTAAGGTATTAGTAGGCTTAAAATTTGTATTCATTTTCATACACTAGGAAAGGAAAAGTTTATTTAGTCTTAGTGGTTTTAAAATGTAATATTTATATTTTTATATTGGGAAAATAAATCTTTACTTTAATATAATAATTTAAATATGTGTTCCTACATAAGATAGATATTATGTTTTAGTGTGTCACCTTTTGTTGGTCAGATTATTGCATTTTTAGATATACCTTATTGATCTGTAATATGGAGAAGTCCAGATGGTGTCAGTATACAAAAGAAGGAGCCGGCATGTAAACCTTTAACCATGGTAATTGAGTCAATATAGAGTTTTATGGTATTGGGGATGGGGTTAATAGGATTGTATATAAGGTGCAACAAGCCGGCTCTGAAGCGAGCAGATAGACCAGCGATATGTGTTGGGTATTTGTAGTATATATTTTAATTATATCTTAAGGATACTTGGTCCCTCCTGGTTGGTACCTTGGAATTACACATTGCGCCCTACAATTGGATGCAGTATGTCAGCGTCATCTCTGAACGCACAGACAAAAAGCAACATTTACTTTGTTGCCATGCATTAGTTGTGGGAGGCCCGACTACTGGAGTGAACAACTGAGGACAGAGTGGTTGCTGTATGCTGATACACGTCCAGGATTATAACCGTGTTGAGGTTGGAACACAGAGGCCTCTTAACTTGGACAGGAATTTCCAACAGATTAATGAAAATGAGAGCTGAATAACATTAGCAAGCATTTAGTAAACTTAATAGCATTTCCTTTAGGACAAGTTTTTGACCAATGCGTCCTCCCAGTTCTTACATGATATGGGTGTGAAATTGGGAAACTAAATGCCAAAGTAATACAGAAACATAAAGCCACGCAGAGGTCTGAGTGTAAAATTTGGGACCAAACAAAATGAGACCAAAAACATGTACATGGATTAATCAGCAAACAAAGGTTTATGAATTGAAATGGGCAGATCACATTGAAGTACACTTTCCCCCATGGCTCAAAATTCTCAATAAAAATAAACCACCCTACCATGAGCTTGATATATTCTATGGGATGCAATGTCTGGAGATACTCCCTTATTCCCTGTATTTTATTGGTCTCCACCACATTGCCATATCTGGTCACAGCACTACAAAAGCTGCAATGTGTGGAAAATGCCAGATCCTCACATCTTCAATTTCACTGTCTTCTGGTGGTGGTACAGGTGGCAAATCTGAGGAAGGGGAGGACCTTGAGGGTGCTGGGGAGACAACTGGAATAATATTCGGAACCTAGACCTTAGCACAAGAAGACAAAGATGACAGAGATGTTAATGATATAATTGTCAACATTCCAGGCTGATGAGGGGTTTTTACTTATTTCACATACTTTTCCCTGGGATTTTTGCCTATGTTCTTTTTGCCAATAGGGAGGGACAGTGAGCAAAGTGACAGGAGCACTTGATTTGGTTTTCTTTGGGGCAGTTTCACATGTTTACTATGCACATTAGTGGGTTACATTTCATGTGCTTAATAAGATGTGACAAGGCATAATCCCACCTTTCCCCTCTTCACAACCTTGTCTCACTCTGTGACCATTACAGTTGCTGACATTTGTATTTTGCCTACCCCAAGTCAAAAATAATCCCATACCCATAATATTACAGTGGCTGCAGTGGCTGGTGCAGCCTCAGCAGCAGCTCTGGTAGCTGGATCAGGAGTAGTAGACAACAGTACCACATCTACAACTACCTGTCCCATATCATAGCTACTACCCTTGGCCGCGTTGTACATTAACACACTAGCCTGGTCAACACACTGTTGTGACAGATATACTTTAGTCTCAGATGATTCAGGATTAGGAAATACACTGACAAAAGTGCAATAATGTTACTGCTGGTGCTAGTGATGTCCATTCCCAGCTAAGGGCTGGATTATATTACAGGTGCTAATGTTAGCTCTGCTTTTATCTCCAGTTTTCCTCATAGACTTCAGTAGGAAAATATTTGATAAAATGGGTGTTAACATTTAGCACCTGCAATAGAATCTAGCCCTAAATCTCTTGCTCCCATTCTTTCCCATTACTTTCATCCAAGAAAGCTCAAGTTTCTTGCTTATCTCTAGTTGGTGACATATCTGCTATCCCATTTGTCACCACATTATCTAGTATCTTAATTTATTTCCCCAGATCCCTGGGGAGGCTGTCATGGGCCTGGGGCTAGCAACTGCTGTAGTGTCTCCCTCCTTCACTATTGCTGCTGCTACAGCTGCTGGATTTCCCCACATCACCAGTAGCAGCATCACTGATCATCCCCCCAGCTCCTCTTGCTTATTCTCCACTCTTGCAAGCATCACAATAATTAAAAAAATTAAAACTGACTAGCAGCCCTTCACAATAATGATATCAAAGTAATTCCTCTACATTTTATTAATTGCGTCCAATGTGTGCTGTAATAGCTCTGAATTTAAAGTAACTGGGGTCAGTTTTAACTCTTTTATTGACTGATTAGTGTAGCTGTGAAACAGGGAATATAGCACTGTCAAAACTAATGCAGATTTGTTTTGTAGACTATTGTTTAATCTTTGTAGAGCCACAATCAAAATAGAAAAAATATAAGCACTCTAGACCTGTATCGATATCTATTAGTAATAAACCTCTCAATTTAAAATTGTAGGAGCATGCAAAATGTATTTTTCAAGTATACACCTGCATATTTATCTGCATGTGAATCAACAGTTTATAAGAGAAATAAAATATATTCTCACCAAACGAATGAATATCCACTAGATACCTTCATATGGTCCAAAGTTGTGCACTGAAACTACTCCAGTTTTCCATGTTGCAGTTGTGTGTGTCAGCAGTATATACACCTGTGTCGCCTGATGTGCTCTGAGGATCAATAAAAGTTAATGCAATAGGATAGGAGAGGTCTGGAGAAGGGATGGACAAAAAGTGAGAAACATTTCCTGCATGACTATTTGCAAAAAACAGACGATTTTTCTTTTTTCACGAAAGTTTTCTCCTTTTCTCCAATGCAAAATTTTCCTCCTTTTCGCCTATTCCAGTACATTTTTTTGCCTATTCCAACACATTTGTCTCCTTTTCTAACACATTTTTCGTGTATTCCATCACATTTTTCTCCTATTTTAACACTTGCCTTTCTACTCCTATCTTGATATGCACAACATTTTCCAGGAGGTGGCATAAAAAAAAAAAAGAAACTAGGTATTATTTTATATTTCTACCCATTCAAAGGTACAGGAATTATTGAAAACTATGGATTTTACTACTCTATTCATTAGTTGCTGCTCTTCTGAGAAAATGGCACCCCATTGGTATGAACTGAGCTATTATAGGGGGAGCAGAGGTACAAAACTACACCATCTGCAAGCTATCATTTTTCTTTAACTTTTTTCAAACGTGACTTGCCTGTACTAAAATGATTGTAACAACTATATTAATTAAGAAAATGTAGACAAACTACACCATTTTGTAAAGAAGACAACTCACTGCATAAAATGAGGGGTCACTTGATTTAATAAACTGATATGAACAAATGTTTACAGAAGGTGGCACTAAAGGTACTTCAAATGTACTGAAATCTTTGAAAACCATGCAATTTCTTACTGCATTAATTATCTACTACTACCCCATTGATATGGCTTGACATACTATAAGGGGTGCCAGAAGGACAAGATGACACCTACCTGTTTTCCTTTTTGAAATAGGCTATCCGCACTAGAATGGTTGTAACTACTAGAGATCTGAAGGAAATGTATGCAAGTTATACCATCAGATGAGGGTTTTTTGATTTTCCAACTCTAGGCTGGTATGCACAAAAATGTTAATAATTTGGCACTATAGTACAATAACATTTCTTACTGCGTTCAATATATACTACTCCACCAAGAAAATTGTATGGCTTGACAGGTACTAAACTCTCTGAAAACCATAGAATTTCCTACTGTATTTAGTACCTACAATCAGCCTGAGAAAAATGGTACCTCATTTGTATGGGATGTCATACTGAATGGGGTGACAGGACTACTAACCTACCTACCACTTTTCTTTATTGCAGCTACCTGCCTGCACTAAAATGGACATAGCCATTATATATACGAAGAAAAGGTAAGCAAAGCATACCATTTTGGGAAGAATACATTCATCCGCATCAAATGAGGGACAATTACCTTTTTGCACCTGGGCTACTCTAAACAATTATTTACAGAAACTGGTGCTATAGGGAAAAACATTTGCATTTTTAAATTCCAGTAACTTCAAAGTTAGAAAAATATTTGAACACCATGGAATGGCCTAGTGTTCACACTATCTAGTGACAGTCTTAGGAAAATGGTACCCCATTAGTATGGTTTGACGAAAGTTAGTGGGTGCCAGGAGCATGAACAAATCTGAGGAACCATACTTTATATGTTTGTGATTCTTAGGCTACCAATGAAACAAGCCTGACGTGTCAGACAAGTAATGTTTGGCTCTGTAGCTACCAAATAGGCCATGCTGGGGTGTTAGACAGTGTATATGGGGATCTATGGCTAACAGGTGCAGTGGAGCCAGGCTAGGGGACACATATTGTTTGTTGGTCTCTGTGACTAGTAATAAAAGCAGGCTTGGGGTTTAGACAGTGTATGTGGGGCTCACTGATTGATAGTGAAACAAGGCTGTGTGTGCCAGCCAGTGATTGTAGGTTATCTGTGACTATCAGTGGGCAGTGGAATCAGTCTGGGGATTAACAGTGTATGTGGGATTCTGCAGCTGCCAGTGGCATCAAGCTGGGGGGATTAATGTGTGTATGGGGCTCTGTGACAACCAATGAACCCAGGCTTTGTGGGGAAGGCTCATAATGTATATGTGGGGTTATGTAACTACCAGTGAAACCAACTGGGGGTCAGACACTGTATTTGGTGTATCTGTAGCTACCAGGGGCCAGTGGGACCAGTCTAGGAGCTGACAGTGTATGTGGGGCTTTGTGACTACACGTGCAACCATGCTTAGGAGGGTCAGAGTGTATATAGGGGATCTTTGACTACCACTGGGCAGTGGAATCAGGGTAAGGGGACAGACAATGTAGGTGGGGAATATGTGTCTACTAGTGGGCAGGGGAACAAAGAAGGGAAGTAAGAGAATGTATATGGGGTATTGGTGGCTACCAGTGGACAGGGGAACAAGACTTGTGGGGGGGGGGGTCAGTGTATGTGGAGTCTCTGTGGCTACCACTGGGCAGGAGAACAAGGTTATGGGGTCACAAAGTGCATGTGGGGAATTTGTGGCTACTGATGATCAGGGGAAAAAGACAGGGGGGGTCAGAATGTATGTACGCAATCTGTAGCTAACAGTTGGCAGTGGAACCAGGCTAGGGGCAGACAGTAAATGTGGAAAATGTATGTCTACCAATGGACAGGGGTGGAGGTTGCAGACAGCAAATGTGGGGAATCTTTGGCTATTGGTGGGCAGGGGAACAATGCTGGTGGGTCAGACAGTGTAGGTGGTGAATCTGTGGTTACCACTGGGCAGAGAACAAGGTTAGGGGGCAGAGAGTGTAGGTGTGGAGTCTGTGGCTACAAGTGGGTAGGGGAACAAGGAGTTGGGGGCAGACAGTGGATATGGGGAATTTGTGGCTACTAATGCGGGCAGGGGAAGAAGTCTGGTGTGTCAGACAGTGGATGTGGAGGAATCGATGGATACCAGTGGGCAGGGGGAACAAGACTGGAGTGGACAGACAGTGTAAAAAGATATACATATTGCATGTAGGGTAACATAGTTTATTTCTGATTATTTTCTGCCTGCATTGTAGAATGTTACAAAATGGAAAAAAAAAGAATTTAATTTATTTTTTTTAATTGCTAATTTTTATAGAAAGACCTATACATAAAATTATTAATTTTGCTGTTTTAGAGGTGAGTTAAAACTAAACATAGAACCATAAACATTTACTAGTGGAACAGACAAACATTACATTTCAGGACAGGACGGCTGAATGTCATTTACCTTATTGGAATTCCAGTAAAAAAAAAAAATACTATGTTGGATACATTATTTTTGGTCATATTAGGGGGTATCCACAAACCAATGATATACTTTTAAAGTGCAGGGTCTGATAAAAAAATACAACAAAAAAAAACAGCTTATGACGTGTGAGTTGCTCACAGAAAAGTACAAAAATGTTTAGTTGGACTGTAAACTGCAATGAGAATGCTTAGTGCTGTAGAGGAGGAAAATGTTTAGAAGCAAAGTGGTTAAAACATATATTCAAACATCTCCAACAGCACAGGTTCCAAGGATATGCTTATTTGTGTACACATGCAAAAATCAGGAGCTCTCTGATTTTTAACAGATTGCTAATGATACAGCCACTTTTGTTTAAGTTAGGATACTACTAAAATTTGCATTGCTGGTTGAACCTGAGGATTGATTTTGACAGTCTATACATGAAAAAAAATCTGTTGTTCCATAAACAACATGATGTCTCTGACCTCTTCACTTATGGTATATCTATCAACATAGAAAATGGGTCTTCTGATTTTATCATTCATTTTGCTTGAGTGGCACAGTTAAAGTGATCAGTCCTCCCCTTTAATGCATATAAAATATCATTCTACAGGGTAACAAAATAATCAGTGTGTGGTTTTTTTTACAGTTGTTAAATGACAGCTCTGGCCACATTAGAAACAGTACAACTGTCAGATATGATTAGCTGATGTCCTATGTAGCCCACACAGTTTGAATTACAATGCTATTTCAATTTTTTTGATCTCTCAGGAAACTGTCAGCATGAGCCCAGTGCAGACTCTTCATTTTGTATTTTCTTAGTGGCCATCACCAGTCACCAAAATATTACAGCAGGATTTGCTCATGAATGTCTGCCTCTATGAAAGTTGCCATACTAGATATCCCAAACTATTATAGGCTACTTGTCCTCTTAATAATTACCCAAGTGCAAGAGCCCAATAAGATCAATTTACATTGATTTTTTTTAATAACATACAATCATTGGTAGAGTTAGGAATAGTAGACAAAAGCAAATCAAGCAATATATATATTTTTGTCCTAGGACAGTCATAAACAAACAAAACCTACACAGGCTTTTAAAAGACAAGAATGACTATGACATAAGTTTAAGTGATTGTATATAATTTGCTCAAACAAACTTGCGCAAGGAAAGGAACTCTGATGAAAGGTTCATTAGATAATTTTCTTGACAACAGCAGACAGGATACAGAGTTGGTAGGACAATTGGGTCAAAATTATTATTAATGTATTTGTTTTATATAAAAAGTAGGATCAGTGGATTGTATATGAAGAAAGATTGGAATATGGCAAAGGATTAAATAGGTTTGAGTATATGTGGAAAGAGAAACAGAAAAATGTGAGTCGACTAGGGCAGGTTTAGGAATGAGGATAAAATAAAGAACAGATACATGGGAGAAGTCATACGTGGCAAAGAAGAAAACATTAACTCATGTGATAGAGATGTACTGGATGTGTGTCTGTGTGTGTGTGTGGAGTATGGTATGTGGTTTGTGTGTTTATGTGTGCTTATATGTGCTTACAACTGCTGAATCAATCAATGGGTTTTGGTGTGATATTTCCAAAAGTTAATGCATACACCAGTTTAATACTACAAACAAGGAATGCATTACTGCATAAAATACCTAGAGGTAGGGTTGTACAGAAAGTTTTGTTTTGTTCCAGTGAACATTTGCACAAAAATGCACAATTTTCCACTTTTTCCAGGGGAATTCTGTCCCATTGTGGATCTCATAGATATTGAACTTTTCATTAACACCACATATTTTCCTGTGAGAATGATTCCATTTTCCCTCTTTTTCTATGGTGTCAAGTTCCCTCCTCCATAATATAAAAACCACAAACTTAGTGCCATGCAGATTAGGCGGGAATGAGAGAAGAAGCAGGTTAGAAATACATAATGGTTGACTTGCATTGTAAGCATGAGCAGGAGATGCTGGAGTGCTGCTGCTGAATCTGGAGGAAAAATCAAGAAGCAGCAGGACCTGCACCAGCCAATGCAGGTGCATTTTCTCCACCCCCTCCACACCACCCTGACAAAAAGCTAAAGTATGTGAATCCCTCCCCCAAGAAAAGGAAATCACCTGCTGCTTTAAGTGTGCCCCTGCCCCCCTCCCCCAGAGCACAAAGAATATGGGAGAAATGCCCCTTCTTGCCTGAAAGGTCAACAATGACAACACCTTGTTGTCATTGTCTTCCTGAGCTACAGTCAAGGTCCCCTCAGGGTCTTCCTCCTCATCAGCTCCACCACCAACACTGTCTATATTACCACCACTTGCAGTCTACAAATGTGAGGATCTGACAGTTCTTATTCACTCATTGCGCCTTGGGTGGTGTACTGACCACACATGGACATGTGGTGGAGAGAAATTGAATGCAGGGAATCAAATAGCATCTGCAGACAGTGCATCCAGCAGAATATGCCAAGGTGAAGGCTGGAAGGGTAAATTATTTTTATTAAATATTGTCACCCACCACCAATACCCAGTCACTTGTATTACTGAAGAGGACAAAACCCATAGTGACTGACACAGCAGAACCAGATTTTATGGGGGATGATTTAACATTGTCAGCAAGTTGGTGTTTATAGTTGTACTTGTTGCTTAAAATGAGACCAGAAATTGTATTTAAAAAATACACTCTTATTTTATATATACTGTACTTGTTGAACGCAGTAAAAAAATAAAGATGACTATCCTTTAATTTTCTTTTACTATAATTATGTTATTATTTTAGCCATAATTTTTCATTTTGTTTAGTCCACAGATCATGTCCTAGTAATCATACCACTACCAGCCTTTCAATTGTACAATAATATCTGGATTAATATTGAAACCACAAGGTTTGATTTATTGAAACTGTTCTGATAACTGTACCATAACAATCCCTGAAAAGGTCATGGTGCTTTGAATTTTTAATGGAGCACAAATACCTAAAAATGAGCTGGAGTGATACACAATGAAATAAGTTGTACTTCATGCAAGCCTCTGTAAAATTATCTATTTGTTTTCTGATGCCTGAAATTGAGTATTAGTTATGCTTTCTAGGAGCTCCCATTCCTGTATTCTTCATGGCTGCCATTACAATAACAATCTTTATAGGGGTCTGAAAAATAATAATGTATTATTGTCTGTTAATGAGTCTGAGATATCAGAATATCTGAATAGAATAGAAGATAATATCTTTCTGAATAGAAGAGCAGTGGGTACTAATCTCAATATATTAACAACTGTGCACAAACAATTAACCAAATTGTGTCTATATAGGAAAATGCAGTTTTAGATTAGATATTTGAATTTTCAGGTTTTTTATTCGTGTTCCTTTAACTGTTTGAGGGAGTTCTTAAATATTTAATAAAGAAGTATTCTCTCAGAGTATAGGTCATTATCTTTTTCTGGTGCATATAGAATGTTTTAAATCATTTAAATGGCCATGTCCTTTACAACTAAATCACAAGTCAGCTGGTCTTGACATTTGTCTGCTGCTAAGAAGAAGACATTTATACCTACTTCTATCTTCTTTTCAACCTACATTATCACACAGGTTGAGGTGGGTAAAATGGATTGTAACAGTTATGTTTCGCAGCTATGGACCCCAGTTATGGTTCACAGCTGTAAGCCCCATATTGGCTAATTTTCTTATTTCAGATATTATATTTTGGTTTATTTGGGATGATGATCAGTGTGCCTCTCTCTGTTAATTTAACAGTTATGATTTATGGACATATTTGTCTACATTCAATTTAAAATTGTAAATGTATAGAATATATATTGTTTCACTTGAAATAATCGGTAAGGTTATATAGAAATGGGTAGAAAGTGCATTTTGTTCCCATGGGACTTTTCACAGAATAGGAGAGATTTTTATCCTTTCCTTGCAAGTTTCCAAAAAGAAAATGTGCATTTGTTTCTGTTACAGAAGATGAATTGAATTCAGTGAGCTTCACCTTCCAGCATGTTCTCACATGCACACACATGTTCTCACACGTACACACATTTTGTCAGGCTCAATGTTGTTTATAGCAATGGGTGGGGCAGACTTCTATATAAATAGACTGGTCGTATATTCCATTTTTTGAGGACCCAAACACACTCACTGTAAGTGATTCCTGTTTGAAAGCAGGTCAGTCCATCCATGAGGGCATCCATCAGGGCTCTGTGAGGGCCATACCATCACTTCCAGGACTCCTTGTTCTTCTTTACACTGAAGATAGTTCTTAATGACTTTGGCTGTATGTTTGGGGTCATTGCCATGCTGCAGAATAAATTTAGGGTCAGTCAGACAACTCTCTGATGGTACTGCATGATGGATAAGTATTTGTCTGTACTTTTCAGCATTGAGTAGACCACTAATTCTGACCAAATCCCCAACTCCATTTGCAGAAATGCAGCCCCACACTTGCAAGGAACTTCCACCAAGCTTCACTATTACCTGCATACACTCATTCTTGTATCACTCTCCAGCCCTTCGGCGAACAAACTGCCTTCTGCTACAGCCAAATAATTAAAACTTTGACTCATCAGTCCAGAGCACCTGCTGCCATTTTCTGCACCCCAGTTCCTGTGTTTCTGTGCATAGTTGAGTCGCTTGGCATTGTTTCCACTTTGGAGGTATGGCTTTTGGTCATATGTCTTCCATGAAGACTACTTGTGACCAGTCTTCTCTGTACAGTAGATGGGTGTCCCAGGATTCCACTGTTTTCTGCCAATTCTGAGCTGATGGCACTGCTGGACATGTTAAAGCATGATGTGTCTTTCATCTGTTGCATTGGATGACCTCTGCTTCTACGGACCTCAACATTGCCTGTTTTTTTGTGTTTCTTCACAAGAGCTTGGACAGCACATCTGGAAACCCTGTCTGCCTTGAAATAGCTGCCTGTTGGAGACCTTGCTGATACAGTATAACTACATTGTGTCTTTTTGATGTGCTCAGTCTTGCCATGGTGTATGACTTTTGACTTTGAACTGTCTTCAGCAACCTCACATTGTTAGCTGAGTTTGGCTGTTCCTCGCACAGTTTTATTCCTTCTACACAGTTGTTTATGTTTCAGTTAATTATTGTGTTTCAATCCACATGGTAAATTGATGATCATTAGCAACTGTTTGGTATAATTGTTTAATCATACACCTGACTATAAACTCCCTGACTTTTTGCAAGTGTTCCTAGAAGAAATTGTTGCTGTTTTGAAGGCAAAGGGTGGTCACACCAAATATTGATTTTGTTTAGATTTTTCTTCTGTTCACGCACAATGAATTTTGTTAATTGATAAAAATAAACTATGAACATGTCTATTTTTGAAAGCATTCAAACTTTACAGCATTTTTTCACACCTGTTGAAGACTTTTGCACAGTACTGTATATTATGGTGTCTTTGCGCTGCCATTTTTTTTACCCATGTGAAAAATATATGTATAGTGTAGAAAGTAGCTATTCACTTCCATCAGCAATTTACTTTTTTACAGTTATAGGACTCTTACATTTTTTCCTCAGCAAAGATCTTCTTGACATAAAACTATATTTACATCTATCTATGTTAAGAACATGTGTGACTGAAGAGAAACATGTCAAGTATGCCCAGACATACCAGACAAAAATCAATATCTTATTTTAGGCCTATTAATGGATTGTGAAGTGCTTTCTCTCGGGATGAAGAACATGTTGGCCTCATTTGGTTTATGGCAATCTTTTGCTTTCAACAAGCATGCACAAATTATATATAGAAAAAGTTATTTTCCCAAATCATAATCAACATTTATATATAATTTCTAAGTATAATAACAGAGTACTGAAATCTAGTTATTATGATAAGCAACCATTATCCTTTTATATTTTTGTAGTAATACTTTTTACCTTTCAACACTGCTTTAAATAAGACAATGCTGTTTTCTTCTTCATAATTGCAATTTTCATATGATACAATGATTTTAACTGCTGTTTTCTCCCTCAGTTTGAGTTTTATTACTATTATTAACATTATCACTTTGCTTTATACATATTTAACAACCTCATTTTACATCAGTGCTATAAACAGCAGAACAGAAAAAAATCCACATGAAATCCATTTGACATTGATTACCACTTGAAATTTACATGATAAGCTTTGCCATAAAACCAGACTTCTGCTTTTTGAGCACAAGTACAGTAATGTGCAAAAGTTTTGGGCAGCTGTGAAAAAATGCTGTAAAGTAAGAACTCTTTCATAAATAGCCATGTTAATAGTCTATATTTATCAATTAACAAAATGCATAGTGAGTCAATGGTAGAAAAATCTAAATCAAATCAATATTTGGTGTGACTAACTCTTTGTCTTCAAAACAGCATCAGTTCTTCTAGGTACACTTGCACACGGTTTTTAAGGAACTCGGCGGGTAGGTTGTTCCAAACATCTTGGAGAACTAACCACAGCTCTTCTGTGGATTTAGGCAGCCTCAATTGCTTCTCTCTCTTCACGTAATCCCAAACAGACTTGATGATGTTGAGATTAAGGCTCAGTGGGTGCCATACCATTACTTCTAGAACTCTTTGTTCACTGTAATGCAGAAAATGGTCCTTAATGACTTTGGCTGTATGTTTGGGGTCATTGTTATGCTGAAGAATAAATTGGGGCCAATCAGATTCCTCCCTGATGGTATCTGAATATATGTCTCATCACTGAGGAGACCATTCATTCTGATCAAATCCCCAACTCCATTTGCAGAAATGCAGCCCCAAACTTGCAAGGAACCTCCACCAAGCTTCATTGTTGCCTTCTGACACTCATTCTTGTACCACTCTCCAGCCCTTCAGCGAAAAATTTCAAATTTTGACAAGCTCATCAGTCCAGAGCACCTGCTGCCATTTTTCTGCACCCCAGTTCCTGTGTTTTCATGCATAGTTGAGTCACTTGGCCTTGTTTCCACATCTGAGGTATGGCTTTTTGGCTGCAGGTCTTCCATGAAGACCACTTATAACTAGACAGTAGTTGGGTATACCAGGGTCCCACTGTTTTCTGCCAATTCTGAGTTGATGGCACTGCTGGACATCTTCCGATTGCAAAGGAAAGTAAGCAGGATGTGTTTTTCATTGACAATACTAAGTTTCCTTGGCCAACCACAGCATCTACGGTCCTCAACATTGCCCTTATCTTTGTGCTGCTTCATAAGAGCTTGGACAGCACATCTGGAAACCCCTATCTGCGTTGAAATTTCTGCCTGGGAGAGACCTTTCTGATGCAGTATAAGTACCTTATACCTACAAAATCCCTGATTTTGTACAAATGTACCTAGAAGAATTGAAGGCATTGCTTTGTGATGTGTTGGATACTCCTCTGGCACTCATAGGTTTAAAATATAACTATCTAAGCAAAAAGAAAAATTAAAACACAATTTTTCTGTTGAGAAAAACAATTAAAACACAATTTTTCTGTTGAGAAAAACAGTTACAGTTCAAACACTGTTTTAATTAAAGGAACACTAACACCAATAAAAAAATGGGGGTTATGTACACTTAAATACCATGCACTTCATGCTAGCATCTATGAAACCTCCCTATTTGTTTTCTGAAGCCTAAAATCACATCTTACATATAATCTGAGTTAGCAGACATTCCTGCTTTTTCCAGGGTTCCAAATACAACAGCAATCTTCAGGTAAATGTCAAGAATTCACTTTAAATGCACAGCCTTTCTGAATACAAGAGCAGCAGGAATGAATAACAGTAATGTAACTGGCTTGTATGTATGTATTTTTGAAAATTCTTAGGAGGTCTCCCTAAGAGTGAAGGGTAATCTAGACCCGACCCCTTGCTCTCAGTGCCTAGGGAATTCAGCTGCACCTCACTGATGAGGTCCAACAAGGCCAAAATGTACATGTGGAGTTAGTTGATGTTCCCGTGCATAGTGGACTTGCCTGTCATTTTTGGAAGTAGACTGCCTTTTTGAGAGGAGTAATCTAATATGTATGTGGTCATTTTCCCCCTGTAATGGCACTATAGAGCTAAAACATGATGCTTCTGAATTGTAACTATCTGTAGAACAAGCCATTGTGCTTTTGTTCATCCTCAGAGCCTCTCACATTTTGGTATGTATTTTTGAATACAAGAGCAGGAGAAATTAATAACAGTAAATTAGCTGGCTTTAATAAATGCTCTGTGAATCAGATAATTTCATACAAATGTGTTAGGAAACAAGTCTAGGATCATATTTTAGGGATACAACATATGAATAATTAATGTTTACACATGATAGCTGTAAATATGTGATATCTAAAGCTAAAGCCATCTACTTAATTGTAATTGTTAGTGCTCCTTTTAATTGTAATTTTCAGTCACCAGGTGGTGTTGTTTCTATTACTTGATATGGACATCGATAGTAAATGGCACAAGCCCTTCCACAGAATTGAGTGTTAAAAAAATCCTTTAGACTCCACTAAATAAATATGAGCCATAATAACTTTTGAATTAAAATATCTGAGCATTTTGAGTAGCTTTATTTTACTAATTGAAAAAGCAATAAAATACATATTTTCAGTGCCAGGGTCTTGGGCCAATTCTTGTACCCTGTAGGCAAGACACCTTTTCAATATTTGTGCTATTCAACTGTTGATTGATTTCTGCTAGTAATTTTCTAATTAAAATATATATTGTTTTTTTTCAGAACAAAACTGAACTTTTGCATGGTGCCTCACATGAAGTAAATTTTGCATTGTGCTAGAACCTATGATGTCATAATTATAAAAAAGTGAAAATTACTGATTTTGCTAAACTCACACACTATATATCATCTACATTGCAAAAGATTCAAATATTTGAAAAAGCCCTGAGTTCCCCAAGAACAAAAATACCAAATATGCGAAATGGTATTTTCAACTTTATGACCTAATATGCACATTCTAGTGGCTAGATGGTAAAATTGCCTTAAAACAGATTATTAACTATATAAAACTGTATATTTTCAGAAAGTGGATATTCTACTGAATCAAATTAGGGGGTCACTTGCCTTTCTACCCCTAGCCTGGTGACTAGGGATGGGCGAAATTTTTTGCCTCAAACTGAAATCAGCGAAAAATGGCACTACCTCTTGGTGAAAAGTTTCTTCAGAGTGTTGATTTTCTGCTTTTTCACGCCGCTTTTTTTTTTTTTTACTCAATGGGAGCATTGAAGTTACATGCAACACATAGCAAATATTATTTTATTTCCCAAAGGCATTGTATAAAAGGGGCATGAGGGTACCTGTGTTGGTTGGGTTTGGGGAAGAATCAATTGAACAGGGGATGATTTTTGTGGGGTTATTTACTGGGATTGGGGGCCAGTTAATAAAAAATAAATTCTAAATAAAACTAAAAAAAACCCAAAAGACATGGTATAAAAGGGGTCTGAGAAGTAGGAATGGGCGAAAATTTCCGCCTCAAACTGAAATCGGTGAAAAATGGCACTTTCCGCTTGGCAAAAAATTTCCTGCGAAAAGTGTCGATTTTCATATTTTTTTCTGCTTTTTATGCCTAGCTCATTCCATTGAAATCAATGGGAACATTGAAATTACACAATATAAAATAAATATTATTTAATTTCCCAAAGGCATAGTATAAAGGTGCATAAGGGTGCCTGTGTTGGTGGGGTGTGGGGAAAGGGTTTGATTTTTGGGGGAGTTGTTTACTGGAATTGGGGTGCACTTAATAAAAAAGAAATCCTAAATAAAAAAAATAAAATAAAAACCATAAGACATGGTATAAAGGGGTCTGAGGAGGATGCTTGTGTTGGTGAATGAATGATTCATTTGAGCAGGGAATTTGTTTTGGGGAGTTTTGTGACTGCTATTGGGGGGACAGTTAATAAAAAAATTTAATATTTGTATTTAAAGTTATAGAGACAGGAACCCCTTGACATAAGCTGCACTGGGGTGGATTGATACTTGACTTGATAGAGTATTTCGTAGAGGATGATTTGTTAGGTTTGTTGTTAGAGGACCAAGCCTTGATTTGTAGGACTTAGGATGTTAGAAACATAACCCCAAAAATTGTTTTTTTTTTGTAGGACTATGTTTTTTTTTTAAATTTTCCTATATTTAAGAATAAGAGACATTACAGTCAAAGACCATAAACAATATAATGAGTACATGGAATTGTACAAAAAGAAACAGGAAATAAATAAAGAGAACATTGCATGAAACAGGGAGTAGAAAGTCGTATAACATATTATGCATGCAATACAAAGAATGTATTCCCCAACAAATCAAAATAAATAGATTTCTAATAGGAAGGGGGAGCCTATTGGTCCAGATCTCCCAAGGTCCAAGAAAGTCAGATGTAATCTGACCTGTATTGTGTAACTTAGGAAAACAAAAAGAAAAAGAGGTCTAATTATGAAGAGCCAATACAAAGGGGAAAAGGTATGAAGGGGAGAGGAATGAGAAGAAAAAAAAGGGGGAGGAGGAGCAACCCTCAGGGGGAGAAGCTAACAGGAAACCACACTGAAAAACCATCTGCAGAATGAGTAAAATTAAATGGTGATCAGAGCTTCAGAACGTTAGGTGTGTCAAACCTGACCCGCGTGACAATACAAAAATATTCAGAAGTATTATGTGATACCAATGCCATTGAGTATTGAAGGATGAGACAGAGTTGATAGTAATAGCGTGTCATTTCTCTAAATTGTATAGTTTCCTATTTTAAGTCTCCAAGATTCCACAGCAGGAGGAGTTTGCGACTTCCACTGTATTGGTATGATAGATTTGGCCAGAGAAAGAAGACGACAAATTAAGGTCCGTTTACAGATGGAATCTGTAAGTGTAACTGATTTTTGAATGAAAACAGGCATATAAATGGATCAACAGGTAACCAGCATATATCAGAAGATGAGGGTGAAAAGAGGTGAATGCATTGAGGAGTCATATACCATTCCGATATAATTTAATAATAAAGAAGCCTCGCTGCTGAGTCTCTGACACGGCTAATGTTGCAGCACATGACCTGGGACCATTCTATCTGGTCTTTTTGTAGATTAAATTCATCAAACCAAGTATGTAAGAAGTAAGGTAAAGCATGTCATTTAGAATCCCGCAATAGAGAGTGGCTTAGAGAAAGAGGTCAGATGTGAAGAGGTGGATTAGACAAAAGACCTGAAAAAGTATCCACCATTGGGTGTTAACATCACCAGTTTCTCCCTAAGAAAGTTGAATGGAAGAAGATGATTGTTCACAGTTATGTTTTTTAACAAATCCAGATTTTCCTTTTGCCATACCTTAAATGTCGGGTTCGATATTCCAGGTTGGAAGGATGGATTACCTACCAAGGAGATAAGACGTGACGGATAAGGTGCCAATTGTAATTCTGCATTAAGTTCAATTATAAATCTTAAGAATATGCCCCAAAATCACATGATTAAGACAGCTAGGCGGAAGTGACGGAGTGTCAGCAGTAAATTAAACAGGCAAAATCCCATTCATCCAGCCATCTCTTAGTGCCAGTCGATACAAAATCAAAAATCTTTGCTAAAGCAGATGCTTTGTAATATCTCAACAGATCCGGAAAGTTCAATCCCCCTTGTGCAATGGCGCATGATAGTATGTTATATCTTATCCTTGGTACTTTTCCTACCCAAAAAAATGATAAAAAAATAGAATGAATTTTATCTAAAATGCCTAATGGTATATCTATGGGAAGGGCATTAAATAAATAAATACATTTGGGAAGGATCATCATCTTTAACATATTAGCTCATCCTCCTAACCAAGATAAATTAAGTAGTTTCCATTTCTCCATGTCAGAGATAATAGTCTGGATTAATGGCGATGTATTGATCTCAGCCAGCGAATTTAAGTGTTTGAAGACCACTCGAATTGGTGAGTGGAGCGAAGTGCAGTGGAAGAGGCGTCATCAAGAGTGAGATTCAAGATTTTGGATTTAGGGTAGTTCACTGCTGCTTGTGAGAGCAGAGAATAGTGGTCAATGTGACTTATCAGGCGTGGCAACGAATCTATAGGATGTGTAAGAAAAAAGGGTATCATCTGTATATGCCGACACCTTAAATGAATGTTTCCCAATGTCTATGCCGCAAATTTGAGGATCCAGTCTAATAGTTGAAAGAAGAGGCTTCAATGATAAAATAAATAAAAGTGTAAATAGTGGACAACCTTGTCGAATTACGTTATGAATAACGAAGGAATCGGAAAGAGTACCATTGAACATTATTCTGGTTATTCTTTATATATTAATTAATATTTATTAATATTCATTATTCTTTCATATATACCCAATTCACCTTATCAAATGCTTTCTCCGCGTCGATTGAAAGAAATATCGACAGAATGTGTTGGGTTATCAGATGGTGGTAATAGAAATCGCTGTTGAAGAGTCTAGCTTCTCTTCCAGGGATAAAGCCATTTTGATCTGAATGTATGAGATCAGAAAGAAGAGATCTAAGGCAGTTAGAGAGAATTTTAGCATAAATTTTTAAATCTACATTCAAATGTGATATTGGATGATAACTATCCACTTTACTGGGTCTTTGGTTTTGGAATAACTATTACATGAGCTTCAAGTACTTGTTTCGGGAAAGGTGTTCTTTGCATGATCTCATTAAATGTCTTGAGCATATGTGGAAGTAAAGAGTTTTGGAAGGTTTTATAATATTTCAATGAAAAACTGTCTTAAGCTCCTCTTTGGAGATGGGAAATTCCAAATTCTTCCTGTCTCCTTGAGATAGTTTAGGAAGGTGTGCCGATTCAAGAATTCTCAGATGTTTTGTACATGAGTGTTAGAGTCTAAATTTGGAGGAGAGGAAAGATTATAAAGTGATTCGTAAAATTTCCTGAACGTATCTTCTTTCTCAGGGTAAGAAGATACTAATTTCCCTTTGCCATTCAAGATTTTAGAAACTGCTATCGCTCTCATATGTATCTGAATCAAACGGGCCAAAGATTTCCCGCATTTGTCGCCCGAGATATACTTATTATACTTTTTCCACTTAAAGGATTTAGTGACATTGCTCATTAAAAGTGCAAAGAATTCCTGTCTTGCTCCAGATAGCTCTTTGTGATCTGGTGGAAGTGGAGTGTGCTTTTGAGTTGATTCCAACCTATGCATGACATCCAGAAGAGTATTGATCTTAGCCTTTCTAGCTGTCTGTTTCATCGAACCCAACTTAATGAGGTGCCCCCTTAACATGCATTCATGCACCTCCCATATAAATAGGCTGTTAACCCTTTGAGTGCCAGAGTGTTATGGAATGCATTGCAAAAGCTATGCATTCCGTACCACTCTGGCACTCAAAGGGTTAAGCGCATCACCAGAATTCAAATTTAAGTATTCTTTCAATAAGGAGGACAACCTATGGCAATCTTGGGGATCATGTAATAAAGTTTCAATTAATTTCCAGGAGCGGAAAGGGGACTGAGTATCTCGAAGGCTCAGAGTTACAGATACCGGAGAATGATCCGACCATGTGACCGAATCAATCTTTGCTGATAATAACGAATGTAAGAGCACCTGTGACATAAAGATGTGATCAATTCTGCCGTAAGAGTTGTGTGGATGTGAAAAGTGTGTGTAATCTTTATCTTTTGGGTGGAGTGATCTCCATGCATCTACCAGGTACCTATCTGCAAACTCTTTCCTAATAGATTTAAGGTGTTTTAATTTAACATGAGATTTGTTAAAAGATTAATCTATTTCTAGATCTAAGGCAAGATTGAAGTCACCTCCAATAATAATTCTATTGTCACATTCTTTATCAAAGACAACAATTTGCGTAAAAAAGATATTTGTTTAATATTCAGGCAGTAGACATTAATTATAGAAATAGGTTTGTTAAATAATGAACCTTTTAAGAGAAGGTATCTCCCTTTTGGATCCGATATCAAATCTGTTAGGATCCACTGAATGTTGGCTCTAAACAGAATCCCCACTCCCCTTTTTTTCTCTGGTGCAGACAAGAAGTATGACGTGGGATAATTGTGATCATAAAATTTGGGCATTTGGGATTAACACAATACCTGCCTCCATTCTATTGAATTCCCTCAAAGCCAGGGCCCTTTTCCCAGGGAAGTTAAGCCCTCCTATGTTCTGCATGATTATTTTAGTAGAGTACATCTATTATGGTCTTCTGTAAATAGAAACTTGTGTCTCCACCTAAGGGTGAGTTGGAAAAAAAGGGAAAGAGGAGAGAGGGAAAGATAGAAAAGGTAAAAAGGGAATTTGCCATATGGCTTTGCGATGAGTGTGTGGCAGAAGAGAAAGTAAATTCCTGCTCCATAACAAGCTGAGTAAACTGTTGAAATAAGGGTGTGAGGCAAAGAAAAGTCAAATGTAGACGTATCTGTATGTGTGATGTATGTAATTGCCAGAATAAATGATATGATGTAAGACAATGGTGGAAGTGGACATGGTTTGAGCGTACCCAACTCCTAATATTCAGAACAAGTATGAATAAGGTAAGCACTCTTTGAAATATAAGCGTAAGGTGTTAATAATGCTTGCAGAGTCTGGGAAAACAGCTGATATAATGCCTCCGAGTTATTACTAAATGAAGTATAGCTTTTGAATGTTGACTGTGGCTTTTTTTTTCTATTTTTTCCTTCCTTTAAAACACACAAAAAAAATAATAATGTAATAGCATAAACAACAAGAATGAGAATGCAAATGAGAATGTGTTGATTTTTAGATCAAAAAGAGACTTTGCTTGACATACATGACAGGAAATATACATGTAATGAGTCGAGAGATAGAGATATTCTACCAAAAACAAACAATTCATGAAATTAAAGTGTTTGCGGTCTAGCTTTATAGAAGGTGCTCCGGGTCTCCGCCCTCCCGGGTGTCCCCCCCGTCACTCAATTTCTGAGTCGTGCTGTAAGCACCCAGTTTTATACTATAATGTATGACTCGGGACTCCTGGAGAGCACGCACTCCATGAGCACTTAAGGACCCACCGAAGGTCCCTAACAACAGTAAAATAATTGATGTCTTCCCCCAGAGGTCACCGCATAACCTCAGCTTTCAACAAAGGAGCCAAGCAACTAAGCAGTGAGTTGTGTGATCCCTGTGGGGTCCCCAACATTTCTAAACAATTTCCTTGAAACTGCAGAGAACCACATAGTATGTCAAGTACATTTAAACATATTGAAAAACAACTAACATGTTCAGCCAGATGAATTGTCCAGTTGCAATACATATCTCATTTGAATAATAACGGGAAGAGGTAGAGTTATCTAAGGACTATTTGAGGGCCACACTCTCAGTGTTGGAAATCTACCACTTAAAGGCTATTTGTATATAAAGAAAAAGCATACATGCCTACCTGGTGCCTTTACTAATTCCCATCAGGGAATTCTGGAATAGCTAAATATAGAAAGTAGAAATCTTATATGTATAACAACTGGACAAACTAGATCTGTAGAGTCATTAATTGCCATGCACAGATCTAATATTAAGCATATGTAAAATCAGTATAAAAACCCTATTAGAGAGTAGAGAAAAGCTTAGTTCTAAAATGATCAACTAACAGATACCGCTAAACCTCTGTGAAATGTAAGACATATTGCATTAATTCGTGAAGAGAAACTATACTCTAACTTAAAGAAAACACTTAGTGCCCCTAGTCACCTAAGTGCATTCACTATGTCCATTCGTTCGCCAGTGCACAGACTTATGACCTTTGTGGATGTGAGTAACCATATTAATGCAGTGGTACTGAAGTGGATGCCCCCTATCAAGGATAATCCCGCTATAGCTCTTCAGGAAGAAACTCACAATCTATAATCAGAAATGTAATTTAATGCCGCCAGTCTAATATGCGCCTGATACCCTCATCTTTACCACAGTATTAATGCCTAATATGGTGATGATCTATCATTGCATTCAACCTATCTTTATGAACCCCTCCATACTTGATCTGCAAAATAAATAGCTGGCAGCCCTCCACGAAAACTGGAAAATCTTCCCAAGCCTATTTGTGTAAAATTGTTATCAAGCGCTGTCAAGGTAGTTAACTTACCCCCTTTCCCTTCTAACTACCAGAGTGAGCTTATAACTGCATAAGACGTAAGGGGTGGAATTGTGATATATCCATATGAAAATAAACAGCGTTACCATTATAAGGAAAATAAGACATATATATAATTGCTAGCAAAAAGATAGACAATTTATATCAGGGACGTTACTGGGTACCTGATTCTTTATAGGCAATATCTTGTTAAATGTCAAACTTGTAGTTATGAAATGACTTCCAAACACTAATGCACTGAAAACATGTTAGAAGAACAATAATAAACGTTTTTAATCACCAGTCTCAATAAGCACATCTTTGGAAATTCAGTGCACAACTCATTTCAAACTCTGATTCGTAGCAAACATGACCCATAGATTTCAACTTAGTCGGGTCGATGAAATTTGAACATGGAGTAATTCCTAGGTGATTCATGTCCACTCTTCTGAGAATGTTCCTGCTCCCTTTCGAGATCTTTGAGGCCCTGCCAATGGGCTCGTATGTGCATCAATCTGCGGTAGTGTAATGTTGAGTTTTTCACAAAAGGCATGAATGCCATCAGCTGAATATAGCGTAGCCATGGTGCCAGCAAAAATGGAACTCCCCACCTGTAGAAGATCTGAAGGTTCCTCAATAAATCTGTTAGAGGTTTAACTGAGCGCCAGAGTTTAAGTGTTTGCTGTGACAAATCATTAAAGAAAGCTAACACCAATCCTTCATGATGGATAGGAGCCGAGTCATGGCTTTTTTTCATCAGGAGCTCTTTTATTTCATACCGATGTAAACAAACAATAAATTCACGTGGTGTATCTCCAACATACTCTCTGGATCTCCAGGCCCTATGTATTCTTTCAATATGGATCTTGGCGTCCGATGAGTTATCCATCAATGAGTCAAATATATATGTTACCACATTACGGAGGTCTTAAGGTGCTACAGTCTCCGGTAGATTTTTGATCCGAATATTTGCTCTCCGGCTTCTATTTTCAAGATCTACTGTTTTAGATGCAAGTTGCTGTATCAGGTCTGCTTGATACGAAGCTCTCCTTTCCATACCCGAAATCTGATCATGAGTTAGAACTCTGTCTTTTTCCAGTAGTTTCACCCTCTGGGCGAGGTGGCCAAAGTTCTCCTTCAAGGCGGAGATTTCCTGGCAAAGAGTATTTTTAACATCTTCAGAGTAGATCCAAAGTTCTTCTTTGGACACTAGGTCTTTTAAGAAGGCTTTAAAGTCCCCTCTGGTGAGAGGAGTATCATCTGCCATTCTTGGAGATGTAGCTTGCTGATGCGGTATTTGCTCACTGACTGACGGCGTATCAGTCTGGTCGTCCGTGAAGTGCTGTGAATTAATCTGTGGCACAGCTGAAATTGGCGGGAGAGTAGGCCCGCTCTTGTAGAAATCAGCAATAGGGATTAAAAATTCCTTCTTTTTTCCCTCTCATTCGTCTTCTAACTCACTTTGAGTAACATATATTCTTACTGAGTTTGCTATAGTAAGGGTGTAGATGGATTAAAAAGGCGAGTTTCAGCTCACGACATATGACCTATTGACCTAGTGCCAGCAGGTCATGTTGGCCAGTAGCCACTGGCCATTGTCAAATGTCCTCCTGACTCCTGAGTTGCAACTGCTGTCTGTACTGCTGCTACTGAGTTGTTTAAGCAGCAGGATGATTAGGCAGCTGAAAGGGAATGGGATCAACAATAGTAATAACATGGAAGATGGATGATGAAGGTTCCACTTGCCACAACTGGCTCCAGTGAAGCGCCTGAAGCAGTAGCAGAAGAATAAGTAGCCCCCAGTATATGTGGAGAAAAGAAGAAGTTGTCCATTAAATCTTCACCATCTGCCCCTCCTCCAAAATCATGGGTGTCTTGTTATTAGAATATATATGTTTCCCTTGAGAATAGGAACTGTGGCTTCCATCAGTAACTGCAATGTGCACAGTGTGTGTGTGGTAAATAACATCTGGGGGCACAACTGTATGCAAACAGCATGACACCCGAAACCAAGTACTGTCGCTGTCACTGTACCCCTTGTCCAGACCCCGCTAAGGACACATGACAACTTGCTGACAGTTTAATAGTAATGATGAACCCTCCCTGCCAGAATCCTAACATATTCTGTGGGATGGAATCTCCTCAGATGCCACCTGATGACCTGGTATCGATTCTCTTCCACCACACTGGCATGTGTGGTCAGTGCACCACACAGTGTGCAATGGGTAGAGACGAACTCCCATATCCTAACATCAAGAGAGTGGCTATCATTTGATGGGGGAGGTAACAATGAACAAGGTGTACTGGCAGAAGATGTAGTTGTTACCCTAGAGGAAGAAGATGATGGTGATGGCGAGCCAGTTGTTTAGCTCGTCATGGAACTTCCAGTGTCTGTCTGGGTTTCTCTATTCTTCCTCCTCCTTGATCTCTGCCTCACTTCTTGTTGCATTTTGGGAGAGTCAGGGGGTACAGTAACAGGGGTGCTAGATTTCTGTAATGGGTGATTGACTTTAACATGTTTGACATAAATGCCATGGTGTCTGTGTTTCATGTGTGATATCATGGAGGTTGTGTTCCCTCATTTCCCCTTCTCACTGACTTGTCACAAATTGTGTACAGTGCCATTGGTGATGACTGCACTGTGCCTGCCCCAAGAGAAAAATAGTCCCAAACCCATGACTTCAGAGGGGAGGGGGAAGGTGGAGAAGAATGGCCTCTTTCTTCTTGTCCTCCACATTCCCCTTCACCAAGATCTCTTGGGGTGATTTAGGGGGATTGGACAGCATTGGTTCAGTAGTGCTCACTTCCTCCTCCTCCTCCTCAGACTCAGTGGACACATAAGGGTCCTTCCAGTTCCTCCATTTATTATTTTTAAACCTGCTCATACTGATAGCAGTCACTATGAGCCTCTCCTGCCTCAATTTTGGAAAATGATCACAGCAGAAAAGCACAGTACATCTACCTCGCTCTGTAGCTACTTCTATTGCGTTCTATTTCCACAAATACATCACATTTTTATAGTGATAAGGTGAAAACCACGAAAATCAATGGGCAGAAACTTTCTAGCCATTGAAAAAAATGGCGAAAAACGTTGGCCAATGGGCTAGTTTTAAAGCGGACTTTCCCTCGAAAAAGCGGACAACAACAAGGTTTTCACGGAATTTCTCGTGGGAAGATGGCAAGAGATTTCTCCCACCCCTACTGGTGACCACAAATGCTTCCAGAAGGTGTCGCTAAAGGAAACAGATTGGATTTTTTAAATTTCCACCCCTTCTAATATACTAACATCTTTGCAAATGTTTGAATTTCCTACTGTATTCACTAGCTAGTGCTCTTATTCCTAAGAATGACACCCACTCATATGAGATAACATACTGAAGGGGGTGCTAGAAATACAAAACTGCACCAACTACAGCCTATGATTTTTCCTTATATTTTCTCAAATATGACTTGCCTATACTAAAATGGTTGTAACAACTACATAAATTAAAAACAGTAGACAAAAAAGTAGACAAAAGCATACCATTTTGGAAAGTTGTTAACCTACCACATCAAACGTGGTGGTTGCCAGCAGGTAAAGCTAAAGGAAAAAAATATGGATTTTTTTTTTACATTTTCATTACTTCAAATATACTAAAATCTGTGAAAACTGTGGAATTTTAAACTGCATTCATTAGATACTGCTCTTCGGAGAAAAATGGCACCCCGTTGTAGGGGGTGCTAATGTGTAACGGTTTAAAGACACTCAGACCAGAGGTTAAAATAAAACACAGTTTTATTGAGCGAAAACAAGGAACACTGCCCCCTAGGGCTAGAATAGGTAATAACACGTATATGGATAAGTATAATGGATGTCTTTACAGGCACAATAAGGCTTGGGGCAATACTGGCATATAACTGGGAATGGTAGTGGCATAAGGGTTAAAGCCCAATGCAAGTAATCAGTCTCTGTTGTGATGTGTGTAGCCAACGCCCAGTAGATGGTATTAACATCCCAGTCAGTAGTGCGAGGTGGGAAGCACTTTAGCAGTGAGGCAGAACTGAAACACTTCAGGAACAGGCGATCAACGGGATACCCAACAGTATTGCAAGAGCTGAATGGAACTAGAGCCACTAGCACCCTCCTGGTGCAGTAACGGAGTCACAACACTGCAAGAGCCGAATGGGACCAGAGCCAATACCACCCCTTAGGTGCGGTGACGGAGACAGAGACACTGCAAGAGCTAAATGGAACTTGAGCCAGTAGCACTCTACCGGTGCGGTAACGAAGGCACAACACTGCAAGAGCTGAATGAGACCAGAGTCAATGACACCTTTCTGGTGCGGTAACGGAGACTAACACTGCAAGAGCTAGAGGAATCGCCCAATAGCACCACGCGGTGCAACAACTGCTATTCTGTGCACATAAGGTGTAAGGTGGAAGCACAGTTAACAGAGGCCACAGTTGCTCTGCAAGTGTTAACGGACAGGCTCAGTAGCGGAGGCAACAAGCTCAGCAAGTGTTAAACGACTAGCTCAGTAGCGGAGGCAACAAGCTATGCAAGTGTAAATGGACAGGCTCAGTATCGGAGGCAACAAGCTCAGCAAGTGTTAACGGACAGGCTCGGTAATGGATGCAACAAGCTCAGCAAGTGTTAACGGACAGGCTTGGTAACGGAGGCAACAAGCCTTGAAAGTGTTCACGGACAGGCTCAGTAGCGGAGGCAACAAGCTCTGCAAGGGTTAAGTGGGTGATCAGTCTGCACAGCACTGTATACACAGTTCAGAATGTCGCCGAGCGACATATAATCAGGATCTCGCAGGAACACAGGAAGCAGGTCACGGAGCAGGAACGTCAGCCAAGCCGGGTCAATCGCGGAACAGGAGAGTCAGCCAAACCGTGTCAATCACGGAGCAGGAACGTCAGCCAAGCCAGGTCAATCATGGAGCAGGAGCGTCAGCCAAGCCGGGTCAATCACGGAGCAGGAACAACAAGAGTAGTCAGACGGGCCGAATCGGTACACAGGAACGCAGGAACACAGCAACGGATGTACAGGTACGGGAACACCATGAAAGGGCACCTGACAGGTGCCAGAGGCCCGGTATATGAAGGCCACCCTGGCGGGCTAAACAAGCTCCGCCAATGAGAGAGCACCACAGCAGAGAGTGACAACAGAATCATGGGAACAGTGATACTGTGGCACAAAACTACACCTGCCTGTTTTCTTTTTTGAAAATGGCTGTGTGTACTAAGATTGTCATAACTATTAGAAATATGAACAAAAGGTATGCAAGATATATAATTTTGGAAAGTAGACATCCACCTGCATCAAATGAGGGTCACTTGCCTTATATTTCCACCACTTCAAAGATATTAAAATCTTTGAAAACCATAGATTTTCCCACTGTATTCAGTACCTGCTACAAGCCTGAGAAAAATGTGTGCGGGTTAACATACAATATGGGGGTGCCAGGAACACTAATCTACTTTTCTTTTTGAAATTACCTGCCTACACTAACATGGTCATAACCATTAATAATATGCAGGAAAGGTAAGTATGGTATACCATTTTGGAAAGTAGACATTCTCCCATATCAAATGAGCTGTTGCTTGCCTTTTTACCCGTAGGCTATTTCTAGAAGGTGGAGCTTTATACAATTTATCTGTTTTACATTTCTACCTCTTCAAAGCATAGACAGCTTTGAAATTTCATAGTATTTATGACTGTAATCATCAGTTACTACTCTTTCAAGAAAAATGTCACCCTCTTGTATGAGTTGCCATATTGTAGGGGTTAGCAGAATCACAAAACTACGCTAACTACAATCTAACATTTTTTATATATTTTCAGCTATGATTTCCCAAAATGGTTATAACAACAACAGAAATTAAGTAAAGTAGGTAAATCATATAGTTTTGGAAAGCAGACAGTTAGCCACATCAAATGAGTGATCGCTTGCCTTTCTAACCCTGTTATTTCCAGAATGTACTGTAGGAAAAAAAACATTTTTTTTATACATCAGTCACTTCAAATATACTAAAATGGTTCAACACCATAGGAATTCCTAGTGTACTCAGGGCCTCCTGCCAACCTAAGAAAAATGGTACCCCACTGGTATTGGTTGACTTACCATACTGGGTGCCAGGAGCATGGCTGTCATTGAAACAAGGATGGATGGCAAAGCAAACAGTAAATGTGCAATTCTATGGCTACTAGATGAAACAGGCAAGGGGATCAGTCAGTGCATGTGCATACCTGTGAATGCCAGTAAAACGATCTACGGGGGGGGGGGGGTCAAGCCATGTATGTGGGCAAGTCTGGCGGAAGGGGCAGATAGAGCATATGGGGGATCTGTGACTACAAGTGTGACTACCAATGTACACTGTATGTCCTCCACATACACTGTTTGATTCCCAGCCTGATTCCAGTGCACACTGGTAATCTGTGTCTACCAGTAGGCAGTGGATCCAGGCTGTGAGAATGGGACTACAAGTGGGCTGCCAATCCAGGCTGTGGGGATAGGGTATGTGGGGGTGATTTAAGGCAGTTTGTGTGCATGCTACAGGGATGTCCAATGCTTTGCAAATCAATCCGTTGATTCCCCCCCCACCATGGCACACACAGTGTTATTTGTTTTTTTTAAAGTTATTTTTTTTTCTTCATATTTTGTTGGAGGGACATCAGGACCTCTCCTGATGCCCTCACCAACAATGTCTGAATAAAAAATAATTCTGTTTGTGCCACAGGGGGGTCTGTGTTGGCACACATAGGGTTAATCATTTTAACCCATCATTTTTTTAATCTGATCTCATTCAGGGGGCCTCATCCCCCCCAATTAGGTCTGAATAAAAAAAAAAACCTTGCAGACAATCCATCCTGAGTGTGCCACGGGTTGTCCAGAGCATTAAAAAACAATGCTTTGTACCTACCTGTGGCACACACTGGGTTTTATTTAACTAATGCTTGATCATTGGGAGGGCATCAGGACCTGTATGGAAAGAAAGAGGAAAGAGTTTTATAAATAGTTATTTTCCTGCTGGGGGCACACATATGCACTACACATATCCCATAGGAGACAAATATACATTCTCTAAATTAACATTGATTTAAATGTTTGTTTGTTTTTTGTTTGTTTTTGAAGGACACATTCTATTGAAAAGGATTAAAAAAGTTTAAATGCCCCAATTAAATCAACTGGGATTTTTATCTGCTCCTTATAATGCATTTCTTTTATCTCAATTTTAGTACATTTGCCTTGTGCATTTGGCACTATATTTGTAATAATGGGTGTGATCTCAAAGATTAAATAAGTTATTCCTAAATTGGGGGGGGGGCAGTTTCCTCTGTAGGTTGGGTGTGAGGCCCTTCCAAGCATGATTTGGGTCTTTGTTTGAATATCCATATTGTCAAAAGCAAACACAGTCAGAAATTGGGAGGGGTTTGTTGAAAGAACAGTTGTGAACAGCACAGCCTGTCATGTTTACATTTGTCATAAGTGTATGTTTGGTAGGGAGCCTATATATAATTATGTGCAGAAAAGTCTGTGACAAAGAAAAGAAATAATAAATTCATTTTTTATATATATGCATGAAAGGGTTAGATTTATTTTAAAATAGATTAGAGGCTGCAATATGTACTTGTATGTGTAGTGTCCAAGGTCTGTCTAGTGCTCTCTTTCTCTAGTGTAATGCTGATGCAAACTAGATAGAAATCTCAGTTGATTTAAATGGGGCTTTTAACCCTTTGAATGTTAGAGAAGTATCCTCTCTGGCATTCAAGGGATTAGACACCATTTTTAAATCAATGGAAATTTGGGGGATCAATCTGTATTTACTCACTCCCAGGTGGTTTGCCCCAGAAATGTTCCATTTTTTCTTAGAACATCAGACTATTTTAATTCATCTTGCTAGAGCTTGACTATAGTACAGCTACAAAGGTCACCGTAAAGCTGCAATAAATGTGTTAAGAGTGAGAGTTGCACAGCACCATTTTCCCTAAAGTAAAACCAAAGAATGCATGCAGGAAAGTGCACAAGAAATATGCAGATAATTGTAACTAATGCTTTCAAATAATTAGGCTTCCTTTTCATATAGTGTAGTGCAATTACATAATCTGCTAAATCACAGAGTATCTACGCTATTTATGAACTGTACAAGGTCATACTTTTTGACACGTGAAGCATTACATCCAGCCCAAGCTTGTTTTTTTCCACACCCAGTTAATAACATGCAGTGAGATCTCAGGGATTAGACAAATGAGATACCAGATGTTTCCCTGCCTATTATCCATAAAATATTAGAAAATATGTGTTCATTTAACAGCAAGACTACAAGACACTGATTCTTCACATACGTCAGATTAAAAAGGAAGATTCAAAGGCCTTGGATGATAGAGATGTCTCCAATGTATTGAAAAAAATGTGTTAGAGATGCCTCAATTATACAGCAGATTAAGAGAACCACTTACAAAATACATCCAATATATTTTAAATCTATCTATCATTCTAGCAAATTAAGGGGAAAAATGTAAAAGAAAATGTATGTATATGAGAGCATATCTTTATATGTACATATGCGAGGTGTGGTATGTGTGTGTGTGTGTGTTTTTAGACACACACACACACACACACACACACACACACATATGTGCACACACAGAAACTTTTTTCCCATTTTTTTTTGTGTTTTATTTGCTGGCTTCCATGAAAGCTACCTCAACCTTTCTATATGAATGCCATTCCAGTGTTTCCCTTACTGCAGCATCCTGGGTTACTGGGTCATTAGTCTCCCAAGCCAGAGCAGATTTACATCTAAGGCACCCTTGGACAAGGCACAAAAAGCACCATTAGCCCTGTCCATGAGAACACCCTTATCCCTCAAATGTCCCAACCATCAACTCCATCTGCTGTTTTCATGCACATAAAATAATCTTAGCCTTTAGCACATGCATATATAAACATCCCAGAACAGGTCTGTTAAATGCAGGGGTACACACACACACACACGCACGCACGCACGCACACACACACACACAGAAACCAAATAAACAATAAACAAGTAGCAGGAGACTGAAACAAATGCAAAAAAAACCCACAGTGAACATAAATGAGTGTCTGCAGTTGGAATGATACCTACCTAGGTGAGGCAGGTAGGTGCAATAAATTTAGAGCCCCTTCAAAGTGTCCATGTGTACTGAAGTGTAACTGAAATCTACAGCATGCAGATGCAATCCATATATTAAGCTGGGGTAATTGTAAGCATAAGAAGTAAGCATAAGAAGTAAGCATAATATTATATTATGTTATATTTAAATATAATACAATAACAAGTGCACACTCTCAAGAGGCATAGGACAGCAGCCAGGCAGGATACAGACACACAGAGAAACCAAGACATGTTGCCTCACTCACTGGCAACTTGGGAATTAGAGGTGGCCCAGAACAATGGCCATATGGAGAAAGGTAAGAGATGCAAATCTATGACAGCAAATATTTGAAGTTGATTGGCAAGATAAAAATGGCAGATAGAGAGATAGAGAATATTCTCTTAGTGTAGTATATTTTTTATGATAACAGTGATATCATAACAGGTCATAAATTAATACTCATATCACCCCTGCTTTAGGGTAACAGCATCTCAGGGGTCCCTTCAACTCGTAGTCACAAACGGTGTCTTCTACAGTCCCAAATTCTCCACAACAGCTGGCTCCAATAGGGTGTCCACAACTTCTTTTATACCAGAGCAGTGTCCAGGTGAAATGGGCTACCTCAGAGTATGTGCATTGTCTAAAACAGAGCCAACAGTGATAAGAAGTAAAGTCATTGAGCCATGGGAAGGAACCTCACAGGGGAGCATGGAAGGGACCAGAACAGTTCTGAGTGTACAGTACTAAGCAGGGCTAAAAACCCTTAGATTGTTCTTCTGCTCACTGTTAATTGATAAAAATAAACTATTAACATGTCTATTTTTGAAAGCATTCTTACTTTACAGAATTGTTTCACACCTGCTAAAACTTTTGCACAATACTGTATATATTACCATATATGTATATATGGGCCATATCCCCAGAAAGGAGCTATATATTCCATAATATGGACCAATGCTTTTTTAAAACAAATTACATCTTATAAGGGTACTGGAAGGACATTCATTTTATATATAACTATAACTTCCCTCTATTTACTATTCTGTGCTACCTAAAGTACCAAAAGTTAAACGTTTAAGTATACCTACTTGAAACCAGGTTTTTAACTGAATAAAGTTGTCTACAAACACTCAATATTTCATTATATGAAATGTGTAAATATATAAGCTGATACTCGTAAGTGAATTGCATTCAGAAATTAAACTTTTAAATGAAAATTAAATGGTCGCCCAAACCAAGGGCATTTAGTCTGAAGCCCAAATCAGTTAAAGGGATATTAATGTTTCACAAAAAAAAACAGCTCCAATTAATGTTCATAGTATTTAGCCATAGAGAGTGTTATTTCAAAATTGTCTGAGTTGTATTTCAAGAATAATTGAATGATAAAGTTTCCCCTCCCTCCCCTTTTACCTAGTGGAAGCCACCTTCCCTCAGATGTGGAATCTGGTCTTGAGACCAGATAGTTCACAACAAGGGACTATCTTCTTACTGTGAACATAAGCAAATCACTGCCCCCCTTGACAGGTTTTTCAGGTTTTTCTTTATGCTCACTGAAGATTGACCCTCTCTGAGATCCATCCAGACAGTCTTGCTGCTCTGAGGTGAGCAGTTTTATATCAATAAATGGGGCAGGAGGGGGATACTTTATCATTCAATTACTCTTGAACTACAACTCCGACAGCATTGAAATAACATTTTCCATGGCCCAAACACTATGAAGATTAATTGGAACTGCTTCTATTGGGAAACATTACTATCCCTTTAAAGGTCTAAAATGTTTTTTGAAAGATGTTCTCTGAGTTAACTAGCCTGGTGCCTAATAACCAACAGTCATCAATTATTGTTGACAGAGGAGTGTATGTGATTATTATCATTATATGTAGCACAGGCACAAGTTTGTCATTCCTGAATTTCAGGGAGCAGTAAATGGCAAAAAATGCTCAGTTAAGCAAAGAAAAAAAGTTATTGAGCAAATAGAAGTTTGAGAATGTTAGGTGAGTAGTAGAGAGGATACTCACTAATTTGGAAGTAGGAACCCAGAAGCAGGATCATCACTCTTGCTGGAGCAGTACACCGGAAGAGGGTCGAGAGAGAGACAACAGACCTCCTCCTAAGTGGACTGCAAGCACAGGTAACAGGAGGGTAAGAGTCAAGCCAGGAGTCAGGATGCCTGAGATCAGAGGAGACCAGCAGCCACGCCAATGTTCAGTATGCCAGAGGTCAGGAGAGTTCAGGAATCAAGCCAGAGGTCAGTATGCCAGAGATCAGGAAAGTCCAGGAGTCAAGCCAGAGGTCAGTATGCCAGAGATCAGGAGAGTCCAGAAGTCATGTCAGAGGTCAGTAAGCCAGAGATAAAGAGAGTCCAGTATTCAAGCCAGAAGTCAGTATGCCAGAGATCAGGAGAGTCCAGGAGTCAAGCCAAGGGTACTGAATATCAAAAGCACAGGATCACCGAGACACAGGATAATATGGAGGAGCACAGGATCACAGGACAACAGGGTCAAAGGGTCACAGGATCATACACAGGACCACAGAGCACAACTGAATCCGAGGAGATCTACAGTAACACTCAGCATCGATGGTAGAGCACTCAGTGTTTAAATAGTGATGGCTGTGGGAGTGTAGAGGGGCGGAGCCAAGCTCAGATGGCATAATTAACTTATAATACAAACTTATAAAGTTACCCTTCCAACCCAACAGTGACTAATTTATTCACTGTGTTTTCCTCTGACACTGACAAAAGGACAGCAGGAGGTAAAAACTATTACTTAGTATTGACTGAAAGGAACACTGGGGAGATTAGCAGCAACTCAAGCCAGGCTGCATTCCCCTAAACAAACATAGAGCTCCTTGCTTGTTTATAGCGTATGCTTTGCTCACCGGATTTTGGGGGACTTTAAGAAATCAAATGACACAGACAGCTCCAGTATAGTTTCAGACATCTTAAAGAAAAGTGCTGCAACAATACAGATGGACTTATACTCTAAAGGGGGCCCACTGAGATCCTGTGTTGGCTCACTATGCATTCTGTTACTGAGACCGCCTTTTGGCCACTGGGCTGCTGCCTTGCACAGGCTGTAGTTCTGCCCTTGTTAGTAGACCTCACTAGCATACAGATGATTCATTTTAACAATATAGTATTGTTACTTTGTGCAACAATTTATTAATTTATGTATAATTGCAAGACTACTACCTACAGACTACTAACTGCACAGTTTTGTGGGTTATAAGAATACTTCACTAACCTAATGTGTTTCACTCCCTTCTAGGGCGCTTTGCATGCAATGGATTCATAAGGCTCTGACTGCTATCTACAAAGGGATGAGGAGGTAAACAAGAAAATGTTTGCTGATTTATTATGTGGCTGTATTTACGAACCCTTCACGTCCCAGAGAGGTATCCAATGCATTGCATTTCTCTAGTATACAAAGGATTAAAGGGATAGTAATGTTTCATAATAAAAGCAGCTCTAATTAATCATCATAGTATTTGGAGTTTGGAGAGTGTTATTTCAATAGTGTCAGAGTTATAGTTCAAGAGTAATTCAATGACAAAGTATCGCCCTCCCGCCCCTTTTACTGATGTAACACTGTTCAGCCAGAGCAGAAGGGAGGTGCCCAGGTAGATTGCAGAGAGGGACAATCTTCAATTAAGATAAGGGAAAAACCTGAAAAAATTGTCAAGGGGGGCAGGGCTTTCATTGTTCTCATAGGAAGAATATTGTCCCCTTCTGTTATCTGTCTGGTCTATGGACTGAATTCCACATCTGAGAAGAGATGGCTTATACAAGGTAAAATGGGCAGGATGGGGAAACTTTGTGAATATCTCTCAAACCATAAAGGTTTGAGAGATAAGACTTCATGTTTTTTTTAATGCCTACAAAATAAAATAAAGATAAAACGAAGTATTACTATCACTTTAAAGAGTTTAGAATAATATATGACTGTCAACACAGCTTATCTTCTGAGCTTCTGTGTTAGCATACAATTCATTCTCCTACCTTTCTTCTTATCTAAAAATGTGCATGATCGCTTTAATACATCCTGGAGCACACATTCCACCATTGATTAGTCTTTAATGGGAGAAATCCTCAAATGGCAACCATATAGCATGATCAAGAACAAGGAAACATTTATTTGAATTTCATCTATGCCTTCTTAGTATATAGTGAGAAACTAGGGGCCGAAGAACGGAAAGCCCTGAAAAGCCTAAGCAGTCTCACCCTGACCCCCTTTGTGCTAAGTATCATGAAGAAGAACATTTTCAGTTTAAAAAACTTGCTAAGCAGGCACCATGCCAAAAGACTGGACTGGTTCCTGAACCATATGCAGAATCATAATCGTACTCCTCCCCCCATTATGTAAACAGTAGGAGATGCTTGTGTGTATTTCTCCCTGAGTCTTGGTTGCCCATGGCTAATATTATTATTTAAAGCAGAATCGTACAGCCCATTGTGTAGAATATAGTTACTTTCAGTTTGAACATATATACATTGTTCACTTTCTATAGCTATTTGCCTTTCTTTGGAAAGTTGTACCCACCCACTCTCAACATTGCAAAAATCTCAACTCTAGTAAGAAGTCAATCTGCACAAATGGTAAATTAGGGATGAAATCCAAAGGAGTTTCCAAAATATAGTTGGTAAATATGACGATAACATCACTGAAGCAAATGAAGGCTTATATACTTAAAGGAACTGAAGCAACGCTGGGAGTAAATATACTGCACCATTGGGGACAAATAACAATTCCTTTTGTTTAAATGGGAAATGTAACCCCTTTGTGACAAAGGCTTTTTTTACACTAGATGACAAGAGTAATTTTGTGTTTGTCATGTGGCTTAGTTTGCTCATGTGATGACTATAGCAGGATCACATGTGTGGAACTACCCAGTAAAGGCTGGAACCAGCTGCTGTTTGGTTCTTTCTTTATAGGGTAACACTCACTTTTATCCAGAGGCCAACATAAAGCATGGATTCCATTGCTGGTGATAAATGTTTTCACTTGTTTATCTCATATTTTCCTCTTGAAGTATATGATAAATATTTAGTTAAAGACAGTGACACAGTTATCACATGCAACAGAATCCAGCCCTAAATGTGTTATTCTTGCTTCATATCTGTCATGATTAAAGGGGGGTTATACCCAATGATTAAGATTTAATCTGTTTATCAGAAGTTACCTATGTGTCCTTCAAACAGCAGCCTGGTATAATCACTGTTTACATGCATTTGATACCTGGTGTAGTCTACAGCTAGTTGGTTCTTTTACATTCTGGTGAAGAAAATTTGAAAACCTGTCAATGCAGCATTGATTCACAGTGGCCATTAGGATTTTCCATCCAGATTAAGGTAACTGGGATTTATTACAAGGAGGTTTTATAATGTTTTGACAACCTCTCTAACATTCAAAGGGTTAAAAGCCTAATCTAAATGAAAGGGCAATTGTATTTCCTCTTAAAGAACTCACTGCCTTTTATTTAAAATTGAATACGATATTAACAAAATTCTATTCTATATGTCTTCATCATCTTGAATTGTAGAGAAGTCTTGAATGCATTGCGTTTAAAATCATTGGAGATATAGCTGTATTCAAAAGGTTAATATCCCTATTTACTGGACTGGTGATTTTTATGTATACTCTATGTGCAGTTTGATGTCCCTTCTTATTACATCATCATTTTTGTCTTTCTACATATACCTCACATTTCTCTCAATCTTCCAATGTTGTGTTTACGAAATAACCCAATTTCACATAGCCTGTAGGACAAGGAAAATTATATACTTAGCACAAGGTTGATGAATGGTATGGAAAAATTACAAACAACTAGGGGCCAACACAGATGCTTAAAGGGATAGTAATACTTTGTTTTATCTTTATTTTATTTTGTAGGCATTAAAAAAAACATGAAGACTGATATGTCTTATTTCTCAAACCTTTATGGTTTGAGAGATATTCGCAAGCAAAGTTTCCCCTCCCGCCCCTTTTACCTAGTGTAAGCCGTCTCTTCTCAGATGTGGAATCCAGTCCATAGACCAGATAGATAACAGAAGGGGACAATCTTCTTCCTATGAGAACAATGAAAGCCCTGCCCCCCCTTGACAAGTTTTTCAGTTTTTTTCCTTATCTCAATTGAAGATTGTCCCTCTCTGCAGTCTACCTGGACACCTCCCTTTTGATCTGGCTGAACAGTGTTACATCAGTAAAAGGGGTGGGAGGGGGATACTTTGTCATTGAATTACTCTTGAACTACAACTCTGACAGAATTGAAATAACACTCTCCAAAGTCCAAATACTATGATGATTGATTAGAGCTGCTTTTATTATGAAACATTACTATCCCTTTAAAACCACTCAATCACAAAGAAAATGGCCTTCCAGTTCTTGTTGGAGTATCCTTCCCATCAATTCCTGCCAGTAGTTGCTTGGCTGAGAATCATAGGTGTAGTAGTCCAACTAAATTTGGAGGGCCTTAAGTTACCCAGACCTGGGAAGTTATACATTAATGTGAGATACAGGTGACATAAACTCTACAATGCCTATGTTACTCCAAGGATCCTCATTTCAAAGTTCAAGAGACCTCAGTGCATTGACTCCAGAGAATAACAAAGAGATTGGGGAGTTCCTCTAGCTGAACAATTTCACATCATCTTTATTCCTCTTCAGTGTAACTTCCCATCGGTCTCACAGATCCGTCGGTGTAACTCAGGGCAAACCGAGAACATGTTTGTAGTTGCCCAAAGGCTCCCTTGGACTCTTTTGCCAGATTAGAAAGAGACAAAATCTTAGCACTCCAATGACTAAAAAAAGTGCTACCGTGGGTCTTTCTCCAGCTGTTATTTGACTAAGACAGCCATCTGAGGAAGATGGGAATTATAGCCTAACAACAGCTGGAACATCAATGTTTGAAAATGCCTGGTCTGTACTCAGGGACCTACAATGTGTTTATATTTAGAATAACACAAAACATATGCAAGGTATTATTCTTGAATGCATATCATTTTTGGAAATTCCTCTGGAAATTCTGTTTGCCCCTGTGCAAAAGGCAGCTAGAAAAGATTATCATGTCTGCTTCAACAGAAGCAGACCTGCTGAAGAGGAGCTAGGGATGGGTGAAACTTTTCACCTCAAATGAAAACATGCAAAACATACAGTTTTTCCACTTTATGTTTTTATTAGGGATGAGCGAGCACCCCGATGCTCGGGTGCTCGGGTGCTCTGACCGAGCACCCCCTGATGCTCGAGTGCTCGGCCGAGCACCCGAGCCCCATTCAAATGAATGGGAGCACTCGAGCATTAAACCAGGCACCCCCTGCTCTGATGAGCGGAGGGTGCCTGGTCAATGTCCCCCTTCATCTCCGCTATGCCCCTCTTCCACAATGTCCCCCTTCATCTCCTATGCCATAGCGGAGATGAAGGGGGACATTGTGGAAGAGGGGCATAGCGGAGATGAAGGGGGACATTGTGGAAGAGGGGCATAGAGTCTATGCCCCTCTTCCACAATGTCCCCCTTCATCTCCGCTATGCCCCTCTTCCACAATGTCCCCCTTCATCTCCTCTATGGCATAGGAGATGAAGGGGGACATTGTGGAAGAGGGGCATAGCGGAGATGAAGGGGCACATTGTGGAAGACGGGCATAGCGGAGATGAAGGGGGACATTGTGGAAGAGGGGCATAGAGTCTATGCCCCTCTTCCACAATGTCCCCCTTCATCTCCGCAATGCCCCCTTCATCTCCGCAATGCCCCCGTACCTCCATTCCCTGGTGGTCCAGCGGAGCGTCTTCGGATCTGTGCCTCTTCCGGCACAGATCCTCTTCACCCGAACATGTCGGGCGAGCACATGGCGGTACTCGTACGAGTACCGCCATGTGCCGAGCAGAGCGATGCTCGAGCCGATCCGAGCATCGGCCGAGCACGCTCGCTCAACACTAGTTTTTATATTGCATTGAAATCATAATAATGTATTACCATAATAATGAAATCATAATAATGTATTACCTATAAAAGGGATGTCAGTTTCCTGCATGTTGTTAGTCTATGGGAGAGAGAGAAAGCAGCTGAATTTTTGAGGATGGAAAATAGTGTATGCAGACAGGCAAAGAGAGGGAGCTGTAGTTACTCTGTAAGAAAGATATTGGTGGTAGCCAGTTGTTCTATGGTTGTAGGCGTGAAGGGAGAAAGAGTTAAAATAAATAAATAAATAAAATACAAAACATCTAACTGATGAGTGATAGAAATGCATGTGACACTAGTCTGTACCTGAGCTGGCTGAGCCTTAAACTCTACTGATATTCATTGAGTCAGTGACAAATACTTTGCAAACAAATATAAATGCATCATAAATTCAAAACAGTCACGTATAACTTGACATACTATTAATATTTACACACAAATTAACTTTCCTACAGTAACGGTTTGTTCGACTCACAGACACAATGGTTTAGGATAAAAACACAGTTTTATTGAATTCACAATACAATAAGAAGCCTCACAGGTCCTGTAGTATACAGGCAGTATAATACAGACACATGACAGGTTAATCATACAATTGCCCACACAGGTCCAGTACAAAATAAAGGTACAAGCAGTATATATTGACATAGGTCAGGCAAGAGGAGTAAGTTTCCCAGGACTCTGGTACTGCAGGAGTTAAAGTTCATCAATGAGTGTAAACAGTCCCATGAGTGAAGGTACTGAGATAGCACTTTATGGAGAGCTTCAGGTTGCCCAAGGCTAGCAGAACAACGTGAACTGCCAGAGCACAACAGATATAGAGTAATGAGTACTGCCGGAGCAGTAACGGATGCAGACACTTGCAACCGGCAGGAGCAGTAAACAGAGGACAAGCCAATGGCACACTACCGGAGCAATAACTGAGGCATATTCTTGCAACCGGTATGAGTAGTAACGGAGGACTAAGCCCAAGGCACACTGGCGGAGCAGTAACAGAGGCAGACATTGGCAACCTGCAGGAGCAGTAACAGAGGACAAGCCAATGGCCACTACCGGAGCAATAACGGAGGCAGACACTTGCAACCGGTATGAGCAGTAATGGAGGACTAGGCCAAAGGCACACTGCCGGAGCAGTAACGGAGGCACACACTAGCAACCTGCAGGAGCAGTAGCGGAGGACAAGCCAATGGCGACTACCGGAGCAATCACGGAGGCAGACACTTGCAACCGGTATGATCAGTAACGGAGGACTAGGCCAAAGACACACTGCTGGAGCAGTAACGGAGGCAGACACTTGCAACCTGCAGGAGCAGAAACGGAGGACAAGCCAATGGCGACTACTGGAGCAATAACGGAGGCAGGCACTTGCAACTGGTATGAACAGTAACGGAGGACTAGGCTAAAGGCGCACTGCCTGAGCAGTAACGGAGGCAACACTGGCAACCTGCAGGAGCAGTAACGGAACTGACTCAAGTGCTAGTAAGCAAGTGCAACCGGATCGCCTGCAGAGTGAGAATGTCGCCGAGGCGACAACTAGCTGAAGAAGCAGGAACGCCAATCAAGCCGGGCCGGTACACAGGAACAGGAACATCAGCCAGGCTGGGTCAATACACAGGAGCAGGAACATCAGCCAGGCCGGGTCGGTACACGTGAGCAGGAACTTCAGCCAGGCTGGGTCGATACACAGGAGCAGGCACTGAGGAGAAGTCAGGCAATCCGGGTCGGTACACAGGAGCTGGAAACTGAAGAGTAGTCAGGCAGGCAGAGTCGGTACACTGGGAAACACTGAGCAGTAAGCTAGCACTGGTTCAGGAACACCACAAAAGGGCACCATGTGGGTGCAGGAGCCCAGTATATAAAGGCCATACTAGGCGGGATCAACACAGGACAATGGGAGCACTACACAGGATAACTGACAGGAAAACAAAAACAAGGGAGCACGGGCACCGTGATACCTACATCCACAAGAACCAGGGGAACAAACATTTATTTGTATTTAGAAAGGTCTAGGATAATAAATAAATACATAAATAAATACATCTTTTGACTGATAGGTGACAGGTGACAGGGACAGGTAGAAGATACTTGAGCTGAGCTGCAACTGAGACTGAGGGTGACAGATATTAGAAACAAAGACATCAGATGAACAACTCAAAACTCCACAGCTCTGTCATGTACTTTACAGTAAAAATAAACACTACTGTCCATCAAACATATTAGGGGCAGGTGTAAGAGAAAAGAGGTAGGAAGAATGTTTGGATGAATTGGTGGTAATAAAGACGTACCATAAAAAAATAAAAATACTGACTGTGGACATGGTTGGTGCAGGTTGTGCAATAATTGGTGATGAACCTCCTCCTCCTGACAAATCTTTTTGTAAAAGTTATATGAAAAGTTCCACTTCCATCAGTAGCAGTAATTTAAAACAACACTATATTGCTGTTGCCATAACAGAGGAGGATTTAAGGTAACCTGCTGCATCAGACAGTGACAGCAAGAATGTGCTGAAAACTAATGGCCAATAATCTATATCTATAAATCCCACTAAAGGGAAAAAGTAAAAATAAACTTATTTAGACTTTAGAAAACCTATAAGAAGAGGTAGATGTTGCTGCTGTGGACCTAATTATTGATGATTATTAATGATTATTGATGATTATGTTGATTTAGAAGATGTCTCTCTACCATCCTCCCAGTCCTCTGATGCAGATGAAGTTGAGAGTGGAGCAATGATGATATGGTCAAAAAAATTAGCTGAAAGATAAAGTTTAAGTCTTCCACCACTGAAAAGGAACAAAATGCCTATTTTTGAGAGAACAACTAGAACATGACTCTGAACAATAAACATGCCTAAAAATACACAATCATCCTTTCTGTCATCTTCATCATTACCTCTTCCAAGTCCATTCTCCACCCAGTCATACACAGCATGGTTGAATAAGCAGCAGCGCAATTCATCATCAAAAAACATACACAAATCTAGCTATGATGTCTGATTTTTCATTCATTATCATGGTTATTACACTCAGTGTCACTGCTTCCAAGTCCAACCCCACTAATCACACATAGCAATGCTGACTAAGCTTCACAATTTCTGCTTTTGCTGCTTTTCGAAGTACAGTACCACTAACACCTTCTATTAGCACTATTGCAACATCTAGTCTCCGTGGTAGTATTCCCTCTTAAACTCCTCAGTCTATGAATTCTACTGTATGAAAATAATTCACGCACAATCCAAAAGTTAAACATCAAACAGCAAAAAAACCACAAGAGGGGTTCCCAATAGTGCAATATAGTAGGTCTCAATGAGTTTTAAAATAAAATAAATCGTACTCACATATTCAAATGGTTAGCCAAGAGGATAATCCGAGCTGACAAGCGTGCCTGTGGAAAGACCTCATCACCTCCAGTCGGTGTATATCAGCTGGTCTTGCTTTGATGCTGCTCCGCATACAAAAAAAGAAGAACACTGGATCCAAAAAAATCTTCAAGAATATTTAATATAAAATACCAAATTTATAAAAATATGTGAATTTAAAACCAATAAGCAACTCATTTTGTGGTTACCCCGCTTTCTCACAGCCTATTAATAATCATGACTAAAATAGTTAAACAATCAATAATGAAGACGGAAACATACCCATCTCTGAGACATTGTCTTTATTATTGAAGGGTCTACTATGTTTCCATCTTTATTATTGATTGTTTAACTACTTTAGTCCCGATTATCTGTTTTTGGAAACATGGGAAAGGTCTTACATCTTGTTGGATGATTGATTCTAGTGATCTGACCAATAGATGGTTTCCATTGATTTTAAATATCTCTTTGATCATGCAGACTGACTCCTATACATATTATTATTAGACTGTGAGAAAACGGGGTAACAGTGAAACATGTTGCTTATTGGTGTTAAATTCACATAACTTTATACAATTGGTATTTTATATTAAATATTCTTGAAGACTTTTTTTTGGATCCAGTGTTCTTCTGTTTTTGTATGTGGTGCAGCATCAAAGCAAGACTAGCTGGTATACACCAAGTGGAGGAGGTGATAACTTTCCACAGGCACACTTGTCAGCTTGGATTACCATCTTGGATGACCATTTGAATATGTGAGTATGATTTATTTTATTCTAAGACTCACTGACACCTACTCAGGGCCAGATTTACATCTCAGGAGCCTGTAGACACAGAAATTTGAAGCGCCTCCCCCCCCCACCATTGGCCATCTCCACAATGCTCCAAGCCTACACATTACCCCCCATCTCCAAATTGCCCTCACATTTCCCCATCAGCTCCACATTGTCCCCATCATCTCAACATTGTCCCCATCATCTCCATATTGCCCCTATCAGCTCCACATTTCCCCCATCAGCTCCATATTGCCCCTATCAGCTCCACATTGCCCCATCAGCTCCATATTGCCCTCACAGTATCCCCATCATCTCAGCATTGCCCCATCAGCTCCATATTGCCCATATCAGCTCCACATTTCCCCCATCAGCTCCATATTGCTCCTATCAGCTTCACATTTCCCCCATCAGCTCCATATTGCCCTCACATTGCCCCATCAGCACCACATTGCCCCCATCACCTCCACATTGCCCTATCAGCTCCATATTGCCCCATATGCTTCATATTGCCTTGACATTGCCCCCATCATCTCCACATTGCCCTCACATTGCCCCCCATCATCTCCAACTTGCCCCCCATCATCCCCATATTGCTCTCACATTGCCCCTATCATCTCCACATTAAGCCTCACATTTCCCCCCCATCTGTTTCCTACCTCCCTGGTGGTCCAGCGGAAGGAGAGATCTGTGCTTCTGCACAGACCTGTAGCTGCTGGAGCTCACGCGCGGTCTTCTCTTTAATAATGCAGAGTGCTGGAAGATTATGTCATTTCCCAGCACTCTGCATTACTAAAGAGCCGGGGGAGCTCAGCAGCTACAGGTCTGTGCTGAAGAAGGCACAGACCTTACCATCGGCGGACGGACCGGCACGCCACTTTAGAAATATCAGAGAGTCATTGCATCTTAAAAAATGTTGTGACGCAGGCTTGTATTATCTCTATTATTTATAGACAAGATATGTTCCCTTATCCTATCATTCAAGCATCGACTGGTACGACCCACATACTATTTTAGACAGGTTAAACAAGTTAACAGATAAACAACATGTGTTGTTCTGCAATTTATATATTGCTTAATAGAATATTCTCTACCTGTAACTGTACTTTTAAAAATCTGTTCTGTTTTAACATATATACATGATATACACCTCCTATGCCACACTTGAACATTCCTTTTGTATGAAGCCAAGTCGGACTTCTAAGAGGTGTACTATGAAATAGACTAGGAAAAAGACTATTACCCAGTGTAGGGATCCTTTTTGCTACAAAACTTCACCCTTCCTTTAAAACATCCCCTAGTCTCACGTCACCAGATAGTATGGGAAGAATTTTTTTTCACAATTTGTTTTATGACATTGAACTCTAAACTATAGTCCATTAAAAAATGAAACTTGGTATCACTTTGGGATCAGCTCTTTTTCTTGCCTTTCAACAAAGATGCTTGATCAGTGTTTACTGCTTTAGAATATGCATTATTCAGTAAAGACCTTGAATATTTCCTTTCAAGAAAATGGTCCATCAAAATATCCGATTGCTTTTCCAGTTCCTTATTATTCGTACAATTCTTCTGTACAGAATACATTCCCTTTGTCATTGACTCATCCGGTAAATGTGATTGCTGTAACAGTGATCACATGTACCAGCAAAACGGGGAAAGGCTGAAACTGACTGGCGAAGTCAGTTTCAGCTTCCCCAGCATGATCACAGCATGCCCTGGAGTGAGCTGAGATCATTTAACCCATGACATGCTACAACAGTCACTAATCCTTAAAGGACCAAAATCTTTGACAGAACTGACACATTCTGGGTCATTAAGGGTTTTAAAAAAAGAGAAAAAAATATTTCAAACAAATTTGGGTTGTATTAGGTTTTGAACTAAGGACCCGCCAGCAGTGGGAATAGCACTACAATCACTACAATATTTTTATTAATTAACTTTACTATGACTTTTTGGTAAATAGATAGAAAGATAGATAGATAGATAGATAGATAGATAGATAGATAGATAGATAGATAGATAGATATTACATTATAGAAAAAGAGTGGTATTGCTATGACTATATCATCTGGAGAGACAAAGGTTTAAGAATAACAAGAGAATGTATGTCAGTAATTTCAGGTACACATTCAGTTCACAATAGAAAATAACGAATGATAGAAACCAAAGTGAGATTAGGAGTAACTGGAGTGGAGAAAAACAACAACACCAATGAAGTGAAATAAAAAGTTAAATTCATTTAAATGAAGATTTTAATCTTTTGAAGACTAGAAGTGTACTGAGCACTTCCCACGATTTTATCTTTCATTGAGTGAAACATTTAGACAGGTTCACTATTCATACTGAACTGGCTGTTTCGAAAGAGCCTAAATAGCCCTAAATAGTTGGTGAGATGGCTCAGTTGGTTAATGTACCAGCTGTAGAATCTGTTCAAACCACAAGTTCACAAGTTCTAGTCCTGGCAAGGCCAGCTCAGCTTTTCACTCTTCTGAGGTAGATAAAATGAGCCCAAGACATAACTGAAAACGAGAGACAATCTCAATGTATTCTACCTGGATAAATATTTGAGAAAGAATAATAAGCATCATGAAATGTGTCTCATTTGACAATTAGATTGTAGCAAAAGGGATCACATGATGACCCAGAACCAAAGAAAACATGTTTGCAAACACTCAATATAATTTAAAATAGATTCTTGACTGTTTCACCAATCATGTGAGCAAGGGAAAATGGAAAAACAGAATTTGACATCACATAAGGACCATCTAGTTTGCCCATTTTTCATACTGTAAAAATATCAAACATTATTTGGTATTGGTCTTGTCTCATGTTCAGGAACTGCTAGCGTGGGTTATTGCTACTAATCTATGAAGAAAGCAGGACTGCTTGAGTGGTGTGTGTGTGTGTGTGTGTGTGTGTTTGGTTGTATGTGAGATTTCACTTATCTTTACTTATAGTATTAGGAAACATGGAGCAAAACAAAAGCAGAAAATGGTGAGGATGTTTGACATAAAAGTACAAGACCATACTCACTCCCACTGGGTCAGAGAAAAGGAGGAGAAATGTTTACACTTCCTACTACTTTGCACCTAATGCAGCATTCCTAGTTGAAGACGTTTAACTTGGGAAGGCACTTACTGTTGAATATTATACTATGTTATCAGAACATATGCCATAAGATTATATTTTTCCTTAAATGCAATTTTATTAGAATCAATTTGTAATATTGGGGCTCTGAACTGTTAATTTATATCCAATCCTCCATGAAGGAACTGAAACCAAATGTATTGGGAATGGCTTTATTTTAACTCTGTTTTATTATGAGTTTACTGCCCAATGGCTCTTTATCATAAACAAGACAGATGTCTTTAACCCAATTAAGTTATATAAATAAACATATTTCCTCTTTTTATAGCAGCTACCATGAATATTTCAGCAATGCACATGTATCACTTCTAAAAAAAAACATGATTATGAGGATACATTTTCCACCATCTTAGATTTAGCCTGCTTTTTTATAAGAAACTCTAGTAATTCAACTGCTTTAACAGACCAGCAGTTCTTGATGAATCTTATTGACTGATGTTTTACAGGAAGTCAATATCTCTCCCAGTAAGTAATGGTTTTCAAAATAGTTGCCTTTTTTCTATACTCTGACTGTCATATATTTTAACAAAAGAAGCTAATGTTGAATACTAAAACAAATTTATGTCCAGTAGCTGTTTTATATGTTTAATTGTGAACAAAGGGATACATTTATCCGTAAAAAGCCTGGTCCTTATTCAAAATGAAAGTGGAGAAATACTGGGGCAAAACAAGTGAACCAAAGGGGACAGATAAAACCCCATTGCTTTATTGACCTTTTTAACTTTCAGTTGGTTAAAAGCCCAATTTAATTCAGTGAAAAGTTTGGATATTTCATTTTTATTGGTTATTTCATGTATGCCTTAAAATGAAGTTGGCATCTTTGTGCATACGGCCCTCTATTTTTAAAGGACAACCATCACTAGGATGGTGCCCCTGGAGCAGACCAGATGATAAAGATGGAATTCTATTGTGAGCCATGGCACACCAACATGGGAGAAGTGACTGAACCATAAGACTGAAGTCTCACAGTTTAGTGTCCCAGGTCACCAGAAGCCCTCATATGTTCTAGTGAAAGGTTTCCAAGTCTGACACTTGAGAGCTATAGGGGCCTGCTTTTGCACCCAGCAACCTTTGCGTTTGGGAGCCACATACTTAACCCCTTACTGCCCGAAGACGTACATGTACGTCCCGAGCGGATGTGCCAAGTGGTCAGAGGATGTACATGTACGTCCCGGAAGTCATTTTAAGTAATGGAAAAAAAGTTTGGCGGGCGTTAAGTGCCAGCCGTGCGCACGCGGCCAGTCACTAAGGGGTTAATGGGTCGCATTCCAGCCTGATAGCAGCAGATGAAGTCAGTTTTCTTTTTTACATGTTTACTATCTTTCATTCCTAAATCTTCAGACGAGTGTGTTTTGCACCATATATATAAAGTAATGTGCAAAAGTTTTAGGCAGGTATGATAAAATGCTGCAAAATAATGCTTTCAAAAATAGACATGACAATAGTTTATTTTTTTCAATTAACAAAATGCAAAGTGAGTGAACAGAAGAAAAATCTAAATCAAATCAATATTTGGTGTGACCACCCCTTGTCTTCAAGCATCAATTCTTTTAGGTACACGTGCACAAAGTCAGGGATTTTGTAGGCATATAGTCAGGTGTACGATTAAACAAGTATATCAAACAGGTGCTAATGATCATCAATTTAATATGTAGATTGAAACACAATCATTAATTGAAACAGAAACAGCTGTGTAGGAGGAGTAAAACTGGGTGAGGAAAAGCCAAACTCAGCTAACAATGTGAGGTTGCTGAAGACAGTTTAATTTCAAAAGTCAGACACCATGGCAAGACTGAGCACAGCAACAAGACACATATTGAATCAGCAAGGTCTCTCCCAGGCAGAAATTTGAAGGCAAACAGGGGTTTCTAGATGTGCTGTCCAAGCTCTTTTGAAGAAGCACAAAGAAACGGGCAATGTTGAGGAACTTTGATGCAGTGGTCAGCCAAAAAAACTTAGTGTAGTAGATGAAGGACACATCATGGTTACTTCCCTTCACAGTCGGAAGATTTCCAGTAGTGCCGTCAGCTCATAACTGGCAAGAAACAGTGGGACCCTCGTACACCCATCTACTGTCCGAAGAAGTCTGGTCAGAAGTGGTCTTCATGGAAGACGTACGGACAAAAAGCCATACCTCCAACGTGGAAGCAATGCCAAGAAACTCAAATATGCATGAAAACACAGGAACTGGGGTGCAGAAAATGGCAGCAGCTACTCTGGACTGATAAGTGTTAGGGGATCAGGAACCAGGCAAGACACAAAGGTGTAAAATGCAATACACCTTTATTAATAAAACAAAAACAGAAGAATATTCCAAGAGCCTAAACCAAAAGACACGCCACGGTCAGGAACCAAGACAGTTAGTCAGCTGAGCCGGAGTCAGGAAACCGGAAGTCTGTGATGTCAGGAACAAGCCGAGGGTCAGAAGAACAGAAGTCAGCGAAGTCTGGAACAAGCCAAGTGGTCTGGAACACAGCAAACAGGAATGCAGGAAAATCCACAGCAGCAACAGGTCAGCAAACAAACACAAGGACAAAGAGGAAGTGAGCCAAGCAGCTTTAAATACCCTGGGAGGGTTGGCTGATAACAGTCAGGTGAGCAATCAGAGAGATCAGCTGATCAGCCTGAGCCAGAAACTCAGAAGACAGCAGCAGTGGACAGCAGAGCACTGGATTAGCTCAGACATCAGAATCAATAGGCAGAATAGAGTTGCTCAGCAAAACCTTGACAATAAGTCAAAATTTCAAATATTTGACTGTAGCAGAAGGCAGTTTGTTCACTGGAGGGCTGGAGAGCAGTACAAGAATGAGTGTCTGCATGCAACAGTGAAGCATGGTGGAGGTTCCTTGCAAGTCTGGGGCTGCATTTCTGCGAATGGATTTGGGGATTTCGTCAGAATTAATGGTATCCTCAATGCTGAGAAGTACAGGCAGATACTTATTCATCATGCAATACCATCAGGGAGGCGTCTAATTGGCCAAAAATTTATTCTGCAGCATGACAATGACCCCAAACATACAACCAAAGTCATTAAGAATTATCTTCAGTGTAAAGAAGAACAAGGAGTCCTGGAAGTGATGTTATGGCCCTGATCTCAACACCATCGAGTCTGTCTGAGAAGCAACTGAGGCTACCTAAATCTACGGAAGAACTGTGGTTAGTTCTCCAAGATGTTTGGAACAACCTACCTCCTGAGTTCCTTAAAAAACTGTGTGCAAGTGTTCCTAGAAGAAATTTTGGTATTTTGAAGGCAAAGGGTGGCCACAACAAATATTGATTTGGTTTAGATTTTTCTTCTGTTCACTTACTATGCATTTTCTTGATTGATAAATATAAACTATTAACATGTCTATTTTTGAAAGCATTCTTAGTTTAGAGCGTTTTTTTCACAACTGCATAAAACCTTTGAACATTACTGTAAAAAAAAAAAAAAAAATATATATATATATATATATATATATATATATATATATAAAATTTTTTTTTTTTTTATCATGGATCAAAACTTCAAGAAGTTTTGAATCACTGTTACTAGTGAACAATGTAGGAAGAGCTATCATAAACCTTCTTATCAGACATCTGTTGATTCTAGCAGATTCACAGTACGATGCTCAGGCACTTCACACTGAACTGCTCTGGAAGCCTCTTCCCTATTCACTGCCTCTGCCTCACATTGCACATACGCAGATTCCCAAATAAGTAGGAGGCAGCTGTAACTTTTTTCCAACTGTGGGCTTAATGAATGGTGAAAGCTTTACAGCACCATCCATGAACTATAATATATAAGTGGTAGATTACATACACTGCCTATAATATATAAGTGGTAGATTGGTCTTCAGCCAAAGCCATTGTCACAGCTTTTATAATGGTACTGGGGCCAGCCTGGCACTTCTATATTCTGAATAGCTTCTCCCCGTGGCAAATATCCTCTTCCTTTGTGCAAAGTACTCCCCCATGGTACTTGTACCACAGTTTGTGCCAAGTACCACCCCATGGTCCTATAGAACCATGTAACCATTCTCAAAGAGTGAAATGTTGTTGTCCTGCTATATATTAAGATGCAGATCTAGAGCAAATAAAACAATTATATAAATATACCTGTTTGTTGTATGAAAAACATATACTTAGATATTAAGTGGATCTTCTGAGTGCAAGAGGAGTGTGTACCACATTGCTTCGCAATACTTTTCATAGCTATCTGGCATCCAAGGGGTTAAACAAAGCAACTGCAAGGTGGTTATAGTGTCAGTTACAAAAAATGCCATTAACAAAATAATTTTGATGGGTTATCTTAGTTTTTTCTTTTGTGGCTCTGCCAGTGTCTCATGCATAAAACACATGTGCATGTTTAATAAATCCTACACACTATCCTGCATTCATTTTGCCTCTAGATTGTGTCTGTCAAAATCATTGTTAGTAGTGTTATTGTCTTGTTTGTCAACCCATTGTATTGCACTGTGAAAGATACAGGTTCTAAAAAAAAAATAAATTAATGTTAATAAACTAACTGGGTTGAAAGCAAAACAAATAGAATCTAAAGTCTTATTTCATTCTAGGCTCTCAGTACAGAAAGATGTATTCACCCCATTTGATTTGTTGTAGCCCCTACTATCCCCCTATCTTCTCTTACCTCTATCTCTCCCCACCTTTATGCTCTCCCAGGGCTGGGTTGAGGGGTCGCTATCTTTGTATCTACTGAATACTTGCCATATGCTATGGAGTTGTTTGGACTTTTTAATGATGTGGTAATTGTTTTGTTATCATCCTATACTTCTGCCCTGACCAGTATATATTCCTTGAAAGCATGCTATGATTGTATTTTGACCCTTCTATCCATGCCTTTGTATTGTTTCTTCTTCCTTGTTGTTCCTTTCTGATCATGTAATAATACAAAAAAAGAGGACTTTATATAGCAGGTGCGGCCAATTGTTGGACACCTTCTATCATCCCATCCCCAAAGAGCCAGCAGTTTGATGAATGTTGCAGTCTCCAGACTTCACAACAGCTGAAGGTCCAACAGCTGGCTACCCCATTCTAAAGTCTTTGTTTCTCCAAATATACCATGTTCACTTATGTTACTTCATGGGATCTAAATCCAGGTTTGCAACCTCTGACCCTCCAGCTGTTGGCCAGCTGATGATGATGATGGAAGCTGTAGTCCAACACAAACTGGAGGTCTGCAGGTTCTATAACCCTAATCCATATCATATTATGAATGTATTTTATTTAGCAGCTGTGCCAAACAGAAACAGAGCCTGTAAACATTTTTTTAACAGGAAAAAAGGTGCAAAATGTTTCTCTCTATAAATAATAAGGAAGTGTGTGGGGAATATATATACACTATCAAAAACTTTATAACTACAGCAAAATCTATGAGACTCGTGTCTTTAGAAGAGCCAGAGCAATGCTGGGGTAAACTAACTGCCCCACAAGGGACAAATAAAAATGTCTAAAATTCAGTGATTTGGGTGGGGCTTTTGAATATCTCTTTAGCAAACAAAGGGTTACAAGAACAACTTAAATCAGGAGGATATTTTAGTTGTCTCCTGTAGGTGGGGCTTGCATGGGGTGTGCTGGATTGGAAAGAGAGTTGTCCTTAAATAGCTGGAGAATGGGGAGAACAAGCAAGAGATTGGTAGAGTAAAAATGATACCTTTATTGGCTGAGTGGTTCTAGGATACAAGCACAACTTAGGTCTCATCTTCAGGCATACTAAGCATGAAGGTTCAATAGACAAACAATAGAGATTAAACACTTAGGAAGATTATTTTAACATGTAACTTCCACTGACAAGTGAATATTACTTGTCTATAATCAATTCCCTAGGATCCAGTACAGTCTCTTTGTAATGGACTAAAACATACAAACAAGATTTATTACCTTTTTATGCTCCAATGAATTGTAGTCCGACCCTCCAAGCTCCATAAGGGTGCACAACCCATCACTTGCAATGAGTTGTGCAGCCCCCTGGGCAGCCAAAGAGTCCAAAATATGTTTATTGTGTGGGATAATGTGACATCAATTCCTTGTCATGGTTCAGTGATAAACTTGATTATTAATTTATACTCACAGATCTTTCGGGCTCAATGGGGGTTTATGCACTTAGGCATGAAAAATGGTCAAAAAGCAGAGATGACTTCTCCAATGATATCACTTCTCCAGTTATTGGGGCAAATGCACTAAGGTGTGATAAAGAGGTGATAAAGCGGAGATGACCAGTGATATCACTTATCCAAGTCCTGTGTTATTCTATGGAGCCTATACACTAATATCTCTCCAACTTACTCCAATTCCTTTGTCCAAATTACTACTTACTCTTTTGTAAAATGCAAGTAAATTAGTCTGACATGATATATTCTTCATAAAACCATGCTGACTAATAATATTGTTTGTTTTCACATAGTTCTGAATACTGTGGGTTAGTAACTTTTCTAGTATCTTACCCACTATGAAAGTCAAGCTCACTGGTCTATAATTTCCTGAACACTATTTAAATGAAGTTTACATGGACCACTTAGTTTTCTTTTATTGTGTATGCACTGTATGAAATATATTATACTGCAGAAAGATGTGACAGAGAATGACCCTCCAATTCACGTTTTTGATTGGGGTAAATAATACTGACATTTATTTTTCTGAGGTGAAAAGGATCTGTTTACTGTAATGCTGTCCTTTAATTAGGAGAAAATTGTTGCATTGCTAACAGTCTGGCTGCTGACAAGAACATGTTTTGTAACCCACAACTTTACATTGATATATACATCCTTCATTATTCTTCATCTGTGGTACAATACATCATGGGTTCATGTCCTCTCTTCTAAGATTATATATCTGAAATGATAACTCACTTATCTTGCCTTGCTGCACATAACACAAATGATGACTGGACAGTGAGAGATATGTAAAAGAAGAAACTCAAGCTGTGATGAAGAATCTGCAACTTGATGACTCTCCTCTCTGTTTTCTCCATTATACAGGAGAGAAATAAGGTACCAGCACTTAAAACCTTGTAAGGGGATGAAACGAAATGTGATGGAGTGAAAAAAGTATAGGCAATGCAATAAGAACAAAACAACATACAATGAGTGTCTACACTGAAGCTGGTCCACAAGAGGCACCCTGTCAATAAACGTGTCAAGTGTTCAAACTCTTGTTGTATAACTGCAGCTGTTTCTGGAAACTCAGATCAGTGAGTGAGCCAGATGAAGCAGTAAGAGTGGAGTGGGAATCAGCACAACAATAAAATGAGAACACAAACAGTAATAAGATAGTAGTAAGGTAGTAGAACTGTAGTATGTAAAAGTATACAATGGGTTATTTATTACATGAACACTAGATAATTAGGGAATATCTAGAGTAGGAAAGTAGGATATATATAGTACACTTATCTTAAGAAACCAAATGAAAGGAAGGGAAAAAATTATAGTAATCTTACAACACAAAACAATGTTCAAAAACATACACAGTGCTATTGCAAAAGAAATAGTGGATCTGGTACAGCATATCTCTGTCTGTATGAGTGTGGGGAATCTGTTCCTTACAATATCAGGATCTGAGTCTCACACCACCCATGGTACTTTTTGTCAAGCAAACAGATTCTTTATTGTGTTTCTTTTTTACGGTATTTTTTTTCCAATAAATCTATTCTTAATTTATTATGATCATGTGTTCTGTCTTGATTTAAGCAGTCGGGAGCTAGAGGATATTTTTTTTTTCATGTTTCCATTTTTCATTTGTTTTTCATTATTTTTTTATTATTTTTTATTTTTCATACATTGTCTTATTTTATAGAATTATATGACTATACCCACTCAGTTATATTTTTGATATTTTTCATTTGGTGATATATATTGTTGTGTCTGAGATAGTGTGTATACCATGCTTGTGTGTTATAGGGCTGCGTGGAGATTAGAAGATCCAAGCTCAGATTAGAAAGTAATATCTGTGGTCCATTTTGTGGTGGATATCTTTTGGTTGTGGCACCACTGGAGCTTAAAGCAGCAGTGAATCCCCCCCCATATGCTTGTTGTTCTGGGTCTAGTTTGTATAAATGATTGTACCATTTAAGTTCCTGGAATTGTGGAACTTGATACCATTTAGCACCTTCCCCGAATAAAGAATAAGACATGAAGCTGTGATTAAATATGTAAAATTATGACTGTAATTTTATAATACCGATTCTAAGAAATATGGGCTTAATGGTGATTAATTAGAAAATTACAAGCTTTAACATATATTTGTATTATTTTTTCCCCTTTATGATGGTCCTTCAAAATGGCCTGTTTGTGGCTAACTTAAGGACCAGTGATGCCAACTCCTGATCCATGACTCCTTTGAGGATTACTTACTTACTATGCATTTATGTATTTGTTTGACAATGTTTTCTATGATAGCCCTAGTGTATAGTTAAAAGTGAAAAGAAAACAGACATTTCTACATTGATAGAAATAGTGAAATGCATAAAATGCTAAATATTATATCATGATAGATACAACTCCTTTCTAATGCAAAAAATCCAAACTGAATATGCCAAGATTTGAAGAACAGAGCATACTCATCTATGAACACAAATATTTGAAACACTTACCTGTAATTGGCACATTGTAGAAGGTGATGTTGGACCTAATGATGAATGTTGAGTTAAAGGGATAGTAATACTTCATTTTAACTTTATTTTATTTTGTAGGCATTAAAAAAACATGAAGAATGATATAAGTCTTATCTCTCAAACCTTTATGGTTTAAGAGATATTCACAAACAAAGAATCCCCCCACTGTTCAACCAGATCAGAAGGGAGGTGCCCAGGTAGACTGCAGAGAGGGACAATCTTCAATTAAGATAAGGGAAAAAGCTGAAAAACTTGTCAAGGGGGGAAGGGCTTTCATTGTTTTCATACAAAGAAAATTGTCCCCTTCTGTTATCTGTCTGGTCATACAACCAGATTCACATCTGAGAAGAGATGGCTTACACTAGGTAAAAGGGGAGGGAGGGGAAATTTTGCTTGTGAATATCTCATAAACCATAAAGGTTTGAGAGATAAGACTTCTATGATTCTTCATGTTTTTTTAATGCCTACAAAATAAAATAAAGTTAAAACGAAGTGTTACTTTCCCTTTAAAGACATTTCCAAAAAAAGGGCAGAAGCAGGAAGTTGCCTTCTCCATCAATTTGGATATTTCAAGTGGTCATGAATCAATAGCGCACTGATGCTTGTCAACCCTTTGACTGCCAGAGGGGTAGACAATGCATTTCTTTGCAATGCGTTGCCTACCCCTCTGGCAGTCAAAGGGTTAATACAGAGGACATGATGCCAATAGCAAACTGACAGTACCACAGCCTGTAGAAGAAATAAGTCATCAGGGCTTGCATTACATAATATATTTTCCTCAACATATATAATAAAACTGCTCGGCATTTGTATTGTTTTGGGGTATTTAAATGCCATCAGGTTTCCTCTCTGCTTCTTGGTACTATAACTCACATAGATAAGATATTCTTGTTGGTTCTACATTATCATTATCTGTTTAACTTTAAGGTGGGAGGAGAAATAAGCCAAACATCAAAAGCATTCTGTGGAACATTTCACAAAATAACAACAGAATTCCAGAATTCCACTAAGTGTTTCAGAGAAAGGACATGAAAGAAACATTACACAATACAACCCCCTTTAACTGTTCTGCCAAGCCAAAAAAAAAGTGTAAATGTAAGTTAAAAAGATATCCCATATAAAAAGTATGCGTATATAAAATGTATACTCCAGCTGTGCCTTAGGATCAATGAAAACATGCTGCGTATGATTTATACCTTCAATAAAAGTGGAAGACTGGTAGCATAAATCAAAAACTATACATCTCCCCCAAACACAAACACACAGACATACATACAAATACACACATATGGGCATACACATGAACACATATGCACACACACACATGTACACATACACACACATCTATGCACACACGCAGATGCACACAAACACATGCACATATGCATAAAAATACATGTGTACACACATGCCTATATCCACATACGCACACACATACCCATGCACACATATATACATGCACACACCTGCACAAAAACACAAATATGCTCACTCAAAAAACTTATTTATCACAGTCTAGAATATAATCTTTGATTATGTTCTGTCAATGGGATGGATTCTATTTTCAGGAAAAATATTATTGCTGTATTTATTTAAAAATATCTAATAGACTTCTGCACAACAAAAATGTTTAGTAAAATTCGATGTCTGACTTATTTTTTTTTTTTTCGGATCCGACCTGTTCCACTTGGATGAAAGTCGGCAACAGTCCGAATTATTCTGCGCCTTTAAAATATCTTTAAAAATACAATAAAAAAATGAAAGGAACCATTTCCAGGGTCTAAATGAAGGTAGTGGAACAGGGTAAGGTGGACATTTTGCCTTACGGTACTATGGATGAAGCAGATGAAGTATGGATGTAGCTAAATATGAAGGAAGACTGAGGATGACTGGTGTGAGGCAGGCTCAGGGTGACTGGACCACTGGAGATGTAACCAGCAGCACACTGCAGAACACTGGGTCAGGCACGACTCAGTAGAGATACAGCAAACCTTTTTACAAGAGACTACAAAACTGAGGATGACTGGTGCAAGACGGACTCAGGATGACAGCAACACTGGAGATGTAGCCATCAGCAAACTGCAGAACACCAGAGAAGCCACGTCTCATTAGAGATACAGAAACTGAGGATGACGGGTGCGAGGCAGACTCAGGATGACAGCAACACTGGAGGTATAGCCAGCAGCAAACAATGGAGCAGCCAGGACTCAGTAGAACAACCTGTATAGTCGGACAACAATGTAGACTTTAAATTCATCACCAAGTCAGGGGGGTGTCCTCTGCCCAACCTACCACGTTTCTAGAGCTGGGTAAGCTGGAGCGCTCAGCATATTTTGGTACTATGGTACTTTTTTCTTCTAATCTCCATCAAACCTGAGAGCAGGGTAACCCAGCTTTGGCAGGTTGACTTTTAAAAAAGTCATGTGCTCCATGAGCTGGGGGGCCAATTGACAACGCTGGGGGCTAAGTATATTTCCGGTTATGGAAAATACCTGCTCACTCTGGACAGTGGTTGGGGGGCAAGAAAGCAACTCCTGGGCTACCAGGGATAAAGTAGGCCACACAGCCCTCTTGTTATCCCAGAAAGTCAAGGGATCTGTACTTGGGGGCAAAGAAGGTTCTGCAAGGTAAGTCTTAACCTCAAACTCAGCACTTTTTCTACTGATTGGGAGCTGTTTGTTTTGTCCGAAGCATAATCTGTCCATTGCCTCAACATAAAAAGCAGCAGCTGCTCCACCAGATGACATGCTACTGGCGCTGCTACTGAAAGGTCCTGGAAGATCACCACACTCCTCCAGCTCATCTGCGGAATCTTCTCCCACCTCCTGGCACTGCATCCTGTTTTTTCTTTGCCTCTCACGCAACCTCGCTATCAATTGTTCCCTTCAGGCAGTGAGTGAATTGGAACTAAGTGCCATATTGGCTTTGATTTGAGGATCGCAAATTGTGGCAAGCAGTTAGTTCCTTCTTCAGCATCATTAGAAAGGCAGCAACATTGGGAAGTATATTACCCTCAGCACCAGGCAAGCATTCCCTATGGGCAAGGAAATCGTCAATTTTTAAGGAGAGGTGTGTGAGGAGGGGAATGATATCTGCCAAGCTAGCATTCTCTTTGATTAAAATTTCCGTCAAAGCACGGAAAGATGTGAGGACTGTCACTACCTTTTCCATCAGGACCCAGTCAGCCCTGCCCAGTATTCTGTTGCTACCAATGAAATGGTGACATGACATTGCATGAATTGTATTTTTCTGCTTCAGGAAATGCTCCCAACATCTTGTTTTAGGTGGTGCTTTAGGAGGTCTGCCTTTTTCTGTTCCTCCCTGAGGAGCTGGCTATCTTTGATGCTCCAATGGAAGTGGCCAGAAATTTGTTGGCATGACTTCAGAAGCGCTGGCAACCTTCCAGTGTTACAGCCATCCTCGAGAGCAGCCTTCACTACCAGATGCAGGACATGTGCTGAGCAGTGCACACTCACAAATCTGACATCCCGGAGAGCCTTTATCATGTTAGCTGCACTGTCAGTGACCACAAACTCCATTTGTGCCTGTGTGCCTCCCTGCTCCCCTAGCCACTGCGCCACCATGTTCTGCAGTGCTTTGCGAATGTTATCTGAGGTGTGCTGCTGATCCATTACCTCAGCATGGAGGAGGAAAGAGTGGTGCCCTGCCTGCTTAGCAACCGCACCTGAACTTTTTGTTGGTAATTATGTGTCTTGCAACACACCAGGCTGCCCCCAATGTGCCATCAAGAACAGGAAGCCATGCTGGCCATTAGGAGCACTCCATAAGTCAGTGGTAAAATGCACTGACTGGCCACCAGCCTTTCCTAGCAGGTCCTTCAAAAGTCCAACGCATGACTGGTACATTGAGGGCACTATAGTTCTACTAAATGTGGTGCAGGATGGAATTTTATATCGGGGTGTGACAGCCTCCATAAGTTGCTGGAAGGGATCCCCGTCCACCTAATTAAAAGTAGCACCCCCAATGGCTATGAGCTGTGCAATGAGGCGTGTGATTTTTCAGGGAATGCTGTCTGCACATCCCTGTAACGGTTTGTTTGACACACAGACACAGTGGTTTAGGATAAAACACAGTTTTATTGAAATCACAGTAATATAATAACCCTCACTGGTCCTGTAGTATTTAAGCAGAATAATACAGACACACGACAGGTTACATATACACAGGTCCAGTATAACCATAGAGTCTATAACAGCATATACTGACACAGGTCAGGCAGAAACGATGAATTCCCAGGAGAAAGGTACTGCATGGGTTAATGGTCTTCAATGAGCGTAAACAGTACCATGTGAAGAGAGGTCTGTGATGGAGCTCACTCCATATAGAGAGCTCAAGGATACGTAACTCCCAGAAATAGGTTAGCAGAACAAATGTGAACTGCCAGAGTAATATCAGGAATTGAGCAACTTACGACACTGCCGTAGCAGTAATGGAGACCAGGCCACTTGCACTCTGCCGGAGCAGTAACGGAGACAAGACCAATGGCACACTGCCGTAGCAGTAATGGAGACAGGCCTCTTGCACTCTGCAGGAGCAGTAACGGAGACAAGGCCAATGGCACACTGCCGTAACAGTAACGGAGAAAGACACTTGCACTCTGCAGGAGCAGTAACGGAGACAAGGCCAATTGTACACTGCCGTAGCAGTAACGGAGACTAGGCCACTTGCGCTCTGCAGGAGCAGTAACGGAGACAAGGTCAATGGCACACTGCCATAGCAGTAACGGAGACAGACCACTTGCACTCTGCAGGAGCAGCAACGGAGACAAGGCCACTAGCACACTGCCATAGCAGTAACAGAGACAAGGCCAATGGCACACTGCCATAGCAGTAACGGAGATTAGGCCACTTGCGCTCTGCAGGAGCGGTAACGGAGACAAGGCCAACAGCACACTGCCATAGCAGTAATGGAGACTAGGCCACTTGCGCTCTGCAGGAGCAGTAACGGAGACAAGGCTAATGGCACACTGCCGTAGCAGTAACGGAGACTAGGCCACTTGCGCTCTGCAGGAGCAGTAACGGAGACAAGGCCAATGTGTAACGGTTTTCAAGACACTCAGACCAGCCGGTAAAATAAAACACAGTTTTATTACATAAAAAGAAATAGAAAGGAACGCCCTCTACAGGCGACAATAGAAATAGCGAACACAAGCAGAGTTGCTATTACAAGTAAGTAGATGAACACAATGGTAACTATAACATATCACTGGAAGGTACACAGTAGCTAGGCTACTCAAGGGTTAAATACAAAAATAAGTCAGTCTCAGTTGTGGAATTTGGCACGCCCAAGATGGTGATAAAGCTGTTTATGTTAGTGCACAGAAGGCTGAATGCACAGTCAGTACTGCCTTAGACTATAGTGGTGCATAGCCCCCACAGGCGTAGCAATGAAGCTCGCAATATAATAAAGTGCTAGAGTCGGTAGCCCCCACGGGCGTCACTACGGAGACTGCTACAATGCAAGAGCTTGCCAATAGCCCCCATGGGCGTAATAACGGAAACCTGCGATACAGTGATTTGAGCCTATAGCCCCCACGGGCGTATACCGGAGAAACGTGCAAGAGCTTAAGCCAATAGCCCCCACGGGCGTAATACTGAGACTGCTGTAATGCAAGAGATGGCAAATAGCCCCGTGGGCGTACACCGGAGACCAATCTGTGCTGCACGAGTGGTGAGCCAATAGCCCCCAAGGGAGTATACCGGAGACAATCTGCTAGAGCCAATAGCACCACTACCGGACTCGGTAAGTGATACCGACTACTCTGCTAGGTGGAGGACTGAGCTGCCATCCAAATCAAGCGTACAGCGTGGCCAGCTCGGCAGAAGTAGCAGTTAGACAGGAATAGGCTCAGCAATAAACGTAAAGGCTCACAAGTGGTATGCCAGCACTGAACAGGTTAAGCAGCTCGTAGAACTCAAGCTTAGCGAAAATGAGAAATGCTCTGCAAGTATCAGGAAGGCTCAGTACGGAAGCAAAGCTCTGCACACGGTAACGGAGACTCAGCACTGGAGGCACAACACTGAAGGAGTACTGTGGCAAGAGACAATCAGTCCGGTACTCGGCCTTAGCGGAAGACAGAATGTCGCAACGGTGACAGTAGAGCAGGAAGCAGTACACGCAGGTCACCGGAACAAGCCGGTTCTGGTCACGGAGAAGGAAGTCAGCCGGGCTGGATCGGTACACGGAGGTGGTTCTCAGACAAGCCGGATCAGTCACAAGCAGGAACGTCAGCCAGGCTGGGTCGGATCACGGAACAGGAACACAGGAGCGTAGTCAGGACAGGCCAATTTGGTACACAGGAATCAGGATCAACTGAAGACAGCAACAGCAACACTGGCTCAGGAACACCACGAAAGGGCAAGTGACAGGTGTCAATGGCTGGGTATAAAAAGGTCACCGGGGGCGGGCCAAACCTCCTCAGCCAATAGGAGAGCACCACAAGTGAGAGTGACAGAAAGGGATCACGGGCACCGTGATACAATGGCACACTGCTGTAGCAGTAACGGAGACTAGACCACTTGCGCTCTGCAGGAGCAGTAACGGAAACAAGGCCAATGGCACACTGCCGTAGAAGTAACGGAGACTAGGCCACTTGCACTCTGCAGGAGCAGTACGGAGACACAACTGTAAACTGCCGTGACCGGACTAACTGGGCAACTGAGCAACTCGCCCTGAGGTTGTAACCAACCGGAAGCGTCACAAAATGCCTGATGGATAGGAATGTTGCCAAGGCAACACACAGCCAGAGCAGGAACGTCAACCAATCTGAGTCGAATCATGGAGCAGAAACATCAACCAGGCCGGGTCGAATCACGGAGCAGGAACGTCAGCCCAGCCGGGTCGGTACACAGGAGCAGGAACGTCAGCCAAGCTGGGTCGTTACACAGGAGCAGGCGCAGAAGAATGGTCAGGCAAACCGGGTCGGTACACATGCAGGAGACGAGATGCAGAGTAGTCAGGCAGGCCAAGTTGGTACACTGGGAAACACTGAGCAGAAAAAAGCACTGGTACAGGAACACCACAAAAGGGCACCAGAGGGTGCCAGAGCCCAATATATAAAGGCCATACTGGGTGGGACAAACACAGAATAGCCAATGGGAGCAAAGCACAGTGTAGACTGACAGAAAGTAGCAAGGGGAGCACGGGGACCATGATATTCCCCTTTGAATGAAACCCAACAAAATCTTCCAGTGTGGCCTGTATTGATTTTGGGATGGGATGTGACTGTGTGCTCTTAGGACCAGATGTGGCATGATCCCCCTGCCCTTTCTCCTGCCTACTGGTGGTGAGTGTGACACTGATATATGCAGTAGTGCCACTTTCTGCACTAATCATCACTGACTTGTGGTAGTTGTTCAGGTGTCGGTTCATTCCAGAGGTGGTAAAAAAACCCAACTCCCTCCCACGGCTGACTTCCCTGCCACACAGTTTGCATTTTGCTAGCCGGCTATCACCAAGTACCACAAATTGGTCCCACGTTTTGGAGCGACAGATGACTCTAGAAGGTGGTGGAGAAGAAGAAACTGAGGTGACACTTTCTTGATCTTCACATGCTGGATCAACCTCACTTTGCTTTTTCTTTCTAAAACCGTTACAGGGGTACCAGTAGACCTAAAGATGGCAGCAGGGATGTTGGGACTGGGATCGGAGGAGGATAGTGGAGTAACAGTGGTACTGGTGGCGATGACACAAGCAGCTACTACCTGGCTGGGAGACTCAAATGGTACTGGAGAGGCATGTGTTGAGTTGGCAATAAATGGAGAAACAGGAGGAATACTATGGGAAGCAGGGGAAAAATTAAGCTCAGGGGAAAAATCAAGGTCAGTGGAAAAATCAAGGTCGGGGACAAAGCAAGCTTAAGGGGAACTACCACCCCGCAATAAGTTCACATTAATCAATTCTTCAAAAGGGACTGACAGCGCAGGCGCACCGACATCACTATGATGAGATGTCCGTGCTTCCTGCTATTGTGAGCCTCCAAAAAATTGGAATATCTTTGAAACCAGGTAATATTTCTGGCGACTAGCGCTACTAAGCAGCTAGTCGCCAGATGAAGAATTGATTAATGTGAACTTATTGCGGGGTGGTAGTTCCCCTTTAGGAGGTCTTGATCCCTCAGATTCTTCTTCTACCTCTTGTAATTTTTGACAGGAAGAAAACTCTTTATCAGCAGCAGATTTTGTGGAAACCTGCTCAATTCCCTCTTCTGCCTGTTGACTACCAGGAAATGGTAAACTATCTCCCTCAATCACATTTTCTGGAGTGGATATGCTCTCAGTGGCAGTGACAGATTTGGCAGGAAAAATGTTATCCAATTACTACAATCATTTCTGTTTGGGCTGCTTACACGAACGTTCGGTATAAAATCCCGTGTTAATACTCCTCACAGTGTCCGACCAGTAGTGTTACACACGATAGGTGTCCCCAGGTTTATAGAAGTGGGTGTAGCAGAGGTGGTGACTAAACTGGCAGTGGCACTAGTCATTGTGCAGGTGGTTCTGGGGGGATCATCATCACGAAACAGCTGATGAGACACAGGTGATGGCTGCTTCGTGGTCTCAGAGGAGGACCTGGACCTCTCTACCCTGCTAGTAGAGGTAGAACAACCTGCAGTTCCTTTTTTCTTTCTAGTTTTTGGCTTGGAGTGCTGCTGCTGAGTCTGACTAGTACTACTCAAAGTACTCTTCTTTGCCCCTGCTGCTGCTAGCTCTGCTTGAAAGCAACATCACTGTGGTGGTGTTTGTGGTTGCTGGGTCACTGGAGCTGCTACCAGGACAAGGAACATCATGTTGTTCACTAGGACTCAAATCCATGACAGATAGTTAGGTAGTAAACTATAATAGTTTTGAAATTTAAAAACCTGGCCACACGACAACTGTGAGGCTGGCTGTGTCACTCTGAATATTATTCAAACAACTTCCTACTAGTTTAGAATTTGTAATATTTAACACAGGAACAAAGGTGACTCCCTTGAGGTGGTAATAAGGTACTAGGCCTGCTTGCAGAACTATGAGACTGGCTGAAGTGTCACTCTGAAAATTATTCAAACAAAGCCCTAATATTACTTTTAATATTTTACACACGAACAAAGGTGACTTTCCCTTGTGGACATAAAAAGGTACTAGGCCTGCCTATAGAACTGTGAGACTGACTGATGTGTCACTCTGAAAATTATTCAAATTCCTACTATTATTTTTAATGTTAAACACAGAAACAAAGGTGACTTTCTCTTGTGGTAGTAATAAGGTACTAGGCCTGCCTGCAGAACTGTGAGACTGGCTGATGTGTCACTCTGAAAATTATTCAAACAAATCCCTAATATATTATAATAATAACTAGTTGAACAGCCCGTTACACGGGCCGCAGTGCCACTGCCACCTGGTTGCGGGGCAGTCAAGCACAGTAGAGACTGCCAGCGCCACGGCTGATACAGAGCTGGATGCTCCCTCGGAGCGCCCAGCTCTGTATCAGCCACGGTGCGGGCAGTCTCTACTGCGCATGACTGCAGCAGGCGCAGCAGTGTGTACTGCGCATGTCACGGCGTTACACACGAATTAGCGAATTATTATATAGGATATTATATCCCTTAATTTTTTGTACAGGAACAAAGATGACTCTCCCTTGCAGTGGCAATAAGGCACTAATGCTGCCTGCCTGCCTATGTCTAACGCTGCCTGTCTACACAACAACTGGACACTCTCTATCAGCTTCTTCTGTCTCTGAGCTCCAACAACACAATGAGGAAATGCAGGCTGTCTGCCTGGGTGTCTGTGTCATTAGTCCAACCCCCATCATGAAACAAAGAAGCCAATTGGAATAGAGACAAAGTGGGAAAGTAGCGCCTGAAATGGAGAAGCTAATTGGACTAGAGACATGGAGGGAATGTATGGAGGGAAAGTAATCTAGCACAGGTAGTAGTCGATTAATTTCCAAAAATTTCAATCACATTCGTGCCAGGGTTAGTTGAATTCCTATTTTTTTTGGCGAACAACCCTTGCCTGTCGGAAGGTCAGATGTTGCCATATGACCCCATTTTTGTTGAATTCTGAATGTTTGTTTGGGGATAAAACGTGATAAATATATTAGCTATAATAGCATCAAACCCAGTGAGCGATAACAAATCGCAAAACCCCTTCAATGGTTCATAAGCATGGGAGACCTTTCTATCATTCAAGTGGTTAACTCTTTGAGTGCCAGAGTGGTATGCAACGCATTGCTTTGCAATGAGCTGCGTACCCCTCTGCACTGAAAGGTTAAAGCAAAGGCCAACACAATGTGATATGCCACATCTTTGTAAATATGGTAAAACTATTGCCCCAGCAGTCTTTCCTTCCAATAATCTGCTTATGACGTGCATTCTCATGCTAATACATGTAATTTTGAGCAACAGTATATGAAGCTCAGTATTTCAAACCAGCAAATATTTGCAAACAGGTATTAATGTTCACAATGTATTGAGGGCTTCTCTAGCATTCAAGGAGTTAAAAGTCCCATTTAAATCAATGGAAAGGTTAGCAATGTCTGTTTTTTTCCACTATGGAGCAATTGGTTTGCCCCAGAATTGCTCCACTTTTGTGTTTACACATAAGGTCCTAGGTCTCTAGGATCCCACTTCAATATTGACCTAATCCTTTATATTGTTTTGTTTTATTAATTATGCTATTTTTCACTTTCAAACAACAGCACCCACTGGACTCAAATATTATAGCCAATAACAGAAAACAGAAACAGAACAATAACAGAAAATATGCTCATTACTCTGTTTGTTTAGTTCAATGTTCTGTACACTGATAATACAGTAAAGCAAATACACATACAAAGTAAATATGATGAATGATCACTAGGATCTCAACCTTCCTTCCTCTTTCCTTCTATGTTTTATGAAAATGTGAATCTAACAAAATGGGGATACACAATCTATCTATGCATTCTAGAACTTTAAATTTACTTTTTGATATTCTACATAATCTTATTCAGTTGTGTTGCATAGTGTTAGAATGTACTGTATACAATATTAAAAACAAAATGTTTGCCTTCTTAAGTTTCGCTAAGATATTTTCAAAACCTGCAATCACAGAAAAAAACATTACTTTTGCACTTTATATGAGACTCAAATGACAAAAGCTTTATTATGAATAACATTCAAGATATTTGTCAAAACATTTGAATCCCTTCATATTTGGTGAGTTTGGTTTTGTGTGAAGATATAAGATCTTGCTTAAAAAATTCACATGTAAAATAAAAATCATATAAATAAAACACAAGAGAAATCAATTTAGAATTCTACATACATATTACTCATGGGAATGACATACATATATACATTATAGAAAGGAATATTTAGATCAAGTTGTAATCAGGAAAAGGAGAGGAGGAGTGCCCCAATAAGGAAGATATTTACAATGTCTATTGGCTTATAAACATGTGTTTACACAGTGAAATGCTTTTTCTTGGTCAGATGAAGATCTTCATTTTAAGTCCAATATGATACACATTTTTGATAGAATTAGTTCTGGATAAAATCAGATTAATTGTAGTTGGTGATGCATATTACTAGACTAAATTGTTAGTTCACCATAAAGTACAAAGCAATATACTAGAGACCTCTTTGGCATTCAAGGGGTTAAAACACGTGGAGGAACAATGCACTGTAAGAAGAACTATAAAATTATAATTGATTATGTACTTAAATATCATTAGTATGGTAACTTGTTTCCCTGGCTCATGTCACAATTTTCATAGACTTTATTAATTGGGAATAAATGCAATTTTTTAACTGATAGTTATGTGGCTGTTGGACAATTTTTAACTTGTTTCTTCATTGCAAATTATCATTCATCATTTTGACACACTTTTGTTGCATGAAGGACTGACAGCATTTCTATGCGTTTTGTGACACACAAGGTTAATATTGTTCTTCTACTTTGTACTGCTATCCCACACTTACTAAGTTCTTAGAAAGAAGCTAAAACCTGCACAAATATAATGCAAAAATACACCTATGGAACAGTAAACTTGCCAAAATGTTGGCAGTTGACATGCTGCCCTTTTCTTTTGCTGAAAACAAAGGCTTTAAAGAACTGATGCCATGTGTTGCAACCCTGCTGGAATATCCCAAGCAGCTGTTATTTTCTAAGGATGTTTGTGCCAGTGTTACATAAGCAGGAAGTTAGTGTTGTGGGAAAAGGACAAAGGCATTCAGCCTGCTAACAACCTTTTCAAGGCATATGTTGCTGTAGGACTCACAACTTTGAATTTTAGCTATTTATTTCTCCACTTCAGCCCTCAGAAGAAGTAATATTGTGGTGGGAAAGCTTGCAGTCATAGGAAACGTAGGTATAAAATGTATTGGCCGTGGAGAAAAAGGAGAAAACGTGTGTGAAAAATCATTGTTTTTTACAGAAAAGTAATGCAGGAAATGTTTCTGACTTTTCGCTCATCCCTAGCTACCAGTGCAGTGCACAAGACTGGCAAGTCAGTGTATATGATTCTGTGGCCAGCAGTGCAATGGGACAAGGCTGGGTAGTTAGTATGTGTAGCCTGTGCTATCATTGGACAAGGCTGAGATGAGGGGCAATGAGAGACTCTCCAGCTGTTTTCAGACTAGAGTATCCAGTAAATGTTTCTATATCTACCAGTGATTTTGGACAAGGCTTGGGGTATGTATGTGGTTTCATGACTACCAGTGCAGTGGAACAAAACTTAGGGGCCATATGGCTACCAATGCAGTGGGACATGGTTAGGGAGTAAGTTTGTTTGTTCTATAACTATGGTGGGACATAGCAGGGGGTCAGTATGTGTGGTTCTGTGGCTACCAGGATAGTGTATGTGTGTGTGTGTGTGTGTGTGTGGGGGGGGGGGGGGGTTCACAGTAGGAAATAAAAACAGAAAATCTGCACTTTTTACTGAAATGTTCCGCTTGGAGGGAACTGTCATTTCTCACCTGATTTTACTTCTGAGGCAAAAACATTTTGTCATTCCCTAGCTGAAATTTGTGTGTGCCTTAATCCAATAAAAGACAAATCTTCCTGAGAGAACTTAAAGTTTACAAATAATTTAATAATGAAGAACAATCTAAGCAATATATTTATTTAGAAAATGTTTTATCAGGACGAATACATTGAAATTTCTCTTATTTTCAGGTATGTCCTAGATCTCTTTTCCAGTAAGAAATTGCATATTTATACAAAATAGAAAAACAATATATACCCACACATACCTATACACATAAACATACACTAAATCAATTATATACAGTTACATGTTGTCTTTAGATACAAAGAAGCAGTTATTTTTTAGTAATTTTAGAAAGGGAAAATATATGATTTTTTCGGGTAAGTTATACTAGTCTTTAAGAACTCTGAAGAAGGCAGAACTACTGTCTTCTTTGTTGTATACTGGGATACTCATTGAATTGTTAGAGTGGAGTTTATAATACTTATGGAAAAATGGAATGAACATAATGCTCAAGTAGTCTTGTAGCTTCCTAGTTAAGTGTTTGTAAACTATGCGAGAAAGGTGAAGGGTTTGTTCTTTAAACATATCAAACTGATAAATAGTGTAATTACGCAATTACAATTGTGTATGATTTGCACCTAGTTATTAACCCCTTAATGATGAGTGACATGCCAGGACTTTAATCCCTTAAGGACCGATGACGTGCCAGGACCATCACCAATAAACTTGTATGAAAGACTGGTCATGGTCCTGGCACGTTACATATTTTGTACTTACAGAACTCCTACGGTCTGAAATTGACTTCTCCAAGACCAGATCGGTCTCTCTCAGCCCCCTGTTCAGCTTGCTGATACACTTCAGTCATGTGTGCCGGCGTGCTGGCCAAGGTAAAAGTGGTCCTTAAGGGAAATTCATTTCTCGGACCACTCATCGGTAAGAGTTAAGGATAGGTGACTGTCCTGACATGTCACAGGGAAAAATATTGCAGTGTGTCTCAGGGCAAGCTGTGATCATGCCAGGGAGGCTGCAACTGACTGATCCAGTACCGGCACAGTCAGTTACCACCTTTCCCCAGTGGCTCCACACATGTGATTGCCAAGGCCAGATTGGTCTCTCTCAGCCCCCCGTTCAGCTTGCTGATACACGTCATCAGTCATGTGTGCCGGAGTGCTAACCAAGATCAAAGTGGTCCTTAAGGGAAATTCATTTCCCAGACCACTTATCGTTAAGAGGTAAGGATGGGTGACTGTCCTGACATGTCACAGAAAAAAATATTGTAGTGTGCCTCAGGGCAAGCTGTGATCATGCCAGGGAGGCTGCAACTGACTGAGCCAGTACTGGAGCACACAAATGTGATTGCCGATACAGTGATCACATGTGCCGGTTAAGCCACATGATAAAGTCAATGTAACTATACAATGCCTTTGTCACTATTCTCTGCCTCCCTCTTCCTATATGTGATGGAAGAGAGAAGCAGAGAACAGAGCTCCCAGTACCTCAAATGGCCAAAAATGAGGCACTTTCAAGGTACTGGGAATAGGACTGGCGGGGGAGGGAACTTAATAAAGAAAAAACATTTTGACCACTCACTGAATAAATTATTTAGAGGAAGATTTTATTTTATTTACACAGACTAACTTATACACACATATACTGAAGTTTAAACAAACATTAATGTGAATCATATTACTGTTCAGCACCAGGGTGGAAAAGAGGGACATAAGGATTTTCATCTCAGAGGAATAGTACCCCACTAAAAAGGGACACTTGTTAAAATGTTAAAAGTAAATCAAATGAGCACAAATTATCACAGGAAAACCTATAAAAATATTTAGTTTTTTTCCAATTTTTCCACTTTTTTTATTATTGTCAAATAATTGTCAAAAGAAAGCCCTACTGTATATAATTTTTGTGGGTGGACTAAATTAATTAGAGGGAAAATATGGTTTAACAAAGGTATGCTAAGAAGTAGGGATGGGAGAAAAGTCCTGTTTTTTTTCATGTGGGAAATTTCGTATTCTTTTTCGGTGGGAAATATTGTCCATGCAGAAAACCGGAGATTTCCCTCCTATTCAATAAGAGAACAGAAAATCTTGTAAAATGGTTCCATTTCCTGCCTTCTTATTCAGTGGGGTGAAACTTCCCGCCCATATACTAACGAAACAAATAATTTCCTGCACTGTAGCGTAGTGTATTTTAGGAGAAAAGCAGAGTGTAAGGTGACAGAGAAAGAGAGAGAGAAATAAACCAAATATAAAAAATAAAGTGGTCATTAGTGGTTCATAATGCTGGCTGACATTATGACCACACCAAAAACTATGGAGAAGATAGATGGATCATTAGCAGGGAAGGGCGAAAAGTTCTGTTTTGTTCCTGTGGGAATTTTCATGGAAAAAATGGTTTTCCTCTTTCCTGCAGGAAATTTTGGCCATAGAGAAACCCATAGATTTTCCTGTGTTTTGCTAAGACCACAGAATTGGAAGAATGTTTCCAATTCCCGTCTATGTTATTTGATGGGGCAAAACTTCCCACCCATATACTAAATAAACCCCTGAGTTGTGTTGTGTATTTTAGGAGTAACATAGACTGAAAGGAGACAGATTGAGAGAGAGAAAAAAAATAATATATTTAAATGAAATATTAAAAAAATGAATACACTGGTTACTTAATGGTCCATAGTGCTAGCTGACACTATGTCCAGCACCACTGTTGTAAAAAAAAGAGAAGCTGGATGAACCCTGAGGCTAGGGACTCTGTGGAGGAGAAGGAGGAATTCACTAACGCTAGTGGTGGTACCAAGAGTGCTAAAGGGACTGGGAGCCAGATTCAATGATGCAGAGTCTCCCAAAATCATCCCTTGCTATCTGGGGGCAAATCTGAAGATGGCAGAACTGGGTAGCTCTATGGGCAGCACAGGTCAGCTACCTGTAACTGCTGATACTGCTACCAATGGGCCTACTTCTGAGGAGGCAGACCACATTGCAAAAAGACCTGATGGTATATGGACCAAATATATATATATATATATATATATATATATATTATTCATACTGCAAATATTATAATTATTACCTTTGAGTCTACTGTAAGCTATCATAGCAGTGGTCCCCACAGTGGTAGATGGCATCAACCCTTCACATCCCTCCTTGTCATTCTCCTCATCCGCTATGCTGCTGTTCATAATACATGTTCCCTGGCTTTCCCTGTCATGTGTGGCTTCATCCAGTTCTGCTACCTGATACTCAGATGGTGTTAGATGTTGGTTCTTTTTTAAAAATGTTAGTCTCCCAACACTGTTGCTTGATAGCCAAGTCCTGTGGCCATTTACAACCAGGCTGTCCAAGTTCAGTCCTCAATGGCCACCAATAGGCCAGGATTTAAGGATTTCCTTGATTAAGCATAGGTGAGTTAATCAGTGGCTTATTCATTTTGACTTACTGACCTGTGCTTAACCAGGTAAATCCTTAAATCCTTAAGGACTGAACTTGGACAGCCCTGAGCTACCCATTGCACTGAGAACCCGCTCATACTCCATTCTTGCTGGTGGGAAGGGTGTCCTAAGCTGTTAAGGTCAGTGCTGGCCACAAACATACACATTGTTTTGTTTGCCTGTAGTCCATGGGGTCATAATTTATGACAAAACTATCCTGCAAGTATGCTGAAACCATATCACATGTAGTAGGACCACTCCCAGGAGCAGCTTGTTATTCCTGTGTATCAGTTTCAACCCATATTCAGGTAAAAAGTCCCACAGAGATGTGCCTCCACCACTGCCACCACACATGTTTGATAGCAACCCCATGAATCACTTTTTATGATGATGACATGTTCAGAAATATGTTGTGAATGGGATGTTCTGGTTGATGTTCTTGCTGATCCTGCTGCTGTTGGCATAAACCCTTTGATGCCTTTTTTTTCAATATGCTGTCTAGCAGTTCTTTTATCCCCAACTTTCTCTCTCTCATCCTCCACTATGCAACCCTCCACTTGATCTATAAGCATACCTTTATACTCCTTGACAGAATCCGAGTCCTCAGAAAGATGCTGCTGATCATCGTGACTCCTTGTTGTGACAAACTGATCACATGTTGGCAGAAGTTCTGAAATTTTGTGTTTAATGCGGGGGTCCGGCAAATTGGCAAGAACATATTCCTCTTAATTTTAATAGACACTATGCAAGGATCTTGTTCAAAGCACACTAACACATCCTTGACCAGCTAGTGCATGTCTGTGTTGTCATTATGGTAAGATTCCTCAGCCATGCTCCTCAGTTTTTTTCCTGCAGTAAAATTCACTAATTCTTACTCCTATGTGACTAAACATCATGTTTGCCTCCTGAAAAGGTTTCAGCTGTTCAAATACATTGCACAATAGTTGCCATTGTCCAGGTGACAAAGAGGTTTCCTTCAAAGTCTTCCAGTTTTGCATTGTGGTCTCACTAAAGGCCTTATTTTGCTTGTACTAAAGCTCTAACGTGTACAGTGTGGAATTCCACCTGATAGGGACCTCCATTTTCAGCTGGTGATGGTGCTGGTTGTTACCCTTTTGTATGGAGTATAATATGTTGAGTGCACTGTAAGAGTGACTAAAATGATTTTGTAGACAATATTCAGCATCTCACTGATTACTTTGGATTCTGCTAAGAATCTGGTTGCAACTAAATTTAGCACATGGGCAAAGCAGGGTACATGCACCATATAACCTATTCTCAATGCAGCTATTATGTTGGAGCCACTATTAGCAGATACAGCACCAGCTTTCAAGGAGTGGATTACAAGCCATTCCTCTATCACCTGCTCTAGTTTACTTAATGAATCTATGGCTTTGTGAAGCTGTCTCTCAAAACTCTGCATGCAAAGGTGGCGTGCCAATGGTATGGGATATCCTGCCGCTATATTTTAATCATTATGCCAGAATCAGAAGAAAGATTACTGGCTGTCACCTGATGCTGTAAGCTGGTGTTGCCCACTTGTGGTGGAAGAGAAACCCAGCGAGCAGTCACAGACATACAGTCTGTGCTCTGCCCACTTGCCCACTCAGTAAGTGTGGGTTTGCAGTACATAGCAGAAGAACCCATGACTAGAGGAGGCGTTGGAGGTGGATGCAGCATGTGCAGGCAGTTTATTAGGCATGGGTGAAAATTTTCTCCTCAAACCAAAACTGGTGATCAATGACTCTGATCAGTGAATAATTTCTAGAGAAAAGTGTATTTTTTCCACTTTTTTCATTTAGCTCATTGTACTGAAATCCATGGGAAACTGAATTTACACCCAATACATAGAACATTTTATTTCCAAAGGCATAGTATAAAAGGGGTATGGTGGTATTTTTTGAGGGGGTTGTTGACTGGGATTGGGGGGGGACAGTTAATAAAAATTAAAAAAAAAAAAAAATGGTATAAAAGGGGTATGAGGAGGATGCCTGTGTTGGTGGGTGGAGTCTTGGGAAAGAATCAGATGATCATGGAATTTGTTTTTGGGGAGGGGGGGTTTGTTGACTGGAATTGAGGGGAGACAGTTAATTAAAAAAATTATTAAATGAAATAAGAAATTGATACATAACATGACAGAGACAGGGACGCCCTGATGTAAGCTGTGACTGGGGCAGACTGATACTTGACAGAATAAAGTGCTTTGTAGAATATAATTTGTAGGAATTGTTGTTAGAGACCAAAGCCCTGTGGAAACATTGATTTGTAGTACTTAGACTTATTAGCAGCACAAGAAGTGAGGAAACATTGATTTGTTGTAGTACTTAGACTTGTGTTAGGGCCAAGTCCTTATTAGTAGGGTTGGGTGAAAACTTTTGCCTCAAACCAAAATCGGTGAGAAATGTCACTTTCCGCTTTGCAAATAATTTCTCACAAAAAGTGCTGTTATACCGCTTTTTCACCTAGCTCATTGCATGGAAATCAATGAGAAGAAAAAATTGTCCCCACCACATTAATGTTTCTCTACTTTTCCACAACCATATAAAAGGGTGTCAGGCTCTCACAGCCTGACATTCTTTGTGAGAGGAGAAAGCAGCACATTTTTGAGCTAGAGAAGATAGGCAAATAAAGGGGAATTGAAGCTTAGTTTAGGGAGTATTTTAGGTAGAACATTTGTTCTCTGTATCAGAGGAGTCTAGGGGCACTCTGGGTGAGAAGAAGAGAGGAAGGTTGACCCCAAATACCCCAAATCTTCGGTGTCACTGGCAAGACACATGCAGCTGGTTCCAAATTGCTTGCTGATTTTGCTTTTATTGTCTCTGCATTGGGGAAGTCTGGGGAAAGAAGTTGTTGATTTTGTTTTTCAGTTAATTTTTTTTTTTTTTTGATTCACTGTAATAAGATAGGATGGACAACTTACTTACTTTACAACTAGGGATGAGCGAGCACCCCGATGCTCGGGTGCTCGGGTGCTCTGACCGAGCACCCCCTGATGCTCGAGTGCTCGGCCGAGCACCCGAGCCCCATTCAAATGAATGGGAGCACTCGAGCATTAAACCAGGCACCCCCTGCTCTGATGAGCGGAGGGTGCCTGGTCAATGTCCCCCTTCATCTCCGCTATGCCCCTCTTCCACAATGTCCCCCTTCATCTCCTATGCCATAGCGGAGATGAAGGGGGACATTGTGGAAGAGGGGCATAGCGGAGATGAAGGGGGACATTGTGGAAGAGGGGCATAGAGTCTATGCCCCTCTTCCACAATGTCCCCCTTCATCTCCGCTATGCCCCTCTTCCACAATGTCCCCCTTCATCTCCTCTATGGCATAGGAGATGAAGGGGGACATTGTGGAAGAGGGGCATAGCGGAGATGAAGGGGCACATTGTGGAAGACGGGCATAGCGGAGATGAAGGGGGACATTGTGGAAGAGGGGCATAGAGTCTATGCCCCTCTTCCACAATGTCCCCCTTCATCTCCGCAATGCCCCCTTCATCTCCGCAATGCCCCCGTACCTCCATTCCCTGGTGGTCCAGCGGAGCGTCTTCGGATCTGTGCCTCTTCCGGCACAGATCCTCTTCACCCGAACATGTCGGGCGAGCACATGGCGGTACTCGTACGAGTACCGCCATGTGCCGAGCAGAGGGATGCTCGAGCCGATCCGAGCATCGGCCGAGCACGCTCGCTCAACACTATTTACAACTTATTTTGAAAATACATTTCCTACAAGAACTTTGCCATTTTTTGACTGAGATTTCTATGACTTCAAGATTTCCTGCTGCAATATTACTTCTTCTGAGGGCTGAATGGAGAAATAAATAGCTGAAAGTAAAAGTTGTGAGTCCTATAGCAACATATGCCTTGAAAAAATTGTTAGCAGGCCGAGTGCATTTGTCCTTTGCCCACAACACTAATTTCCTTAGTAACATTGACACAGCCATCCTTGAAAAATAACTGCAGCTGGGGATATTCAAGCAGGGTGCAACATATGACATCAGTTCTTCTTTTTCAACAAAAGAAAAAGGCATCATGTCAACCTTCAACATTTTGGCAAGTTTACTATTCACCAGGCATGTCACATAAAACAAAGAAAAAGAAACAGGGAGTGCCCAATAGTGTAAGTCAATTTAAATAAATATATATAAGTAATACTACTCACAATTTAACAGTGTCAGTCTGATGTTATCAGCAGTCTGACTACTGAGCAAATGGAGAAAATTGTACCTGCCTCCATTCAGGTATACGATCACTCAAGTGGAAATCCTTCCTGTCAGTGGTGCTAATGGTGCAGGAACCAGCAGGACAAACAACCAGAAATGTATCGTCTTATAAAAATACAATATATTTATTAAAACGAAGAGTATCGTGTACCTAATACAAAAAGGGCTATATCAAACTGATATTGTTAAATTGTGAGTAGTATTGTTTGATTATTTAAGTTGGATTACACTATTGGGCGCTCCCTGTTTTTTTCCTTTATTTTATGTCACAAATGTTAATGCTGCTGAGGAGAGAGTGTTAAAGGGATAGCAGCCAAGAATTTATCATTGGATACAATTTGACTGGGTACAGTTATTTTCCCAGATGTCTGATTAGCTGGTTCTGGTATAAGCCAAGGTCAAGCAACTCATTTTGTGAGTAGGCACTCAGGGTGTTGGTGGAGGTCCAAAATAGTATCCTGTTGGTCTGTACAGCAGCTCTCCCTACTTTGTCTCCTTTCTTGTGTTTCTGCAGTATTGAACAGGCATATGTTTTTCAAGTGTGGAACTGCAGTACATAGTTGAAGAACTGTGTAACTTTATTGCTTTAACAACGTGACTTGTGGAGGTGGTAGTGGTACTGGCAGTATGTGTAGGCACTCTATGGCTGATATTCACTAAAGGTTGAAGAGGGCTCAAAATGTTGATGTCCTGTTGGAGCAGAGTCGAAGGCACATGGCCAGTATGCACGAAAGTGTCTTCGACATCAGATCCCCATCAGTCTGACAAAAATCTGTCCACATCGATATCCATCAGACATGCATTCATCAGGTTTATGAATTTTCACTCATCCTATCGACAATGGCCTATTTCCATATGGAAATTAGGCATAATGACTCATTTACATGTGGAAATAAAGGATAATGATCATATTCAAGGGGGAATGTTCATATGTTAATGTGGCACTTCACCACATTCACTAAACTCCAACAGCAGCCTACCTGAGTCTGTCGTTGTTGGCATCTCCCTGTACTTTCCTATGCAGTAACAGCCCTCAATCAATTAGTAGCATATCCAACACATCATGCCCCTTTTATTCGCCATAGGCTGCCCCCCCCTTAAAATCCGACACATCTTGCCCCTTCCATGCAACATATGCTACCACTCCCTGCAAATCTGACACATCATGACACTTTTATTTGCCATATGCTGCCTCCTCCTGTAAAGTCTGACACATCATGCCCTTTCCACGTGACATATGCTGTCGTCATACAGCTAACCCTTTGAGTGCCAGATGGGCATGTACCGCATTGAACTCGACTTAATGAGCAAATGAACTCAACCTGCTTTTTGTGAATGACCAGGTTGAGTAGGAGTCCTGCTCAATGTAATCATTGATAGAAAGCAGCCTGCTGGAGTAGGAGCTAGAATAAAGCAGTAATTGCCTTCTTGGTCATCCCATTGATCAACTATCCTATTGGATAGGTGATCAATGCTAGGGAGGCATCAGGAGGGGTCTCGATTGCCCCCCACAAGTTCCGATTTTATTGTTCAAATAAAAAAACTGCAATTACACAAATATTAACCCTTTAAGTGCCAATGGGGTATGCAATGCACTGCAAACCAATGTGTTATGCACTCCTTTGGCACTCAAAGGATTAACCATGTGAAAGGCAGCATATGTCACCTGGAAGGGGCATGATGTGTCAGATTTGCATGGGAAGGCAGCATATGTCGTATGGAAGGAGCATAATGTGTCATATTTGCATCATATGCCAAATTTTAACTGTGGGGCAGCATATTGAATATAAGTATTGTGGGGGAACATCACCATTGTGTGTTAGCCCAACATACACTAACACCCCCAAACCTTCTTCCCTTTCCCAGGCAGTGCCCATGAGGATTTGTGGCTAGCAGTAGGCAAGGGGAAAAGACTGGAGAGGGTCAGACAGTGTACATTGGGTTCTATAGCCACCAGTGGGCATTGGAACAAGGCTGGGAGGTATGTGGTAGTCACAAATCCCCATGGAAGCTGCCTATGCCCCAGCCTTGTTCCCTTGGGAGTGCACAACGTGTATAATATAAGATACAGAGCTAAGGGCATAACTGTGTAGTGCTTGGTGTACTTTTTAAACATTTAAGTGTCATAGGGGTGAGCAACGCACATCCTTATGGCACTCAAAGGGATACGGGAGTGATGCTGTCCAGGGTACTGAAAGTATTATCTTCTCTCCCTTACTGGCCAAATGGGGCAGTGTCACGGTTTGTTTGACTCACAGACACAGAGTTAAGATAAAAACACAGCTTTATTGAAAAAAATAATAAAGAACCCTCACAGGTCCTGAACATCACACATATATTACAGACACACGACAGGTTCAAGTAATATAGCATACAATGTATACATATATAGGCTCTACCAGCCTCACCAAAATACCGGGTAAGGCAGTCTAGAAGATGGTACAATAGGACAGAGGAGGCTCTACCGGCCTTACCAATATACCGGGCAAGGCAGCCTAAACTGGTACAGCAAGGAACTGAGGAGGCTCTAATGGCCTTACCAAAATACCGGGTAAGGCAGCCTAATCTGGTACAACAAGGAACTGAGGAGGCTCTACCGGCCTTACCAAAATACCGGGTCAGGCATCCTATGACTGGTGCGACACAGTGTAGCGGAGGCTCTACCGGTGCTATAACGGCGGTAGCAAAGCAGCCGGTTAGATGGAGTGGAGCAACCAACTACTGTATACCAGCGCATTCACGGAGGCAACACATGTGACTGGAGGTTCAGAGTGGAGCGAACCAGTATCATAAACTGAGCAACACGGAGGCCCTACCGGTGCTATAATGGAGGCAGCACTAGCAACCGGTGTCAGAGTGGAGTAAACCAATTACTGTATACCAGCGCAATCACGGAGGCAACACTTGCGACTGGAAGGACAGAGTGGCGTGAACCAGTACCACGTACTGGACAAACACGAAGGCCCTACCGGTGCTATAATGGAGGCAGCACTATCAACCAGTGACTGAGTGGAGCAAACCAACTACTGAATACCAGTGCAATCACGGAGGCAACTTTTGCGACTGGAAGGTCAGAGTGGAGCTAACCAGTATCACGTACTGGACAAACATGAAGGCCCTACCGGTGCTATAACGGAGGCAACACTAGCAACCGGTAACTGAGTGGAGCAAACCAACTACTGAATACCAGTGCAATCACGGAGGCAACTCTTGCGACTGGAAGGTCAGAGTGGAGCTAACCAGTACCACGTACTGGACAAACACGAAGGCCCTACCGGTGCTATAACGGAGGCAGCACTAGCAACCGGTGACTGGGTGGAGCAAACCAACTACTGAATACCAGTGCAATCACGGAGGCAAAACAAGCCTGTGGGCAGCGGTGCCAAACCAGGAAGGCACCAGAAGTCAGAATGTCGTTGAGGCGACCAGAGTCAAAGTGGAACACAGCCAAGTCGGGATCCAGGAACGTCAGCCAGGCCGGGTCAGGATACCGGAGCAGGAACGTCAGCCAAACCGGGTCAGATACGGGAGCAGGAACATCAGCCAGGCCGGAACGGTACACAGGAACAATACAGGAGAGTAGTCAGGCTATCCTGGTCGGTACACAGGCGTAGGAACAGGAGAGAAGTCAGGCAGGCCAAGGAAGTACACTGGAATCCACAGACAGGCGTTGCACTGGCATAGAAACACCACGAAAGGGCAGTGAAAGAGTACAGGAGCCCAGTCTATATAGGCAATACTGGGCGGGCTAACCACAGGCAACAAATGGGAAGCACCCATCTCTAACTGACAAGAAAAACAAGCAATCACAGGCACAATGATAGGCAGCCAAGAGAATGCTGTCAGACTTCAGGATTGTTGTAGTGCTGGTGATGTGTGAGGGATAACATGCCTTCCACAACGACAGTTCAACAATCCTGTATGCTAATGGGGACCTTCTCCTCCTCTCCCCTTGCATCTGTAAATTTTAGTGCATATGGTGATGTGTGTGTATATCAAAAGGTGAAAGTGCTTTGAACACGTTGACAAAATCGTATCGCCACAGCATCGACCTTTAGTGTATTGACCTTTACTGCATCTCCCTCTATGACTCTTGTCATCTCCAAACACAAACTCAGAGTCATACTCCTCTGCATCAGGAGCAGAATATCTTGGCACACTCTCTGATACATCAACAGCATTTTTATTATGTAACCAGGAGCCCCAGAAACGTTTAGGAGTACTTTGGCTGCTTTTAGCTGTGGCACCTCTGACCTTTTGATGGTGCATCTCCCAGCCAGATGAGAATTAGGGGGTATATGGGGTATATTTTCCGTTGCTCCCTTCCCACACCCCCAGTCTCCACTGACAGAGATAACAGCCATATCAGGAAGGAATTTTGATCATGGGTGCCTATGTCTTCTTGGTCACACTAAATTTTGGGGTAGTTGGGGTAAACTGTGCCATAGCAAGACTTCAGCGTTAAAAATCCCTTAACCGTAATCCTATAGCTGTGAGGAAAAATGAAGCATTTTGTTCTGACTTCTCTGTACCCTGTTAGTACATTATGTTAAACAGGGAATGGAGGACAACAACCATGCCTAAAACCCTTATACAATCCCGTGATGCCCACCCCTTGGCTCAAGCAACACAAAGTGGCATTTTTATTTCTTATACAAGCTTACTACACAGGTGTGAGAGAGTAACAGTGCGACATTTAGCGTTCCTATTCTTCCTTCTGATCCTTTATTCCTTTAAACATTCCACTGATGACCCAAAGACAACCCCAGTTAAGAAACGTTGAAGTAAGAGCTGAGTGGGATTTTTACAGATAACCTCACCAAGTAAATTAAACTGATTGATTAGTCATAGCAACAGAAGAAGGTTGTTAATACATCTATTACAAGGAATCCTCAGAGAATGTTTTTAATTTAAATAGAGTTATAGATGTGCATTAGATAGGACTTGCCTGAAATTGGGGTAAAGTGATGTTGTGGGCAAGCTTAAACATACTTTGGCCAAATTTTGGAACAAAATCCTCATATTTATTAAGGATATAGTATATGTCTTATTCAGGGCACACATTTCCACAACTTATATGGAGAAGCACAGGTTAGATTTTTGTTTTGCTTCTATATATTTTTTTTAAACATCTGAATGGGAAGCATTCTCACTTACAAATAACTTCTGCCTGGGTGTTATGTTAAGTAAGGACAATGTATGCAGCAAATAAAATACTAACAAGCACTCTCAGGACTTCAAAGTGAAGACTAAATGTATGTTAATGTCAAGGTTTTAGTGTGAATAGACACATTTTCATCAGGACCTGATATTAAAATAAATGTATTCCTCATTTTGTCTGCTGTATATATATATACTGCGCATGACGGCTTCTGACAAACATCCTAGTGAATTATTTTATATATATATATATATATATATATATATATATATATATATATATATATATATTATACAGTGCTTCCTCCTCTCCATAGTATAAGTGCCAGGGTGGTATAGAACGCATTGCTGCACAATGCGTTGTGTACCCCTCTGGCACTTAAAGGGTTATATAATACAGTGCCTCTTCCCTGTATATCATCATTATACAGAGCTTTAACCCCTCTTCATATACTATCATTATACAATGCCTCCTCATCCCTTTCTGTATATTATACTTTATTAAACAGTGCCTCCTCAATGTATATTATCATTTTTTCACAGTGCATCCTCACCCCCGTGCATTATCATTATGCAGTGGCTCCTGTCCATATATTATATTGTTGTTTTACAGTGGCTCCTCACTCTATTATCATTAGATGTTCGCCCGGGAGCCCCGCTGGTCCCCCATTACATACCAGAAGAAGGTGATTCTCCCCTGATGCCTGTGAGACACAGTTTTGCCCTAAGCCAGGAGAACCAAGCCATGCACCACAGGACACAGCAGCCACTATTCAGTTGCTGCTGTTGACAGCCCTGGAGCTGCACACTGATCTACTGGTGGGAGCTGACAAGGCTCCAGTATTATTTGTCCAACCCGTGCAATGTTGAGACCAATTGTAGGGGCACTGGCTGGCATCACTACCACCAATAGCAGCAACAGAGGCCAGCTGAGTGAGTGACTCAGCAGGATGCTGTCACTGAGAGAGAATTCTGCACAGTGCATAGTCCCTCTCACAAAGTACACATAGTATAGTATAGTGTTTGTGTCTGAACAGAGTACAGATGTGTGTGTGTGTGTGTCTCCTTCAGCACTATCATGTTTTTTTACTCCACACCATGTTTCAGACTTACAACTCTATATCATGAGAACACAGTCACTGTTTTAAGCCCCGTCCCAATGCAACCCATTCGCATTCTACTCACATTAAGCTGAGGGTATTAATGCCACCAATCCAAAAACCAGTTAGGTCTTCAAAACGAGCCCTAGTCATTTATATCTAACTATATGTCTGTCTATCTATCTATATTTACTTTTGCTAATTAATTAATTTATTTATTTATTATTCTTTTTATGCACACAAGAGATTTGAGGACAAAAGTAAAAACATAGGGTGGAATGCATGAAAGCATTTGCATTTGCTGTTTTTTTTAATGCTATATATTTATGTGCTGTGTGAGATTGCTCACGATATGATGTAAGAAGCATCCTAACACCATGATACAGAATAGCACATTCCTAAATTAACTGCAAAGTTAACACATGCATATAAATTAAGGGTAAAGTTAGCCAGATGTGTAAAAATGTGTGCCAATTGCTTTGCTGAATTAGGAGCAATCACTAATCCTCTCACAAAACGGTGGACATTTTAGCCACTGAATTTAATAAACAAACAAAAACACTATTTACAAAATATTATTTCCTTAACCCCTGTATGACTATGGCCGTATATGTTTAAATCTCTGTCTCCCATTAGGACTATCAGCACACCAACACAACAGTCCCCTGCTCCATCACATCCTTCAGCCCACTGCCAGCCCTAAATCCACCTCTGCTTTCAGAGCCCTTATGCATAACCAACACAATGTAATTTGTCAGTGCCCTTTGCACACCACCATACTTCAGTCCTCTGTTCCAATCAAGGTCCTCAATTCACATCATCACAGCTCTTAACCTCTCTACCTCAGCAATACCATCATACACACATCACCAAAGTTCTCAGTCTCCATTCACCACAATCCCATACAGTTCTTATTTCAGAATCAACATAACTACATCAGAAACCTTTAACCCCACTATCATAACTCTCAGCCCTAATCAGAGCACTCAGAGCCCAGACCAACGATATATGTCTAAACCCCTTGCAATAATACTTAATAACAGCCCTCCTTCCTCTCTGCAGGGCAAGGCCAAACATTGTAGCTCCACATCTGCCTACCTAATGTGAATCAGAGGTACTCCACTTCGCTCTCCCTGGTGGAACTCATGCTTGTGTGGGTTTCGGCATAAGAATGTGACCAGCAAGCCCGTCCTCTGACTACCTCTTCCATATTGGTGGGGTGGGCTGCTCTTGGGAATAAGATTGGCTGGCTGATTGCTATGCTTCTCACTCACATTCAATTTAAATAAATAAAGATATTGCAGAAAGCAAGAAGGATGGCAGATACCACAGCCTCCAGATGCATATTCTTTACTGGCCCAGTCACTCCACCACCCCACATTAGCACTTTCAGCAAATTAGGGGTTTCACCCCTACGGCACTAAAGGGTTAAAAGGGACAAACTGCAGCTTTATAAGGCCTTTATTAAAAGTGTAGTTTGCGCAATACTAGTCAGATGATTTTTTTACACTTATCACAGAAGAGTGGATGAGCATTATATATTTGTGTGGATGCAGGAGTGTATGTAACACAGTATGTCAAGTTGTACCTATTGTCTGTTTTTCTTGTCTTGTATATATGATGTACTATTTCTATCTGTGTAGCAGTATCAGTTGAGTCTCAGGCTCAGCCAGCTCAAGTAAGATCACCTGCCTGTCTGCCTGCTGTCACTGTTGCCTATCAGTGGAAAAAAATTCTGTTGGTTTTTTTTTGTGTGTTTTTTTTTTCTCCTCTTACCCACACTCCCCAAACCCAAACTGTGAAGAGAACAACTATCACTGATATTCTAAAATTATCAACTCCAGCTCCATCTCTTTACTTGTCAGCTTCTACACTAGTTAGCTCAAAATGTAACCAACTTTCTCACTCTCTCCTAAGCACTGACTGTTGCACACTGACAACCTCTTTATACAATGAAGTTAGCAAGGTAGGAATACACTAGAGAAACTCTTTATGTGGTAGGATTACATTATCATTGATTTCAATGCAAAGAAAAAGTACAAAAACTACTTTTTTTCAGGTATTTTGAAGGCTTTTCTTTTGAGACAAAAACTTTCACCCATCCCTAATCAAAAAATATTTGTTTTCTGTTTTATTTTTTAAATGACATGCTTGATCTAAAATGGTCATAATAATTACAGGTAAAAAGTAAAGTTAGACAACTTACCCCATGTGTATCCTTGTTTGAATGCCAGGCAACTCTTCTTTCAAATGAAAATACTTTTGTACTCAGAGAGACAAAACAGGAGATTTCCCTTCCTTCAGAACCATCTGGTCCATGGACTGATGGAGAGGAGAATGCAGAATACTTCAGAATAAGTCTGAGAAAAATAATTCAAGTCAGAAGTTTCAAAGCACCTAAGGGCCTCCAAAGACCTTTATACTAAGGCCCTCAGCAGGTGATGCAGGGTTATCCCCAGAACTAAATGAAGAATCAGAAATCCTCCTCATCTGTGTCCCTTCCTCATCAGAATGATTTCCCGACATCCAAATGGAGGGAATATGATGGTCCAGATGCCAGAACTCATGGATCCTCTTAACAGAGGAAGGGGCATTATCCTTAGCAAAAAAAGGGGTCTGCAACTCATGCAGGCTCCTGTTCAGGAGAAGAGGGGCAAAGGAGATTCTGTGTAGGAGACACAGACCAAAAAGGGACAGAATGAAGCAGCAGAGTCCCTTAGAAAACCAATCCTATATAACAATTCGCTAATGTATGTTTGTCAGAAACTGTCATGCGCAGTACAGATGCCTGAGAGCACTGCAGTCATGCTCAGTACAGACTGCCCACACTGTGGCTAATAACAGAGCAGGGCGTTCCAAATGCAGACAGTGCAGAGAGGACTACGGTCTGAATTTGGATCGCCCTGCTCTGTTATCATCTGTGGCGCGGGCAGTCTCTACTGAGCATGACTGCACCGCGGCTATTGCTGCCTGGCACTGTGGCCTGTGTAGATGGGCTGTTCAACTAGTTCAACATAAGGAACAAAGGATTAGTAGGGAAATCCCTGGTGGTCTATGACTTGTTCATATCTCAATTGCATTCAGATAGCCAGGAGACTCACAAAGGAAGAATATAGGACAGAAATATAATATAAGCCACTTATCTGTCTGAAAGGCTTACAGCTGAATGCCAGGAGGGAAAATCCAGACTCTCATTGCAGAAAAAGAGGAAGCTGCATAAGAATAAAACATCCCCCACCACCCCTGTTCCATGAGGCCTAGGAAATCAGGCCTTATGTGAAATGTAGTTTCATTTCCCCTCCTAAATGAAAATAGTATGGTGGATCTCCAGCTATCACATCTGACTGTCGACCAGCAGTATAGGGGAGGAATGCCTTAACTGTAGTAGGAAAAGGTGGGAGAATAAGCAACATTTTGCCCACCAAAATCCACAACTGTACTGTAGTGATGAGCGAGCATGCTCGGCCGAAGCTCGGTTCGGCTCGAGCATCGCTCTGCTCGGCACATGGCGGTACTCGTACGAGTACCGCATGTGCTCGCCCGCCATGTTCGGGTCTCCTCCCCGCACGTTTCGCGGCTGCAGCGCAGCCAATAAACGTGCGGGGAGGCTCTGACATCAGTGTAATGCCAGCAGCCATGTTGGCTGCTGGCATTACACTGATTGGCTGGCCAGAACCCGTGATCGGGTGCTGTATAGCACCTGACCAGCGAGTTCGGCTCAGTCTTAGCCAGGGAGAGATGAGGATAGGAAGGGAAAGTCAGTGTAGGGAGAAGAAAAGTGTGTTTCAACAACAAAAAGACCCAAAAGTCCTCTTTAGGACTATTGTGTGTGGGGGCAGCAGTTATATTTTGTTTTGGGGGGCAGAGTTTAAAAAAAAAACGTCACATATTCCGTTCACTGTGCCTAGTTGCAGATTAGCAGCACATTCTGTTTAGTGTGCAAAGTTGCAGATTAGCAGCACATTCTGTTTAGTGTGCAAAGTTGCAGATTAGCAGCACATTCTGTTTAGTGTGCAAAGTTGCAGATTAGCAGCACATTCTGTTTAGTGTGCAAAGTTGCAGATTAGCAGCACATTCTGTTTAGTGTGCAAAGTGTAAAAAATAAAAGTCACATATTCCATTCACTGTGCCTAGCCGCAGATAAGCAGCACATTCTGTTTAGTGTGCAAAGTTGCAGATTAGCAGCACATTCTTTTTAGTGTGCAAAGTGTAAAAAATAAAAGTCACATATTCCATTCACTGTGCCTAGCCGCAGATAAGCAGCACATTCTGTTTAGTCTGCAAAGTTGCAGATTAGCAGCACATTCTTTTTAGTGTGCAAAGTGTAAAAAATAAAAGTCACATATTTCATTCACTGTGCCTAGCCGCAGATAAGCAGCACATTCTGTTTAGTGTGCAAAGTTGCAGATTAGCAGCACATTCTTTTTAGTGTGCAAAGTGTAAAAAATAAAAGTCACATATTCCATTCACTGTGCCTAGCCGCAGATAAGCAGCACATTCTGTTTAGTGTGCAAAGTTGCAGATAAGCAGCACATTCTGTTTAGTGTGCAAAGTGTAAAAAATAAAAGTCACTTATTCCGTTCACTGTGCCTAGCCGCAGATAAGCAGCACATTCTGTTTAGTGTGCAAAGTTGCAGATTAGCAGCACATTCTTTTTAGTGTGCAAAGTGTAAAAAATAAAAGTCACATATTCCATTCACTGTGCCTAGCCGCAGATAAGCAGCACATTCTGTTTAGTGTGCAAAGTTGCAGATAAGCAGCACATTCTGTTTAGTGTGCAAAGTGTAAAAAATAAAAGTCACATATTCCATTCACTGTGCCTAGCCGCAGATAAGCAGCACATTCTGTTTAGTGTGCAAAGTTGCAGATTAGCAGCACATTCTTTTTAGTGTGCAAAGTGTAAAAAATAAAAGTCACATATTTCATTCACTGTGCCTAGCCGCAGATAAGCAGCACATTCTGTTTAGTGTGCAAAGTTGCAGATTAGCAGCACATTCTTTTTAGTGTGCAAAGTGTAAAAAATAAAAGTCACATATTCCATTCACTGTGCCTAGCCGCAGATAAGCAGCACATTCTGTTTAGTGTGCAAAGTTGCAGATAAGCAGCACATTCTGTTTAGTGTGCAAAGTGTAAAAAATAAAAGTCACTTATTCCGTTCACTGTGCCTAGCCGCAGATAAGCAGCACATTCTGTTTAGTGTGCAAAGTTGCAGATTAGCAGCACATTCTTTTTAGTGTGCAAAGTGTAAAAAATAAAAGTCACATATTCCATTCACTGTGCCTAGCCGCAGATAAGCAGCACATTCTGTTTAGTGTGCAAAGTTGCAGATAAGCAGCACATTCTGTTTAGTGTGCAAAGTGTAAAAAATAAAAGTCACATGTTCCATTCACTGTGCCTAGCCGCAGATAAGCAGCACATTCTGTTTAGTGTGCAAAGTGTAAAAAATAAAAGTCACATATTCCATTCACTGTGCCTAGCCGCAGATAAGCAGCACATTCTGTTTAGTGTGCAAAGTTGCAGATAAGCAGCACATTCTGTTTAGTGTGCAAAGTGTAAAAAATAAAAGTCACATATTCCATTCACTGTGCCTAGCCGCAGATAAGCAGCACATTCTGTTTAGTGTGCAAAGTTGCAGATAAGCAGCACATTCTGTTTAGTGTGCAAAGTGTAAAAAATAAAAGTCACATATTCCATTCACTGTGCCTAGCCGCAGATAAGCAGCACATTCTGTTTAGTCTGCAAAGTTGCAGATTAGCAGCACATTCTTTTTAGTGTGCAAAGTGTAAAAAATAAAAGTCACATATTTCATTCACTGTGCCTAGCCGCAGATAAGCAGCACATTCTGTTTAGTGTGCAAAGTTGCAGATTAGCAGCACATTCTTTTTAGTGTGCAAAGTGTAAAAAATAAAAGTCACATATTCCATTCACTGTGCCTAGCCGCAGATAAGCAGCACATTCTGTTTAGTGTGCAAAGTTGCAGATAAGCAGCACATTCTGTTTAGTGTGCAAAGTGTAAAAAATAAAAGTCACTTATTCCGTTCACTGTGCCTAGCCGCAGATAAGCAGCACATTCTGTTTAGTGTGCAAAGTTGCAGATTAGCAGCACATTCTTTTTAGTGTGCAAAGTGTAAAAAATAAAAGTCACATATTCCATTCACTTTGCCTAGCCGCAGATAAGCAGCACATTCTGTTTAGTGTGCAAAGTTGCAGATAAGCAGCACATTCTGTTTAGTGTGCAAAGTGTAAAAAATAAAAGTCACATATTCCATTCACTGTGCCTAGCCGCAGATAAGCAGCACATTCTGTTTAGTGTGCAAAGTGTAAAAAATAAAAGTCACATATTCCATTCACTGTGCCTAGCCGCAGATAAGCAGCACATTCTGTTTAGTGTGCAAAGTTGCAGATAAGCAGCACATTCTGTTTAGTGTGCAAAGTGTAAAAAATAAAAGTCACATATTCCATTCACTGTGCCTAGCCGCAGATAAGCAGCACATTCTGTTTAGTGTGCAAAGTTGCAGATTAGCAGCACATTCTTTTTAGTGTGCAAAGTGTAAAAAATAAAAGTCACATATTTCATTCACTGTGCCTAGCCGCAGATAAGCAGCACATTCTGTTTAGTGTGCAAAGTTGCAGATTAGCAGCACATTCTTTTTAGTGTGCAAAGTGTAAAAAATAAAAGTCACATATTCCATTCACTGTGCCTAGCCGCAGATAAGCAGCACATTCTGTTTAGTGTGCAAAGTTGCAGATAAGCAGCACATTCTGTTTAGTGTGCAAAGTGTAAAAAATAAAAGTCACTTATTCCGTTCACTGTGCCTAGCCGCAGATAAGCAGCACATTCTGTTTAGTGTGCAAAGTTGCAGATTAGCAGCACATTCTTTTTAGTGTGCAAAGTGTAAAAAATAAAAGTCACATATTCCATTCACTGTGCCTAGCCGCAGATAAGCAGCACATTCTGTTTAGTGTGCAAAGTTGCAGATAAGCAGCACATTCTGTTTAGTGTGCAAAGTGTAAAAAATAAAAGTCACATATTCCATTCACTGTGCCTAGCCGCAGATAAGCAGCACATTCTGTTTAGTCTGCAAAGTTGCAGATTAGCAGCACATATTCCGTGTAATATGAAGAAGGCGGGTAAAAAGGGACGGGGAAGTGGACGTGATCCTGATAGTTCAGGGCGCAGGTCAGGACGCGTAGAAACTGTGCCTGGTGCCAGAGCACAAGAAAGAAAGACATCCACCATACCTAGCTTCATGTCTCAGTTTACAGGGCGTCGCAGGACATCACTCTCGAGGTCAGACCACTGCGAACAGGTGGTCGGTTGGATTTCAGGTGATACTGCTTCCAGTCGGTTAAGCACCACCCTGTCTTCCACCAAGTCCACTCTCAGTAGCCAAGAGTCTGGTCAACATAATCCTCACCCTGATCATCCTTCCTCCCACCATAGAGGGTCTGGTCAAAGAAGTGATCCCACACTGGGATATAGTGAGGAGCTCGTCTCATCACCAATCCTTCATTTGAACCTCTCTCCAAGCACGCTTGCAGAGGAACATGAAATCTTGTGCCCTGATTCACAACCTCTAGAGGGTACCCAATCACAAGAAGATGACAGAGGGGAACGGCATTTAAGGTCAAAGGAAGTGGATGATGATGATGATGAGACACAGTTGCCATCAAATCAACCACTATTACTGTCTCAAGACCTTGATGAGGAGGATGATATACAGTTGTCAATGACTGAGTATGTGGTGGGATCAAGAAATGAGGAGGATGATCAGAGTGAGGAAGTGGAGGAGGACTTGGTGGACGATGAGGTGACTGACCCCACCTGGGAAGGTGGAGAGCCGAGCGATGACAGCAGTCCTGAGGGTGAGCCATCTGCAGCACCGCAACAGGCTGGAAGAGGCAGTGGTGTGGCTAAAGAAAGAAGGCGGACCGCACCAAACCGGCCCGCAAATGTTCCACGGAGCACCCCTTTGCGTAAATCTCCCTTGCCAAGGGCTAGGTGTTCCGCGGTATGGCGTTTTTTTAAGGAAAGTGCGGACGACAAAAAAATTGTAGTTTGCAACCTGTGCCACACCAGAATGAGCCGAGGCATGAACACTAGAAACCTCACCACCACCAGCAAGATCCGACACATGGCATCCAAGCACCGTAATAAGTGGGAGGAACGCCCGGATCGCCAATCTGTGTCTGCAGGCCACACCACTGCCTCCTCTTCCCCTGTTTTCGGTGCCGGCCAATCGCCTGTCGAAGGCGCAGGCCCGCATACCTCCCGCCCTGCACCTGTACCATCTGAAGCACCATCAGCGACCACATCCACTTCCCTGTCCCAGCGCAGCGTCCAAATGTCGTTACCCCAGGCATTTGAGCGCAAGCGAAAATACCCAGCCACCCACCCACAGGCCATAGCACTAACCTCACACCTTTCCAAATTACTGGCCATCGAAATGCTGCCATTTAGGCTTGTGGAGACTGAGTCCTTCCGCAGCCTGATGGCAGCAGGTGTCCCTCGGTACGCAGTCCCCAGCCGCCACTACTTTTCCCGGTGTGCCGTCCCCGCCTTACACCACCATGTGTCCCGTAACATCACCCGTGCCCTGACCAACGCAGTTACTGGGAAGGTCCACTTAACGACTGACACATGGACAAGTGCTTGTGGCCAGGGACGCTACATTTCCCTGACGGCACACTGGGTGAATGTCGTGGAGGCTGGGAGCGACTCGGACCCTGGGATGGCACAGGTGCTACCCACGCCGAGGATTGCGGGCCCTACCTCCATCAGGGTTTCCTCCAGCACCTACGTTATTGGCTCCTCCTCCTCCGTTTCCACCTCCGAATTCTCTGCGCGCAGCGCCACTCACCCATCAGCCGGTAGCTGGAAGCAGTGTAGCACTGCAGTGGGGAAGCGTCAACAGGCCGTGCTGAAGCTGATCTGCCTTGGGGACAAACAGCACACGGCCTCAGAGCTGTTGCAGGGGATTAGTCACCAGACCGAGCAGTGGCTCTCGCCACTCAACCTGCAACCAGGCATGGTTGTGTGTGATAATGGGCGCAACTTGGTGGCGGCTTTGGAGCTCGGCAAGCTCACACACGTACCATGCCTAGCGCATGTATTTAATTTAGTGGTTCAGCGATTTCTAAAAACCTACCCCAATTTGCATGATCTCTTGACTAAGGTGCGCCGCGTGTGTGCACATTTCCGTAAGTCATCTACAGCTTCAGCCGGCCTGTTGAAGCTGCAGCAGTGCTTACAATTGCCAGCTCACCGGCTGCTGTGTGACGTGAGCACGCGCTGGAACTCCACCTTCCACATGTTGGCCCGGCTTTGTGAGCAGCAGAGGGCAGTAGTGGAGTACCAGCTGTTACACGGTCGTCGCCTCTCCGTTCAACTTCCTCTAATCAGAAGTGAGGAGTGGGAATGGATGTCAGACCTCTGTGAGGTTTTACGCAATTTTGAGGAATCGACACAGATGGTGAGCGGCGATAACGCTATTATCAGTGTAACCATCCCACTTCTGTGTCTACTTAAACGCTCGCTGCTCACAATTAAAACCGACGCTTTGCATGTGGAAGAGGTGGAAATGCGGGAGGAAGAGCTTACACAAGGTGATAGCCAGAGCACCCTCACTTCGTCTTCTCAGCGACAATTGGAGGAGGCGGAGGAGGAGGAGGAGGAAGACACGGTTGCCTCCGCTACAGAGGGTAGCCATGGAACTTTAGTTCCATCTCTTCAGCGTGGGTGGGCAGAAGAGGAGGAAGAGGATGAGGAGATTGAGAGTCATCCTCCTGGTGAGGACAGCGAAATCTTGCCTGTTGGTACTCTGGCACACATGGCTGACTTTATGTTAGGCTGCCTTTCCCGTGACCCACGCGTTATACGCATTTTAGACAACACGGATTACTGGGTGTTCACCCTTCTGGACCCCCGCTACAAAGAGAATTTCTCATCTCTCATTCCTCCGGTGGAGAGGACAAGCAAAATGGTGCAATACCAGAAGGTTCTTGTTGAAAAATTGCTCCAAAATTTTCCATCTGACAATGCTGGCGGCAGAGTACGTGCTACCTTGGCCAACCGAGAAGGGGAGAAAAGGGGAGCACACAGCAGTTCCGACAAAGGCAGGGCAACACTCTCCAAGGCGTGGGACACCTTCATGACACCCCGCCAGCACCCTCACCCTGATGCGCAGCCTAGTGTCACAAGGAGGGAAAAGTTTTGGAAGATGGTGAAGGAGTACATAGCAGACCGTGTCAGCGTCCTCAATGATCCCTCTGTGCCTTACAACTACTGGGTGTCCAAGCTGGACACGTGGTATGAACTGGCACTCTACGCCTTGGAGGTGCTGGCCTGCCCTGCCACCAGCGTTCTGTCTGAGCGGGTATTTAGTGCTGCTGGTGGCATCATAACAGATAAGCGTATCCGCCTTTCCACCGAAAATGCTGATAGGTTGACACTTATAAAAATGAACAAGGCCTGGATTTCCCCTGACTTCTCCACTCCACTGGAGGAAAGCCCCGGGTGAACATAAAGTGACTTTATATATGTTATTTACAATGATGGGAATACTCTGTATTCCCATTCACCCCTTCCACCCAAAAAATGGGTATATGGTTGACTCTCTTCCATATACCCTGGGATATAATTTTTATATAGGGCCAGCTCACCAGCGGGCCCTGTGATATAATTTTTATATAGGGCCAGCTCACCATCGGGCACTGTTTGACAATTTTTGTATAGGTCAGCTCACCAGCGGGCCTTCTCATATAATGTTTTATTGGGTCAGCTCTCTAGCGGGCCCTCTCATATAATGTTTTATAGCGTCAGCTCACTAGCGGGCCTTCGCATATAATGTTTAGGATGGTCAGCTCCGCAGCAGACCCTCACCCATAATGTTTTAGATGGTCGGCTCAGCGCACGTTTCCCTCTTAATCATGGCCCCAGTTCAGAAAAATCGAGGAAATTTTTTGCAGAATTTGCCTCTGCGCACGTTTCCCTCTTAATCATGGCCCCAGTTCAGAAAAATCGAGGAAATTTTGTGCAGAATTTGCCTCTGCGCACGTTTCCCTCTTAATCATGGCCCCAGTTCAGAAAAATCTATGAAATTTTTTGCAGAATTTGCCTCTGCGCACGTTTCCCTCTTAATCATGGCCCCAGTTCAGAAAAATCGAGGACATTTTTTGCAGAATTTGCAGATGATATACAAGTAAATATACAGCAAATACTGTTTGGTAACAATTTTTCGCCTAAAGTCGTTTTTATCTGCCTTTTTGTGTGTTTTACGGGCAGTCTGTAAAAATGGCGTACTACGGGCGAAACATCGTTCCCAGCAGCAACGTTGGAGTCCAAGATGCATCCAGACATCCTCCCTATGCTGTCCCTGAACCATTTCTGTGGTGTTTCCATCATTTTCTGCCCTTTTCCTATGGACCAGGCACCCTCCCCTCATCAGAGCAGGGGGTGCCTGGTGTAATGCTCGAGTCCTCCCATTGACTTCAATGGGGCTCGGGTGCTCGGCCGAGCACTCGAGCCTCCGGGGGTGCTCGGCCAGAGCACCCGAACACCCGAGCATTGGGGTGCTCGATCATCACTACTGTACTGTCTTTGCCCCATCCAATATGATGACCATATATATCTTAAATGTACCACATCCAAAAAGTAACTAAACTGAGGTAAATATATGCAAAATCCCCACTGGAGAGGAGAGTGGCAGTAAAGGGACATACAGAAATAAGAAGAGTGTGCAAATCAAGTGATTTTACCACAAACAATGTGAATGTGGCTACTAGACAAATAGACAGGGACATACTCAGAGGACCTGTGCACTCTGAATATTTGAGACCTTGTCCTTTCAGGCTCTTATGTACTATATATATATGTTCTGCTTGGAAAAGCTAAGCAGAATGAGAGGCAAAAGGCAGACAGAGCAAGCCATCCTCTAGCAGACCCAGCTCCTGTCAAACTGACACTGGAGGTCAGAGGTAGAAGCCGGCCTAATGGAGGATTATGCAGCCCCATTATGCAGCCCCTATCTAAGAGATTATCTTTGCCCTGAACTATCTCTGTTGAGGTCACTTTTAAAGGAGCCCTAAATGTTTTTTCTGAAAAACTATATATTGTAGGGCATTTCCTGTTGAGGAAAACAGAGGTATTCCTACTGCTGAGAGATGCATATTTCCAGAGTTATTACTGTTAAAACCTTTGTTTTTTTACATTAGCAGTGTCCTCTAGTGGTCAAATTCCAATGAGTTATTCTGTTACATTCTAATGGAGAGGAAAGTCAGTGACATACAGTTCTCCATAGAATGTGATAGAAACTGGCAGGGCACTTTCTGTCAGTTAAAACTATCAGGAAGTAAACACACAATAAATTCACTTCCTGATTATTTGAACTGTTATAAGTTTTGAACAAAACAACTGACAGCATGTAGGAGTGATTTTGTTTTACTCAGCAAAAAGCTCTGTAACATATAAAAAGTTTACTGCTCCTTTAAAACTGAGCAGGATTGGTGAGGGTAAGGTAGAGTACAGAGGAATTCTCCTGCTCCAGAGAGCCTTTTAAGGCATGTGCCCTGCACTCCTACATAAGGATACTTTACCCCAAGGTTCGTGTGTTTCACATTGAATAAAACAGAAAAGTGTTTATGCAAAAAAAAAAAAAAAAACTGGAGAAATTCTTAAGCAATAAGCAATCGTACACAGGATGCCTCTGAACTTGGGTATACACAAATCATTGTGTGCCAGTTTTGTTTATTTAAAACAAAAAAACACTTCCACATGCATGGAAAAGGCAAGACCCTCAGAGATAGTCTTACGTATTTCTAGCCATTTTCAGGATCCTAATCATAGACCCTGGCGTAAACCAGCTGCACCCACCGTTGATTTAAATTTGACTTTTATCCTCTGACTGTTAAAGATAACTCCAATGCATTACAAATGTGCTAAATGGCCCATTTACATCAATGGGGATTAGGAGAATTTCTGTGAGTCACCTATGGTGCAGATGGCCCAGAATTACTCAGGTTTTCTTAAGAACAAAGGGATGATTATGTAAAGTGCTACAACACTAGTTCTACAGTGCGACACTAATCTAAAACATGCACAGCAAGATATTATGTCTATGCATACATTTAGACTAATGTACCAAGACACAGGTAGGGAACATGTGGTTCTCCAGCTGCTGGACATTATAAGCCCCACCATCCCTAACCAGTCATTGGTGGGTTGGGAATGATGGGTGTTGCAGTCTCCATCAGCTGGAGAGCCAAAGGTTTACTAGCCTATTACTAAGTGGAAATGGAGTGATTCTGGACGAAACCAACTGTTACATATGGAGACAAATAAAAAAATCCCAAATTTCTCATTGATCTAAGTGGGAAGTTTAACCCCTTGAATGCTAGCGAAATCTATCTAACACTCAAGGGGTTAAAGGAGCACCTTTTAATTAAATGGGAATTTTTACTTGTCCCTTATAAATGGTGCATTGGTTTTCCTCTGAATTGGTCCAGTTCTACTTACTTCATCAGTCTCATTTGAATATATATTTGGAAAAGCTCATAATTTAAACGCACTTAACTCTCTGCAGTCGTAACTTTCTTTTCAATCAGTTACTTTGCTAAGACCCAAAACATGTTCATATACAAAGAGTCAAACAGATGGCTGCATAGCTGATGTAATAACAGCTTGTTTTACCAACTGGGAGACCTGAACTAAGCAACAGGCTTGATTTTTAGGCCGCCTGCCAGAAAAAGCTGGAATGCAGAAGTAATAAGCTCAGCCTCTTGGGGTGTTAGTTCAAGGCAAATATTGTTAGTTATGCATTACGGTATATTGTTGTTGGATAGTTTTGTAGTGATGATCATTTCCTTCTACTTTAATTGCTTAAAGGAAAATGAACAGTAAAACACAAGTTGCTATTATATGAAAGCGTATGCAATAACAGTCACAGACATATATGTAAAAAAAAAAATATATATATATATATACTCTTTCTCAGGAGGCTGTGGAAAGCAGTTTTGCTTGCATACATCCCTTCCAGTTGCGCTTTATTGAGTATAGTGCATCCTCCTCCTAACCATAAAAGAAAAGGAAAGGATGTTTAAAGGAAAATTATTTTCCTACTTTATAACAAAACATGACAAAACTATAGTAAATATTTTAGTGTTCATAGACATGCATCGTATGATTTTAGCTAAAGCTTTGCTTATCATTGCAATATTATTATTTGCAATGATTTTGTCCCACTGAAAAACCTTTAAAGAATAATCCTTATATAGTATATTGTAAAAAATATTAAACAAGATCCACGTGTACTATGCCCAGAGAGTGTCTCTCTTTAGCGTAAGGACCAAAATGTACAGAACCCCCGAAAAACACATTTCTCCACCACCAAAATGTAGTTCATCCTACCAATAAATGATTCTACAGCTGAATGACTATAGTTGTTCTTCAGTTAACCTTAAAATAATTCATTTTAAGGAACAATAATGCTAAAATTGCTACCGCAATTAACTGAATGGGCATGTTACATACAAAGATACAGAAATAAAAGTTTCCATACCTTAATATAATATAATGTAATGTACCTTAATATAACATTGCAAGTGTTTTTTTTTCCTAACTGGAGGAAGCCATTTCCTTAGGATTCCTCACTTCCTACTCTGTCTTACCACAGGAGTAAAGCCAACCTAAGAATAACATGAGGTGTGCAAAATTACTGCCCCCAATCTGGTATAAAAAAAAAGAAAACATTTATAAAAAATCATGTATCTCAATGGTTATCAAAGTATAGAAACATTTCCATATACATATAATTAAATAAAAATGGAAACCTCATGACTGGTTTGTGCTTCAATGCCAAACAGAAACAGGGGCAGTAATAGAATAGAGATGGAGTTAAGGTATTATTGGGATTTGTGGCCCTATTTTACTAAACGCTTCTCTATTTCCTTGCATCTGGTCTAAGAACTAAAAAAAATACAGATTCAGAGAATTTCTGAAACTTGGCCCTATGCCCCAAACAGATGTCCCAGACTGTCAGTAAACACCTGCAAATATAATTTACAGAGACTAAATCAGGAATGGACAATCTTTGGCTCTCCAGCTGCTGTTCATCTTCAACTCTCATCATCCTCAGACAAGAAATAATGACACAGAAGGAGACAGAGAGAGAGAGAGAGATTAAGTGCAACAGTGAATAAGAGCACAAAGGAAAGGAGAGATAGAATGAAAGGAACTGAGAAAGAGTAAGAAATTGAAAGAGGTCAAGGGAGAGAGAGAGATAGTATGAGAGAGCACAACAAAGTGGAACACTGAGAGAGATACCAAGCAACTCAAGGCAACTCAAGAGGGCTTGCATGCAATAGAGTCAGTGCATGAGAGAGCAAGAGCACAACTAAAAGAGACTGTAAGGGAGAAAGGGCAAAAGGGAGAGATACAGAAAGTAAGGAAGCAAGAGAATGAGCATGGGAAATATAGGATGAGAGAGCACAAGAAAGTGCAATAGGTACAAAGAGAATATAACAGAAATGGAGAGAGAACTTGAAAGTAATTGTAGAGTGTTTGAAAGAGACAGTGTGCTTAAAACAGACACAGACAGAGAGACTGAGATTAAAATAGAAACAGGCAGTGGAAGAAAGGAAATTAGAGAGACGGTAGCAAGTGAAAAAGAGGGGACACAAGAGAAAGAGAAACAAAAAGAGCAAGAGAAAGTGCAAAATAGAGAGCAAAATAAAGAGAATGAAATAAATGTACAGGAAAGAAACCAGATAACAAGAGGGTGTAAGGAACTGCTTTTTGATCTCTTTTAGCAACTCTCTCACTCCTTACTTCCTTCTTCACCGCCTGTTTGTTCCCATTGGTGCATACTAGTTTATTAACCAGCCTGGATTTATTATTACGCTGCTGAACTTTGGCCTGTATTCCTGAATACAATTTTTGCCTGCTGACTGATACTCCTGTAGTCCCCCGTAAGTTTGGCTTGTATTCTGACTATTCTTCCACTGGTATCCCTTTCCAGGGGACCATTTGGCTTTGTATGACTCTGCGTGTGCCTCTCACTATCCTCCAGCTAATGTGTTATTCTCCGAGGGCCTACCTATCAATGTGGTTACTCACAGCATCCCTGCCTCTGTTTCTGGCTGTTCCACCAGCCCCTGTTAACGGCCGCCATTTTTTTCTCGGCCTCAGTCTCCATCCACCACTGTATTGTTGGTTGTCCACGGTCCTTCCCTTGCTGTCTGGGTTTTCTCCCTTGCCTCCACGGCCTAGTTCTTGTCCCATATAAGGATGAATTATTCCCCAATGCAGGTTTGGGTCTTCCAGTGATTGCGGCAGGGCCAGGTCTTGCAGTTGGGTACAATTCTTAGGTTTTGGCTGCTTGCCCAATCTAGCGGAACTTGACTACCTTTCTGAGGATACTCCTTCTGAGTTCTCTTGCTGGATAACCTTGTAATCGACCATGGTTAGTTAGTGGCCATCAATTGTCTGGAGTGGAATTGCACTCTCAGCCCGCTGACTGAGTACTGTATTTGGTGGTTGCATCCTCAGATTTTTGGTTGGTTGAGATAGTGGGCCAGATAGCCTGGTCTTTTGTAGTGGTCTTAGTCCGGTAGGTGTATAAGAAGTCTCTTCCCGCTAACCCTTTGGGTAGCAGGGTTATCCTGTGTTGGGTACTGTTTTAGTGATCTCAGTCAGCTCTTAGCAAATTCTTGCCTACCATTTGAGAAGTTCTTCTCAGCATAGTAGTCTGTTTTCCTGGCCCTGGCTGGCCTTTTTTATGGCTTTGTTGGTTTCTTCCAGTTCATCTGGAACTCCCTTCTCCAATATTACTGTAGCTAGGGATCAAATTCTGTTTAATAGTCCAGGTCTTTTTGTACAGTACGCACTTGTGCCTATCCTGGCCAGTGTCCTGTAATATTCATTATTGCTTACTATTGGTATCAAATACATGTACAATGCTGATTATTATATTACAAGGTGTTGGTTTATTTCTATGAGCCGAGATGCAATATATAACATGTTCATATAATAACAGTACTGCTCTAACTGTCAAAAACCAGGAAGTGTTTACACATTAAAGAGTGATAGCCACGCCTACTAAGAAACTAATTGGCTAAAGTCAAATTTAAGAATACTACATATCCTGGCTCAACTGGGATCGGGCATCTGGCTTTGCGGCCATCACCTTTAATCCAGCTTAGGCTGCAGCAAGGGGGCCAGTGTGATTGTCCGTCATGGTTCCCCAGAGATATTCAGGAGTCAGTACGATATAGTAAAATGCAATTTATTAAAATATAAGTAAGGTAGTACACAATAGAAATATAGCAAGAACAAGCAGAGGGTTCTAAGTCAGCAAGCACTGCTATCAGAAATAGTAGGCTGCCCACATTGGCCACACTGCTGGATACTAGGCCTCAGCCACTGGTAGTCTCTGCTGGAACCAGGAGCAGGAATAGGGACACAGGATCTTGATCCAACATAGGAGAAGCTACCTGACTCATGCCTGCAGTCAGCAATGTAGCAGAGGATACCTGACTCTCGCCTGCAGTCAGTATGGAAAAAGCGGAAGCTTGACCCATGACTACAGTCAGTAAATAGCTAGTCTACTAGAGCCCCAGGTCCGCACCAGATTGGGTGTCTGCTAGATACAGGGGAATAACAAGAGAATAGTCAGACAGAGACACAGGTCAGCACCAGAGAGGGTAGTCAGACAAGCCAGGCCATACACAGTTCAGGTAGACAGCCAGAGCCACAGGTCTACACCAGATTGGGTGTCCACTATAAGGATAAGGCAGGAGAATAGTCAGAGTCCAAGGACACAGAACTGCTTTGTACAACAACGCAAAGGCAACTGAGTCAGGACTCAGACTGGCCTTTTAACACCCTTCTCAGGAAGTAGGTAGGAGGAGCAGGCTCAGAGGAAGGAAGTAGGTAGGAGGAGACTACAGGAAGCATGGCATAAAACAGAGGCCTGCTACATTGAAACCAAGGTAAGCTGTGACATTGTCACCATTCTTAAGCTCAGCACTCAAGTGCTGCTCTCTAGCATCTAGACCTCACTGTTCACAAGCGTTGCCCTCAAGCTTCTCTCTCTAGCCCCTAGACCTGGGCTTCTTCTCATTATTTGTGTACAAGAGAGATAGCAAGAGAGAGCAGAAGTGAGAAATACTGCAAGAGACAGCATAAAACTGAGCAAAACTGATGAAAGAAAACATGTAAGAGAGAGAAAGCAAGAGTTAGCATGTTTCAGAGATAGAAACAGACAGAAAACAGGAATGTAGCTACCACCACTGCTACTTTATTTAAAATAAGAAAAAAACCTAGGAGGCAGGGGGCTTTCAGCCACTTAAAAAAAAAGTCAGACCACCTCGTGGTGGGGCATCAGGACCACTACTGATGTCCTCCAGCTACTGATCTCCTAGCCGACAAGAGAGCTCCCCAGCTTCAATTCTACCTGGAGCTGGGTAGGAGTGGGTGGGATCGAGAAACCCTTGCACATCAATGAGGAAGGCATGAGATCAGTAGCTGCGGGCATCAGGAGGGGTCCTGATGCCCCACCATGAGGTCTGACTTTTAATACAATTCAACCCTTTGAGTGCCAGAGAGGTGTTGTGTATGTGTGCATGGATTATATAACATATAAATAATTCAGTTTAACTGAAAGTTCTCCTTCAAATAATATGTCAACTTGTTAAAAACAATCCGATTACCACAAACAAACATCAAAATGCTTTTCTGCAAATCCAGTTTTAGATAACGACAAGTTATATTCTAAAACTGAAATGAAAAAAAACTACCATAGAGATGCAGCAATAATGTAGTAAAATAAAAAAGTATTAAACCAAATGTGAGTCATTTCTCATATACTATAAATCTTGAAACGGCTGGTACTGGATTCATGCAGTCAGCCTGTCCTACTTACAAATTCCAATATTTATTTTTTTTTTTTTTTTTGTGGAAGCAGAGGAATCCATGAAAAACTACAAAGTGTTCCACAGTCCAGTATTAAGACAGAGAAGACAGAGTAACAAGGATGGAGTAGTACAAACAGGGCTTTATGTATAAAGACAAAGTGGGCAAACCAAGTGCACCATAGAATGCACATAAAAATGTCCACTGATTTAAAAGGGACTTTTATCCCCTGGAATTCTAGAGGGGTCTCCAAAACATTACTTTGAAATGGCCTCTAGTATTCAAGGAGTCCAAAACACATTTAAATCAATGGGAAATTGGGGTGGAGGAAATTATTTGTCTCCTGTTTTGAATTTGGCTTGCATCACCATTGCTCCATTTTCTTTATACTTAAGGTCCATTATTTAGCCCATATTTCTAAAAGCAAACTGAAGTTATTCTGGAGTAAACCATCTGGACTATAGGGGACAAATAAAAATTCCTAAATTCCCATGCACTTGAAAAGAACTTTTTAACCCATTGATTGCTAAAGAGGTCTCCAATGCATTGCTTCACAATGCATTGGAGACCTCTCAAGCATTCAAGGGGTTAAAAGCCAAATTTAATTTAAAAGCAATTTTTATTTGTCTGCTATGATGTAGTTGGTTTACTCCATAATAACTCCAGTTTGCTTTTATAAATATAGGCCATTGTTTGAGTAGTTCTGGGACAACAGGAGGATATGAAAAGTTTGAAAACTGCAAAACTGTGCAACTTTGGTTTCTCTAAGCATAATAATTTAGCCTTAAGTTGCTGACACAAAATAGCATTTAAATAATTTTGTATTGATACTAACCATTGGATGCTAGAGAGGTCTCTAGCATGCAGTGGGTTAAACAGTTTAATTGTTTTTTGGTACTACAGAGATCTGAAGAGTTTCACCAGAGTAAAACATCTGAAAGCCATTCCGCCCTTTTACTTAAGAGGAAGGGTGTGTGAAATCCCTCACACCCTCCTCTGGGAAGCAACCAGTTTATAAACACTGGTGATTTGGAATTGTGGCTGACATTATGAAATGTCACATAACTCCCATATATGAATAAAACATTCATAAAGTTAAGCTTAGGTTTCTCCTCAGTTATGCCAAACACAAGGATATGGTTTGTTGTTGTGGTAAATATTTATTTTCTACATTCACGTCATGACAATTCCAGGTTCTCTTTGTCACCAAATGTAGCTGTGTGTAGAGCTAAAAATGCTGAGCCTAATATCAATCAGGCATGTTTCTGTGGTAATATTTTTTTCAGAAGTTAGTGACACACACACACACAGACATGTAGCAGCAAGAAAAAAAACAGCACTCACGAGTGCTTTGTGATTAAAAAAATAGCAGCAATAAACTTTATTTCCTCTGTGTCTTTGGAGCCAGAATCCACAGGTGAAATAGAGGCTAAAAAGCTAAAACATTTCCCCCCAACCACCGGATCTTCACGTGATTGGAAGGGTCGCTATGGCAACCCAATAGTGACTGGAATATACATCTCTTATTTAATAAACAAACCGCCAATGTGGTAGTGTATAAAAGCACAGCATCCAAAAAATCAAAAGGCTGAAAATACAGATCTAAGTGGGAGGGAACATGGCATTATTATGATTGAAGCATGGATGGAAGTATATCACAGTTTGTAGATTAACATTGCTAAGGTGAACAAGAAAAAGGGTAGCAGTAAATGCGACTGAACACATACAGAAATTTTCAACAGTATAATCAATCCTAAAAGAGGTAAAACTTCTTAACATCCAGGACATACTTGAAAACGAGGGAAATCTCTATGTATTCTTCCTTGTAAAACATTTTTCTACATAAAAAACAATAAAATTCAATCTACCCCATAGGGTGACAGCTGTATATTGTGTTCTATTATATGTACTCCATGATACTCCCCACTGAGCTGCACACAACATAAACTTATGTGATAAGTCAAAAATGACCAAAAAAGCAAAAGTGAAAAAAAAGATTAAGTGCAAGAAGTAAATAAAAAGTAGTAAGACTTTGTTGACCATTACATTTAAAACCAAAGATTTAAGACATGAAATTAATGAAAAATAATGAAAAATAATACGAATATCGTTTTCCCCCACCTTTCACTCTCCTCTGTCTTGTTTACCCTTCCTCTCCCTATATTCCCTTTGCTAATCTTCTCTTTCTCTTTTCTTTCTTCCTCTCTGAACCCTCTTCTCTCCTATACTGTAGGGCATACATTACCTGTTGGTCCTTGAGTTGAGGCCCAGGATCTTCAGTTGGGTTGTTTCATGTACATCATGTAGTATGCTTATCACCCCAGTCTGAGGTCCATCGGTACTAACTTTTTTTCAGGTCATCCAAGCATTATATAGTATATTTTATTGTATACTTACTATTGTTGATATGCATTAGTGTTGCTTTATTCCATTCTTCATGGCTGTATCTGTAATTTGCTTTTTTTTCCCTCAATAAAATCTTAAACTTTAAAAAAAAAAAAAAAAAAATAAGAATATTGTTATCCACGTGTAAGGTATGGTAAAAAGCTATTTGTAAAATATAATTCAGAAAAAATCACTGACATTCCAAATGAATAAATTCAGCATAATCCTAAAATGATCTTGTAAAGAATAGGGATGGGCGAAATTTTCCACCTCAAACTGAAATTGGCAAAAAATGGCACTTTTCGCTTGCCGACAAATTTCCTTCGAAAAGTGCTGATTTTCTGTTTTTTTCCGCTTTTTTCGCCTAGCTCATTCCATTGAAATCAAAGGGAACATAGAAGTTACACACAACACATAGCAAATATTATTTTATTTCCCAAAGGCATAGTATAAAAGGATCATGAGGGTGCCTGTGTTGGTGGGGTGTGGGGAAAGAATCAGTTGAACAGGGGATGATTTTTTAGGGGGTTATTTACTGGGATTGGGGAGCACTTAATAAAAAAGAAATCTTAAATAAAATAAAATAGAAACCATAAGACATGGTATAAAGGGATATTAGGAGGGTGTCTGTGTTCATTAATGAATGAATCATTTGAACAGGGAATTTGTTTTGGGGGGGTTTCTTGATTGCTATTGGGGGGACAGTTAATAAAAAAAAAAAAGTGAAGTGATAGAGACAGGAACCCCATGAAATAAGCTGCCACTGGGATGAACTGATACTTGACTTGATAGAGTATTTTGTAAAGAATGATTTGTTTGATTTGTAGAGGCCTTTGCAGTACTTATAGGAGGCCCAAGCCCTGAAGAAACATTGATTTGTAAGACTTAGGCTTGTTAGAAACAAACCACCCAAAAAGTGTTTATTTTTTTTGGTAGGACTATGTTTTGGTCAGTGCACCACACAGTGTGTAATGAGTAGAGAAGAACTGCCACATTCTAACAGAGTGGCTATCATTTGGCAGAGGAGGTAATGAACAAGGTGGATTGGAAGATGATGTAGTTACCCTAGAAGGTGATGGCGAGCAAGTTGTTTCACTCGTCATGGAACTTCCATGGAATTAGATCAGTTGCAAATTCCTGTAATTCCAAAATGCCATTACTAGTGGCAGCAGGTTCAGCACTAGCAGCAGGTTCAGTACTGGCAGCAGGTTCAGCACTGGCAGCAGCATGGACAGCACATCTGGCAACAGGAACAACACTAGTGGCTTCAGGTACAGTAATGGTGGCACTGGCAGCAGGGACAGCACATATGGCAGCAGGTACAACACTAGTGGCTGCAGGAACAGCAATGGTGGCACTGGCAGCAGGGGCAACATGTCTGGCAGCAGGTGCAACACTAGTGGCTGCAGGTACAGCAATGGTGGCACTGGCAGCAGAGACAGCATATCTGGCAGCAGGTACAACACTAATGGCTGTAGAAACAACAATGGGGGCACTGGGAGCAGGGGCAGCACATCTGGCAGCAGGCACAGGCAGCTGACCTGTCCTGCTCTCTCATTACCACTACACTTTTCTCCCTTCCTTCCCATTCCTTGTTCTCCCTCCATCCCCATTAAATTCCCCAGGATCCCTTTGGGTGATTTAAGGGGACTGGACAGCATTGGTTCAGTACTGCTAGTCACTTCCTCCTCCTCCTCAGACTCACTGGACACATAATAAGGGTCCTTCCAGTTCCTCTTTTTATTAGTTTTAAACCTGTTCATAGTGATAGCAGTCACTATGATCCTCTCCTGCCTCAATTTTTCCAAAATATCACAGCACGTCTATCTCGCTCTGTAGCTGCTTCTATTGTGCCTGCCTTCAGTGAAAACGTCACATTTTTTTTATAGCGAAAGTGTGAAAACAACGTAAATCAATGGGTGGAAACTTTTTAGCCATTGAAAAAATGGTGAAAGATTTTGGCCAATGGGCGAAAGATGCGAACATTTTAACCACTAGTTTTAAAGCAGATTTTCCCACGAAAAAGCGGAAAACAACATGGTTTTCGTGAAATTTCTTGCAGGAACACGGCAACAACTTTCGCCCATCCCTAGCAGAGAATTCTTGATTGCAACATATCCAAACAAAAAAGTAATGATCAACTGATTGTTTCATTAAGACCAAGTGGAGATAGTGTCCAGTGCATCCAATGGTGTCAATTTCTTGACCCTATGCCCTCCACATCATGGTATTAGAATGTGTTTGGTAACTATATTCTGTAATGATGGTAGCTGATGGTTCATTTCCACCAAACATCAGGATACAGAGTAAACGATTTCTCATTTTAAAGGCAGCTCTAATTGTTGATTGGTGGTTGGCCACCAGGGACAAATAACAATGTAAATTACATATTCCTAGTTACATGTGAGTCTGTATTTTATTTGAAATATCCTTAATATTGTAATGAGATTGTTTAAACGACAGTCCTTGACTCAAGTACCTGCACATCATACAAATAACAAACCTTTTCATTGGATAACAAAACTTCGATCCTGAATTATAACAATAACATTTGGCAGTATTAAACAATTTGCCATAATTTAGTAATTTTGAAGTAATACTATCCCTTTAATATTCATTTTCTGTACACATGGTCACCATCATATTCTGGTGATTCCGCTGTATTGGCTTTCTCCTGGTGGGGTCTACATTTTATAGTTGTTATTTTTTCTATACATATATGTAATACACAACTGAAAATATTAATCTCATTTGTCTTGAAAAAGGCTTTCTTTCTATATAAGCATGTTTTCGTAAAGCTTCACCTCCCTAAATATACTTTTTGGTTAATTTTTGGTCTTACTCACCATTTTGCATTTAAAGGGAAAATATATGCTTAAAATAAGTGGCTCTTAATTTAACATATTTAGGCCCGATTCAATTGTGTGTAGCAAAACCTATGTTAAGGCAAAAAAGACCAAGGACCATTAATAGTATCTGAATTACGTGGAATTCAATATGTAGTCTATAAGAATGGCTAATGAGCGTAGGCCCAACAAATCCACATAGCTCAAAATCCTGCACTGCACCTTTTTTCACCTCACCGTGCATCCCGATCAGCCAATAATTAACATACGATACATCTAATAACAAGGAAAAAGATAACGGTCGAAGTTATCTAGTGATGCTGAATGCTGTCAACACAGGTTCAAACTCACAGCCAGTCACAACACTCCAAAATAACAAATGCATTCAAATACACTTATATATACCCCAAAATAACTGACATACCTTTTCTGTGTTTTGAGTTAAGGTGAGCAGGAGCACCGGACCAAGTAGCAGCAGACAGTAATGAAGTGAGAGAAATAGGAGCATTCATTCATTCAAGGCAGAAGGAGTTGGGAGCGGAGAAATTTGTTATACTGATAGCGACACCTAATACACCTTTGCACATTTGCCATGCATGCATACAAATACACACACACACATCTTTTTTGTTTCAAATATGTTGCACAACTTTATCTCTTATTTTGACACTGTGAATCAATGAGTGCAAGAGAGTGACAGAGAGTGAGTGTGGTTGAATGTCTCTGTGAGGTCCTGTGTGAGTGCCTGAGTCAGTGAGTGATGGCACGGAGAGGAGAGGTAGAGAGAGGGATGGGGAAAAGAGCAGGAGACCAGTAAGGTCAGGGAAGGAGTGGGAGAGGAAGAACAGCTGAGTGGAGGGGGGCCCAACCAAGGACAAGCACACGGAGGCCAAGGATAGTGGGACAAGGGGTAGATGTTGGAGAGCACCCTACACAGGCAGGCCATTCAAGCCACAGCTTCAATACCTCACAGGCTGCAGCTGATGAGGAAAGGCTGTGGGACCCTAAATATTCCTACAAGGAGAATAGGGTCTTCGTCCAGAGCATCCTGGAGAGGGAGAACATCTTGTTCCCGAGGGAAAGGGTCACTGGTCTTGGGGCTCCGAAGAAGGTCGCCTGGTGTCAGGTGCTACCTGACTCCATGAAGAAGCACTGGGGTGACTGAAAGAGGCTGGAGAAGAAGAAAATGGGAGAGGTTGCCATGCATGCCTGAGGTACCGGAGGTGGTCCTCCTGTCCACATCACTATTAACCCATGGGAGAATATGCTCAGTTAGAACTTGTCTTCAATGGGTGTTGAGGGGGTCCCTGGAAGATCAGACACCAGCGAAGACATCACCCTCCACACTACTGGTAAGTGCATCATTCCATAACGACTCACCACACAAACCCTCATATCTACTACAGCCCAACACATTTATACCAGAACCCAGCAGCATTCATTCACACAAATGCACCAACAGAGCTCTGAGAGGATTCAAACAAGGACAAAATACTGGACAATCCAAGTAGAAATGGGAGAGGTATAGCAGAACAAATCCTGTCCAAGTCCAACTTAAACCCTCCTGTTTCTGTGTTGTTCATGATACCCATGCCACACAAACAATACTGCCATGTTCCTCTACAATGTTAAACAGGTAGCCAGAGGGAGGTCAGCACCTAGCCCCTTGAGAGCTAGAGGAATGATCATAGCATTGGTCAATGATGCAGCCCCTTTCAAAAGCCCCCCCGAAAAGAAATAAAAAAGCCCTATTTGTGATCTTTCCCCCAAATAAATTTGCACTTCTTGATCCAATATATTTGCGTGAATGTTTCTGGTTTCTAACAGGTAAAGTGGCAGAGATATCTCCAATCCATTGCAAAGCAATGCAGTGAAGACAACTCATGCACATATGACTTGGTTTTAAGGTTTTGTACCATGGGTAATCATACACAGCACATACACTGTTGTCCAATTTCAATTCACAATTCACCTAGCAAAGCAAAACAATATGAAGGTGCTGTGTGGCAGTGATGTGTTAATGTAGCTGGACAGAGGGGATTGCCTTATGGGGGGTACTGTTATTTCTTTGTATTTTAATGGATACTGGTCTAGAGTGCCCTGCACCACCCATATAACCCTGACTGCCAGATTACTTTATGTTTTCTGTCCCTGATTCCCTCCAAATATATTCAACAGCCAGTATTTATAAGCTAATTTATATAGCTATATGGAAATATACTTTATCTGTTGATAGGTCTCATTCATTCTTGCTTTTAGGTTACTCACTGGTATTTTTATATATAAATCCTGTACATATTTCTGTTTATACACTTTCTGTTACATTTTTTAATTAATAAAGAATACTCTGCTTAGAAAAAGTTGCACTCTGATCTTTTTCTCCTTTTTAATTTGATGTGTACCATTCCCATGTTGATACCAGGGTTGATTTCAGTACCATAGAAGGGGCCTGAAATTAAAGATACTTATCCCTGAAAGTTGTGGTTTAGTGATGATTTTTTGCCTGACTTATTTCATCAGTCATACCCAGTTCTGTCAATTCAAATACATGTGATTAAAGACTGATTATTTGGACATCAAGAAGGACTATTCATCACCAAGATATTTTTTGTGATAGATGAGTACTAATAATTGTTTGGTGCCTATGGAGATCATATGTATCTCTCTGGGGAGGCCCAAGAAGGCCAAAACATACATCTGGGGTTGGCTGCTTCTCCTGTTCAGAGATAGATTATCTGGCACTTTGTGCATGGACTATCATCTGGGCAGAATCAGTATGATGTGCTTCAGGATTAGAGGTGGGCGAAACTTCTTACCTCAAAAGAGAAACAGGCCACCGAGCAGGAAATTTTTAATGAAAAGTGCCAATTTTCTACTTCTTTCCACCTATCTCATTGCACCTGCACAAAAATAATCCAAAAGTATACCTGTGGCATAGCACACTTGCCAAAATGTTGGTAGTTGACATATTGCCCTTTTCTTTTGTTGAACCCTGCTGTTCAGCCTCCAGGTCTAATTCCAATATTTAAAAACACATAGTGAAGAAAGGTCTAGTAATGAGAGATGAAATCCCAGGACACCCTAAGCTAGCATACCACAGGTTGAATTCCCTGAATAATATATTAGTCCCAAGTAGAGGAAGGACTCAAGGGAATATGGCATTAACATGAGACCTTTATACAGGGATAAAGGTGATCATTTGACTATGGTTGAGACTCCAGTTGTAGGCACATGTATGTGTTCAGGAGATAAATGTCTTTCTTGCAACTTTATCAGACATAGAACAGCATATTTTTTCAACAAATTGATAGAACGCTTCAACAGCTTCACACACACACTCACTTGCTTATCCTCTCTGACAATTATTACACTGGCTTCATTGATCATATAGAATCAGATTCAGGCTATTGGTGCTTACAGAGCCCTTACTAACAGCATTGAATGTTTATAAATACAGAAACACTTTCCATCTACATTCTGCACAGGATAGGCTTATCGGGGATGGCTCTGGCTTTTTTGGGGGCCCTAAGTGAAAAAAGCATGTTTTCTAAATAAAGGATACATAATTGTACATATATATGTATGTGTGTGTGTGTTTATATATAATCAATTAGATGACACTGAAAAGCCTAGTGGGGAATGATTCTGATAACATTAAAAAATACCACACACTAACCAATGTTGAAAGATCAATAAAGCCCTTATACCAATTCCAGAACTGATTTCCAGATTCCATTAATGCTGTCTGTTCTTGTGATAGGCAATGACAAGACCTTTTTAGCATTTGAACTGTGTTGTAAAATGCATGACTTAAGTGTGGCTTAAGCTTACCATGGAAATGAACGTTACTTAATATAAAAGTAACACCCGCTAACCTTAATCCAGTTTTATTATGGATAGATAACACTGTTTATGACCATGCATAAAAGAACAGGGGGATTGGTAACATAATCATTAAAGAATATTTAACTAAATATATATTGTTTCAGGTTTTCTATGCATTCTGATGGAAATTACAATAATATCAGGTTATAAATAGTATTTGAAGTTTGAACATAGAGATGCATTATGCAAAACAGCGGCACCCCTTGTAGTTATACCCTACCGTGATTTCAGTGAAGTTTTTAACCCCTTGAATGAATACTACAGCGGTCAAAGCAATGTGTAAGACCGTTCCAGCAACAAAGGTTAATTTAACTCAATGCGAATTTTAATCTGTTAGCTATGGTGTGGTTTCCTCTATGATTCCTCATCTTTAGCTTCCTAAACACAGTCTAAACTATGGTATGTTTTTGTTAGTGTAATTTTAAAAAAAAATCCTTTCATGCAAAATTTCCAATATATCTATATATATATATATATATATATATATATATATATATATATATATATATATCACCGTGGATTAACATGTTTCTGTTTTAAAATATATTTTAATATAGAGGAATGATATAATTTGTGAATGTAAATCATGCGTATCGTCCAGTACAGCAGTATATAGGGCACAATGTTCAAAAGGAAAAGTAGTCTCAAAATACATTTTATTTTGCCTTTTAAATATCAAATATTCAAAGAGATAAAGAAAATGTTTTGCTACTTACTTGCTCTGTGAAGCCCCGCTCTGGCACTCCAATAGTTAGTCATGAGAGAGTTTTAGAGGGAGAGGTCAAAATTGACATTAAAACAAATTAAATGTTACAAAATGGCAGCTTATACTCGAGAAGACAAGTGTAATAATTTTTCTGGGAAATCATCAGCACAACACGCAAGATAAAAAACACCCTAAACCACCATTTATTTAAAAGAGGCTTTTAACCCTTTGAATGCTAGAGAAGTCTCCAATGCATTGATTGGCATATTACTGGAGATCTATCTAGCATTCATGTGGTTAAAGGGATAGTAATATGTCAAAATTACTAATCCCTGTTTTGTAGCCAGTAAAAAAAGAAGAAAAATACCCCCAGTGGCATCTCTCAAACCCTTATGGTTTGAGAGATAACCGCTTACAAAGTTCCCCCCTCCCTCCCCTTTCCCTGACGTCAGCATTCTAGGTGACAGCAGGGAAAACCTCTCCTAGGATCAGCCAGCGACTCTGCAGCAGAGCCGAGATCGAGTTAATGAAAAATAAATTCTTCACTTAAAAGGTCTTCTACGTGTGCTTGGTTTGCAAGCACAAGTAGAAGACCTTTAAAGTGAAGGATTTCTTTTTCATTAACATAATTTCGGCTCTGTTGCAGACCCTCCGATGGCCCCGGGACCGGATTTCCTTGCTGTCAGCTAGAATGCTGACGTCAGGCAGGGGGGAACTTTGTAAAGGGTTATCTCTCAAACCATAAGGGTTTGAGAGATGCCACTGGGGGCATTTTTCTTCTTTCTTTAATGGCTACAAAACAGGGATTAGTAATTTTGAAGTATTACAATCCCTTTAAAAGCACCATTTAAATCATGGGTATTTTATCTACCCCCTTTGGTGTTCTTGTTTTGCACAAGAATTGCTTCACTTTTTTTGACATAATGCCCAACTGTCTGTATAAAGAATGTTTTTTCTCTCCATTTTATGTAATAATACTGCCATATTTTCAAAAGAGAAGTTAGGCTTTTCAACATCTCTTTTAAAAAAATGAAGCTAAATCTGGCTACATTTCCAAACAGCTATTTTTTTAACATAGAGAGAGATGTTTGTTATGAAGAAAATGTGGAGTTATAAAATGGCGATTAAAGGAGGATGATTTTCAAAAGTAAATGCACCACTTTTGAAAATGATTAATCAAGAATTAAAAACAACAGAAGTTTTTTTCCTGCTGATATTGCTTTAAAGTGATAGAAATGTTTCACAAAAACAGCAGCTCCAATTAATCTTCATAGTATTTAAGCCATAGATAGTGTTATTTCATTACTGTGAAAGTTGTAGTTCAAAAGTAATTGAATGATAAAGTTTCCCTCTCCCGCCCCTTTTACCTAGTATAAGCCCCCACTCCCCAGATGTGGAATCCAGTCCATAGACCAGACAGCTCACATCAAGGGTCAATATTCTTACAGTGAGAACAATGAAAGCCCTGCCCCCCTTGACAGGTTTTTCAGCTTTTTCCCTTACCTTAATTGAAGATTGTCCCTCTCTGCAATCTACCTGGACACTCCCTGCTGCTCTAAGCTGAGCAGTGTTACATCAGTAAAAGGGGAGGGAGGGGAATACTTTATCATTCAATTATTCTTGAACTACAACTCTGACAGAATTGAAATAACACTCTCCAAGGCCCAAATACTATGAAGATTAATTAGAGCTGCTTTTATTATGAATCATTACTATCCCTTTAAAGGGTTAGTAATGTCTTGTTAAAATTATTTATCCGAGTCTTCTTTATATTAAAATTAAGAGACTGCGCTATATTTAAGTCCTTAATTTGGTGTAGTTCAAAAGTTATGCAGTGATAAAGATCCACCGCCCATCCCTTCTGGTCACGTCATCAGAAGCTGCAGTCTGGTCAGGATGGCTGTAGTGAGGGACAAACCTCACTAAGCAAAGAAAAATCCTGCCCTCCTTCTTCAAAGGGGCAGGATTTCCCTTATAATAACTGAAGCTTGTCCCTCGTTGCAGCCGTTGAGTCACACGACCAGATTACAGATTCAGAGGGAGGCAACAAGAAGGGGAGGGCGGGGGGGAGGAATCTTTATCTCTGCATAACTTTTGAACTACGCCAAAGTAAGAAATTAAATATAGCGCAATAAAGAAGATCAGGAGAAATAATTTTATCTAGACATTACTAACCCCTTAAACTGTCTTCTTCTCCAAATTTTTTTTTTATTAGTAATATTCATAGAACATTACAATATAGCCAAAGAAAGGTACTGTTAACAGGCTTGTACAATACAAATGAATACAATTCACAAACACAGCTTGAGCATCATCAGTATTGCTGTATAATCATAAAGTAGGTAACAATATGTAAAAATAAATTGCTAAGTGAAACACTTCAAAGATGATAGGATACGAAGAAGAAAGGGAAATATTGTAAGAGGAGAAGAGTCAAAGAAGAGAAATACAGAAGAGCAGAAAAGAAAGAAAGAATAAGAAGAGGTTCCAAGCATGGTGAGCCAGCCATGATCCAATGGGTAAGTGCTAGCCTGCAACCGAAACTTGTCAAACAGGATCAGTTGCGAAAATGCCATGAGGAAGGGAAAGGGAGGGGGAGGGGAAAGTCAAGCAAGAGCCCAACAAGTAAGAATAAAAATCCCAAGCGGGGCATAAGTGAGTTATGACCTAATGAAAACTTAAATAGACCGATGGCGTCCGCCTCTGCCAGTCCATATCCCAACAAAGGCCCAAATCAATAGGAGATTAAGTTACCATTTTAAGGGAACCCCAATGCAGGGCTACCCCAGGTGTTAACACAAAATCCCTATGTAGCAGAAGAGAATTGTTTCGGAGCCCATGGCCTAAGTCACATCTCTGAATCTCAGCAAGCAATTACTGTCGGATGTAGTGTTCAAAGTGTGGAGGACAAAGCAGAGCCAACACAAAAAGGCATTATTTCTCTAGAACACCTCAAAACCCAGGAAAAAGCTAGTCATCAAACAATTGTCTGATAAGATAGCCAAGTATCCCAGATTTGAAAAAAATAATTGGTGTGAAAGGTGAGGGAAGCATGTGTGCGTTCCAAGGTGCAAATATCATCCACCCTGCAGTTCCATTCCTCGAGAGTTGGGGGAGTCGATGACTTCCAATGGAGTGGAACAAGACGTCTAGCTGCATTCACCAAGAATACAAAGAGTCGCATTTTAGGTAGAGGCAGGGTACACTAAGAGGGCAGATGTAAAAAGAGCAAAGAATCAGGAGTATTAGGTATTTTAGCCTGGAGGAGTAAAGCAAGTGTATTGATTATACGGTTCAAGAATGGTTTCAAAGTAGTACACGTCCACCATATGTGAAACATGGATCCTTCTTCACTGGAACATCTCCAGCACAGAGAGGGGCATTGAGGGAACAACTTAGCCAGTTGAACCGGGGTATAGTACCAACGTGATAGTAACTTAAAATTTGCTTCTCTAGTCGACATGTCTCTAGTATCACACAGCATACAACGAAAGACATTTGACCAATCGGACATGGACCATGAAACGTGTAGGTCCTTCTCCCATTGCCTTAGAAAGTAAGGTCTAGGTACAGAATTGAGTGAGGCGAATGGGAGATGTCGAAGAAATTTAGAGTACGTGTGGGATGACAATTCTGGATCCCAAAGCAACAATTCAAATAGGGTCAATGGCCTCTGCACGCATCCCATAGGGCCTAGCGTGGAAACAAAATGTGACAGCTGTCTATTTTGCCAAAAGTGAGATTGAGGCAGCCCATAATGCCTCGTAAAGACCTCAAACGGAAGGAGACCAGCATCCAGGAATAGGAGGTCCAGCGTGTGTATGCCCATTTGTTTCCATAACAGAAATGGACTTCTCCCCAGTCCTGGGGGAAAGGCAGGGTTTCCACAGACAAAGAGAAGTGGGGAGGGGTATGACATAAGATTGTACAAGAGCAATACTTTATCCCAAACCAAAAAAAGTATATGCAGTATGGGGTGTTTGAGTAACCAAGACAGTCTAGAGGGGGTCACTAACCATGGAAGGTTGTACATATCAAAGTTTGGCATCCAAGAAGAGAAAGAAATGACCTAATCTCAAGGTGTAGGTCCTACACAATCATAGAGAAGGACTAGAAAAGATGCATAATACATGCGAACCACCTCTGGATAAACCATGCCGCCTAGGGGTCCCGGACGATAAAGCCATTTAGTGCGTATCCTGGGTTTCTAATATTGCCATACAAAATTACTAATAAGAGATTGTAAGCGGGTTAAATGTGAATGTGAAAACGGCAAGGGCAGAGCATTAAACAAGTATAGAATCTGGGGTACAGCAACCATCTTCACAAGATTCACTCGCACATACAAAGATATAAACAGAACATCCCACAATTTAAATTCCTGTGCGATAGTCAGACAGATAAGATAAAGATTTGAAGCCAAGGTAGAAACATGGGAGCAAGACAGAGAGATGCCCAAATAGTTTAACTCCCTCTCAGACCACTTGAATGGAAAGGGGTTAGTATCAGGGTCAAAATATGAAGCTGAAACACCAATATTCAAGGCTTCAGATTTTGCAGAATTAATTTTAAAGTTTGAGATCTTTCTATAAGAGTGAAGTAGATTAACCAAAGGGGGTTCCAACGTCTCAGGTGAAATAATGAACAGCAAAACATCATCTGCAAAGTATGCCAGTTTAGATTCATCGTTTGTCAGGGGTACCCCATGAATATCTAAGCTACCTATATGGAACAAAGGAGGGGTTCTAAAGAGAGAACAAATAGAATGGGAGATAGTGGGCATCCCTGTCTCATTCCATTTGAAATCTTGAAGGGAGAAGAGAGAAATCCATTAATAATTACCCTCGCTGTGGGAGAAGAGTAAAGAGAAATGATGCAGTGCAATACCTGAGGACCCAAGCCCATATATCTCAATAGATCTTCGAGATATACCAAATGGACTCTATTGAAAGCTTTTTCAGCATCGATTGAGATCAGGGCAGTTGGTAGCTCCTCCTTTAATGTGCTCGATGCAAGAAGTGTGTTGTTTAATTTGTATAATACGTGCCAAGTGTCTGCCACATTTATTACCCTGTATGTACCTAGAATACTTCTGCCATTGATAGGACTTCAAGGTAGAAACCTGGTACGCAGCAGCCAGATCCGACTTAGCCTTCTTAAGAGCAGCCAGATCCGCTGGTTGATGTGACTGTTTATAATTAAGGTCCAAGATGCGGACCCTGTCAATTAGATCAATAATTTGTTTCTTCCTAACCTTCTTCTTATGTGCTCCTAATTTACTAAATTCTCCACGCATCACACATTTGTGTGCGTTCCATAGAATGATTGGTGACTCAAAACTACCTTTATTGACCGAAAAGTAATCTAAAAGAGATTGGGATAACTGATCCAGTTCATGTTCATCTATAAGCAGCATTTCATTCAGCTTCCATGATGGAGAGCCAGGGACTTGTTCACTAATATTTATGTCCATCCACACCGGACCATGGTCAGACCAGGTAATTGGTTCAATTGAGGCTGAGCGCACATGGTGAGCCATGTATTGTTCCACAAAAATATAATCAATTCTGGTATAACTATCATGAACCGGAGAATAATAGGTATAGTTTCTGGAATGAGGTGTCAAGAGTCTCCAGACATCTATCAGATGGTGAGATGAGAGAAGTCCCCACCAACAGTCTAAAACAGCAGCAGGCAAGGAGGAGATGCCCCTTGGACAATCAAGAACAGGATCAGTAGGCATATTGAAGTCACCCCCCCCCAGAAATAAAGTCCCTTTGTGGAATTGCATAAGGGCTGAGAGAAATTTAGTGAGAAATGAGATCTCTCTCTTATTGGGGACATAGATCGAAGCAATTGTGCAAGGCTTTGCAAAGAGTAAGCCCATAATAAATAAATACCTGTCTCCATCATCCCTAACTATCTCTTTAGGCTGCCAAGAAATAGAGTTATGTAATAAAACGGCAAACCCCCTATGTTTCGTATTTGATCTGTCAAACAGTAGAGAAACATAAAGTGTTATAGTAGTATGACATTAAACAGTTTTTATCATTATGCAATCTAGCATTACCTAAGTAGATCAGTAAAGCTCAACCCAACCTGCCAATCAACATGACCTCCACCTCTGAAATGCCCCATCAAGAGGACCCTCCCAATGTCCAAACACAAGGCAAAGAGGAAAGACAGGTCACCCCAACAACACGAGCCCCCCAGAGTAAGACTTCTCGTCCCCCGCCTAAGTCCAAGTCATCAAGGCAAGGTCTTGTACAGCTATAATCTTCCTATGCAAGATAGATCAAGGGTACACCCGAACCCACCAGCCTAGCGATATTAGCAGAACACCACCCAATAGTGAATATCCCTACCTCCGTTCCTGAAATCAAAATCCAACAGTAGGATGATGCCCCAGGTAAGATCCCGCCACTTGGGACAGCTCTCCCTAGGGCACCATAAACAGCTAGCAGAATACATTTCCAATAGCCCCACGAATGGTATAAACCTTTACAAGCTACCCCCTTACGACCCGTGTGTCTCCTCAGCCCCTATCCACCCAGGATGGGCTAAAGATGACTGTCCATGGTACAAGCAAGTGGTCCAAAAAGCAAAGAAATAAAAGGAGATGTGACAGACATGTTACACAAGGGTAGAGACCCTGACTGTACATAAAACAATTAGCAGATAAGAGCCATATGTGCAGTAGGTGCATAGTCCGAGCTCTAGAAGGAGCATGTCAGGTGAGGAATAGTTCAAAGATGCAGAAGAAGGCTTTGTATGAAATTTTAAAGGAGACTTAAAGTACTATTGAAGCTCCAACAAACACAATCTGCCAAAATGTGAATCATCTCTGATTAACCTCAGCATTCCCTTGAAGGCCAGGAGTATCTAAGTCCCTGCGTCATGAATGTTTGGAACCAGGTGCCTCCACCTAACACGGTCTTTGTTCTTTAGAAGGTTGCAGCCTGGGTAATTGTTGGTCTGCGTCTTGACCCGTTTGGGTCATGTGCAGAGGAGCAATGCCCAATTCAATTAAAAAATGTGGAATCTCCTTGACAGAACAGGCCGAGACAGAGACACCTTTATGGAGGACTGTGATACAGAAGGGGAAACCCCATCTGTATTTAATATCTAAATTGCAGAGTTACTCCATGAGTGGCTTAAATGCTCGTCGAAGCTGGCGCGTATATGGAGATAGATCCTGGAAAAATTGCAATGGGTGTCCCATAAAGTTAACTTCCCCATCTCTCTGCTTTTCTGTAGTATAGCTTCCCAATCTTAAAAGCATAAGAGGCAACATATAATGTCTCTTGGGGGATCCGAGTCTGACTCACGTGGGCGCAGGGCCCTGTAGGCTCGTTCCAAGACAATCGGAGTATCATATGGTAGACCCATTACATCATGAAAGATAGTGGAAAGGGTGGTCGGCAATGTGATGGTACCAGTGGACCCCCGTCTGGGTGTCCCCGTCAGTCTCTGCTTCCTTTAATCTTGAGCAAGGCTGCTCAGCTGGAACATCACAATTTTCCACAATCACCAGACAGGACTAGTGTATTCCTTTAGAATCAGTTCTCACTTTATTGAATGGAACACACAGCTTATATCCACTTACAGAGACTCTTATCAAGATTAACATGCAAACTAGGATTTGGGACAGTGTTTCTACTCTTGACCAATCAGCCACCAACACCTTTAATAAGATAAGAATGCAGATTAGGACTTGAAAAATACACTCTGAACTGGCTCATAAATAACCTCCTCTGATTGGTCAAGGAAGCACAGCAGGAATCAATTAACATTCCTTAGCACAGACCTAGAGTATATTGAAAGCAATGCCCAACCCCCATTATCTCTGCACTGTACCTCTCAAATATCAAATCCCTCCATAGGACCCACAGTACTACACCATGTCACACAATTACCCCATGTCACACAATGTACAACACAGTGATCAACATTTCAAATGGTATAGTCCCGGAGATGAACGTCACCACACGTCCCTGTGCTGATTCCCCCAATCAGTCCAAGGGCAGTCCTTTTCTGTGACACCCTGGATGGACCATCAAGCAGCACAGGGTGACTTAGACCTAGGAGGAGGCAGGGACGCTAGTAAAGCCACTTCCCCATGCATAGAGTCCATAGTCTGTAGGAAGGGGGCTGGCCCCCAGGGCCATCCAGGAGCCAAGGGCCCAGTGGTTCCTGTGACAAGCAGGTCCTTATTTAGAACCGTTTCAGGAAGTCCTCTTATTCTGAGGTTGTTTTCTCTGTTATCTAAGTCATCCAGATTGTATGTCAATAATTGAATGGTGTCACCTTGTTCTGCAATTATCTGCTCTAAGTCATGCTGGCCTTGGAACAAGTGCTCTTGGTCCTGCTCTAGGTGGTGCATCCAGGAGCCCAGCTGAGATATGGCTTTGCAAAGTTCAGAAACAGCGTCCTGTACAGCCGCGGTATTCTCAGATGCCAGTTGCTTGAGATCAGCTTTGGTTACTGCTTCCGGAGCCTCCGGGGCAAGAGATGCAGTGTCCTGTGTCCCAGGGCAATCCGCTCGGTCTCCTGCCCCCATCCCCGCCATTTCAGCGGCACCAGAAGAGGAAGAGATCAAGTGAGCTAACTCCAGTCTCTGCTCCAGAGACTGAGTACCGGTCTTGATAACGAGAGTACCCTTTGGAGGGAAAACAGAGGAAACGCTGTGCGCACAGGTATGAAATCTGTTATTTTAGCAGATTTCCACAGTTTATGAGTCTTGCTTCTCTGCATCAGTACGCCAGGTAAAATCCCAAGATCTAGGGCCAGGATGGTAATAGATCCAGTAGTCGTAGATGTCTAAATAGGCAATAAAGAAGCTGCTTAGGCATGGAGCTTGTTCACTAGGCGTCCATCCTGGTACGCGGTAGCTCAGCCCCCCCTTCTCTAAGTTTAAACCATTTTTATTTTATCAGAAAAAAATGATGGAAAATTAGACAAAAATGATGATCAGAAGATTTTTTATTATTATTTCACACATTTTAAGACTACTTTTTCCTTTTACAGATATGGCAGTTTTAAATACAAAAACATAATGGTAATACATTTGATAATTGGTAGACCAAGCAATATGTTAGAGACCTTTCCTGTCCCGTCCCATGGCCCGCCAACCAAGTTGGACACCTGCACTTGCCATGTCCTCACTATCCTGCTCCATTGAAGCTTCTTGTTATTCTTAGTGGGACTTCATTTTGGACAAAGTGAAGATCTATGCAAGCTCAGTCACTAGCTCTGGAAGAATATCCTGACTTATCAACCATTAGCAAGAACAAAGTGAACAGAGGAACCTAAGCAGCTGAAGGGCCTTTACAAAGGAGATTTTGGGACCCTTAAGAAGTTTTCTGCCCAACAGAGGGCACAAAAAAGTGCAACAATTGAAGCATTTATTCTGTATCTAATTGTTTTATTAAATTACTAAACATAGGTAGATTCTCCAGTGTGCCTGTTCTTTGCTCTGTTTTTTCAGATGCTATGTACTTAAAACAATCAAAATTTAGGTAATTAGCATATTTCCCATGGTGTGGTGGGTCATCCCCAGACTTACTACACGTTTATTCTAAACTTAAAGGGACAGTCTTCTAAACCATACATTTTGAACTATAGACTTTTGCATTTGTTGGTTTGGCTATTTCTGGAGCCATTTTGTGGGAGTTACATAGAAAATTAAGTTGAAAAAAAGACATAAATCCATGAGTTTCAACCTTTGCCATAGTATAACCCAGAAAATGAGAATTATATAATTCTTCCTGATTCAAAAATTGATATAAGCTTGTAAATTACAGCATCTTGTTTTACTTACTAATACACAGTATACATAAAATAGATACATATAATTATTTAACACATCAGGTGCCAGAAGTCTACATAGAACGCAAAACAATACATTCATAATGCTCAATACATGGCTCTATGTCTGCAAGAACAATACAAGTCTGCCTGTTAATACATGTAAAAAGGGAAATGTGTAGTATAATTATGATTTGAATTCAAAATCCATGTCTATTCCATGTCTGTTTTATCAGTATATCTTTTGCCAATGTAAATAGGAGGAGATTAAACATTTAAAAACTCCACTAGTTTCTGGCTGTTTTTGCCTATAATTAAGTGTGCCTCTCTTATAATCTATGAATAAACTTTTTACTATTTTGACCAAGCGACTGTGTTTTGGATCTTATGTGTTTTTCCATTCAACTATTTGAAGAAGAGTTTCCTGCGTCTAGCACCAGTTCATCTGTGGCGGCTTTGTTCTATATCGAAGAGGAGATTGTGTGCACAAGGACTGATCTGGATGAGTGAAGTTCCCTCTACCATATCTTTTAAATTTGTTTACACTACATTTATATATTATAGTATTGTTAGATGTAGCGGTCTTTGTGATGTGACCAAGAACTAAACCCTGAGGTACTCCAACTGTATTGGAGAATCTTCTACTTAGAACAACAAATTGCTCCCTATCCTTCAATCAATGTTCTATAGAGTTGCTAAGGTTATCTCCTAGACCCAAGTTCCTTATTTCAGTTTCCATCTTAAGGTGTATCTCTCACATATATAAAAGTAATGCTCATTAGTTAGAGCATTTAGTGAAAAAGTTTAAAATGTTATTAATTAAAAAAAAAAAAAAAACGTTATCTGTGCAAAAATTAATGTTTAAAAAGTGGCCAGCAGCCTACTTCCAGCTTGCCACACTGCCTCTGCTCCTGTCCCACTACCCAGCATCCTCCAAAGATGGAGGCTGTCTGTCTCTAAGCTGGAGCGATCTCCTTGGCTAGATATAGGTCTTTGCCAATGAGATCGCTCCAGCTTAGAGAAAGAAAGCCTCAGTCATCGGAGGATTCTGGGTAGTGGGACGGGAGCAGAGGCAGTGCTGCAAGCCGGTAGTAGGCTGATGGGCACTTTTTAAGACTTTTTTTTCAAGACTAAAGATCAGGCAAGCAGGTATTGTAAGGACAGAGTAGGCAGCAGGGCCGGACTGGCCTACCGGGATGCCGGGAAAATTCCCGGTAGGCCGCCTGCACTGGGACTCCCTGGGGCTGGTGCCGTAAATGACAATACTGTTGAGACATGAAAATTTCGCGGCCGCAAGGTGACAGGACCGCGGCCGCGAGAAGATAGATCATTTTGAAGAAGGACCTCCGGGCCGCTGGGGCTGTGTCAGACTGTCAGTGGAGGCAGACCGAGGCCAGATCTATAGCCGGTGATGTGAGTGCGTGACGTCGCACGCAGGATACGCAGCGGAGTGAAGAAGATCACTTCGCGACTGCGTCTGCGCACGGGGCCACCCGCACATAAGTTAGCATTGTCTGCAGAAACAGTGACACTACCCTGACCCAGACAGAGCTTGCGGAGGCGGGAGGCAGAACAGCGAGACTGAGTCAGCAGTCTCAGACTGTCTACGGACACAACAGGCAAGAGGGGGAAAGGAATTGGAGAAACTTACTGTAACAGCACGCGGCCTACGGTACCAGGCAAAAATAGAAGAGAATGATGAGATCATCAAGAGGGGGAGAATTAGGCAAAGGGCCAGAGGGGGCATCAAGAGTGGGTAAAAGACACAGAGGGGGGTCAAGAGGGGAAAAAGACAGAGGGGGGTTTGCCTTGGAGAGAAATTGTAACAGGAAAAGGGGAGATCATTCAAGAGGTGGAGAAAGGCAGCCTCAAAGGGGCATCAAGAGAGGCAAGAGGGGGCATCAAGAGAGGCTGAAAGAGGCAGAGGGGGATCAAGAGGAAGAAAAAGACAGAGGGGGAATTGGGGAAACTGTAACAGGGAAAAAGGGGAGATCATTCAAGGGGGGAGAAAGGCAAAGGGGCATCAAGAGAGGCAAGAGGGGACATCACCAAGAGCGGGTGATAGAAGCAGAGGTGGGTCAAGAGGGAGAGGCAACAGGGAGAAAAAAGAGGCAAAAGGAGGAAGGATCCGGAGGCAAAAGCAGGAGGGGGATCAGGAGGGGGAGAAAGAGGCAAAGGGTGGGATCAACAGTCAAGAAGGGGAGAAAGAGGCAAAAGTAAGGGGGGATCAGGAGTCAATGAGGTTCCAGGGAGGAGAAGAAAGAAGCAAAGGGGGGATCAAGAGAGGGGAAAATGGGGGAGGGGAGGAAAAAGGCAAAAGGAGGGGGATCAAAAAGGGGAGAGATTCAAATGGGGGGAATCAGGAAGGGGAGGGTGCGAGGCAAGAGGGGGAGAAAAAGGCAAAAGGGGTGAATCAAGAGTCAAAAGGTGGTGTGTGTATATAACTCTTTATTGCTCTGGTGTTGGTATATAAGTTTCAGAAGGACATAAGCACTCTCAGGACTTCATTGAAGATAGAATGTGAAATAAAACTGATTTTATTTGATCAACATTTCGGCTGTATCTTGTCAACCTTCCTCATCCTGAGGAAAGTTGACAAGAAGATACATTTTAAACATTGATCAAATAAAATCAGTTTTATTTCACATTCTTCAATGAAGTCTTGAGAGTGCTTATGTCCTTCTGAAACTTGAATACTTTTTGCAAATTTCATCAGCACCCAGGCAGTTGTCAAACAGTAAGCGAGAGTGCTTCCTTGAAACTCCGATCTCAAAGATATATATAATATATATTGTTGCTCTGAGGGTGGCATATGACTCTGTATTGTCTTATGGTGACATCTAACTGCATTGCTCTGGTGGTGGCATCTTTTTATTGCTCTGGTGGAGACATAAATCTTTATTGCTCTGGTGGTGGCATTCAAATGTGTTTTAAAATGCATGTTTTCCCCTTTATGAACACGAAAAAAATGCCATTATGCTATAGGGCTGGTATAATGACGCAGTGCTATGGGGCTGATATAATAACGCAATGCTATGGGGCTGGTAAGCAATTTTTTCCAGGGCTGGTTTTTATTCCCAGTCCGGCCCTGGTAGGCAGCCAGAGTCGCAGATCAGAAAAGCGGGGGACTACACGGAGCGAGAGTAACCAGGCTACTGGTCAGGCAACCGGAGACTATGCTGAACAATAGCAGACAGGGCCACTGGTCAGGCAAGCCGAAGACTACAAGGAGCGATAGTAACCAGGCCCTCAGGAAAGGTAACCGGAGGCTACACTGAGTGGGTAGTAGCCAGGGCCACTGGTCAGGCAAGCCGGGGTCATACATAGAGCGAATAGTCAGCCAGAGCCACAGGTCAGAACCGATGTGGGTAGTCAGACAAGCCGGGGTCATATACAGAGCGAGTAGTCAGCCAGGGCCACAGGTCAGGACCGATGTGGGTAGTCAGACAAGCACACAGAGTGAATACTCAGGCAAGCACTGATCACAATAGAGCAAGCAGAAGCTATCAGGAACACCACATAAGGGCAATGACTCACAGGCCCAGGGAAGTTTATAAAGGAGCAGGAGAAGGCGGGGCCCAATTAGGCCACACAGAATAGGCCCATAAACAGGCATCCTAAACAGTGCCTGTTTCATGATGAAGCAATGCAGAGGTGGCCATAACTATGCCGGCCGACAGACCACAGAGGAAGAAAGTACAGGCTAACTAGGCCACCAAGGTAGACTGTGATAGCTATGAGTCACTTTTGACACAGTCGACCATACCCTTCTATCCCAGGTTCTCCAGTCACTTGGCATCTGTGGCCTGGCACATTCCTGGTTTTTATCTGTTCCGCTCGTATGTGTCAATAATGCAAAGTACACACCACTGGGGAAACATAGAGGAATCAATTGAGTAAACTATTATATGAACATATTTTGGCTTTAACATTAGCACCCAGGCAGATGTCCATTTGAAAAATGTGAGTGCCTCTGTTCTGGTATGAATATTGCAAGATGTGGCGAATCTCTGGAGTGCACCCGTAACCATTATCCAAATATACATCATCTCAGTTATCTTCACTTCTCCTGCCTTCTCCTTTGCTCTAAGTTCTAATAGAACATGGATACGGATAACACTGCATATATGCAAGCCACCGCTGAGGACAACATACTTCAATTTTCTACTGCACAGATCCAAGATATCCTTTTCTCTGCATCCCCTGAGGAAACCGACCTTGGTGAGTCCCCTACTAACTTATATCATAAACTACTTACTCTCAACAAAAGAGAAATTGATTTATACCTCCATGGACTTATCTCTTTGATTACCATCGCAGTGGACAAATCCCTAGAGGCTTTAGAGTGCGCAATATCCCCACCATCGGTTGCACCAACCCAAATTTCTGCCGCCATTGGTGCGGCATATTAAATAAATGTTCCTTTGATTTAATGGTATTAGTAGTAGAAGAAGTAGGGAAAATACTCAAACAAGTCAGACAAGACATACAGACCTTTGATTTAACATTCAAAGAAACCCTACTAGCTGACACTACTACAGACTGGTACAATAAACTTAAAACAGTCACAGCCAGCTATAAACAAGAATTGATAGCCTTTAAGAACAGTAAGTTACGTAAAGTTCAAGAAGATTACAAAGAAAAAAGGGTTTATAGCTGGATGCTTGGACAGAGACCTAGACCTACACATCTTAAAGAACTAAGAGAATAATTAAACCTAAAGATTTGACCACAGTCAATTTAAGTTCTGGTAACTCTTCATCAGAAACTGAAGAACTGAGCAGTACAACACAGAACAATAATTCAGCTTCCACTAATACACAACCAACACAGGCTCCTTTTCTAGGGGTCCAAACCAGGGCAAACAGAAGAGGGGGAGTCACCACAAACGCCCGCACCCAAGGCGGGGGGGGGGGACAACAAAAACACAGAAAAGCCGCCAGTTATGCCCAGGAATTAGTCTTTAATTTAAGTAAAAGACCATTATCTCAAGCTGAAACCACTCTTCTCTCAAAAGGATTATCTTTTGTCCCTACTACTAAACCTAACCGGTTTCAACTTCAGATCGACACACACAGATTTCAACACACACTGAATCTGAAAGACCACTTTAAAGGGACACAGATGGTAGTACAGGACCCTCTAAGACCTAAGAGCACATTTGACCCTCCTATTACTAGTCCTACCATTAGAGCTTTTACACGTAATATCATTACAGAAACAAATACTATGATATTTCCACTCACCAGACCGAATCTCTCTACAGCTGAACAGCATGCTTTGATTACACTTAAGAATGACAAAACCATAATTTTCAGACCAGCTGATAAAGGTGGATCAGTTGTTATACTTGATCAAGAAGCATATAGGACTGAAGTCTTAAGACAACTGTCTGACACTAATACCTACTGTAAATTACCATCAGATCCTACTTGTTCTATTAAACGCTATGTCGACGGTATACTGACTTGTGCCAAACAGAATCAATTCATCTTTGAAAAAATGTACAGATACTTATCCAATCAAGACCCTATTTGTCCTATCATATACCTACTACCAAAAATACACAAGACTCTTATAAATCCACCAGGCAGACCAATAATCTCTGCACGAGGGTCTCTCTTACAACCTATCTCCACTTTTTTAGACACTGTATTACAGCCTATTGTACAGAACATTGATTCATATCTACTCAACACTATACATTTCCTTCAGTGTATACAAACCATAGAAGTTTCAGCTAAGACAGATATACTGGTAACTATGGACATGGATAGTTTGTATACTGTAATCCCACATGACGAAGGCATTAATGCTGTTAGGGAAATCCTGTGTCTACATAAACATACAATTGAATATCCCATTGAAATGTTATGTGAATTTGTAGAACTAACACTGACTAAAAACGTCTTTCTATATGAAAACGATTTTTACTTACAGACTGCTGGCACTTCAATGGGATCCAATGTTGCACCCTCTTATGCAAACATCTTCATGTACCAATACGAGAAGAATCAATTGCAGCATCCCAACATCAAGTTTTACAAATGGTACATTGATGATCTGTTTTTGTATGGAGTGCCAACATTACCGATCTCATTGAATGGATTACTACTCTCAATAAATTAAACTCTTGTATACAGTTTAAATACAACTTTAGCCAGGTTTCGGTGAACTTTCTTGATGTCAGAGTATTTATACAGAACACGTCCCTAGGAACTACTCTTTATCAGAAAACCACAGATAGGAATTCCACCCTACTTGCTTCTAGCTGTCATCCTAGAGCACAAAAATGGCATTCCCTACTCTCAATTTTTAAGAGTAATAAGGAATAATAATAATCACGAAACTGCCATCACGCAAGTAAATGAAATGTTCAATAATTTCAAATTGAGAAGGTATGAAGATAAAACCCTGAATGAACAGCTACACAGAGAGTTGAATCCACAAACAAAAAGACTTACTAAATAAATCCCCTAAAACCAAAGACAACAGATTAGCATTTGTGCTAAACTATGCACCAGGCATAGAACAACTTGAGAAAGCAATCCGGAGACAGTGGAATCTAATAACTTCAGATTCCACATTACCATTTATGAATATGCCACCACTGCATATAGCCTATAGGAGAGGCAGGACTTTGCGTGACCTTTTAATGCAACCTGATAGACTACAATCTTCTACCAATATGTTAACTACACAGGGCAATGAGAACTGGTTAAGTGGTGCCCAGAGGAAGATGGGATGTTTCAAATGCATCAATTGCACAACTTGTAACAGCATGCTAAGTGGAGCATTTTTTCGCCACCCTCACACCAACTGAAAAATAAACATACGCCACAAACTGACATGCACCAGTGAATATGTTGTTTATATCCTGATATGCCCATGTGGTTTATATTATGTTGGTAAAGCCGAAACCACATTTCAGAAAAGGATGGCTAATCATCGCTTATCCATCAGAACAGCACTCACTACAGGACACACTGATAAACCAGTTCCAAGACATTTCTTAGCATTAAAGCACACTGTACCTTCACTGAGATCTATGATCATTGATCATGTACCACCGTTGAAGAGAGGTGGCAATAGAAAGACTACACTCTTACAGAGAGAGACTTATTGGATTTGGCATTTGGACACGGTCGCCCCCCATGGTCTAAATGAAAAATTATCATATGACTAATTTTTCTAATAGGAGTACCTATGCCTTTATGATGTGGACCTATGTGTACAAATAGGACACCAAGTCTAGCATATTTGGTACCACCAGTCAGGTACTTCCTTACTTATAGCATTCTGAGTGCAAGCACTCACTTGATGGAATTTCTAACTCTATAAGACCATGGCACTCAGGTCTATATGACTTATATGTATCATATCGAGAGCAACTGCTTCCACTAATATCATTGGACTCTCATTGGTACAACAACATTCTATCAGGATTTTGATCAATAGACATATAAGAAACTCTCTGATTAACATGGATTTGCACCTATGGGAATTGAAGTAACTTTATACTTGTGATTAAAGTGACGTTCCTGGCCCCCATGGACTTATAATAGGATCAAGCAATAAACTATATGGTCTTTTATTACCTTTGATCATTGTCTCCGGATTCTCTGCTTGTGACTAGATATCAAGTATTTTACATGAGCATAACGTGATTGATAATCTTTGGATTTGTGCATATAATAACTTCTATCTATAGTGATGGGTAAACTTTCTATATTTATCCCACTAGATATTCAACCCCATGGACACTAGTAGTTATGTCCCAATATATGCATTACTGATTGATTGACTCAAGCATACCAGTATACTAAAAACAGTCACACTGTACTTGTTATCCCTCTCAGTACTTAATTAGTAAACACTTGAGTGGCTTTACATGTGTACAACCTTGTAGATGCATAGTACTTGCCAACTTTCTGTGTCATGGTCCCTTAGACAAGCATCTACACGACTGAATACATTGTAGCACTGCTTCATTGATTAGCGGCGGGCAGTTACATTATAGCCGTGATCGCTCACTCAGGTTTTGCCGATAATGCGGATCTCCTTCACATTCCACAGCAGTAAGCTATATGTCTTCCCTTCATATGTTCGTATAATAATTTACTCAATTGATTCCTCTATGTTTCCCCAGCGGTGTGTATCCCTCTTTGTACTTTGCATTATTGACACATACAAGCAGAATGGTCTCCAGCGCATCGCGCAGCAATTGATACATACATTACTTTTATTACCACAATTTTCTTTAATTACTTCCATCAGCAATGCAATGTACAATGTGATATATCCAGTATGTTAATTCTGATGTGGCTTATTGATGAAGTACACGCGCTATACATCATAATATTATTATGTACTGTACAATGCAGCGCGTTTGTTTTTCCCTTCTCGTCACAGTATTAATTTATTTATTCATGAAGCAGCACTGTTGTTCTACTTTTACACTGTAATAAGAAAATAATTATCATCTGGATTTGTACGTAGCATTATCTGTTACTGTACACGTTTTTATATGCAAATACACTGTATTTGAATTCACCAATCACCAGCACTAATTTTGGCGCTATGTTTTGTGCTAGGGGTTTAAAAAAGGGAAGTTGGTTTGCTCCACATTTATCCTGATGAAGGCTGCTGAATTGCACCCGAAACGTTGATGAAATAAACATCCACAATTTGTCACCACTGATTTGAAGACCTGCAAGTGCTTTTGTTCATTCTGGACTTATATTTTGTCTTTAACATTAGCACCCAGGCAGATGTCCATTTGAAAAACGTGAGTGCCTCTGTTCTGGTATATATATATATATATATATATATATATATATATATATATATATACAGAAAAAGAGAAGAAACCTCGCAGCGCTAACTCATCATGAAATATCCATATAATAAATATAAATAACTTATTAATATAAAGATGAAAGATATAGATAGCAGCAAGAAATGAGAGGGTTCTCCAGTCCCCCTAACATTGGGCCTAAACCCAAAAGTGAAAACACATACAAACAACCAAATCTGCGCTCCTCTATATGCTGTGAATAGTGTGTGCCCTGTAATGGGCATATATAATAATCCTTAGTAAATCTAAGTAAAATAAGTGAGAATTTCGTCCCACGAATTGGCCAATCCATGTGTAAGCTTACCAACCACGCCAAGGTATCTCACTATATGGTAAGTCCTACTCTAATACACCTACAAATACTATCTAAATTAAAAATCCCTGAAGAAAGATGTTATTTTGAAACGCGTCGGAGGGGACCCTTTAAATGTTATTTTGATGTTTTTATTCTTATTTGTGAGTCCCAGTGTAGTGCAATTAAAAACAACAGACATACAATAAAATAAAAAAGGTGTAGATGAAGGACTTTAATCTGTGTAGAAACAATTTGCGCTACAAAAAAGTATCAAAATTAAATTTTACTCTGTTTGGTACGATACTGTTAGTCACTAATTAACGGTTGCACTACAGTGTAGGCCGGTATTTGATTTGACAATACAAGTTTTTTTACATACATTTTCCGTTTCTCTTGGTACTCATTCTAATTCATCTGTGTCTTTGATAGTTTTGGCGCTGAAATATTTTAGTAGATGAAGGACTTACCTGGTGCAGGAACCTAATGGGCCTGCATTAATAAAGTGATTACATAGAGAACTATGTTCCATTTGTAACCTTCCCCACAAGTCATGTGAGCGATGGTTGATACCAAACAGACAAGGGTTATACACAATGGAACAGGCCAAACAGCCTGGTTCTTAAAGGCCAAGTGGGATAGAAAAGGAAAGGAATGGTGAAATAAAGTAAAGTAATAATGTGTTTTTCTCTGTGTGATTTAAGTGGATAAAATGAGAAGCTGCTAAAGTGAGCTGAAGGAGAAATGTGTAAAAAAACAGAAAAAGAGAAGAAAGCTCGCAGCGCTAACTCATCATGAAATATCCATATAATAAATATAAATAACTTATTAATATAAAGATGAAAGATATAGATAGCAGCAAGAAATGAGAGGTTCTGTTTTTGTACACATTTCTCCTTCAGCTCACTTTAGCAGCTTCTCATTTTATCCACTTAAATCACACAGAGAAAAACACATTATTACTTTACTTTATTTCACCATTCCTTTCCTTTTCTATCCCACTTGGCCTTTTAGAACCAGGCTGTTTGGCCTGTTCCATTGTGTATTATCCTTGTCTGTTTGGTATCAACCATCCCTCACATGACTTGTGGGGAAGGTTACAAATGGAACATAGTTCTCTATGTAATCACTTTATTAATGCAGGCCCATTAGGTTTCTGCACCAGGTAGGTCCTTCATCTACACCTTTTTTATTTTATTGTATGTCTGTTGTTTTTAATTGCACTACACTGGGACCCACAAATAAGAATAAAAACATCAAAATAACATTTAAAGGGTCCCCTCCGACGCGTTTCAAAATAACATCTTTCTTCAGGGATTTTTAATTTAGATAGTATTTGTAGGTGTATTAGAGTAGGACTTACCATATAGTGAGATACCTTGGCGTGGTTGGTAAGCTTACACATGGATTGGCCAATTTGTGGGACGAAATTCTCACTTATTTTACTTTGATTTACTAAGGATTATTATATATGCCCATTACAGGGCACACACTATTCACAGCATATAGAGGAGCGCAGATTTGGTTGTTTGTATGTGTTTTCACTTTTGGGTTTAGGCCCAATGTTAGGGGGACTGGAGAACCCTCTCATTTCTTGCTGCTATCTATATCTTTCATCTTTATATTAATAAGTTATTTATATTTATTATATGGATATTTCATGATGAGTTAGCGCTGCAAGCTTTCTTCTCTTTTTTCTGTTTTTGTACACATTTCTCCTTCAGCTCACTTTAGCAGCTTCTCATTTTATCCACTTAAATCACACAGAGAAAAACACATTATTACTTTACTTTATTTCACCATTCCTTTCCTTTTCTATCCCACTTGGCCTTTAAGAACCAGGCTGTTTGGCCTGTTCCATTGTGTATAACCCTTGTCTGTTTGGAATCAACCATCCCTCACATGACTTGTGGGGAAGGTTACAAATGGAACATAGTTCTCTATGTAATCACTTTATTAATGCAGGCCCATTAGGTTCCTGCACCAGGTAAGTCCTTCATCTACACCTTTTTTATTTTATTGTATGTCTGTTGTTTTCAATTGCACTACACTGGGACCCACAAATAAGAATAAAAACATCAAAATAACATTTAAAGGGTCCCCTCCGACGCGTTTCAAAATAACATCTTTCTTCAGGGATTTTTAATTTAGATAGTATTTGTAGGTGTATTAGAGTAGGACTTACCATATAGTGAGATACCTTGGCGTGGTTGGTAAGCTTACACATGGATTGGCCAATTCGTGGGACGAAATTCTCACTTATTTTACTTAGATTTACTAAGGATTATTATATATGCCCATTACAGGGCACACACTATTCACAGCATATAGAGGAGCGCAGATTTGGTTGTTTGTATGTGTTTTCACTTTTGGGTTTAGGCCCAATGTTAGGGGGACTGGAGAACCCTCTCATTTCTTGCTGCTATCTATATCTTTCATCTTTATATTAATAAGTTATTTATATTTATTATATGGATATTTCATGATGAGTTAGCACTGCAAGCTTTCTTCTCATTTTCTGTTTTTGTACACATTTCTCCTTCAGCTCACTTTAGCAGCTTCTCATTTTATCCACTTAAATCACACAGAGAAAAACACATTATTACTTTACTTTATTTCACCATTCCTTTCCTTTTCTATCCCACTTGGCCTTTAAGAACCAGGCTGTTTGGCCTGTTCCATTGTGTATAACCCTTGTCTGTTTGGTATCAACCATCCCTCACATGACTTGTGGGGAAGGTTACAAATGGAACATAGTTCTCTATGTAATCACTTTATTAATGCAGGCCCATTAGGTTCCTGCACCAGGTAAGTCCTTCATCTACACCTTTTTTATTTTATTGTATGTCTGTTGTTTTTAATTGCACTACACTGGGACCCACAAATAAGAATAAAAACATCAAAATAACATTTAAAGGGTCCCCTCCGACGCGTTTCAAAATAACATCTTTCTTCAGGGATTTTTAATTTAGATAGTATTTGTAGGTGTATTAGAGTAGGACTTACCATATAGTGAGATACCTTGGCGTGGTTGGTAAGCTTACACATGGATTGGCCAATTCGTGGGACGAAATTCTCACTTATTTTACTTAGATTTACTAAGGATTATTATATATGCCCATTACAGGGCACACACTATTCACAGCATATAGAGGAGCGCAGATTTGGTTGTTTGTATATATATATATATATATATATATATATATATATATATATACACATACATACATACATAAAACTGTGCATTTGAAAGATTAATATAAGGCTCCATAATATAGAATACGTCATATCCCTCGAACAACAGTGGTGAAAATCAAAACAATTAATGGCAATCAATACAAGAGATGCTGCTGTCAAAACTGACTCCTTTTCAAGTCCAAACATCTGTTAATCAACATCAAATGTTCATAACAATCACTCACTGCCAGAGCAAAACAGCAGCTATTTATTCTCAAATATGATAGGCAAGGTATCATGTAACATAGAGTTTACATACACAGTATTCCTGTCATGCAATGCTGTCAATTTAATTAAACATACTCTTTCTACTTGCAAAATATGGAGGCTATTTTTAACTGTTTGAAATTTTGAATGAGAAAATGGTCTCCAAAGTAATGAGGCTGATGTACTAAGAAAACTGGCGTATTTATGAAGCAAACCAAATGCACCATAGGGAACAAATACAAATTTTACAAACTCCCATTGGTTTAAATGAGCCTGTGATAATATTGAATAATATGACCTCACTAGCCTTCAAGGGGTTAAATATTACATTCAGCTCAAAAGGTACTTTTATGTTGGAGAACTGTCTAAGAGCTGTGTAAGATCCAGTGGGCAATGTGATTACATACATTTAGATTTTCATCAGTAGTTTCAGAAACCATAATGTAAATCGGACTAGACTAATTTAAACAATGCCTGCACTGTAATGATTTGAAGTCACAACACATGCTTTCTTGGAAACACTAAAGAGTTCCTTCATTATACTGCTATATAATTAGAGTAGTGTTTCTAAATGGTAGCCCATGGGGCATACCAACAGGTCAGGTTTTCAGGATATCCCAGGCTGATCACAGCTGGGAAATCATTGGACCACTCACTGTGTTTGATATAGCTGTGCTTAATTAGTGATATCTATCAAACCTGACTTGCTGATGCATCCCAGGGACCGGGATTGAGATTCACTGAATTAGAAGGAAGAAAAGAAAATACTCAGACCTTTCTATCAGATAAAATTTATACACTACAGTGAGATTTTATTCAGTCTACTTCTTAGAAGAAAGGTACAAAGCTTATAAGCATAGCTTATAACTCACTGATTCCCTGCCCTATCCAGTGTTCATGGGAACTCTGTGTTGACAAATTTGCCATCAGTGGGCTTCTAAGGAGAGAGAAAATAGCTCCCAAAAGCACAGAGTAAGGTACTGGTGTAACCCAGCTGAACACCAGCAGAAACTGCTCCCATAGCTCTGAAGGTACTGAGAATGGGTTAAAATTATCTTGTATTGACCCTACACAGCTGCTTTACTTTAGCCTTCTGAGGAGAAGAGGGATGACCAATCCATTGTGAATCACACACGTCTGGTCTTCTGTAAGTTAACCCTTTCAGTGCCAGAGGGGTACGCAACACATACTGGCACTGAAAAGGTTAAATGAATGTTAAAAAAATACATATCCTCTAATATAAAAGGCCAGATATATGTTTGTCCGATGCAGTCATGCGCTGTAGAGACTGCCCGAATGCACAGAATACTGGTCCGTCTACACAGCTTTTTACACTAGTATATTTATAATGGAACAATAACTACTATAAGTGAGGGTGATTTATTAAGGAGAACTAAAGCAGTTCTGGGGTAAAACAAATGCACCAGAAGGGACATATATTCTAACTGATTTAGATTAAGGTTTTTAATCCCATGAATGTTAGAAGTTTAAAAGCCTCGTTTATAGCAAATTGAATTCTGGGAATCTTTATTTTTCTCCGGCGGCATGGGCGGATTGTCCTATCGGGGGATCGGGCATCCCTCGATGGGCAGCTAGATCATGGGCCAGTTGGAGAGATCAAAGGCTCTCACCTGACCGTCCCACAATAGTTTAAAGTAGAGGTCTGTACTGCCACCGGCACAGGCACTCTCTGTGACAGCCCTCGCGTTCCTTGCTAAAGCAGAGCACCAGGATATGACGTAATATCCTGGAGCCTGCACTCCCATGCTGCAGAGGGACTACAAGGGGGCAGTGATAGGGATGTTGGTGCTGGAGGCTGAACGGATCTCTCACTTCCCACACTGGACCAGCAGGGAATGCAAGAGAGGAGGAAGAGACACTTAGCTACAAGATGTGTTGAGAGGCAGAGGAAAAGAGGAGAATACTACATGGAGAGTGAGGTGGGTAGAATAAAGGCAGGGAACTGAGGAGGTCTGACTGAGCAATATTAGGGAAGAGGGGGAAGCAATGGAAGAGAGTGGAGGGGGGCAGGGAAGAGGGGATGAAATAGACTGGGTGAGAGAGGAAGCAGCAAAGCAGCATGTAGGTAGAAAGTGAAAGGGGGTAATAGGGCTGGGGAAGAGAGAGTGGAGGAAAGGGGGTGGGAGTTGCTAGGGTTGTATTTAACCCTATGAGTGCCAAAATTGTGTGTGTGTGTGTGTGTGTGTGTGTGTGTATATATATATATATATATATATATATAATACACACAAACACCAGCTAGTTGGCTAGTTTAAAAAAAAAATTTGCCCGGGCTGGTATTCCCCTACAATCCGCCCCTGTCCGGCGATACAACTAGTTCACCACATAATTGCTCCACTTCCTCTTAGTACATTGGTCTTACTGAATCTTTATTAGTTTAACAGTAGAACATAAGGCTGGATTCAGTTGTAGCTGGTGACATTATTATTGGATTTAAAGGGATAGAAATACTTAAAATGTAAAAAAAAATATGTTGTAGGGTTTATCCCCCTGAGTAAAACAAGAGTACTCCCACTGCTGAAAGGTGTTTCATTCAAAAGTTATTAATTTTCAAAGTTGAATTTTTTAGGTGCAATATCACAGTGGCCTGAAATTGTACAGTGGTGCTGTTGCCACACGATCCTATTGACAGCTCTGGTCAATTGACCATAAATCTCCATAGGATGGTGTTGCAACAGCGCCACTGTACAATTTCAGGCCACTGTGATATTGCACCTAAAAAATTCAACTTTGAAAATTAATAACTTTTGAATGAAACACCTTTCAGCAGTGGGAGTACTCTTGTTTTACTCAGGGGGATAAACCCTACAACATATTTTTTTTTACATTTTAAGTATTACTATCCCTTTAACTACAAACTTCAACAGATATAAAATAGCATCATACTATGGAAACTAGCCCTTAATTGGATTGATATCCTTCATATTTTATTCAGTTGTAGCTATCTAAAAAAAACTGTTGAGCTCTATCTTACTGATCGATAGTGTTCATACTGTGTTCAGTATGTGTGTGTATAGTTAGGATGGCAGCAAACAGTATGTTTTGGCTACATATACAGAAAGTAAACAAAAAAAGACCACACATCAGATCTCAACTTTTACCAATAAATAACTTGTGAGATACTACAGATAATAAACAGAGAAGTTCAGTTAGATGTTTGTAGCCAAAAGCATGTGTAGCTTGCCAGCCAGTGTAAAGTCACCTCAGACTAGGCTAGACCCTATCTGCCTTATATCTACAGTGAATGTGTATTTAGTGTACCTTAATCAAAAGAGCAGTGCTACTATTTTTATTTTACATCTGCTGTGAGCAAGATCTTGAAAAACCTTAGTAAGTTACCTAACATCTAGTCTATTGCTAGTCATGTTCAGTTTACAATATGATAAATACAATGTGCAATATACACAAAGACAAGGGAAATCATTTCAGAGCAAATCAACTGAACCATAGAGAACACATAAAAATCCATATAGATGTAACTGGGATGTAGAATCACTTACATGCTAGACAGCACAATGCATTGGATGCCATTCTAGTATTCAAAGGTTACAATACCCCACTTCAATCACTGGCAATTTTGGTAACTTTTACTTGTTCCCTTTGGTGCAGTCCACTTGCCCCAGACTTGCTCCACTTCTCTATTTGAGCATATGAATGTATAGGCCTTGTAAAGCCATGGATAATCTTTTCATAGTCATTCTCATACAGACAGTTGCTGACCTATTGCAAGTCGAGCAATTCTTGTCCCTCCAGCTGTCGGAGACTACAACTCTCATCATCAACAAGCCACCAGCTAATTGAGGATGATGAGAGTTTTAAGGGGGGGATGTACTACCATGATTCCTCTCTTTAATAGACACTGAACCAATTTCCCAATGCTGCACCTGCCTAATGCTTGTGTCCAGGGAGAGCAATGGGAAGTGCATGATTGTTTCAGGGTAATCCTTTCCTCAGGGTATTCCTTTCCCTTCCTTTACTAATGCACAGCTTAACCCTGTATGTTCACTTCTGCTACAAATACATCTAACCTTCCCTTAAATAAGGTTTATATACTGTGTCATGCCCCTTTTATTGCTTATAATCTCAAATTAGAAATACCTCTGAATCCTGGCCTCCACAAACTACCATGCCTTGACATTATGTCAATATAGTTTTATACATCTGTTTGCTTAATGTTACATTAGTCACATGCATTGGTTATTGAGAAGTACAAATGAATATGCAACTCAGCATTCTGCTTACATTAAAAAATTAACTCTTTCATAAGGTAAGAGGTTTGAATGTGCTTAGTCTCAGCATTATACAAATTGTATTGACACGCTCTAGAAAATTCAGAGCATCTTATGCAGTTTTTAAGTGCCACTAAATTACCAATTTCATGATTTACCCTTTTATTTATTTGCTCTGGAGGGGAGAACTAAAAATTGCAAAAAAAAACTCCCATTGATGGAAATGGGGATTTTACATCCTTGAATGCTAGAGAGGGTATTGCTTTGGAGGCCTCTCTAGCATTCAAGGGGTTAAAAATCCAACTTATATCAATGGGAGTTTTTAGCTTTCCCCTATAGTGCAAATGGTTTGCTCCACAACTCCTCCAATTTTCTTTTGTACATGCGACACATAGGGTACAGGTGGATTGTCTTTCTAGGAATTACTTGTTTGCTAAGCATTATGTAAATCTTCCCATAGAGAGACAGATGGCATTTGATCCTTCAAGCATGTGTGAAATCCAGAGCTAGTTAATCTTTAAAAAATCAATGTTTTGGTGACATATTGTTTTCCTTGGAAGAATATATGGATAGTATTAACTGATGTGATTATTCAACATATATTTAAATTACAAATGTGAGACAATCTTATATACCCTATTCTCAGTTATTTATTAAAGGAGAATAAATGTTTCAAAACATATTATCTTATTTTATATAAGAGAAAGCAAAAAAAAAATGTTTTTAATTTTAAACCAGTAGTTTTGGAGCAATAGAGTTTATTTATGTTAATTCAGTCTCACATTAGCTTTCTATGGACGAGAGGGGTATGGGTTAAAATCTTTGGTACTAGGGAGCAATATATCTCATTTTGAAGAAGTGCAGAATGGGTTAATACGTCATTTGCATGTTAAATGATTTGTACAGATTTCCTCTTACACAGATTTTTGTAGTTGCAAAAATAAAAGTGAACTATTATATGTGTATTAACCCTTTGAGTGCCAGAGATGTATCCATCGTATTGCATTGCAATGTGTTGGATACATCCCTGGAACGCAAAGGGTTAACACAACTTTTATAATTAAACATAAACGGATATGTATGTGGTAGATCTCAATTTCTGCTACTTGGTGAAATGAACTGCTGAGTTGATTTCTAGTTCTTTCAGTTCATGCTAATTAAAGGGGCAGTGACTCCCATAGAAATCAAATAATTAATTAATGACATGGAGGAGTTTAACCCTCAGCAGCATGTAAAGGGTTATAACTTTCCCACCAATATCATCAAAGGAAAGCTGCTCTTACTACCTGACACATTCACAGTTCATCATATCACGGTATATGTGAAATTCAATCAAACCAACATCATCATCATAAATATATAATTAATCCTCAGGATAAAAAGTGGGACTAATTGGTTACCTGCGTGCAGTAGAAGAGCTTCTCTGTTGCTCCTCATAAACATTAGAATAATATCCAAAAAATATGCACTACTCTATTCATATCCAAAAAGTTAGCCCAACAGTAAACACATCAAATACTTTATTGAAAAATAGGCATAAAAAATGTTACAGGTTCATAAGTCTATAAATCTATGCAAAGAGAGAGACTTCAAAATTCAGGTACAACGTTGATGTTCCAGGAAGCCATAGGATGACTGATCAACGCATTTCATGCTTACTGTGCTTACTCATGATCAAGATCAGCCTTTCTCACCTCTCCCTTAATCTGCTTCCTCTTCCCATAGTAGGGGATCCATCAAAAATAACTGCAGTGAGAGACATGAAAAGAGGGTAAAAAAATCATAAAATGTAAAATTTATTTTAACAAAGTATAAAAATGTACTAACGTAACTAACGAACCCCACCCCCAAAATGTGTTTTGAGACATTTCACTTCATCAGTGGAGGTGTGGCCTTGCACAAAGCTGTTTTTATATGCTTTAATCTTAGGTCTTAGTCATCAGTAATGACGTGCGTTGTCACACAGTTCAGTACAGTAACAATTCACAACCAGTTAAAACAGCATGAACCTACTATTCCCACTTGAACAAATGGTATAAAAAGGTTTAAAGGACAAATAATATATTCTAATAATAATACAACTCTTACCTTACAATAGGCAGAAAATCCTAAGGGCCCTGTGAAATTTGCATTTCTGCCTTGGTTCAAGAGGTAACATCTTCATTTAGTCCTGGATGTAATATTCAGTGGAGGCTGACAAGACAGATGCTGGTAGTTGCATGAGGCTATGTAACCTTTTAAATAAATAGTAACCCTTCATTTTGACATTGCCAGTAGATAATATGTATGGTCAAATCCCCATAAATGTTTTTCATTTTCACCTATTTTTTTTATACTTTTATGTTCCTGAAAGTGAGTGAACTACCTGGATCTCAGTTTCCAGATAGTTCTCTGGTATATATAGGGTATCAAAGCAGGACATTGATACAGAATTACCCTCTCCTATCTTATTTACACTGTTTCTTTTTAACATTGTATTGTTAGACCTGCTTTCATGTTCCCTGATATAAAGGTCTCTGCAAACAAATCCAGGAAACTTATTGTCAGATGTAAGAATGTAAAAAATAGGTAATGATGTAAAAAATTTTAAATATAGGCAATGTGACTATACATATTACGTATGCAAAAATATGTAGAGCCAAAATAAAGGGTTACTATTCCTTTAAAGATGAGAGGTGTGCAACACCTATTACTGATCTTCATGTCATCTGCAAATAGGCACATTGTACTTTGAATACCATTAGAAATATCACCAGTGAAGACATTAATGAGAACAGGACCAAAGAAGGATAAATGTGCCGACTGCAAGGATGTATAGCCCAGTCCCAGAGAAGCAGGGACCAGACCAGTACAAGCACACCTGGAGTTGAAAAATTGCTGAGGGAGTGGAAGGATAGCAAGAGAAGGACCCAAATGCAGGTTGGAGATCAGATGAGCTAGGAAGATTCTGAATCCTGATGACACAAACAAGATGCTGGATACTGTAGACAGGGGCATCAGAAACCACAGTTCTTAAGTGCACACTGAGGTGCTTGTAGGTCAGGCAAGATAGACATGCTCTGCAATCTCTACAGAAATTGGCACAGTGCTGGATGCTAAAGATCAGATGAACTGAAGATATAATAGCTCAGTACACACTGTGCAAGGCTCTGTTGATCAGATGATTGAGATAGTCTGGAGACTGATGAAATCGGCACAGTGCTGGATGCTGGGCAGGGTTTTCTTTATACTAAAACAAAATTGTTGCAATTCTTCCATCCCGTCTGAGGGAACTCTGCGTAACATAATGGAAAGGGGCAGGTGGGTGAAACTTTTAACTTGATTTTCAAGAAGAATATGAAGGTAAAGAGATTTCAAAAGATGCTACACATTATAACAAAATAAATTGAACAATCCTATATGGATTTTTTTTTACATTACTGTTGCTTTACTTTAAAACTATTCCTAATGAAAAAGCAAGACCCCAAAATTTAATCTGAAAGAACATCATGAACTGAGGGTGTTGGGTGGGATTTTAGCAGCTGACATCACCAGAAAAGGATATGTGTGTGTGTAAGAAAACAGACTCTATCCTATTGCCAAAACAGCAGAAGAAGCTTGTGGCTGGATTCAAATCCAGGTACTTATTTTATCTCCAGGTTTCCCCATAGACTTCAATAGGAGAAATGTTTATAAAACGGGAGGTAACATTTATCTCCTGCATTTGAATCAAGCCCCTTGGGGAGCTATTTTAAAATATTTTAAGTGAATAACAGAGACAAAGACCAGAACCTCACACACACACAATGTTTTTTGATAATCTTACATTTTTTACTGTACTTATCTCAAATTTGTTCAAGAAGCCACTCCCAATTTAAAGGTTCCTCTGGTCTTTCTGCATTGCAAATTTTAAAGGGATAATAATGTTTCACAATAAAAGCAACTCCAATTAATCTTTATAGTATTTGGGCCTTGGAGAGTGTTTTTTCAATACTGTCAGAGTTGTAGTTCAAGAGTAATTGAATGATAAAGTATCCCCCTCCCACCCCTTTTACTGATGTAACACTGCTCACCTCAGAGCAGCAAAACTGTCTGGAGGGATCACAGAGAGGGACAATCTTCAGTGAGCATAAGGAAAAAAACTGTAAAGGGGGCAGGGTTTTACTTATGCTCACAGTAAGAAGATTGTCCCTTGCTGTGAGCTGTCTGGTCCCAGGACCAGATTCCACATCTGAGGGGAGGTGGCTTACAGAAGGTAAAAGGAGCAGGAGGGGGGTCCTTTAGCATTCAATTACTCTTGACCTACAACTCTGACAGTATTGAAATAACACTCTCCATGGCCCATATACTATGAAGATTAACTGGAGCTGCTGTTTTTGTGAAACATTACTATCCCTTTTAAAGTAATACAAATGTAGGAACAGGAAACCATTTGAATTTGCTGGACCTGGAGAAATTAAGGGATGGGTGAAAACATCAAAAATTTACTGTACTTTTTTAAGGTTTGTTAAGTCACTTAAAACTGTCAAGGATAAGGTCAATAACAATGTATTTATTAAAAAAAAAAAAAAAAAAAAAAAAAAAAAAAATATATATATATATATATATATATATATATATATATATATATATATTTTTTTTTTTTTTTTTTTTTTTATTCTAGGTGATACTGCCCCTTACAGTTGTAATCACAATTATTCAACTCCCATTGCAAATCAGGTTTATTGTAAAAATGTACAGACTTTCAGCTGTTTGCAATGAACAAATCAAACTAAAGCAATTAAAATAGCTCAACACAACAAATGGTTCAAATGGTTTCCCCAAAATCAACTGAAAATGCAACTTATAATGACTTCTCCAGTCTCAAAACTACTCAACTCCATGGCAAGCATCTTCAGTACTTAGTAGAGCACCCTTTTTCTGTTATGACCTGTTGCAAACGAGATGTATAGCCAGACACCAGCTTCTGGCAGCATTCATGATGAATCTTAGCTCATTACCCATGATCAATACTGATCATGATCATGATCAATACTGATTACTGCCTCCAGTTCAGTAATATTCTTGGGTTTGCATGCTGCAACTGCCTTCGTCAAATCCCACCAGAGATTTTCTATGGGGTTCAAGTCAGGTGACTGTGATGGCCACTGTAGAATCTTCCAGGACTTCTGCAACCAAGCCTTGGTGAAATTTGAGGTATGCTTGGAATCGTTGTCCTGTTGGAAGGTCCAATGACGCCCAAGCTTCAGCTTCCTCACAGACATTTTCTCCTAGGATTTCCTGATACTTCAATTAATCCATCTTGCCTTCCACACGCTGCAGGTTTCCAGTGCCAGAGGATGCAAATTTATTCAGTTACACAAATTGGTGTCAATAGGTTTAAACCCTTATACACTCTTAACTCGCAAGGAACTAATGAACAAGGGAGGGAGGGAGGGATGTCAAATGTCTATGGTACTCAAATACTTTGCAATGCTTTGACAAAACCTCTGCCACTCAAAGGGTTAAAGGGATAATAATACTTCTATTAAAGTTTACCTCTGAGTCTTCTTTATATTTTTCTAAGATGTTGTACTATATTTAATTACTTACAGTGTTGTACTTAAGATGATATTCAAGCCGAAAGGATCCCCCCTTTCCCCTTATCACTCAGCCTCTCAGTCTGGTCCGGATGGAGCGAGGCAAGGGACAGCCTTTAGTAAGTAAAAGGAAAATCCTGCCCTCCTTCATCAACGGGTTCATTATAGTTACTGAATGAACACTGTCCCTCGCTGCAACCTTCCGGTCCCACAACCAGATTCCACATCTAATGGGCGGGAGGGGGATCCATTTGACTTGAATACAGTTTTAACTACAACACTCTAAGTAATTCAATATAGCAGTACATGTTACAAAAATACAAAGAAGACGCAAAGATAAACTTTAATAGAAGTATTATAAATATCCCTTTAAAACGTTATATACTCTTGACTTTTTCCACTGTGACCATGTTGGGCTTTTTCTGGAGCCTTTTTTTTTTCTTTTTTTTAAAGATACACAGTGGATGCCCAAGAGGATCCCTATTCTATCCTCAACTCAAAGACACCAGCCCTAGGCTCAAGCCTGTTTCTTAGATTCAACAGCAGCTTCTTCCTCCCGCACTGGATCCAGACATTGAGAGGCACATTGTGGGGAGAAGAGTGTCCCCGTTGTACCAGGGCCAGTAATGTAGGGCGATTAATCTACATTATTTATGTCATTGGGACAACTTCTTTATGCATTAACGGTATTCTGCTTAACTCTTTGAGTTCCAAAGAGGTAACTAATGCATTACACCACAACACACTGTTTGCCTTTCCAAGCAATCAAAGGGTTAACTCTGACATGACACACCACTGTATACTACATAGCACTCTATGGCTTAACATGCAGTTATAAGTCTCTCTCTCGCTCTCTCTCAAATACTCTTTTATTTTCTGCTTTCCACTTCTACACGCCAAATACACACAGAGGCATAATACTGCAATTCTGCCCAAAGTAAAGGAAATAACAAATACCATTGATTTCACGATTTAAGGACCACAGTGGGGATGGCAACACATTGTGAAGCGATGTCCTTTGGTCCTTAGATGGCTACAATTGGCATCTAACTCTCTGAATACTGAAGATATTCAGTTCAGTACAACATTGTTACCTACACAGCACTGTAAAGCTCCTACACTAATGCCAGGATGTGTGTACATCTGTGCAGGTCCTCTGTGTGTGTGTGTGTGTGTGTGTGTGTGTGTGTGTGTGTGTGTGTGTGTGTGTGTGTGTGTGTGTGTGTGTGTGTGTGTGTGTGTGTGTGTGTGTGTGTGTGTGTGTGTGTGTGTGTGTGTGAGAGACGCTCACTAGACTTGTGCAATTTGGTTTGGCTAATTTTGGAATTCGGACGAATAAGGCATATTCGACATCATTCTGACCTTCCGAAACCCAAGGTCTGCCCACACAAAAAAATCAGAATCCAAAACGGATCTAGTCTGAAATTTCGATGTAAATTTCAGAAATTCGGACAGGGCTTTCCCGCCTGAAACCATTACAATGTTGCTACATGCTACTAAAAATAGAGGGCATGGAGCTTTCCAGCCTGAAACTATTACAATGTTTCTACATATTGCTAAAAATAGGTCATCTGGTAAAACAGGCGCTTTACAGTTCATGCAAAGTGCAGATATTAACCACATAAGGACACAAGCAATTTTGCCATTTTTGCTATGTGTGTGTTCAACCATAATTCCTACCTTTCTCATTTATTGCACAAACACATATTATATACCATTTTTTAAAGAGCAGAAAGGGCTTTAATTTGATGTGACATATACATATATAAGTGTGTAGAGGTTTATAAAATACACCTTCCTGTCTCATTAGAGATTTAATATTATTATTATTAAAGTAGTTTAATGTAGTTTTTATTTGCTTAATTGTAATTTTTTATTAAATATTTAAAAAAAATATTAAAATCGGCCGAATAATTCAGACTATTGATAAATTTTGTCCGAGTCGAACAGGTCCGGTCTGAAATTTGGATCCTCTGAATTAAAAAAAAAAAAATTTGTCTGAAATCGAATTTTACCAAAAAATTTTGTAGTGCACAAGTCGAACACTCACTGTGTGTATGTGTCTGCCTGTGTGTTGCAGATGTCTGTATTTATCAGTATGTCTACATTTCAGACATGTATGCCCAATGGTCATAACATGACAGGCAACGTCATCCCACATTTCTAATATACATATATATATATATATCACTCCCATGGGTTAATGCCTTATAGTGGTGGGAGTATCTGCGTGTGTCAATGAAGCTGAGAACTATGCCATCAGGAACATTTACTTCTGGCAGGGTCACCCAAGGTGGACAGCTCAAAGCTAAGACACCAAACTAAATCGATCTATACTCTGTCAACCTGCACTGGACCAGCGAGGCACATTATGGTCCAATCTCTCAGCATTGCTTCACAACAAAAAAAAATGGTCCTTATTCCCTGGAGGCTTGAAAGCTACTATCTACAGTAGCATTAAAACTAGCTTAATGGCAGAGGGTGCTAAAGATCACCAGTTCTCTTGGGCTGCCTTTGGTCTTTATACATTGGGAAACCATCTAAATCAACGACACTATGGATAATTTGTATGTGTCCCTTATAATGGTTTACTTCAGAATTGCAATGCTCCACTTTTCTACATAAGGCCTATAGAGAGGAAAGAAACACCCCTTGATGCAAATGGCATTAATGGGTTAAGTCTCTACATAGGAGGCTTACAAATTTAGATTTAGGCAGGTGTAGGGCTAGAAAACCACTTACAGTGCATGCTTTCTCAGAATTGTATTCATATATGCCCCCCAGAAACAAAAGGATCCAAGGACAGTGAAACCAAACCAGTGACTATCTGGAAATCTGTGTCAGCTGTCAGATATGGAAACCCCTCCTCACTGTGCCCTTGAATCTGTTTGTAGGGAAGCACAGCATATAATGTTGCTCTCATTGCACTGAATGCATGTGAATATTAATTTGCTTTTTTAAGATATGGTGAATGGATGGGAAGGTGAAGAAAAATGTGATGAGAATAACAGAAAAAAAAGACATATTGTGTGATTTAAAATAGATACACAGTTTAGAGTGAACAAAAAAAAATCTGCTGTTTCTTTGACTACATTTCATGTATGAACAAAAGATTACAGGGAACACTGTACAAACAGAAAAACAATATTAGTATATAAACATGTAGACCAAGAAACTCAGCTTTTTTCAAAAAGATGTGGTACAATATTATCTGTTCTAAATTGCCTTGTGACTTAATGCCTACTCCATGATACAGGGAACTTACATGGCCCAGTAGAATGATAAGAACTATCCAGTGACTTGGGCTTCATTGTAGAAATAAGTACAATGGGCCATGTGGATAAAAGTAAAGTGGGGCAATTGTGGAGCACACCAACTGCACAATAGGAGACAAATGTCCATTTCTTTAATGGGGAATTGAACCCATTAAGTGCTTGAGAGAACTCCAAGGTTGGACTTGCAGTGCTTTGGAGACCTTTATTTTGTTCCGGGATTTAAAAAAAACCTACTGGTTTGCCCCAGAATTGCTCCACCTTGCCCTTATACATAAGACCCAGTGTATTAAAAGGCAAATATCAGGTTTTACTAAGTCAGATCCAATGGAATCAGACATAGTAAAAAACCTCGGGTTACACTGTACAGCCCCAAAATGGCTTCTTTCAGTCATTATGAGGTCAGAAAACTGAATTCCTAGGCTGAAATGCACAAGGAAGTCTGGATCTCAGTTACAAACTGCTAAGTTACATGCACAGTCCACATAGAGCCAATGTATTGTGCTTTCAACCCCTATACTGTGAGACTATGGGGCCCTTTGTGAAGTGTTAAGTCTCTTCGAGTGGAAGCAATGGATGTCTATTTTCAGATCCCAGTTGTGCTCCCGCATTGGTTTGAGTGGGCTCAAAATGCACCCCGACTTCATCAGTAGGTCTGATCCCAGGGGAGAAGATCTGTAGATGAGGTATCTACCAGGTTGCCTTAAAACTGCTGAAAATTAGAGAAGTAAAGGAGTTCAACAGTCATGCATATAGGTACATATGGGGGAAAAGGACTAAGGAGCACAGTAACATCACCCATCCAGCCCCATCTTTTTTTTAACGAGGAGACTAGTTGAAGAGCCCGTTTTAGCCGGCCGCAGGGCATTCATGCGAAGTAGAGACTGCCCGCGCTGCGGCTGATACAGAGCTGGACGATCCTTCGCGGGCAGTCTCTACTGAGCATGACTGCAACACATGCAGCAGTCTCTACCTTACATGACTGTGTCGTTACACACGTTTTAGGGAATTATTATATAGGATAATCTCTGCATGGGGAAGGTTTGGCTGAAGGGGGATTTGCTCTGAATTTCATAGATACAATGGGAAAGTTGGTCATTAAGTTATTTGAGCCAATAAAATATTATAATAGCTTCAGTTTTGGGGCTTGTAGAATGCAAGCTATTCAGAGAATTCTACAAGAAAAAAAACAGACCTCATATTAGTCTGTTTAGTTACTTCATAGAGTTGTAGATTCATTTTGCTCTCATTTTTTGTGGCCCTGTGGAGGAGCAGCGTTAATTAGAGGGGTAAAGGGTGGGTATAGTGAAATGAATGGTATGCCGTTTAAAGGGGAGAGTGTCTGATACATTTTTCTATGACTATAAATGCAAAAAGAAGGTGAGAGAAAAACAGAAGGCACCCCTTGTGTTGAATTACACAGATTTATTGGACCTTCACCAGTCACCCAGGTGAGCTATACTCACAAAATTAGATGCTATTGAAACACTTATGCGAGCAACAGCTATAACACTTCAGGGAATTGTTAAGGCTGCCCCTAAATCAGCAACTCAAAAGTTCTTCCAGATAAGTGGGTCTGCTCCTTCCCAAAACGCTCTCCCCAAAGCGATCAACCATGTAGAAACAGACAAACAAGAGGGAACGGCACCCAATAGTATAATATAGTCTTAAAAGAAATATCTCTTCCAATATTGATATAAATGGTACTCACAATTCTGGTGGTCATTTCCAGCACAACTGACTAATTCGCATTAGGAGAAATACCCGTCTCTAATTGGGAGGTTCTGGTACACAATAAAAATCAGCACGGCTCCAGCAATATCAAAAATAAATTTTAATATTAAATAAAAATTTATAACATAACAGTAAAAAATATATGTTATAAAAACAATGAGACCCAGTGATACTTATCAACGTGTTTCGTAGCGCTAAACGCCGCTTTTTCAAAGATAAAATTAAGACCTAGGGTATATGACTAAATAACAGCCTTGTCATGCTATATACTTTTATTCTTTAAATAATCACTGACAATGAATTTCTAATGGTTTTCAGACAATTTTATACACAAATTATAATAAACCATAACATACAAAACAACAAAGGAAAAGCGTTTGCAATTATTAAATCACTATTTTTTTTAATTATTTGGACTCAAATTAACCCCTCTGGTCCTTAAAGGGTTAATAAGACTATGGAACCTGCACACATGCTTCTCTTCAATTAGGAATCTGTGAGCTTAATGGGAAATCAATATTTCTTTCAGATGTAAGAATGACTTATTTTTCAAGTAAATAAACATGACCTTCACAATACTGAAAAGGGGATCTGCCATATTGTAGTCTGATTAAATTAAAATCATTTACATGACGTCATCACAAATATATAAGTCCATACAGACAGAGACAAAACACCTCCATCATGGCAAGGGAACATGAACAGGAATAACACAAGGAAATGGTGAAATCGCTAGGTCGGTAGACAATTCTTCCAAATTATAGAGTGCAAAAAGACTTTCTCTAAAGGAGTCTCAGAGTCCTGCAGATTTAAGCCTCAGAAATTACCAATCCTCCAACAACATTGAATGTAAGCAAATCTTCTATATAGGGCTTTGTACAGACTCTCTTCACACCACTGGGGAGCCCTGCACCGCAGCCTTCCACTGTTCTCTTGTCTCTCCAGAGGGAGGAGGAGGAAGAAGAGGAGGACAGTGGAAGGCTGTTGTGCAGGGGTCCCCTGTTATAGAAGATGTAAGGGATAAGCTGAACATATGAAAGGGGGTGTTCAAAATTTCTGGTGCAGGTCATGTTATGTGCTGTGACATTGGCTTCCTACATATGTACCTGCACATCCATGCATGCACTAGAGTGCATAATCACTTTAGTGCACACAATCTGCTGTTGTTAAGACTTTCATGTGAACAAGCTCTGAGCCCCTCCCCTATATTGTGTGCAGCAATATGGAGTAAGGTTATACAAATTTCCTCTGTACCTTATTAGTACATAGTGTTACTTATGGCTGAGGAAAGGAAAGCCCTCCCATTAGTGCAAATGGCATGCAGAAGACCATTTTTGACATAAGTAGCTTAGTAAATTGGCATTAGGCATGTGTATGCACTAAGAAGTCAGTCTCAGCACCTGATGCAGTATTAGATTGCATTAGTAAATGCCCAGTCATGAGTCACATCTACTAATAAGAACTGAACAAATTCTGGGCCAACCCAGCTGCACTATTGGGACAAATGAAAATTCACAGTGATTTAAATTGCGATCACAATTCACTGGAGCCCTCACTATCATTCAAGAAGTTAAAAGTGCCATTTAAATCAAAGAGAATTTGGGGAATTTTTATTTGTTCCCTATGATGCAGTTGGTTTTCTCCAGAAATACTCAAATTCTTCTTAGTACATCAGATTCAAAGGCTGGGGGTAAAGTTGGGGTAATTTCAAAGTTGTACCCAATTGAGGTAGGTGGATATTTTAGGGATGCTGGTTAATTTAACCCTTTAGATCCTAGAAATGTCCTCAACAAAAATGCTTCACAATGCATTGGAAACATCTCTAGCATTAGTTAATTTGATTTGTATTTAGGGATTTTTAACCCAGCGCAATACAAAGCAATGTGCTGAGTACACCCTGGCTCTCAAAGTTGAAAGTTTGAATTCTAAGTGGAGAGTGCAATCTCCTAAGAGGTTATTAGAAATGCTGCATGTGACAATTTAGATCATCGACTTACATGTCATCTCTCCAGTTTCCCTGTTTTCATAATTAAACCTACATAGGAAGTTCAAACACATCCATCTCCATTCGTGAAATAAAGATAAAACCTTTTTTAATTCAGCTGCAACCTTTGCAATATGAGAGCCATCATACTGCCAATATGTCAAAATGTCTAGTCAGTTCCATCCTTCGCAATCTGCGTAACATACCATTTATCTTCCTCCTTGCATTGGTGGCAATATAAGTGCCAGCAATGCACATTTCTATAGTCATAGCCCTGCACTGTTCTCTGATCAAAAATACACATTTTTTGTTGGGACACATCATGTAGACAGACTTGGAAATGTGGGATCTCAAAGTCAGAGGTTCTGGGCATTGCATCAACTTCTCACCAAGGCAGTCTTCAGTGACTTCTTAGCCTGATATTTAGGGGTAGGGAGAGAAATTATTATAAAGGGTCATCCAGAGTTCTGTCAGGGGATGACAAGTCAAACTAGGATGGAGGATCCACAGAGAAGAGGAAGGAATACATATAGAACTAACCAGTAGACATGGGGCCCAGATACTTGTTGGCAGCATGAAGGGCAGTTTATGTGCGAGGTGGGGGGGGGAGCTGGACTAGATACTGTCATGAGAGAGTAAATGGTTAATATGAACTTACAAGTCAAATGTCATGAGACAAGTGGATGCTGGACCCCATGAGGTGGGAAAGTAGCTGTCATGGAGGAGACTTGAACTGGTAAGAAAAGGAACAACAGAACTAACCCCAGGTACTTTACCTCTAGAATGTAGAGCAGTGATTGAGAGTGTTGCTTATATGCACTGGAAACTACTGACTAAAGTTTTTCACTTGGGTAAAGGTGCCAATTGCAAGGTTGGGTACCAAACACCAGTTAAGCCAGTGATTGATCTGGATAACTGCAGCAATGATCACGGAGAGAGGTAAGAACAGGAGTTAGCGAAAAACTGGGGTGATGATAGAGACCAGTAGATGACAGCATATAAGGCTGACAGTATCTTGCAGGATGCCACTAGCAAAATGGTGTGGTTGATGAGAAATACTGACCTGTGGGGCCTGGCTGCAAAGGCTTTGTACTATTGTCCTTCTGGAGGCTTAGGAGTATTGCCATTCTGAGACCTGGCTGAAGTGACTGATGAGCATTGCCCTTCCAGTAACTGGCTAGAGAGGCTGAAGGATATTGTCCTCTGGGACCTGGATAGGGAAGCTGAGTAGTATTGCCCTTCTGGGACTTAGCTGGAAAGGCTGAATAGTATGGCCCTTTTTGGATTTGGCTGCTGGATACACAAATTGCTTAGCAGCAGTGGCCAGGGCATTTGCAGTGAGAACTTCCAAGGAGAAGCTGAATAATGTAGAAGAGCTTTGCTGAGACCAGGAAAGGAACCAATATGAAAAGGATAAGCATGGCCAGAAAGGTTAAGGTTGACAGGATATCACGCTCCCTGTGATTCCCTGTCACTCTCTATGATGGTACCTGTGCATTGGAGGAGACTGATTGGCCCGCCCAGGATGTTCCTTTATATACTGGGTCTATGGCACCTGTCAGGTGCCCTTTCATGATGTTCCTGATCCTGCGCCTTTGTTGCTGTGTTCCTGCGTTCTGTGTACCGACTCGGCTTGTCTGACTATTCTGCTGTTCCTGCTCCGTGATTGACCCGGTTCTGGCTGACGTTCCTCCTCCGTGATTGACCCGGCTCTGGCTGACGTTCCTGCTCCATGATTGACCCGGCTCTGGCTGACGTTCCTGCTCCATGATTGACCCGGCTCTGGCTGACATTCCTGCTTCATGATTGACCCGGTCCAGCTGACGTTCCTGCTCCGTGATTGTTTCCTGTGTTCCAGCGAGACCTCGATCGCCTACCGGCGACATTCTGAACTGTGCGGGTAGTATTGCCCTGACTGATCACTTCTCTGCAGCTGAGCTGTTGCCTCTGTTACCGAGCCAGTCTGCTTAGTGTTGCTGAGCTGTTGCCTCCGTTACCGAGCCAGTCTGCATTCCTTGCTGAGCTGTTGCCTCCGTTACCAAACCTGTCAGGTACCCTTGCTGTGCTGGTTGCCTCCGATATTGAGCCTGTCTCTGTACACTTGCCAAACTGGTTGCGTTCTATCCGAGCCATTTAACACTTTATGAGCCTGTTGCCTCCGTGACTGAGCCTATCCGTTAACACTAGCAGAGCAGTTATCCATCTCGGTGCTCGTTCATTACCGTTGTTGCACCGCGTGGTGCTATTGGGCATTCCGTTAGCTCTTGCAGTGTGTTGCTCCATAACGGCACTGGAAGGGTGTCTTGGCTCTGGTCTCCAAGTGCTCACTGTGTTCTTCTACAGTATCGCACTAGACAGTGCGTTGGCTCCCAGATCGCTTGTGCAGTGTCTCCTCCGTTGTGGCACCCAAGGGGTGCTCTTGGCTCTGGTCCCGTTGGCACATGCAGGGTCTCCTCCGTTGACGACCTAAGGGGCGTTCCAGGCTCTCCATTAGCTCCAGCAGTGGCTTTCCTCCGTTATATCGCCCTAGTGGTGTATTGGCTCTAGCTCTAGTCAGTCCTTGCTGTATCATTGGGCGCCTTACTGTACAGCTATCTGAGAGTGATTCAGTTCAGTCGCTTACTGCACCTTCCTTTGCACTACCTCAGAGACTGTTAATACCTACTGGGCGTTGGCTAATCACCATCACAGAGACTGATCAGTTTGCTCTAAGCATTAACCCTTGTTCCTCCATTTATTCTGTCTGTTACTATTTGCTCCTACATTATTGGGCCTGTATTACTGCCATTACTTGTTTATACCTGTTCTGGCCCCCAAGGGGCGCTGTTCATTAATTTTAAAATTTAAAAATTTTAAATTTAAAACTGTGTTTTACTTTTACCCTTGGTCTGAGTGTCAGAAAAGGATGAAAGCACACAAGGCAGATAAACCAAATCAGCAGGCAAAGGGGTAGTCAGCGTAGCAGTGGTAAAAACTGGAAACACAGGCTGGATACAGAGAAGGTTGCACACTGGAACCAGGAGCATAAAGCATTCCACAAGCCAGAATTTAAAGGAAAGAGGAGATAATAATGGTCAGGAGTGATGTAGGTTTTATAAAGACTGAAAACCAGGAGTGGAGTTATATGGATCAGGTTTGTACATCAAATGAATGGACTGGAAGACAGCAGGATGGAGTCTGTGGACTGAATTTGAGACAACAGAGTAGATACTGGCAAGGCAAGTAGACAAGTTAGCTAAAAATACAATATAAATGGTATCAGTAAAAACATTATCGGCCTGGTTGGCCTGGAAGAAGTTTAAAAGTGGTGCCAAAACAGATAGAAGGTAGCATAGGGGAAGCTGGAGGATGAAGGACACTTAAGCAGCAAAGTTGCTAATAATCTGAGGCAGTACAGCCACAGTGACGCTAATGTGTGGAGACACTGCCAAGCAGAGAATGTGGGCCTTCAGTGATGTGCCCCACTGTGTAATGTAAAAGGGTGGATAAACTGACTGTACTGGATTAAAACATCAAAGAAGCAGTAGTAGTACAGATGTATAGTAACTTGGCATAGTATGCTATAGGAGCTGCTGGGCAGACAGAAGCGGTAGTCAGTAATCAACAAAATGGTCATAGGCAGGTGGCAGACTGGAGAGGTGGTCAGTAATTAAAGCAGTGGTCATGGAAATGCAGCAGACTATAGCAGTTAGAAAGCAAAGCGATGGTGAGTGACTGTAGTTGTTGTCAAGACAAACCAAGAAGGTCTTAAGCAAGGTTAAACACCAGCAATACTGGAATACTAACAAACACTATAAACAAGCTGAGGCACTGTTGCAGAAGGCTCACAAAGCCTGATGTTGGGGACCATCCATGAACAACAGAAGTTATAGTGACATGTCCACTTTAACCCCCTGAATGCTACAGAGATCTCAAATTCTTTGTTTCACATAGTATGGGGGAGCTCTTTAGTATTAAAAGGGATAAATCATAAGATTACAACTGCACACATCAATAAGAATGATGACAGTGACATGTGTAACATCAGTCACTTCATGGCGCATGCATATGATGTCATCATGCAGCACTGAAGACAAACATATAAACCAAGCTCTCTGGTTCAGACAGTTCTCAGTTGTCTTACTTGTTCAGTACTCCTTGACTGCTTCTTGTGTTTCTAGTGTCCTCTTGGCTCCTGCCTTTTGGCTTCTTTCTGGAATTGACTCTGTGCTGCCTGACCTCTGCCTGGATTTGAACCTCTGAACCTGAGCTTCCTGCCCTGATCTGTGCTTGGTTTGACTGCTCTTTTGAATCGTACCTATGGTACTGTATCTTTAGATATTGTTAGTCTCTTTTGGGACCTGTTTCTCTGTGCTGTCCTGCTTCTGGGTTCCAGTACGTGTTGTGGGGTTATTTATCCATGTTGCCTAGATTTTCTGTTCACCATCAATAGACCCCTGCTTATTTCCCTGTGCAGTCTCTCCTTCTCAGGGCTTGGCTTCAGGAGGGATACATTTCCAGAGTCTTCTGTTACCCTTTGGCTGATCTGTATAGCTATTACCACACAGTCAGGATATTTCATCTGTGTTCTAGAAACCTATCCTTTAATCTTCATTAGTTTTATATATATATATATATATATATATATATATATATATATATATATATACAGGGCTCAAAATTTCCACTCGCCACTAGCCAATGGCGAGTGAAAATTTAGCCCTGGCGAGTAGAAATTCAGTCCTGGTGGGTATGTGATGTCTTCCAGTGGCGAGTAACTTTTCAGGTCTGGCTAGTTGCGAATGACTTCAAATTATAAGCCCTGATATATATATTATGTTGCATGTACACTTGATACTATAGATCACATATGTAGTATTGCAGGTGATCAAATATTTCAATTCACATTTGATATTATTGCAATAGTATTTCTCTCTGTGGCTCATATAGTTACAAGTGATGCATCTAATTGCTCCACATTTGAAAGATCCTCTTATATCTAGAAAATGCTTACTGTTTATTATATTTGTCAGTTCTTTTTTCTTTGGAGGTTTATTGCATTGCATTGCATACCCCTCTGGCACTCAAAGGGTTAAAGGGCCTTGGAGAGTGTTATTTCAATTCTGTCAGAGTTGTAGTTCAACAGTAATTGAATGATAAAGTATCCCCCTCCCTCCCCTTTTACTGATATAACACTGCTCAGCTCAGAACAGCAGGGAGGTGCCCAAGTAGACTGCAGAGAGAGGGACAATCTTCAGTTAAGAGAAGGGAAAAGGCTGAAAAACCTGGCAAGGGGGCAGGGTTTACATTGTTCTCACAGTAAGAAGATTGTCCCTTGCTGTTATCTGTCTGGTCAAGCAACCAGATTCCACATCTGAGGTGAGCAGTGTTACACTAGGTAAAAGAGGCGGGAGGGGGATACTTTATCATTCAATTACTCTTGAACTACAATTCTGACAGTATTGAAATAACACTGTCTATGGCTCAAATACTATGAAGATTAATTGGAGATGCTGTTTTTGTGAAACATTTCTATCCCTTAAAGATAGAAAGCCACACTTTTCAGTTCGTTTAGAAATAAATCTTACTTTTCCTTTAATATACTCTTCAAGTCTACAAGTTATTTGATTTTTAAGCGACCATGAATAGTAAAATTATACTATTTCTGTGAGACACGGAAAGCTAATGTTCTGTGCAAAGTATAACAAATTATACACTTGATGCCTAAATGAAAATTGCAGTAGGAGTATGACAAAAAAAAGGTCAATGTTCCTTTAACTAAGACAAATATTATGTTTTAATTATCAATACAGAAAATAATAAAGTACTGGACTCACTTCCATTTAGTACAAAGGTTAGAACAGGTTGCCAGATAAAATGCACTTTTACAAGTGCTTTTAAATCAAGTCTTGTGCCCTTGAAATGCAGACATTACCATTTTCATTTCAAGATTCTAAGAAAGAGCTCTATTCTTAGATGGTAACAATTGGAGTGCCTTTTTAGTCTGTGTGCCAAATAAAAAGTGCCTATCCAAAATAAGAGGAGAAAAGGTTAATGCATTGTTCTTCTACATATAATAAAAGGTTTTGGATTAAATGTAGAGATGGTACCAGAAAGGAGCCACAACAATGAAGTCTGAAGCTCTAACTAATGTTTAATCACTTATGTTTCACAGGCATATTATGAATAGACAAAAGCGAATCAACTGTAAACATCTATAATATATGTAAAAGGGAATTAATGAAAAATGTCTGTTATTGTTTTGTGGTTTGCCTCTTATTTTGTACCTGATATCAGTATTGCATTAAAGTTAGCTTAAAGTCCAGTTGAAATTATTTTAGTACCTTATATAATACATATTAACCTCTTGAGGCCCAGAAGGATGTGCAACACACTGCTTTTTAAAGGATAGTAATACCTAATTTCAAGTTTATTGAGTATTGTAGGCATACAAAAAATATTAAGAACTATGTAAGTCTTATCTCTCAAACCTTTATAGTTTTATATATATTATATATTCTCAACTAAAGTTCCCCCCTCCGTGACGTCAGTGCTCTAGCTGACAGATTTGGATTCTGGTCCGGAGACCAGCCAGCGACTCTTCAGCAGAGCCAAGATCACGATCTTTAAAAAGAACTTCTTCGTTGGAATGGTCTACAAAGTGTGCTTGCAAACCAGGTACACTTTGTAGACCGTTCCAATGAAGTAGTTATTTTTAAAGACTGCAATCTCTGCTCAGCTGAAGGTTTGAGAGATAACACTTACATAGTTCTTAATATTTTTAATACTTACAATACTAAATAAACTTGAAATTAGGTATTACTATCCCTTTAATGTGTTTTTCATTGCTCTGATCCTCAAGTGGATAAGTGCCCTAAGGACTTGCTCATATAAAACTCTGTATAATCAACTTCTGGCTTCTAAGGCAAAATTAAAAATAATCTGATAATGTATTTCTGTTATATGTATTTGCACTATTCGCACATCTCTAAAGCAGAGGTGGGCAAACTGTGGGCTTGGCTTAACAGGGAGGGCCCATAGGACTGTCTGGGGGCCTGCAATCTGATATAAATACCGACTGCCCTAAGTCTTGGTATCATGCATGTATGTATAAATACAAAGGCAGGGTTAAAGGTTTTGCAATAAACAGTTAGACTTATACTTTAAAATGTGACTACCCCTGTTCTAGAATACAAATACTGATAATGCTCCTCACTGGTGAAAATTCCCATATGGTGCTGTTGGTTTACTCCAGAATAACTCCAGTTTGCTTTTATAAATATGACCCTGTATGCATTCATGCCGTGACTGTTTTGACATCTTCTTCATGGCATGGCTTTTATTCTGTCCACTTCTGTTTTCAATACCACCTTCTCAGAAAGTAATATGGTTACCATATCTCAGACCAGCTGGGTATATTTGGATGGTGATGCCTTCTTTGCCTCAGCTCTCCTTCCAGTCAGATTGTCTGCTACTAAGACACTGTATCTGAGAGTTAGTCTTTGAGACACACCAACAGGTCAGGTTTTCAAGGTATTCCTTCTCAGATGAGTAAGCAAAAGCTCAGTCATTGTGATTAGCTGCATGTGCTTAATTATGGATATCCTGAAAATCTGACTTCTTGGGTTGCCCTGAGGACTGAAGATGAGAATCACTCCACTAGGTAGTCTCCTATGTCTCTAGTTGTAGGTCCTCCATCTGCTGCCATACTGTTGACTGGTGGGGAATGATGGGAACAGCTGGAGGGCCTCATGTTACCCATCACTATTATAGATCATTGCAAGTGAGGTTCAAAGTCTGACTGGCTGACTGTTCAAACTCATCCAATAACTTGCTATTGGCCAGGTAGTTTTGGTAAAAACATATACTCGTACATCCATGCTTCTTTGGCACCTACAATACCCAAGGTGTCTGATATTCTAAGAAGAACTGGAGCAATCCAATTACACCATAGGGGACAACTAAACATTCCTAAAATGTCCATTGATTTAAGTGGTGCTATTAATCATTTGAATGCAAGAGAGGTCCCCAGCACATTTTAAAGCAATGTCTTGGAGACCTCTCTAGCCTTCAAGGAGTTAAAATCCCCATTTAAATCAATTGGAACTTATTTTTGTCCCCTGTGAGCAGTTGGTTTGCAAAATATTTGTACAGTTCTACTTACCACATCAGCCTCAGCTCCTCATAAAGGATTACATGTGATATACTGCATTATTTACTGCATATGTGCTGGGTTGGCGGGCATGATTGAAATTACTCTGTATTGCAGTGTTTTACCATCACAAAAGACAATGTCTTGCATATTTCTACATCACAAGCTCTCTTATGCAGCTTACACAAGAGCTGTGTAGAGTGGACAACCTCAAACCAACAGAAGACAAGTCCCACCCATTAAACGCATGGCACCTTCTGGGCCCTATTACCTGTTGTGGAGATCCCCTTCACTTCCTGAGATGAAATTCTGTAGTAAACCAACTGCACCATAGGGAAGAAAAACAATTCCCAACACTCTCATTGCTCTAAATAGGCTGTTAAATGTGTTGGAGACCTCTCTAGCATCTCAAAGTTTGAAAGCTCCAATTGAATCAGTGAGACATTTTAATTGTCCTTCATGGTTTAGATGGTTAGATCTAGAATTGCACCTGTTGTCTTGTGGATTATGACTAGGGGTGGGTGAAAGGTCACGCCGTGTTCCTGAGAAAAAAATCAGCGAAAACCACGTTGTTGTCCGATATTTCCTGGGAAAACCAGCCATTGACTTACATGTTTTTCACCTTTTCGCTATAAAAATGTGATGTATTCCAGGAAATTAAACACAATAGAAGCGGCTACAGAGCAAGGTAAATGTGCTGTGCTGTTCTGCTGTGATCTTTTTGCAAAATTGAGGCAGGAAAGGCTCATAGTGACTGATATCACTATGAGAAAGTTTAAAAGTAATAAAAGGAAGAACTGGGAGGGCCATTATGTGTCCACTGAGTCTGAGGAGGAAGTGAGCATTACAGAAGCAATGCTGGCCAGTCCCCTTAAATCACACAAATCTTGGGGAAATGAATGTCAAGGGAGAAACAAAAGAGTAGTAGTAGTGATAGCAGGACAGGTCAGCTGCCTGTGCCTGCTGTCAGACATGCTGTGCCTGCTGTCAGTGTCACCACCAGTGCAGTGCCTGCTGCCAGTACTGCCCCTGCAGCCAACAGTGTTGTGCCTGCTGACAGACATGCTGCCCCTTCTGCCACCAGTGCTGTGCCTGCTTCAAGACGTGCTGCTCCTGCTGTAAGATGTGCTGTGCCTGCTGTCAGACGTGCTGCCCCTGCTGTAAGATGTGCTGTGCCTGCTGTCAGTGCTGCCTCCAGTGCTGTGCCTGCTGCCACCAGTACTGTGCCTGCTGTCAGATGTGCTACTCCTGCTGCCACCAGTGCAGTGCCTGCTGTCAGTACTGCCCCTGAAGCCACCAGTGTTGTGCCTGCTGCCAGAAGTGCTGCCTCTGCTTCCACCAGTGCTGTGCATGCTGCCAGTGCTGAACCTGCTGCCACCAGTGCTGTGCCTGCTATCAGACGTGCTACCCTGCTGCCACCAGTGTTGTGCCAGCTGCCAGTGCTGAACCTGCTGCCACCAGTGCTGAAGAGGCTTCCAGTGTGTCCTGTAATACTCAGGAGGGGGGGGTAGGAGATGATGCCAAGTGTGACAGCAGGGGACCCTAAGTCACACATGCCATCCCCAAGCAGTCCCACCAGTGCTAGTAATACTACTAAGAAGGTCCAGCAGCTTGTTAGTGCTAGGGTTAAAGAAGGGGGTAATCATCATATTAATAGTGACTGTGAGGAGGAAGACTCGGGGGCTGTAATTTATGTAGTTGGTGTTAGTAGTAGTAGTAACAGTGATGGTGAAGCATCCGGTGGGACGAGTGTTAGGAGAGTGGTAGTAGAAGCAATTGAGAGCATCCAGACTAGTGGTCAAGGGAGCCCACACCATTCCCCTGACCCAGGGAGTCCCCTTCCCCCCTGTCATTGTCCATGTGGAACATGATCCTGAAAGAAAGCAGAATTGTTACCACCGCAATAATACCACCAACAACAGGAGCACAGATTGCCTGTGCCTGCTGCTAGTGCTTGTGCCTCTAATAAGTCTGAGTCCTACAAATCAATGTTTCCTAGGGCTCTATCACATCAAGTATCAGTCTACCCTAGTAGCAGCTTATGTCAGGGGGTTCCTGTGTCTATCACTTTACATACAAATTTCTTATTTGATTTTATTTATTTATTAGCTGCCACCCCCCAATACCAGTCAAGAACCCCCCCAAAAAAAACCAAATTGCCTGTTCAACTGATTCATTCCTCAGACTCCACCCACTAACACAAGCACCCTCCTCAGATCCCTTTTATACCATGTCTTATGGGGTTTTTTTTGTATTTAAGATTTATTTTTTTATTAACTTCCTCCCCAATCCCAGTAAACAACCACCCCCAAAAAGCATTCCCTGTTCAACTGATTATTTCTCCACACCCCACCAGCACAGGCACCCTCATGCCCCTTTTATACTATGCCTTTGGGAAACAAAATAATATTTATGTGAAAATTCCATGTTCCCATTGATTTCAGTGGAACGAGCCAGGAGAAAAAAGCAGAAAAACTGCATTTTTCACAGGAAATTATTCACCAAGCGGGAAATTCCATTATTTGCTGATTTCAGTTTGAGGCGAAAATTTTCGCCCATTCCTAATTATGACCCAGGCATAGATCTTGACTAGACATACAAGGATGAGGGATGTACGAATATGATTATCTGCTAAATCAGGCAGTGGATCTGATTTACTGGTACTGAAGCTGCTTACATACTATTTACTAACTTACTTATGAATAAAATTGGCCCATATTTGGAGATATTCTGGAGTAAACCAACTACACTATAGGGGACAAAATAAACATTTCTAAATTCCTATGCTCTTGAATTTAACTTTTTAACCATAGAATATTAGGGAGGTCTCCAGTGCATTGCAAAGGGGTGGGAGGGGGGATACTTTAGCATTCAATTACTCTTGACAGTATTGAAATAACACTCTTTATGGCCCAAATGCTATGAAGATTAATTGGAGTTGCTGTTTTTGTAAAACATTATTATCCCTTTAAGTGGCAATTCTAATGATGACCCAAGAGCAATTTCAGATGTCAGCTGCACTCAGAATGACCATTATACCCAAAGATGGCATGTCAGCTGCATGTGTTCATTAGGGTGCCTGGTATGTAGTTGTGTTGTTGAGCAGGCAATTTCAGGTTTGGAGACTCATGGGTATCTCAGTCATCCTGTGGAGTGAAACATAGTAACAAAGTTGATGAGGCTAAAAAAAGACATTGGTCCATCAAGTGTAGCCCATGCCACATCACCCCTGTTGATCCAGAGGAAGGCAAAAAAAAACAAAAAAACATTGTAGTCATTTCCAATTAAGCTCCAAGTGGGTAAAAAAATGTCCTTAATTAATTGAGGCTGCTTTTTCGTGAAACATTACTACCACTTTAATAAGTGTGCTGAATTAACTACGCTAGTGTTGGTATTTTTTAGTTTTTGCAGGACAGCCTACAATCTGTGGGACTTATGCTCTTATACAAATAATTTTTTGTCCACCACCTAACCATTGTCTAAACAGCTTGGCGTAGTTGCTGTAAACTCTAATGATCGTTCAAGTAAGGGTGGGATTGTAGGCTTATTTTTATATAAATGTTCTGTATGCTCTCATCTGTGGTTGGTTGGGGGCATTGTGTAGCTTACCAGAAGAGAGATGCTAAAGCAGAGATGAATTCTCTAGTGATATCACTTCTCCAAGTCCTATGTTATTGAATGGAACAAATTCACTAAGATCTTAGTGCATGGACTCTATAAAATAACAAAGGAACTGGAGAAGTGATATCACTGGAGAAGCCATTTCAGCTTTGTCACCTTTTTATCACGCCTTAGTGCATAACCACCGTGGTATCACTGGAGAAGTAATCTCTGATTCATCATCTCTTTATCACGCCTTTGTGCATAGCACCCCAAGGCCCAACTTTAGACTGTTCAGGAAATTAAATATGCTGCTTTAGTGTGTAGTAATAGTATTGTATGTACTGCATATTATGGCTGTGTCAGAAATGCCTGGATCCAAAAAGGGGATTTGTGAAAGTGTCTTAAGAGATATGTTACATTTTACGAAGTGAGGCTGATGCAAGAAGGAAAAGTAGTACAGTTCTAGAGCAAAACAATTGCACTATAGGGAACAAATAAAAATCCCCCAAAATCCCCTTAATTGAAATAGGGCTTTTAACTAGAGAGTTCTCCAACCCACTGCAAAGCAACGCTTTAGGGGCCTCTCTGTCATTCAAAGGGTTTAAAGCTCAATAAAAATCAATAAGAATTATATTTATTTTATCTATGGTACAGTTTGTTTGCTCCAGAATTGGACCTCATTTCAATATTTTAGCTTTAGTAAAAGAGTTAATATTTTACTGGTTGGACTTTAAAAGCTCTGGCAGATAAACAAGAGAGCAGAGCAGGCATCTGAAAACAGACCCCACCCCCATGTTTTCCTGTATATCCCACAATGGAATATAAACTGTGAGATTTCAAGTCTCACAGTTCACAGTCACATATTACATGACCCAGTGGTCCCCACAGACTGCTAAGGACAGATTGTCTAACCCAGCCATAGTAGTCTATGGGGCTATGTACACAACTCAAAATTGTGGCTGTGATCAACAACATTCTGGGTTGCATCCAGCCCACCAGTCAGCTGAAGGCATCAGATTCCTGACTCTCCAAACAGCTGACAGAAGCAGTTTGGGGGATGCACAGTGCAGCCACATCCATTTTACTAAGTCTGCTCCAATAAGAGAAGAAAATAAAGCATGATTGTTCATCTTTAAAAAATATTTTAAGAGTCTTTATTTTATATTCTGATTTTAGCAGAGGGTTACAGAACAGACAGTTTGAGTCAGATGAACTACGATGTACTGGATAAGTTCTGTGGCAAATCATCTGCACCACAGTGGACAAATACCAATTTCTATTGATTTCAAGTCGACAGGTAGATAGGTGTCCTTAATTTTAAAAATAATTAAAAACATCAATGTTTTTGTTTTTTTGAGGTATCAGCATTTATTTGTTGGTGGCATGTTATGCCAGGTAGTTTATGTGCTCAGCCAATATTACCAGATACTGTGATATGTATGAATCTTGACAGAAACCACAGATGTGGTAACTGAAATGATCTGCAATCAGAATAAAAAAGTTCTTACACCATGATCCCTCAATTCTCAGACATATTACTATCATTTTTTTATATCCAATTCCGCCATCGCTGTCAAAAGGGAAAAACAGTCTTAAAAGTGTGCATGGCTTAATCTATAGTCATATTGTACAGTATTTTCCAGAAAAAAATATTCTTTTAGCCTTCAGTTTTTGTCTGCTTCACGTCATTTTTCCCAGACAAAATAGAAATGATCTAAACTTGGAGAAGCAAATCAAAGACATGAGAAACTCACAGTGCCAACTCACCTTAACATATCCATATAATAAATACAACTTTAAGATAAATATAAAGATGGATTTATAGAAAGCAGCATGGAATGAGGGGGTTCTTCAGTCCCCCAGACATTTGGCCAGAAACCCAATGTGAAAACACAGACAGAAAGATTAACCTGTGCTATTCTATACAAAGAACTAATGTGTGCCTTTAATGTTCAAAAGTCTTAGGCAGGTGTGAAAAAATGCTGTAATGTAAGAATGCTTTCAAAAATAGACATGTTAATAGTTTATTTTTATCAATTAACAAAATGCATAGTGAGTGAAGAGAAGAAAAATCTAAATCAATTCAATGTTTGGTGCGTCGACCTTTTGCCTTCAAAACAGCATAAATTCTTCTAGGTACACTTGCACACAGTTTTTAAGGAACTCAGCGGGTAGGTTGTTCCAAACATCATGGACAACTAAACCACAGTTCTTCTGTGGATTTAGGCAGGTTCAGTTGCTTCTCTTTTTTTAGGTAATCCCAGACAGACTCAATGATGTTGAGATCAGGGCTCTGTGGGGGCCATACAATCACTTCCAGGACTCCTTGTTCTTCTTTACGCTGACTTTGGCTGTATGTTTGGGGTCGTTGTCATGCTGCAGAATGAATTTGGGGCTAATCAGATGCCTACCTGATGGTATTGCATGATGGATAAGTATCTGCCTGTACTTCTCAGTATTGAGGATACTATTAATTCTGACCAAATATCCAGATCCATTTGCAGAAATACAGCCCAAACTTGCAAGGAACCTCCACCATGCTTCACTGTTGCTTGCAGACACTAATTCTTGTACCTCTCTCCAGCCTTCGGCAAACAAAATGCCTTCTGCTACAGCCAAATATTTACAATTTTTACTCATCAGTCCAGAGAATCTGCTACCATTTTTCTGCACCCCAGTTACCGTGTTTTTGTGCATTGCTTGGCCTTGTTTCCACATAGGAGGTATGGCTTTTTGGACCCAAGTCTTCCACGAAGACCACTTCTGACCAGACTTCCCCAGACAGCAGAAGTCTGCCAATTCTGAGCTAATGGCACTGTTGGACATATTCCGATTGAGAAGGGAAGTAAGCATAATGTGTCTTTCATCTGCTGCACTAAGTTTCCTTGTCCGACCACTGTGCCTACAGTCCTCAACTTTGCCTGCTTCTTTGTGCTTCTTCGAAAGAGCTTGGACAGCACATTTGGAAACCCCTGTCTGCCTTGAAATTTCTGACTGGGAGAGACCTTATTGATGAAGTATAACTACTTTGTGTCTTGTTGCTGTGCTCAGCCTTGCCATGGTGTATGACATTTTGCATGAAACTGTCTTCAGCAATCTCACCTTATTAGATGAATTTGGCAGTTCCTCACCCAGTTTTATTCCTCCTACACAGCTGTTTCTGTTTCAGTTAATGATTGTGTTTCAACCTACATATTAAATTGATGATCATTAGCACCTACTTGGTATAATACACATTACTATATGCCTACAAAATCCCTGCTTTATGCAAGTATACATAGAAGAACTGATGCTGTTTTGAAGGCAAAGGGTGGTCACACTAAATACTGATTTGATTTAGATTTTTCTACTGTTCACTCACTATGCATTTTGTTAATTGATGAATATAAACTATTAACATGTCTATTTTTGAAAGCATTCTTACTTTACAGCATTTTTTTCACACCTGCCTAAGACCTTTGCACAGTATTGTACATATATATATATATATATATATATATATATATATATACTAGCAGTGTGGGACAGCGTTGCCCATCAGGATATATAGGGAATTAATGCACACACACACACGGATGCAAGACAAACACACACAGAGACACACACGCAAATGCACACGCATTCACTGAGATGCATAAAGATTGACACAGTCATACATACATACATGCATGCAATGCACAACATGCAGACACATAGAGTGTGATACAGACATGCAACACGCATAGTGAGGAGCACACAGGCACACATAGAGACACACATGCACACACAGAAGTGAGTCATAAGGGGGTGACTTATGTGTCATTGTTATGAGTTTGTGTTTGTACTTATGCCTCCACTGTGGCATTCATTCATATAATTGAAACGCATGTGGTAATTGCACATACTATGGTGGAAGGTGGATCGTGCTGGCTCCTGGGGTGTGAGTGAGTGTGTGTGAGTGAGTGGCATTCATTCATGTAGTTGAAATGCATGTGGGAATTGCAAATACTATGGATGAAGGTGGATCGCGCTGGCTCCCGGGGTGTGAGTGAGACTATGGTGGAAGGTGGATCGTGCTGGCTCCCAGGGTGTGAGTATGAGAGTGAGTGAGTGTGTGTGATTGAGTGAGGGTGTGTGAGTGTGAGGGTGTATGAGTGTGAGGGTGTGTGAGTGTGAGGGTGTGTGAGAGAGAGTGTGTGAGTGTGATTGAGTGCGAGTGTGTGTGATTGAGTGCGAGTATGTATGATTGAGTGCGAGTGTGAGAGTGTGAGTAAGAGAGTGTGAGTGTGTGTGATTGAGTGTGAGATTGAGTGTGTGATTGAGTATGAGTGTGTGAGAATGTGAGTGTGTGAATTATTGTGTGTATGATTGAGTGTGTGTGATTGAGTGTGTATGACTGAGTGTGTGTGAGAGTGTGCGTGAGAATGTGAGTGTGTGATTGAGTATGTGTGAGTGTGTATTTTTTGTCTGATATGTTTGTGTCTGTGGTGTAGGAGCGAGTGGCAGCCATTTTGTTTTTCAGTTACTTAGATAGTGGTGGGCGGGCTGGATAGTGGGGGCAGGCAATGCGTTGTGTACCCCAGGGGCGTCGCTAGGGGTGGGCTAAGGAGGCTGAAGCCCCGAGTGTGTCAGTGGGCAGCCCCGAATGTCAGACAATCAGCAGACTCACTCCTCCTGCTGTTTATCCTGAGGCTGGCTGCTGCCCAGCAACTTGTGGGCACATATAGCTTGGAACAGCAGGCTGCTGCCTTACTCTGTTCTCAGCTTTAGCCCACAGCCATCCGCTCCACACTGGCTCTTCTAGCACTTCCTGGTGCTTTGTGATGAGGTCATCAACATGCACCTGAAGTACCAGAGGAGGCAGTGTGGAGCCCATGGCTCTACACTGAAACAGAAAGCAGAATGGGGCAGAGCAGAAGAGAAGGTATGAGGGACAGTATAGATGGGGGAAATATATGGCTACCAGAGGGCAGGTAAACAAGGCTGGTGGGTGTCACATTGTATATGTGGAGAATTTGTGGGCTGGCTACCAGTGGGCAGGGGAACAAGGCTGGTGGGGTCACACAGTTTATGTAGGGAATCAGTGGCTACCAGTGGGTATTGGAATAAGGATGGTGGTGGTCATATAGTGTATGTGTAGAATCTGTGGCTTTCAGTGGGCAGGATAATAAGACTGGTGGGGTCCACAGTGTATGTGGGGAATCAGTGGCTACCAGTGGACAGGGTAATAAGGCTGGGGGAGGTCACATAGTGTATGTAAGGAATCTGTGGCTACCAGTGGGCAGGAGAGCAAGGCTAGGGGGGTTATATAGTGTATGTAGAGATTCTGTGGCTACCAGTGGTTAGGGGAATAAGGTTGTTGGGGGGGGTCACATAATGTATGCATGGAATCTGTGGCTATCAGTGGGCAGGGGTAAAATGCAGTTGGGAATCACATAGTGTATGTGAGGAATCTGTGGATACCAGTGGGCAGGAGAACAAGGCTGGTGGGGATGCACAATGTATAAGGGGAATCTGTGGCGACCAGTAGGCAGTTGTAGAAGGCTGGTGGGGTAACACAGTGTATTTGGGGAATCTGGGCAGAGAAACATGGCTGTGGTTACCAGTGGCCAGTGGAACAAGGCTGTTGTGTCATAAAGTTTATGTGCATTGTTCTGTGGCTACCATTGGCCAATGCAAAAATGCCAGCAATCAGACAGTGTATGATTGGCTACAGGTAACCAGTGGAACAATGATGGGGTATCACACAGTGTATGTATGGTTCTATGGATACCAGCTGTCAGTAGAAGAAGATTGAGATATCAGTTCATGTGTGGGCCTGGTGCTACCGGTGGCAAACCACTGGGGTATCAGACAATGGATGTGTGGCTAATAGGGGCTAGAAGCACAAGGTTATCAGGCAGTGTATGAGGGGTTCTATGGCTACCAGTTGGCAATGGAACAATGCTGGGTATAAGCATACCTCCCAAGTGTCCCTCTTCGAGCCCCAAATCCCTCTGTCCCTCTTTCACACCCTGGTGTCCCTCTTTTTAGGACATCAGATTGTGTGGTGTGTATATAAGTGTATCACATTGCTCCACAGCAATAAAACTCACATTAATGTTTATTTAAACATCGTTATATTTGTTTTACATTATCTGTGTAAATAAAATACTTTGGTGTTGCTCTTGATAATTTATTCAGTTACATCAATGGCCCATTAAAGCAACCTGGTTTTATTCTGGAGTAAACCAACTGCACAATAGGGGACAAATAAAAGTTCTTAAAATCCACTGAACTTGAATAGAGTTTTTAACCTCTTGAATGCTAGAAAGGTCTCCAATGCATTGCTTTGCAATGTATTGAAGACCGCTCTAGCATTCAAGGAGTTAAAACCCCTATTTAATGTGACAGGAATTTTGATTTGTTCCCTGTGGTACAGTTGGTTTACACCACAATAACTTCAGTTAGTTAGAACAAAAAACAATGGCAAGAGTTGAACATAAAATGGCTTACTTCTTAACCCTTTGCATTGCATTATATATAGATTAGTAAAATAAACATATATGTTGTGTAAGGATAACTCACTCCACACTATAGCTTTATCATCACTACCACTGGTGGCAGGCACTCTGTTGAATTTTGCTGTGGGCTCTAGCCCCAGATCGTTTTGGAACCTAGAAAAGCCCCTGGTGTACCCCTCTGGCACTCAAAGGGTTAAGTTGAGGTAACATAGCAATATAACACACGGTGGCTCTTCAGTTGAGGCAGCATAGCAATATGCTGAGGGAACAAATAGAAAGTGGTGTTTGAGGCTTGCCCTCTGTAACATACAGCAAAGCATCTCTCTCCCTTTAAGGAGAAAGGGCTGGAATCAGGAAGTGGAGGAGTGACAGTTGAGACAGTTAGTGAGGTGACTGAAGAGATGAAAAGTGTTAAATAAAAGTGTGTATGGAGGGTTACAGTTATCTGTGGGAGGTGAAACAGTGTGTTTGTGGGGTCATGATCCTGAGTGAGCGTGTGTGTGGACCGGGAGAAGTTACTGATATCACCTACTTCAGGAGCGAGAAGCAGTTATATTTTTTTTGTCAGTTGGATAGTGGTGGGTGGGCTGGAGGGGGCGGGCCAACTCCCTGTATGATAAACATGCCCCCATTCAATCACCCAATGGGAGCAGTAAAGTCCCCATTCAATCACCCAATAGGAGTTGTGTCTCCTAATGAGACATAAATTTTGTAATGAGGCATTCTGTTCAATGTGTGTTTGTTTTCTGAGGAGACATAAATTATGTTCTGTGTGTGAGGTACCATAAATTATGCAATGAGGCTTATTCTTTTATATATATACTAGCAATGTGGGACGGCGTTGCCCGTCAGGATATATAGGGAATTAATACACACACACGGATGCGAGACAAATACAGAGACACACACGCAAATGCACACGCATGCACTGAGATGCCTAAAGAGCGACAGTCATACACACATACATGCAGACACATAGAGTGTGATACAGACATGCAACACACACAGTGAGAAACACACAGGCACACACAGAGACACACAGACACAGAAGTGAGTCATAAGGGGTTGACTTATGTGTCATTGTAATGAGTTTGTGTTTGTACTTATGCCTCCACTGTGGCATTCATTCATATAGTTGAAATGCATGTGGTAATTGCACATACTATGGTGGAAGGTGTATCGTGCTGGCTCCCGGGATGTGAGTGACTGGCATTCATTCATGTAATTGAAATGCGTGTGGTAATTGCACATACTATGGTGGAAGGTGGATCGTGCTGGTTCCCGGGGTGTGAGTGACAGTGAGACTATGGTGGAAGGTGGATCGTGCTGGCTCCCGGGGTGTGATTACGTGTGAGTGATTGCGTTTGAGTGCGAGATTGAGTGATTGCGTGTGAGTGATTGAGTGAGTGTGTTAGTGAGTGTGTGTGATTGAGTGAGAATGTGTGAGTGAGAGTGTGTATGATAGTGAGAGGGTGTGAGTGATTGAGGGTGTGAGTGATTGAGGGTGAGAGTGTGATTGAGGGTGTGAGTGTGATTGAGTGTGAGTGTGATTGAGTGTGAGAGTGTGATTGTGATTGAGTGTGACTGCGAGACTGTAAGTGTGAGAGTGTGATTGAGTGCGAGACTGTGAGAGCGTGAGACTGTGAGAGTGTGATTGAGTGTGAGAGTGTGATTGAGTGAGACTGTGAGAGTGTGATTGAGAGTGAGAGTGTGTGAGTGTGATTGAGTGTGACTGAGTGTGTGAGTGATTGGGTGTGAGACTGAGAGAGTGAGAGAGACTGTGTAAGACTGAGAGTGTGAGAATGTGAGTGTGAGAGACTGTGTAAGACTGAGAGTGTGAGAATGTGAGTGTGAGAGAATGTGTGAGACTGTGAGAGTGTGAGAGACTTTGAGAGCGTGAGAGAGACTTTGAGAGTGTGAGAGACTGTGAGACTGTGAGACTGAGAGTGTGAGAGACTGAGAGTGTGAGAGACTGTGAGACTGAGAGTGTGAGAGACTGTGAGACTGAGAGTGAGAGAGACTGTGAGAGAGACTGAGAGTGTGAGAGACTGTGAGACTGAGAGTGAGAGAGACTGTGAGAGAGACTGAGAGAGTGTGAGACTGAGAGACTGTGAGACTGAGAGAGTGTGAGAGAGTGTGAGACTGTGAGAGTGTGAGAGTGTGAGAGAGAGTGTGAGAGAGAGTGTGTGTGTGTGAGACTGTGTGTGTGAGACTGTGTGTGTGTGTGTGAGACTGTGTGTGTGTGAGACTGTGTGTGTGTGTGAGCGTGTGAGAGTGTGAGAGCGTGTGAGAGTGTGAGAGCATGTGAGACTGAGAGTGTGAATGAGTGAGACAGTGTGAGAGTGAGAGTGTGAATGAGTGAGAGTGAGAGAGAGACTGTGAGAGTGAGAGAGAGAGACTGTGAGAGTGTGAGACTGTGAGAGTGTGAGAGCCTGTGAGACAGAGTGTGAATGAGTGAGACAGTGTGAGAGAGAGTGAGAGAGAGAGACTGTGAGAGTGAGAGTGTGAGACAGTGAGAGTGTGAGACTGTGAGTGTGAGACTGTGAGTGTGAGACTGTGAGTGTGAGACTGTGAGTGTGAGAGTGTGAGACTGTGAGTGTGAGAGTGTGAGACTGTGCGAGACTGAGAGCGTGCGAGACTGAGAGCGTGCGAGACTGACAGAGTGCGAGACTGACAGAGTGCGAGACTGACAGAGTGCGAGACTGACAGAGTGCGAGTGTGTGAGACTGAGAGTGTGAATGAGTGAGACAGTGTGAGAGTGAGAGAGAGACTGTGAGAGTGTGAGACTGTGAGAGTGAGAGTGTGAGACTGTGAGAGTGTGATTGAGTGATTGAGTGTGAGAGTGAGACTGTGTGAGAGTGAGACTGTGTGAGAGTGTGATTGAGTGAGACTGTGAGAGTGTGATTGAGAGTGTGTGAGTGTGATTGAGTGAGACTGAGAGTGTGATTGAGTGAGACTGTGTGAGTGTGATTGAGTGTGTGAGTGATTGGGTGTGAGACAGAGAGTGAGAGACACTGTGTGAGACTGAGAGTGTGAGAATGTGAGTGTGAGAGAGTGTGTGAGACTGTGAGAGTGTGTGAGACTGTGAGAGTGTGTGAGACTGTGAGAGTGAGAGAGAGACTGAAGAGTGTGAGACTGTGAGAGTGTGAGACTGAGAGTGTGAATGAGTGAGACAGTGTGAGAATGAGAGAGAGAGAGAGACAGTGTGAGAGAGAGAGAGAGAGACTGTGAGAGTGAGAGAGAGAGACTGTGAGAGTGTGAGAGCGTGAGAGCGTGTGAGAGTGTGAGAGCGTGTGAGACTGAGAGTGTGAATGAGTGAGACAGTGTGAGAGTGAGAGAGAGACTGTGAGAGTGAGAGAGAGAGACTGTGAGAGTGAGAGTGTGAGACTGTGAGACTGTGAGAGTGTGAGACTGTGAGAGTGTGAGAGCGTGTGAGACTGAGAGCGTGTGAGACTGAGAGTGTGTGAGACTGAGAGAGTGCGAGTGTGTGAGACTGAGAGAGTGCGAGTGTGTGAGACTGAGAGTGTGAATGAGTGAGACAGTGTGAAAGTGAGAGAGAGAGACTGTGAGAGTGAGAGTGTGAGACTGTGAGAGCGTGTGAGACTGAGAGCGTGCGAGACTGAGAGCGTGCGAGACTGAGAGCGTGCGTGTGTGAGACTGAGAGTGTGAATGTGAGAGACTGTGTGAGAGACTGTGTGAGTGTGAGACAGAGAGTGCGAGACTGAGAGTATGTGAGTGTGTGAGACTGAGAGTGTGAGACTGTGTGAGAGTGTGAGAGTGAGAGAGTGAGACTGTGTGAGAGTGTGAGAGTGAGAGAGTGAGACTGTGTGAGAGTGTGAGAGTGAGACTGTGTGAGAGTGTGAGAGTGAGACTGTGAGACTGTGAGACTGTGTGAGAGTGTGAGAGTGAGACTGTGTGAGAGTGTGAGAGTGAGACTGTGAGAGTGAGAGAGAGAGACTATGTGAGAGTGAGAGAGAGAGACTGTGAGTGTGAGACTGTGAGTGTGAGACTGTGAGAGTGTGAGACTGTGTGAGACTGAGAGAGTGCGAGTGTGTGTGTGTGTGAGAGTGTGTGTGTGACAGTGTGTGTGTGTGTGAGAGACTGTGTGTGAGAGAGACTGTGTGTGAGAGAGACTGTGTGTGAGACTGTGTGAGTGTGAGACAGAGAGTGCGAGACTGAGAGTATGTGAGTGTGTGAGAGTGAGACTGTGTGAGAGTGTGAGAGTGAGAGAGAGAGACTGTGAGAGTGTGAGAGAGAGACTGTGAGAGTGTGAGAGAGAGAGTGTGAGAGTGAGAGAGAGAGACTGTGAGAGTGTGAGAGAGAGACTGTGAGAGTGTGAGAGAGAGATTGTGAGAGTAAGAGACTGTGAGACTGTGTGAGTGTGAGTGTGAGACGGTGAGTGTGAGACTGTGTGTGTGAGACTGTGTGTGTGAGACTGTGTGTGTGAGACTGTGTGTGTGAGACTGTGTGTGAGAGTGAGAGACTGTGTGTGAGAGTGTGAGACTGTGACTGTGTGAGACTGTGTGAGACTGTGTGAGAGTGAGACAGAGAGTGTGAGACTGTGTGTGAGAGTGTGAGACTGTGTGTGAGACTGTGAGAGTGAGAGACTGTGAGAGAGTGTGAGTGAGAGACTGTGAGAGACTGTGAGAGTGAGACTGTGTGAGACTGTGTGTGAGTGTGAGACTGTGTGTGTGTGAGACTGTGTGTGTGAGAGACTGTGAGAGTGTGAGAGACTGTGTGAGTGCGAGACTGTGAGTGCGAGACTGTGAGTGTGAGACTGAGTGCGAGACTGTGAGTGCGAGACTGTGAGTGCGAGACTGAGTGAGACAGTGTGAGAGTGAGAGAGAGAGTGTGAGAGACAGAGAGTGTGAGAGACAGAGAGTGTGAGAGACTGGGAGTGTGAGAGACTGAGAGAGTGTGAGAGAGTGTGAGACTGAGTGAGACTGTGCGAGTGTGAGACTGTGTGTGCGAGTGTGAGACTGTGTGTGCGAGTGTGAGACTGTGTGTGAGACTGTGTGTGAGACTGTGTGAGACCGTGAGAGTGAGAGAGAGAGACTGTGTGAGTGTGTGAGACTGAGAGTGTGAGACTGTGTGAGAGTGAGAGAGAGAGACTGTGAGACTGTGAGAGAGAGAGACTGTGAGACTGTGAGAGAGAGAGACTGTGAGAGTGTGTGAGTGAGACTGTGTGTGAGTGAGACTGTGTGAGAGTGAGACTGTGTGAGAGTGAGAGAGTGAGGGAGAGACTGTGTGAAAGTGTGAGAGAGACTGTGAGAGTGAGAGAGACTGTGAGAATGTGAGAGAGAGAGAGACTGTGAGACAGTGTGAGACTGTGAGACTGTGAGACAGTGTGAGACTGTGAGACAGTGTGAGACTGTGTGAGTGTGAGACTGTGTTTGAGAGTGAGACTGTGTTTGAGAGTGTGAGACTGTGTTTGAGAGTGTAAGACTGTGTTTGAGAGTGTAAGACTGTGTGTGAGAGTGTGAGACTGTGTGTGAGACTGTGTATGAGACTGTGTGAGACTGAGAGAGTGCGAGTGTGTGTGTGTGTGTGAGAGTGTGTGTGTGACAGTGTGTGTGTGTGTGAGAGACTGTGTGTGAGAGAGACTGTGTGTGAGAGAGACTGTGTGTGAGACTGTGTGAGTGTGAGTGTGAGACAGTGAGAGTGTGAGACTGTGAGTGTGAGACTGTGAGTGTGAGACTGTGAGTGTGAGACTGTGAGTGTGAGAGTGTGAGACTGTGAGTGTGAGAGTGTGAGACTGTGCGAGACTGAGAGCGTGCGAGACTGACAGAGTGCGAGACTGACAGAGTGCGAGACTGACAGAGTGCGAGACTGACAGAGTGCGAGTGTGTGAGACTGAGAGTGTGAATGAGTGAGACAGTGTGAGAGTGAGAGAGAGAGACTGTGAGAGTGTGAGACTGTGAGAGTGAGAGTGTGAGACTGTGAGAGTGTGATTGAGTGATTGAGTGTGAGAGTGAGACTGTGTGAGAGTGAGACTGTGTGAGAGTGTGATTGAGTGAGACTGTGAGAGTGTGATTGAGAGTGTGTGAGTGTGATTGAGTGAGACTGAGAGTGTGATTGAGTGAGACTGTGTGAGTGTGATTGAGTGTGTGAGTGATTGGGTGTGAGACAGAGAGTGAGAGACACTGTGTGAGACTGAGAGTGTGAGAATGTGAGTGTGAGAGAGTGTGTGAGACTGTGAGAGTGTGTGAGACTGTGAGAGTGTGTGAGACTGTGAGAGTGAGAGAGAGACTGAAGAGTGTGAGACTGTGAGAGTGTGAGACTGAGAGTGTGAATGAGTGAGACAGTGTGAGAATGAGAGAGAGAGAGAGACAGTGTGAGAGAGAGAGAGAGAGACTGTGAGAGTGAGAGAGAGAGACTGTGAGAGTGTGAGAGCGTGTGAGAGTGTGAGAGCGTGTGAGACTGAGAGTGTGAATGAGTGAGACAGTGTGAGAGTGAGAGAGAGACTGTGAGAGTGAGAGAGAGAGACTGTGAGAGTGAGAGTGTGAGACTGTGAGAGTGTGAGACTGTGAGAGTGTGAGAGCGTGTGAGACTGAGAGCGTGTGAGACTGAGAGTGTGTGAGACTGAGAGAGTGCGAGTGTGTGAGACTGAGAGAGTGCGAGTGTGTGAGACTGAGAGTGTGAATGAGTGAGACAGTGTGAAAGTGAGAGAGAGAGACTGTGAGAGTGAGAGTGTGAGACTGTGAGAGCGTGTGAGACTGAGAGCGTGCGAGACTGAGAGCGTGCGAGACTGAGAGCGTGCGTGTGTGAGACTGAGAGTGTGAATGTGAGAGACTGTGTGAGAGACTGTGTGAGTGTGAGACAGAGAGTGCGAGACTGAGAGTATGTGAGTGTGTGAGACTGAGAGTGTGAGACTGTGTGAGAGTGTGAGAGTGAGAGAGTGAGAGAGTGAGACTGTGTGAGAGTGTGAGAGTGAGAGAGTGAGACTGTGTGAGAGTGTGAGAGTGAGACTGTGTGAGAGTGTGAGAGTGAGACTGTGAGACTGTGAGACTGTGTGAGAGTGTGAGAGTGAGACTGTGTGAGAGTGTGAGAGTGAGACTGTGAGAGTGAGAGAGAGAGACTATGTGAGAGTGAGAGAGAGAGACTGTGAGTGTGAGACTGTGAGTGTGAGACTGTGAGAGTGTGAGACTGTGTGAGACTGAGAGAGTGCGAGTGTGTGTGTGTGTGTGACAGTGTGTGTGTGACAGTGTGTGTGTGTGTGAGAGACTGTGTGTGAGAGAGACTGTGTGTGAGAGAGACTGTGTGTGAGACTGTGTGAGTGTGAGACAGAGAGTGCGAGACTGAGAGTATGTGAGTGTGTGAGAGTGAGACTGTGTGAGAGTGTGAGAGTGAGAGAGAGAGACTGTGAGAGTGTGAGAGAGAGACTGTGAGAGTGTGAGAGAGAGAGTGTGAGAGTGAGAGAGAGAGACTGTGAGAGTGTGAGAGAGAGACTGTGAGAGTGTGAGAGAGAGATTGTGAGAGTAAGAGACTGTGAGACTGTGTGAGTGTGAGTGTGAGACGGTGAGTGTGAGACTGTGTGTGTGAGACTGTGTGTGTGAGACTGTGTGTGTGAGACTGTGTGTGAGAGTGAGAGACTGTGTGTGAGACTGTGTGTGAGAGTGTGAGACTGTGACTGTGTGAGACTGTGTGAGACTGTGTGAGAGTGAGACAGAGAGTGTGAGACTGTGTGTGAGAGTGTGAGACTGTGTGTGAGACTGTGAGAGTGAGAGACTGTGAGAGAGTGTGAGTGAGAGACTGTGAGAGACTGTGAGAGTGAGACTGTGTGAGACTGTGTGTGAGTGTGAGACTGTGTGTGTGTGAGACTGTGTGTGTGAGAGACTGTGAGAGTGTGAGAGACTGTGTGAGTGCGAGACTGTGAGTGTGAGACTGTGAGTGTGAGACTGAGTGCGAGACTGTGAGTGCGAGACTGTGAGTGCGAGACTGAGTGAGACAGTGTGAGAGTGAGAGAGAGAGTGTGAGAGACAGAGAGTGTGAGAGACAGAGAGTGTGAGAGACTGGGAGTGTGAGAGACTGAGAGAGTGTGAGAGAGTGTGAGACTGAGTGAGACTGTGCGAGTGTGAGACTGTGTGTGCGAGTGTGAGACTGTGTGTGCGAGTGTGAGACTGTGTGTGAGACTGTGTGTGAGACTGTGTGAGACCATGAGAGTGAGAGAGAGAGACTGTGTGAGTGTGTGAGACTGAGAGTGTGAGACTGTGTGAGAGTGAGAGAGAGAGACTGTGAGAGAGAGAGACTGTGAGACTGTGAGAGAGAGAGACTGTGAGAGTGTGTGAGTGAGACTGTGTGTGAGTGAGACTGTGTGAGAGTGAGACTGTGTGAGAGTGAGAGAGTGCGGGAGAGACTGTGTGAAAGTGTGAGAGAGACTGTGAGAGTGAGAGAGACTGTGAGAATGTGAGAGAGAGAGAGACTGTGAGACAGTGTGAGACTGTGAGACTGTGAGACAGTGTGAGACTGTGAGACAGTGTGAGACTGTGTGAGTGTGAGACTGTGTTTGAGAGTGAGACTGTGTTTGAGAGTGTGAGACTGTGTTTGAGAGTGTAAGACTGTGTTTGAGAGTGTAAGACTGTGTGTGAGAGTGTGAGACTGTGTGTGAGACTGTGTATGAGACTGTGTGAGACTGAGAGAGTGCGAGTGTGTGTGTGTGTGTGAGAGTGTGTGTGTGACAGTGTGTGTGTGTGTGAGAGACTGTGTGTGAGAGAGACTGTGTGTGAGAGAGACTGTGTGTGAGACTGTGTGAGTGTGAGACAGAGAGTGCGAGACTGAGAGTATGTGAGTGTGTGAGAGTGAGACTGTGTGAGAGTGTGAGAGTGAGAGAGAGAGACTGTGAGAGTGTGAGAGAGAGACTGTGAGAGTGTGAGAGAGAGAGTGTGAGAGTGAGAGAGAGAGACTGTGAGAGTGTGAGAGAGAGACTGTGAGAGTGTGAGAGAGAGATTGTGAGAGTAAGAGACTGTGAGACTGTGTGAGTGTGAGTGTGAGACGGTGAGTGTGAGACTGTGTGTGTGAGACTGTGTGTGTGAGACTGTGTGTGTGAGACTGTGTGTGAGAGTGAGAGACTGTGTGTGAGACTGTGTGTGAGAGTGTGAGACTGTGACTGTGTGAGACTGTGTGAGACTGTGTGAGAGTGAGACAGAGAGTGTGAGACTGTGTGTGAGAGTGTGAGACTGTGTGTGAGACTGTGAGAGTGAGAGACTGTGAGAGAGTGTGAGTGAGAGACTGTGAGAGACTGTGAGAGTGAGACTGTGTGAGACTGTGTGTGAGTGTGAGACTGTGTGTGTGTGAGACTGTGTGTGTGAGAGACTGTGAGAATGTGAGAGACTGTGTGAGTGCGAGACTGTGAGTGCGAGACTGTGAGTGTGAGACTGAGTGCGAGACTGTGAGTGCGAGACTGTGAGTGCGAGACTGAGTGAGACAGTGTGAGAGTGAGAGAGAGAGTGTGAGAGACAGAGAGTGTGAGAGACAGAGAGTGTGAGAGACTGGGAGTGTGAGAGACTGAGAGAGTGTGAGAGAGTGTGAGACTGAGTGAGACTGTGCGAGTGTGAGACTGTGTGTGCGAGTGTGAGACTGTGTGTGCGAGTGTGAGACTGTGTGTGAGACTGTGTGTGAGACTGTGTGAGACCGTGAGAGTGAGAGAGAGAGACTGTGTGAGTGTGTGAGTGTGTGAGACTGAGAGTGTGAGACTGTGTGAGAGTGAGAGAGAGAGACTGTGAGACTGTGAGAGAGAGAGAGACTGTGAGACTGTGAGAGAGAGAGACTGTGAGAGTGTGTGAGTGAGACTGTGTGTGAGTGAGACTGTGTGAGAGTGAGACTGTGTGAGAGTGAGAGAGTGAGGGAGAGACTGTGTGAAAGTGTGAGAGAGACTGTGAGAGTGAGAGAGACTGTGAGAATGTGAGAGAGAGAGAGACTGTGAGACAGTGTGAGACTGTGAGACTGTGAGACAGTGTGAGACTGTGAGACAGTGTGAGACTGTGTGAGTGTGAGACTGTGTTTGAGAGTGAGACTGTGTTTGAGAGTGTGAGACTGTGTTTGAGAGTGTAAGACTGTGTTTGAGAGTGTAAGACTGTGTGTGAGAGTGTGAGACTGTGTGTGAGACTGTGTATGAGACTGTGTGTGAGACTGTGTGTGAGACTGTGTGTGAGACTGTGTGAGACTGTGTGAGTGAGACTGAGACAGTGTGAGACTGAGACAGTGTGAGACTGTGAGACAGTGTGAGACTGTGAGACAGTGTGAGACAGTGTGAGACTGTGTGAGACAGTGTGAGACTGTGTGAGTGTGAGACTGTGTGTGAGACTGTGAGACAGTGTGAGACTGTGTGAGAGAGTGAGACTGTGTGAGAGACTGTGTGAGACTGTGTGTGAGAGTGTGAGACTGTGTGTGTGTGAGACTGTGTGTATGTGAGAGTGAGACTGTGTGTGTGTGTGAGAGTGAGACTGTGTGAGAGTGAGAGAGAGACTGTGAGACTGTGTGAGAGTGAGAGAGAGAGACTGTGAGACTGTGTGAGAGTGAGAGAGAGACTGTGAGACTGTGTGAGAGTGAGAGAGAGAGACTGTGAGACTGTGTGAGTGTGAGACTGTGTGTGTGTGAGACTGTGTGTGTGTGAGAGTGAGACTGTGTGTGTGTGAGAGTGAGACTGTGTGAGAGTGAGACTGTGTGAGAGAGAGAGAGACTGTGAGACTGTGTGAGAGTGAGAGAGAGAGACTGTGAGACTGTGCGACTGAGAGTGAGAGAGTGTGAGACTGAGCGTGAGAGAGTGTGAGACTGTGAGAGAGTGTGAGACTGTGAGAGAGTGAGAGAGTGTGAGACTGAGAGAGTGAGACTGAGAGAGTGTGAGAGAGAGTGTGAGAGAGAGTGTGAGACTGTGTGTGAGAGTGTGAGACTGTGTGACTGAGAGTGTGAGAGAGACTGTGAGACTGTGTGTGAGACTGTGTGTGAGAGAGAGAGACTGTGAGAGTGAGACTGTGTGAGAGTGTGAGACTGTGAGAGTGAGACTGAGAGAGTGTGAGAGAGAGTGTGAGACTGTGTGTGAGAGTGTGAGACTGTGTGTGAGACTGTGTGAGAGTGAGAGACTGTGAGAGTGTGAGACTGTGTGAGACTGTGTGTGACTGTGTGTGAGTGTGAGACTGTGTGTGTGAGAGACTGTGAGAGACTGTGTCAGTGTGAGGGACTGTGTGAGACTGAGAGAGACTGAGAGAGACACTGAGAGTGTGAGACTGTGTGAGACTGTGTGAGACTGTGAGAGACTGTGAGACTGTGTGAGACTGTGTGAGACTGTGACTCTGTGACTGTGAGACTGACTGCGAGAGACACTGTGTGAGACTGTGAGACTGTGTGTGAGAGAGTGTGAGAGACTGTGAGAGTGTGAGAGACTGTGTCAGTGTGAGGGACTGTGTGAGACTGAGAGAGACTGAGAGAGACTGTGAGAGACTGTGAGAGACACTGAGAGTCTGAGACTGTGTGAGACTGTGACTGTGAGACTGTGACTGTGTGAGAGACTGTGTGAGACTGTGAGACGGTGTGTGAGAGAGTGTGTGAGTGTGTGAGAGTGTAAGAGACTGTGAGAGTGTGAGGGACTGTGAGAGTGTGAGGGACTGTGTGAGACTGCGAGAGAGACTGTGAGAGACTGTGAGAGTGTGAGACTGTGTGAGACTGTGACTGTGTGAGAGACTGTGAGACGGTGTGTGAGAGAGTGTGAGTGTGAGAGAGAGTGTGAGAGTGTAAAAGACTGTGAGAGTGTGAGGGACTGTGAGAGTGTGAGAGACTGTGTGAGACTGCGAGAGAGACTGTGTGAAACTGCGAGAGAGACTGTGTGAGACTGTGAGAGTGTGAGACTGAGAGTGTGAGACTGTGTGAAAGTGTGAGACTGTGTGAGACTGCGAGACTGTGTGAGACTGTGAGAGTGTGAGAGACTGCGAGAGAGACTGTGTGAGACTGCGAGAGAGACTGTGAGAGACTGTGAGAGTGAGAGACTGTGAGAGTGTGAGACTGAGAGTGTGTGAGACTGAGAGTGTGTGAGACTGAGTTTGAGGGACTGTGTGAGACTGCGAGAGAGACTGTGTGAGACTGCGAGAGAGACTGTGTGAGGCTGCGAGAGAGACTGTGAGAGACTGTGAGTGTGAGACTGAGAGTGTGAGACTGAGAGTTTGTGAGACTGAGAGTGTGTGAGACTGCGAGAGAGACTGTGTGAGACTGCGAGAGAGACTGTGAGACTAAGAGTGTGAGACTGAGAGTGTGAGACTGTGTGAGAGTGTGAGAGACTGTGTGAGACTGTGAGACTGAGAGTGTAAGAGACTGTGAGAGTGTGAGGGACTGTGAGAGACTGCGAGAGAGACTGTGTGAGACTGCGGGAGAGACTGTGAGAGTGTGAGACTGAGAGTGTGAGACTGAGAGTGTGTGAGACTGAGAGTGTGAGGGACTGAGAGTGTGAGGGACTGTTTGAGACTGCGAGAGAGACTGTGTGAGACTGCGAGAGAGACTGTGAGAGACTGTGAGAGTGTGAGACTGAGAGTGTGAGACTGTGTGCGAGTGTGAGACTGAGAGTGTGAGACTGAGAGTGTGAGACTGAGAGTGTGAGACTGTGTGAGAGTGTGTGAGACTGTGTGAGAGTGTGAGACTGAGAGTGTGTGCGACTGTGAGACTGCGACTGTGTGAGAGACTGTGTGAGAGTGTGAGACAGAATGTGTGCTTTGCAATGCGTTGCTTACCCCTCTGGCACTCAAAGGGTTAAGTTGAGCTAACATAGCAATATAACACACGGTGGCTCTTCAGTTGAGGCAATGTAGCAATATGCTGAGGGATCAAATAGAAAGTGGTGTTTGAGGCTTGCCCTCTGTAACATACAGCAAAGCATCTCTCTCCCTTTAAGGAGAAAGGGTGGGAATCAGGAAGCAGGAAGTGGAGGAGTGACAGTTGAGACAGTGAAGTGACTGAAGAGATGATGAGTTAAATAAGAGTTGCTATTAAGTTTGTATTTTATGGGAACATTACACCCTCATACTGAAACAGAGTGTATGGAGGGTTACAGTTATCTGTGGGAGGTGAAACAGTGTGTTTGTGGGGTCATGATCCTGAGTGAGAGTGTGAGTGGACCAGGAGAAGTTACTGATATCCCTACCTCAGGAGCGAGTGGCAGTTATATATATATTTTTTTTGTCAGTTGGATAGTGGTGGGTGGGCTGGAGGGGGCGGACCAACTCCCTGTATGATAAACACGCCCCCATTGAATCACCCAATGAGAGCAGTAAAGTCCCCATTCAATCACCCAATAGGAGCTGTGTCTCCTAATGAGACATAAATTATGTAATTAGACATTCTGTTCAATGCGAGTTTCTTTTCTGAGGAGACATAAATTATGTTCTGTGTGTGGGGTACCATAAATTATGCAATGAGGCTTATTCTTTTATATATATAGATATATATATATATATATACACATACAAACATACAAAAAGTATTTGTAGGGATTTTAGACTGGGAGGAGATCTGGATTTTTTGGATTGATTATACAGGCTTTCGGAGCTCTGAAGGAGAAGGCAGATCGACCAGCTTCTTTCTTGTAGGGTGGTATATTCAGTAAGTTGTTAGCAGTGAAGTGGAGGTTATAGTTAGTAGGGAGAGCTGGAGTGAGCATATTAGCAGATAGGAATGAGAAAAAGTAGCATGGTATTAAAGGAGAACTATCACCTCTATACAAGTTTGCCTCAGTATGATTTCATATAGAGAGCACTCCAGTTTACATAGCGAAATCCTCCATTATCAGAGGAGGTTGGAATGTAACAATACTTGAGGAAGAGGGGACAGATGAAGATAGGCTGCTGTACAGATCTGTAGCCACAGTCTGTTTTGAAGCAAGGCCCTGGATCATTTTTAAAACTGTAAATTTTGACATAGCCTGCAGTGTATAAAACAAACAAACAAACAAACAAACACAGATTGGGTTATCGCTATATGAACATCACACTGAGGCAAACTTGTATAGAGGTGATAGTTCCCCTTCAACTGATACAAAAAGTCTTTGCTTCTTGAAAGATTTTAATTTCAAAGGCAAAATTAAAGACATTGTTTTTAAGAGCAATATTCATCAGAATATTTTCAAAACAAAGCAATTTCAAAAGTAACAGATTTACTTCTGAAAATATTGTCCTTTTACCACTAACTCTCTGTCCAACAATTTTTTTCATTATGATGACTTTTTGAAAATAGCACCTTTATTTTTTCAAAAATATCTAATTAACATAATGAGCACAATCCTTTATAATATAAAAGGCCAGATAACATAGTAACATAGTAATTTAGGTTGAAAAAAGACTTGCATCCATCTAGTTCAACCCTTTACCTATTCCTGTTTACCACCGCTGATCCAAAAGAAGGCAAAAAAAAGTATGTTTGTCCGATGCAGTCATGCATAATAGAGACTGCCCGATGCAGTCAGCCACAGTAGACACTGCCCGAACGCATGCCGATGCAGTCATGCACAGTAGACACTGCCAGAATGCAGGCCGATGCAGTCATGTGCAGTAGGGACTGCTCGAACGCAGGCCGATGCAGTCATGTGCAGTAGGGACTGCTCGAACGCAGGCCGATGCAGTCATGCACAGTAGACACTGCCCGAACGCATGCCGATGCAGTCATGCACAGTAGACACTGCCAGAATGCAGGCCGATGCAGTCATGTGCAGTAGGGACTGCTCGAACGCAGGCCGATGAGGTCATGTGCAGTAGACACTGCCTGAATGCAGGCAGATGCAGTCATGCGCAGTAGAGACTGCCTGAACGCAGGCCAATGCAGTCATGCACAGTAAAGACTGTCCGAACGCACTTTGGCCCTTGTACATGGGCTTTTACACTAGTATTATCATAAAGTTCAAAATATGATAAAAACAACTATTACAACATATAGATTTTAACTCTCTAAAAAATAAATTGAACTTATTTTAAGGTGGTGGGTCAATTTAGAAGGGGCTTTCAACCCTTCGAGTGACATGGCGGTATCCAATGCATTGCAATGTAATGCTTTGGATACAAACCTGGCACTCAAAATGTTAACTACTTGAGAGGTCTCCAATGCAAAGTAAAGAGTATGAGACTACTCCATCATTCAAGGAATTAAAAACCCAACTTAAATCAATGGAGATTTTGTTTGGTTGCTTCGCTCCAGAATTGATTTAATAATTCTTAGTACATTAGCCTCTTTGATATATATAATATGACAGCTGCTTCTAATTGTAAAATCACAAAAAATTCATTTTTAAAACTAAATATATAAAATGAGCTTCAGCTTTTTTAAAGGGATAGTAATACGTCTATTAAAGTGGAAATCCGAGTCTTTTTTATATTTTTTTTAACATGTAGCACTATATTTCATTACTTACAGTTTTGTAGTTCAAGCGCTATTCAATCTGAAAGGATCCCCCCCTCATCTCTTCTAGCCACCTCCCATCAGATCTGTAATCCGGTCGTGGGACCAGACGGATGCAATGATGGACAATCTTCACTCAGTAAGTATAAGGAAATCCCTGCCCCCTTGACAAAGGAAGGCAAGATTTTCCTTATGCTTACTGAAGATTGTCCCTTGCTGCGCTCCATCCTGTCAAGCATGAGAAGCTGATACTTTCAGCTTGAAAAGAGCTTGAACTACAAACTGTACGTAATGAAATATAGCGCTACATGGTCAAAACAGAATAAAAAAGACTCTGACCATCACTTTACTAGATGTATTACTATCCCTTTAATGTTAAAGATTTGCAGAAATATATTCACTTAAAAGTAATTATAAAGCTATTTTTACTAACATAATTTTCCTAGAAAACAGCATAAAAATATTGACATCAAAAGGTTTGATATTTAAACTATATAGATGCTATGTTGTTTCATATTCATATTTGATTTAAAGGGACAGTAATGTCCTATAAAAAATTCTTCTACTTTTGTAGATATTAAAAAATTAAAGTATGTGCCACAAATCCTATCTTTCAAACCGCTGTGGTTTGAGAGATATTTGCAGTGAAAGTTCCCCCTCCCTCCCCTTCTCCTGATGTCAGCTGTAAAGGTGACAGCGGGACATTCAAGTTGGCCGACTCAAGGCGACTCTGCAGCAGAGCCGAAATCTCGTTATTTCAAAAGAATTACTTCATTGGAATGGTCTACAAAGTGTGCTTGCAAGCACATTTTGTAGACCATTCCAATGAAGTAATTCTTTTGAAATAACATGATTTCGGCTCTGCTGCAGAGCCGTCGGCTGGTCCCCGGACTGGGATCGCCTGCTTTCAGATAGACGCTAATGTCAGGAGAATGGGAGGGGGGGGGACTTTAACTGCAAATATCTCTCAAACCATAGCTGTTTGAGAGACAGGATTTCTGACATATAGTTTAACTTTTTTTTTTTTTTTTTTTTTTTTTGGACGGAAGGATTAAATTTAATTATTTATTTATTTCCCTTTATTGAGATAATCACAATACAGAAAAAATTACAAAACATGTAAAAATAAAGAAATAATGACCAACCCTAAGGATGGTTGTAAGTTACTGAATAATACAAAATATTGTGTAAAACAAATGATTAAGCGTAGACAAGAACAATAAGACAAATTAATGTGTCCTTAACCAGTTCTCTATGTAATGTACTTAAGTCTATTATTGGTTAGATGAATAATAGTGTCTTGAAGGTGGTATTACTAGGGTGGTCAATTGCGTTGGGAATCAAAGAGAGAGAGAGTAGAGAGGAGAAGAAAGAAGGGAAGAACAAAAAGAAAAAAAAAAAAAAGAAGAAGAAAAAAAGAAAAAAATGGTAAAGACAGAAGGGAAGCAAGAGAGGGGAAAGGGACTTATAAGATGACAGAAGATGGGGCATAGTCGCTGCACTGGGCCGAGTTCGGATCCTATACTTTGATTACATGACATATAAAAAAAAAGAAGCAAAGCGAACACTGAGGGTACTAAACCTCCCGATTGTGCGCTAGAGAAGATGTCTTGTATAATGGCCACCAAGACCATTTGGCTCGAAATGTAAGCATCAAGTTGGTGTTGACTGCATGTAATTTCTCAAGGGTATAAAATGTTTCTATTTTATCAAACCACAAGGACACGTTTGGAGGATCTTTTTGTTTCCAAAATAGAAGAACTAGGGATTTAGCCAGAGAAGAAAGTGAGAAAAATGCGGACCAACAGTGTGCCGTGATTTTCAAGTTTGTGTGACCTTTATAGGAAAATAGAATATAAGCGAGTCATAAGGAATTTGAGTTTCTAGCATACTGGTAATGTGTTGAGCAATAGCTTCCCAGAAGGGTATCAATACGGGGCAAGACCACCAGATGTGAAGAATGGTTCCTTTAGAAGAAGCACACCTACAACATAAACCTGATGTTAAGGGAAGAAATTGTTGTATCCTAACTGGGGTCATATACCAACAAGAAATTATCTTATAATTTAAAGAGCAGGTGGGAATATCTCTTGCGTGTGTCAAATTGCCACGTAGAATGTCTTCTCATGTGGTCATATCAAGAGAAAGAGATAATTGATGCTCCCACATTGACAGCAAATATGGCTTAGTGGTAGCAGAGAGATCTCTTAGCAGGGAGTGACAAAAAGACAGTGGTCTTAGTCTAGCTGACATGTCTTTAAGGGCACGTTCAAAACAGGTCAGTTCCCTGTCCATAGTTTAACTTTTTAACACCTACAAAAGTAGACGATTTTTTTATGGGACATTAGTATCCCTTTAATTAGCTGTACATTTCATTTTTTCTGTTGTTGCACATCACTGAAGATTATTCTAAAACGTATTAAACCAGTTACTATCATCAGCTTCTAGTAGGTAAAGTCATCACGACCATTTCATTCCTTTTTCTGTTGTCTTTTTCCCTTTGGCAGAAAAAAAGCTCAGTTTGAACCCTATTAACCTTGGACCCTGAAGTAATTGGATGTTGCCGCTGTAATCTTTCTTTAGTCCATAAAATATATATTTATTTCAATGACAATCCTCTGTTTTATTATTTTAATATATTAAAAAACAACTTGTCTCAGAGGGGGCAAAGGTTAAAATAAAAACAATGCATATAATAAAATGTATTTTGTTATTGTAATATATTATGAAAGCTTAGTTTTGTCATAGATCTCGTATAAACCAGTGGATGCTAGTTTCATCTCTAAAGCATTGCAAAACCAATACATTAGAAATAGCTTTAGTACCAAAAGGCTCAAGCTAAATTTGAGCTAAGTATCACCTGTATTTGGAATATTATTTTATCAATGTGAAAAACAGTTCTAGTAGTTAGGAGGCAACCCAGCTGTACACAACCTTGATGTATGAAGTATGTATGCATATCCTATATAATAATTTGCTAGAAATTTTGTAACGACGCAGTCATGCGTAGTAGAGACTGCTGCGTGTGCTGCAGTCATGCGCAGCAGAGACTGCCCGTGACGAGGCTGATACAGAGCTGGGCACTCCAAAGGAGCATCTAGCTCTGTATCAGCCACGGCGTGGGCACTCTCTACTGTGCATGACTGCCCCGCAACTGGTTGGCAGTGGCACTGTGGCCCATGTAACGGGCTCTTCAACTAGTTTATTTATATAACACCTGCTAAACTGCAACTGAATGGGTTAAATTGTTTGACTGACAGAGATGGACAGAGTCATGAAGATGAGTAGATTTTTTTTAATTTAGCATGATAAAGGAAGCTTTGAAATTAACAGCTTTTCATGATATGAAGTTCTTACACAGCATGATGTCATAGCTGTGTGGTCCTTCCCTTCCAATGCCTATAGCTGGCCTATTTGTACAGTTTTAATCTCTCTGAACATGGCAAATGGTACACAGTGAATGACTAACATGGACTTGTACAGTGTGAAGCCAGATTACATCCTATATAATAATTTGCTAGGATGTTTGTCAGAAGCCATCATGCACAGTAGAGACTATGCACGTTCGGGCAGTCTCTACTGCGCACGATTGCACTGGGTGAGTGAGGCGACGCAAGACTTCATTGCGTGGAGCAGTGAGGTAGCGACCACTTAACCCTTAGAGTGCCAGACGGGTACGCAGCGCATTGCAAAGGCACTCAGAGGGTTACACTACCCGGATCTTGGCCCGCGTACACTGGTTTTTATACTAGTCATGAATATGTAATTAGCTAGATTATCATAAACAAACCAAGAGGTATGCTTATATATATATATATATATATATATATATATATATATATATATTTTTTTTTTTTTTTTTTTTTTAATTGATTGGAACATTAGGATATGATGTAACTCATGCAGCTGACTTATCACAAATGGACATAGTTAATTTTATTTAAAGAGACAGCACATTAAAAATGAATGAACCAAGTCATTTTAATTCTAACAGCACCATACATGTACACAGTGCTTTACAGAATAGTAATAGTACAATACAAAAAAAATTATAATAATAAAATACAGCCTAGAGATGGCTTGAGTTGTGTAAGGAGTGGAGACAAGAAAAACTCATTTGCCGGGAAGGGTTTTATTGAGAGATACAAACAGAAATTTAAGAGGCAGCTGTAGAAGAGAAAGACTAAAAAGAGCGGAGAAGCATTTTGTATGAAATAAGAGACCTTCTGGGCAGCCAAGCAAAGGATATTGGGAGAAACGCAATAAGGTGTGATTGGAAGGTGATAAAGTGAAGATTACTTCTCCAGTTGTATCACTTCTCCAATTCCTATGTTATTCTGTGAAGCCAATGCACTAAGGTTTACCCAATTGTGGAGATCTTAGGACATAGAAAATGGTGAAATTATATCACTGGAGAAGTCATTTCCACTTTATCGCTCCGTAATGCATACCACCCCAGATGCACATATCTCGGAACAAGGGTAGTTATTCTTGGAGCTGCATTAAGAACAGACTGAAGTGAGAAAAATGAGCTACAGGAAGACCAGAGAATAGAATCTTGCAATAATCTAACCTAAGATAATGAAGGCCTGAATGTGAGCTTTGGCAGTTGACATACAGAGGATGGGCCATATCGGTGCAATATATTTAAGGACGATGTGGTAGTTTTTGGTGACGACTTGGATATGGAGAGGGAAGGTCAAGGTAGAATATAGTCTAGATTTGGTTTTGTTGTGAATGCTAGAATTGTCTACTGTGGTGGAGAAAGGGGTTGTGATGGAGTTTGGTAGGAAATACAACAGGTTTGGTCTTGGCCATGTTGGATTTAAGATGGTAGTGGACAATCCATGATGATATTGCCATGAGACACTGTGACCTGAGACTGTACAGACAGAGTGACACCAAGGGAAGAGAAGTAGACTTGTGTTGTCCATGTAGAGATGGTAATTAAAGCCAAGAGATTAAATAACAAGAAAAAACAGGAGGCGCTTCCTGGTGCAATATCCTCAAGATTAATGGCACCTCACCACCACCATAAAATGGTACTCACAAACTGATGTGCTGGAAATACACTTATGTGTTAACCAGCTATAGGGCTCAGGGATTTTTTTGGCTGTCCCTTAACCAGCTCTCTCCACTTCAGGATTAGGCTGCTGCACTCCACCTCCACTCTCGAAGGAAACGAAGAGACCCAAAAAAACAAAACAAACAAGGGGTGCCAATAGTACATGCTAAAATAGGAATTATTAGCACACCAAATGCCCCTAAATTAGAGGAGTGCAAAATAAAAGTGAGTGATATATTCTATCATTAATTACAACACTGATGCAATGTACTGACTGCAGGGATGTCCGGTGTTATTTGCATCAGGCGACTCTGCAGCTGAGCCGAGATCGCATTAGGAAAAAAGAATTATTTCACTGAAACGGTCTTCTACGTGTGCTTGCAAACCATGCACATGTAGAAGACTGTTTCAGTGAAATAATTATTTTTTACTAACGTGATCTCAGCTCAGCTGCAGAGCCGCAAGCCTGTCGTATGGCAGACTTCCCCTGCAGTCAGTACAACGCTGACTTCAGGGAAGGGGGAGGGAGGGGGAACTTTGTGCTCGGTTATCTCTCAAACCATAAAGGTTTGAGAGATGAACCTGGGGACAATTCAGTTCTTTTTACCATAGCTACAATATGGAGATTAGTAATATTTAAGTATTACTATCCCTTTAAGGAGCTCTAATAAGCAGAACACTTACCAGCCTCTTGAATAGGCTGCAGATTAGTGGTTTGTATATAACAGGGTGACAAGTTAACCTGCTCTGTCGAGTTTTTTTGAGGATTGCGCTGAAGCTACACTTCTAATTTGTGAGGAGACATTGGCTGCTTCTGTCTTCTTTTTATTTTTTGCTGGTTACATGACAGCATAATCAGGAAAGTTATTAATTGCTAATGAACACTACTGTGCTGTTCCTGAGGCAATTATCTTTGGCTTTCTAGAAAGCCCTCCTCTTCCCTTATGTTCCCTACAGAACAAGATTTGTTTCTTGAGGTGGCATCTTGAACAATATCCATCTCAGTCATAACAGGAATCGGCCACACCTCCACCGTCAATCCCTCCACTACCGTCACTTCCATATTTATTGAGGTGGAGGTCACTCCCTTCAGTCTTTAAGCCAGGACATGTCACCAGAAGCTATTACTCGAGAGCGGATATTATCCAGAAACTTTTCAACTCATACATTCTTCTTTATGCCTCACCAGTTTGCTGCTCCAGCGGGATAGCTAAATTCAAACTGAGGCAACAACAATGCAATTGTTATTTATACACCACACTTTCCTGTGTCAACACTGCTATATCAGGTATGACGACGGCATCAAACACAAACAACATCTTTAATCATCTTTCCCACTTCCCCCAAAAAAACAGGGAAATTTCCTCAATGCGTAAACAAACCCATTACCAAATCCTACCCTCCTGACAGCCATAACAGTTCACTCCTTTCAGCTTCATGATGGCCCTATCCTATAACTATAGGGGGGCATTCAGGAAAGTGAAAACTCATCCAATGACAACAACATGACCTAGTAGATATCTCGAAGGACCCCAGCAGCACAGTATAGTTCAGTTTCATTGCAGATCAGCCAAGAGGGTCGGGTTTCTGATACAGTAGTGAATTTTGCACACCAAAAGTAAGCTATACATATATACATCCTGCGGACCTAAAAACTGGCCACCATCCACACTTCTCTACAATGGAATAGCTTAGCATACAATGAGAAGTAATGGAGCACTTCACACTCATAAGCTTGGGCTATCTCAGGGTTTAACCCTAAGACTCAGGGTTTTCAGACACATCACAGGCTGAAGAGACATATTCTTATGGTGAATTTTTGCTTTCAGCTATATGATTTGCAGGAATTAACTGATTCTTTAATCTCTAAATTGGTGTTGTTTTACCAGAAAAGCAGAGGTAGGTGTCCTGCTTGTCTTATGTGGGTTCAGGTGGCCATATATTTAAGTTGTAAAATGTTGATGCTTATTTGAGAACTGACCGGAGAACATCTGGCATAGATCAAGCAGGAACATAGGGGGAGATTTATAAAAAGCCTTCTTAGTGTTCATTTAAGAACTGTCACTAAAGTTTATAATGACGGGTCATATTTATAAAGGGGTAAAGTCAAGGTTATAAATATGTCTGAGAATACTCTGAGAAATTTTGTAGAAAATTTACAATTGAGAATATTTTTTCACATTCATACCTAAATACTATAAATGTATTCCATTAAAAACAGGTTATACCTGGAGTTAAGATTTCATCACTAAAACTGCCTTTATTTTTGGGGTAATTAGCGTATTTCTTTATAAATACACTGTAATACAATCCTTAGTTGTATGTATATATGTATGTATGTATATCTTTATTTCTTTATTACTCCAGTTTTATAAATCTCCCTCATTGTGCCTAGTATTTAAAGGTATAGTAATATATGAAAATAAACGGAGTTCCGATTCCTCTTTGTAGTTTTTTCAGCAAGTAGAGCGGTATTTCAATAGGATGCAACTTGAAATTCATTAATAACTTAGTTATAAAATTTCCCCCTCCCACCCATTTTATCCATTCCAAGCTGCCTTCCCTCAGATGTGGAATCTGGTCATCAGACTGGACAGCTAGTAGCGAGGGACAATCTTCATGCAGAGAGTATCAGGAAAACCCTCCCCCCCTCGACAAAGGAATGCAGGTTTTTCCTTATGCTGACTGAAGAGTGTCCCTCGCTACAAGGACCTGCTTGTAGAGACAGCTTTATGTAAGTAAAGGGGTGGGAGGGGAATACTGAAAAAACTATTAAGAGGAACCAGAGCGCTGTTTATTTTCATATATTACTGTGCATTTAAGTTCTTGGGTGATTTAACCGCTTGAGTCCCGAGCAATGCATTGCGAACCTCTCTGGCATTCAAAGGGTTAGCAATTGCAGGGCTACATCAGAAAAGTTTAACTGTTATGGAATGGGGAATTGGCAACCTTTCCTTCTCCAGCTGTTGCTGGATTGCAGTTATCCTCAGCTGGTTGTCCATGTCACTTCAGTTGTTGGACAAAAATTGTAATTATCCTATTCGTCCTATGCCAGCTGATGAGCGTTATAGTTCAACAAAAGCTACAGAGTCAACATTTGCTCAAGTGCTACAATGTTAATCATAGGATCAGACCTGTTAGACCAACAGGTTCTATAGGTTGTGCCACCTATATTGGCAGGCCAACGCTGATTCAGCCTGTAAATGAGAGACACACTAAAGAAGGAGGTACCCCCAAAATGTTTGTACATTTGATCTTATTAAATCATTGACTCCCTGAAACTTTCAAAATGAGGTGACCCTGCGCTCCTTGAATTTGCACATATCATATGTGGCTAGTAGCGACCCAAAGCAGTTTTTTAAGAGGAAGCAGGTATGAATTATTTCATAATATTTACGTTTCACTATTTTTTTTACAGAAAACTACTGAAAACAATATTCAAACTTTGTTTACGTCGATCATGTATATTACCCCCAAAACTCTTGAATGTAAATTGAACTATGGAACGTCTTCCACCACACAGAGATGTTCTGTGTAAGAGAGGCGAACAAACAGTTGTCGGACTACAACTGCTGAACTGCCACATGTTGCCCACCTCTCCATGGAGGGTTACACCAGGACGCTTGGTCACGTGAACACGGTCACCATAGGAAAACTTAAACTACAACTCCCATAATGCAGCGGAAACCGTCCCATTCCGAAGGAAGCGGTGGGGTCCTGGAATGGATACTGGTGACGTCGGGAAGAGGGTGGCCCCACAGAGGCAGTCAGTTAGTGTAGGTCCTCCTCAGTCTCCATCACGGTGCCTGTCTGCCGCCTCCTCCTGCTGTGTGAAGGCGGAGACCCGGCTGTTTGGGAGGAGCAGCGGCTGTACTGCTAGGCTGAGACCCGAGAAACAGGGGAGACAAAGACAGAGCCCCGGGGAGGAGGCCGGTGAGAGTCACATACTAGACTGGAACTGCGGCATTTACACGGAGCTGCAGGTAACTATGCCTATGGCAGGCATCTCGCTGTATCTGGGGAGAGGGTGTGTACATAATCACAACCTATAGATGAGCATATACACACTCATATGTACACATGCATATCCTAGGCATATGCAAAAATATCAAAGGTGGGGCAAGCCAACACGTCACGGGGAGCAAATAAACATTACGAAAACTTCCATTGATTTAATCAGGGCTGTCCCTTCGTTGTTAGAAAGATCTTAAACCTATGTAGCAAATGGTTAAAACAAAATCTAGATCTATGTTTTTGTACATCTTGGTACATGTATTTTGCTCCACATTCTTGACGTAATAAGGAGAAGTGTGTGTGTATGGAGACACACACCTCAGCTTAGGGGCAGGTTCTCACACGACTGTCAATAGCAGCCTCAGCCCTGACTATGCTATGTCTGCTTGTTCAGAGACTCGGCATCTCTGTTAGTTTTTGTGTGTTTTGGGGAGGGAGTAAAGAGCATTGCACAGCATACAGTACGGGGTTAATAATGCATAGTTGGGTGTATGTTATTGTCACTTAGGTGTGTACTTAACCCTGGTTATCAGTGCAGTGGTTGTGGGTGACAATTCCACTCCAGGGTTTCATTAACACACACATCTCAGTGCATCATGGGACACTCAGATCCTGTGATGTTAATCGATTAGGACTGAGCAACCCGTAGCTGCCAAGTTAGTTATGGACTACATCTTCAATTACTCTTAGTAGCTCCTTAAATATGAGGATATGGAGCCCAGTAATTGCTGGACAACCATGGTTTACCCACCGCTGATCCATGGAGCCAGCAACTAGCAGTGCCAGTCGCCTTGAAACAAGCAGGGGGTAGGAGGGGTAGAGCCAATATATGACTCCTTCCTCAGCTGGGAGCGGACAGTGTGTTACATGTGCGCATAGAAGCTGTAAGGATGTGTCAGGGACTTTGTAATGCACAAGTCAGTGCCCGGGGTCTACTGCTCTCACCTCCTCCTCCACTGCAGTCCCTTGTCCCCCGCCTTTTCTACCGGGGTGGGGTCTTTGGCCTTCCCTAGCATGTCAGGGGCTGTCTCTTATTGTATTCATACGGCCCCCTGTGTACGTGTGTCTGCACGGACTGACTGTGATGGCTAGAGCTGTCCAGTCTCCCTGCATACAGATAAAAAGGGGCTCTAGCAACACAAAGAGCAGAGGCAGTGCTGGGGAGGAGCAGGAGGTAAAGGGTAATAAATACTTCGAGCAATGTGCAAAATCCTGATTGAGAAACCACTTCCACCCCATGCAGAGAGGAGAGCAAACTGCAGCACACAGCTGATCTCCTGTTACTAGTGGGCATGTGTAAAGTGGTAAGTCAGAGTTGGCATTTGCTGTCAGGCCCATGACTTGAACATGCTTCCTTACATTTTCTCTTGCCCTTTGGTAGAGCTTTTATTTGTTTGACATGTAACATGTTGTTGCTTTTTGGTGTATAAATTGCAAAAGTAGTTTACAATGAATACAAGTGACGTTTTGCTAAATCCATCCGAGTTCTGTGCCAAGACCTATGTGACTTTAATAGCCCTTTAAATAACATACACATTACTGTCTAAAAACGGGGTTTGGGTAACCTGATGCCCTCTAGCTTTTGAGAACTACAATTCCCATAATCCCCAGACAGATGCTTTCGGATGATGAAAAATGTAGTTATGAACAGCTGGAATGCCTCAGATTGCCTCCACTAGTCTGGAAGGAAATGGTAATATACACTTATTCTTGTGGGTAAGTTTTAATCACGAGATGGGGTGCTCAACCTATTGCCAAGAAATACGTTGCGCTCCATTCTGGTTTTTAAAGGGTTAAGATATGTAAGCAGATATTTTAGGGACGTGTCTATAAAACTGCTCAGTTATGTCTTGGTCATTCTTCTTGAACAGTTTGATCATCAAGTGATAGGTTAATCACAACTACATTTTAGCACTATGTGATTCAAGAGGTGTGCACAACACAGCTAAGAAATGCAGTGGAGACCTAGTATCAAAAGTGTTTAAACGTGCACTACACCGTTACATCTAAAAAGAAAAAATGCGAGTTGCAGATATCCGATTCCGTTTACAGGAAGGTGAACTGCGGCAAAGCATGGCTAGTGTCATCAATCGGCTTAAAGAGGCGATGTCAAATAGTGCAAACATATACTTCACTCTCCGCTTTTTGGTGCATTAAATCCTCGGTTTATCCCTTTTACTTTTGTATGGGAGCTCTGAATGTAAGTCCGATCTATATATTCATTGGTTCTTTAACTGGCTGCTTGTAAGACATTCCTTTCAAATGTTGATCTGGCCATTTAAAGCGACAGTTCCAGTTCATTCCGATGTTAGCCATTTACAGATAGATGACTTGGATGCTAGATACCATTTGGAGGCTAGATTTCTCCATTACTGTGAGGCGGGGGGAGGGTGTGTGTAATGCATTGAGTCGTGATAAAGCGGTGATGACTTCTCCAGTTACTGTGTTATTCTATGGAGACAATGCACTAAGGCTTCTCTAACTTTGGGGATCTTAGTGCATAGGCTCCATAGAATAACATAGGAACTGGAGAAGTGATATCACTAGAGAAGTTATCTCCTCATTATGACACCTTGGTGCATAACCCCCAATGTGTTGGAAACAACTCCAGTATCCAGTTGGTTTAACCATGTTTTTAACTTTGATCTTTTGTACAGAATCACATTTGTATACGCATGTGATATGGTTTTACTACGTGATACTGCATAATGTTAAAACATAAAGGAATGTCAATCATATCCAGTTCTTTGAAATGCAATAGCTAAAAAAACCCTCAAATGTTCCTTAATCCTTATAAAAATGCACAGTTCAGTAGCATTTTTCCTGCAAATAATTTTTTCATCCAAAGTACATTGTAAATGGTGATTGCTCAGGTGTATTGCATTCTGTATGTTCACAATTCCTTGTTTACAAACCAAATGCATTTTAGGAGAATAAATATCCCAGAAACACCCATTAATTTAAACAGGGATTGTAACTCCTTGAATGCCAAAGACCTCTCCAGCATATTGCTTTCCAGTGTTAAAAGCCCTTATAAATCAATGGGGAGATTAGTTGTCCCCTGTGGTGGAGGTGGTTTGCTCCATAGTTACTCTTAATTTCTTTTGTGAATAAGGACCTGAGTGTCATTTTCATGCGACTGAAAGATACTCAGGATTGCCTTTGTGATGTAATACAGTAGCCACAGAAACGTGGTGTTGCACATTTAGCAATACACTATTTTCAGGTACAGTTTCTAACCCTTTGAGTGTATCCAAAATGTATTGGCTACTCCTCCGGTGCTCTGAGGGATAATGTGCAGTCTGAAGAATAAGATGTTTGTTGCAAAGTATACAATCAAAATTAGTTACATTTATAATATTATCCGTGTAACCCACTTGCAAAATATATTTTACTTTCTCATAAGTTCAAAAGGATAAAGAGTAAAAGAGAAGATTACCTATTTTGTTTTGACAATATCTTGTTAAAGGGATAGTAATGTTCCAATATAAAGGCAGATCTGATTCTTCATTATACCTTTTCATAATGCTCTGTAGTGTTGTAAACACCCATATCAGTGTAGTTTGATGGTAATTGAATTGTAAAGGTTCCCCGTCCTGCCCCTTTTCCATACGTCACTCTTATTCCCTTCAGAGCTGAAAGCCAGTGCAGACGAATTGTAACGAGGGCCAATCTTGTGTCGGCATACTGAAAACCCTGCTCCCCTTCCTCAAGGGGGAAGGCAGGGTTTTCCTTATACAGAGAGAGACAAGATTGTCCCTCATTGCAATCTGTCCAGTCAAGCGACTGGCTTTCAGATCTGAGTGAAGAAGAGTGACTTAGAAAAAGGGCGATAAGAGGAAACTTTACAATAAAATTACCATCAAACTACACTGATATGGACATTTACAACACTATGCAGCATTATAAAAAAGGTATAATGAAGAATCGTATCTGCCTTTATATTGGAACATTACTATCCCTTTAAGAAAAATCATCTGAATTTATTTTTGACACCAAGCTGTATTACATTTTTAATAATGTCAAGTTACATTTAACCCTTTGAGTTCCAGAGGGAGTTTGCATTGCATTTAAGGGTTTAAATATAAAACTGCTATAGGGCCTTATTCAGAAAGCAAAAGTTGAGCAGTTCTGGGGCAAATAGTTAACCATAGGCGACAGCTCCAATAATTCCTATTTTATTTAAAGCAATGCATTGAATGCACCTCTGGCACTTAAAGTGTTAAAATATTAGGAATTCCCATTTGTCCCCTGTGGTGCTGTAGCTTCAGGAATACAACCCAAGAGGCTTTATTATTCACACAAAAAGAGGAGCAATTCTGGAGCAAACCAACCGCATCACGGGGACAAATAATACTTCCCATGTATTTAAGTGGGACTTTTAACCCCTTGATTGCTAGAGAGGTCACCGATGCATTGCAAAGCAGCTTTGGAGACCTCTAGCGTTCAAAAGCTTAAAAGCCCCATTTCAATCAGTGGGAAGTCTGGGGAATCTTTCATGCTCCCCTATGGTGCAGTTGGTTTGCTCTATAATTGCTCCCTTTTTCTTTTGAGAAAAGCCACAACTTTGTTCAGAAAACAGAATTAACTGGCTTGGGTATACAAGTGCAGAGCTTGCTGATATTTAATCTCAAATGCACTTATTGTCCAGTTAGTGTTGTGTTTTCTCTAAATATTGATTTTGAAATGCAATTTGAATGTAAACATGTGTATGCAGTGATGAGTTGGAACAGAGTCATCTTTGGTGCTCACTAACAGTTGGCTGTCTCTCTCGGTTTTCCAGATGTATTGTCTCCTGCTTGTACTGAAAGAACGCACAGTATATGAAATCCAGATGCAGTCATGAGAATGCTTCACTTTTTCATCCATCTGCAAAGTATTATTCTTGGATGTAGGCAAAATGTTGCCATTCCAGCTATAGACTTGGTTCTTTTGCGTACCTTTTCATTGTAAAATGGAGGAAATGTGCTGTGTTTTACTCAGAGTGCCTGAAGATTGACATTTTTGCTGGAAGGATTGAATGCATACAGCATTCCATGTCCATTTAATTCGTAGGATATGTTACTACTGGAATTCAGGCCTGTCTTTTGCTCCAAGCTTTGTTTGATATCTGATGTTGAAGAATCAAAATTGCTTGTGAGAGTACCAATTCACAGTCAATAGCTACCATGGCTCAGACCAGTTTGCTGCAGGGGAAACCATTCTACTGCAGGGAATGGATTTTCCACAAACTCCAGCACTGCTTGCAGGAGAAAATAAGCTGCAGCAACACCACAGCAAACAAAATTTCCCTTGTGTCCAATTCCGGGAGCAATGGTGGAAACACAGGAAAAGGGACAGCCTGGGGTTTATTATTTGTTGGAGGCCCAGGCAGTGGAAAGACCGCTCTTTGTACAGAGCTTCTGTGGCCAAGTTCACCTGCTGGTTTGCAGAGAGGTTTACACCACCAGGTCCTGGCTTTCCACTTTTGCAGAGCACAAGACTCGGACACACTTTGTGTTGGAAACTTTATCAGGACTTTGGTTGACCAGATCTGTCAAGGTGGACTGATGCCGGGCTTTGAGGATAAATTAAATGACCCTTCTGTTCAGAACCTTTTACAACCTGGAGAATGTGAACGGAATCCCTCAGAGGCCTTTAAAAGGTTAGTACCTCAGATTACCATGAATTGCCTTGTACAGGTTTTACCTGTAGAAGGTACAGCTGAAAGCTCTGTCATGTAAAGAAAGAGAAAAAACTGGAGCAATTCTGGGGCAAACAAATTGCATAAGAAGGAACATTTATAATGTTCCAACATTCCCAATGATTTAAATGGGGCTTTTAATCTCTCTTCTGCTGGAGAGGTCTCAAATGCAATGCTTAGCAATACGCTGGGGATCTCTACATCATGCAAGAGTTTAAAATGATCTTTTAATCTGCATCTTTGGCACTCAGATGGTTAACAAACCCTTGTTCCTAGGGTAGAGGGTATCCAACACATTAATTTGCAATGTGTTAGACACCTTTTTGGCGCTCAAAGTGTGAGAGGTACAGTTCCACCATATTTTGAATTTACATACATTTTGCACTTGCTGAATATGTAAACTCAAATTGCTTACACATTTGATTATCTTTTTTTCATCTTAACCTATTTTTATTTTTACACTTCCATCCCTGCCAGGGAACACTCTGTAAGTGTTTCAAGAGAGCTTTCTGTAGAGAGTGAAACAATGTAAAAAAACAAAAAAAACAACAACCGTGAACAATGTAGAAAAGCCTGCCTCTACAGTATAGAGTTCACTCAGAGCTACAGGAAGATGGCAACACTGTATAAATAGATCTGTCAGAAAGTTCTAGGAATAGAAATCCAGAGCGCAATGTCAGGGTCAGATTTTTTTTTTTTTATCTGTTTTGGTAAAAAGATATCAAATTTCACTTTACATATTGTGAACTTGCAGAATATGTAAAGACATATAAGGTTGAACTGTTAACTTTAATTTAACACAGACTTGCCTAGAGAGGTGTGTTTCAAACAGTAGTCCATTATATCTGTCTTGTATTATTAGTTGTTTTTGATCTCTTGTAGTCCATTACAGATTACCTCTGTTTACAATTTGGTAAATGTTGTGTCCCTCATGAATCTTTCTTGCTTAAAACACTATCTCTTGATAGGAGGAGTTTTAACCTAGAGACAAATTTCAAATGGAATCACTATATACAGGAAACTGCTGATTCAACATAAAAAGAGAATGGAGATGCTGTCTGAAGGGCACCCACCTAAGTAAATTAATGTAGTAAAAAATTAAGGGTCACTTATTCTTAGACTATAGTTACTCCAGAATTGCTCATCTTTATTTTTGTGCATATAGCCACAAATGTATAATGTAACTGACTGCGTTAGTAGGCAAGTTATGCCCACCTATGTCATTATCCCTTTCCGTGCCAGAGGTGTAGGCAAAGCATTGTAGAGCAATGTGTTGTGTAGCACTCTGGCACTGATAGGGTTAATGCTTATCTTTGAGGTGCTGAGTAGGCTGTATTATATTTATCTAACCAGTGATACACATCTGGTGATATACAGATGTTATCTGTTTGGCTTTTAATGCAGCCCTTTCAGATCAAAACCATATTGTCCTGATTTTACAGGACACTGTGGAGAACTATCAGAAACATAAAACTCCCATTTAGGTAAGTTGTCAGTCTGTACAAACAAATATGATCTTTTGAATAAGAAACGTAGAAACCTCTCCAATAAACTATGAAGCAATGCATTAGAGATCTCTAGCATCTAGGGGGTTAATTAGCATCTTCAGTTGCAAGTATCTCAGATGATGGCTATAATTTAACACATATTAAAACCAAACCTCAATGAATGAAGAATTTGAATTGTGAACTGTAAGTGCATGACATACTGTTACCATATCACCATGCTATGGTCTCACTTATTCAGTATACTTTAAAATATTTCTATGCTAAGCTTGAATACTTTTGGTACTATATAATAATAATAATAATAATAATAATAACAGAGTTGTTGATTACATGGCTTTCAAGGGACTGTAACCTCTGGCAGAAATGGTTTCTGACTGAAGGATTTTGTGGAAATGCTTAGTTCTTGGGCTTGCTAGGTTCCTAAGCACTGCTGGAAACAGGAAAATGTTGTTTTGGAAATGGCATTATTGCATTAGAAAACTTTTTACACTACTGTTGCAGGGAGGGGACTGCTGTATTGGATTCCTGTTGAGGCATTTTCACTATGGATAACAACTACTGTTTTCTTATACGTTACACTTCCTCCACTCTTGGTCATTCACTGTGGTGAATGAACGACACATTCTTTACTAAATCAGACACTGGAATCTATTTTTAGACCCTACTCCTGCTTAATACCAATTTCCTAAGCTAAATATGTAAAAATTCCTCCCCTTAAAGCTGCTTGAACCAAGGCTGGGACAATGGGGCACTCTATGGGTATTTCCAGGAGTTCCTTTTCTCTGCACCTTGTGTGTCTCAGTATATTAAACAAGGCATAGAAGAAATTGTGTATTTTTATGCTATTTCTCTGTGCACGCCATGGGATAGGCATATGGGGCATTCTGGCATTAAAGTCCAAACAGTGGTGGAAATTGTATGCTGGTATGCAGTGTATTAATTACTGCCAATGGCTTTAGAGGCTATGCCATTGGAGCTGCTTGGAAGAATTTGGACATTCACCTCATGCCACTTACCTTGCATACCATGAAATCAGATGTAAAATAAGTCACCGCATGACAGTGGGTCTGATGTATTAAGACATTGGGAAAATCTAAATAATTTCAGAGTCTGAAAATTTCAAGGAGCAAGGTAGGGATGCTGTCAATGACGTTTTAGGCTCCTAGGCTCTCCTGGTATGATGCAGTTGTTTTGCACCAGATTTGAACCACTTTTACTTAGTCTATCAGCCTTTGTGTGTAATTGTTCTAATTATTGACTCTTGAAACATAGCTCAGTCACTGGTCCTTATGCTGAAGAACTCTCAGATATGATTGTGCCTAAACTCTGTTCTCTGAACTGTAGCAGGCCCTCAGGCAATTGCTGTCAACCTTGGGCTGAATTTATTGGCATGTATTTGATTAACATTTGAGCTGTTAACTTTAAAAATAAAATGGCTTATTAATGTTTAAAGTTTCTTTCAAATTTAGTCTGTAAGATGCAGTACAGTTATAATACATAGGACAGTATACAACAGAGTTTCTATACCATCATCTTCAAGTAGCTCTAATAGTAAACAGTGTAAGGATTTATCTGCTTGAATACATGTTATCAATTTAGATTTAAAAGACTGGCTAATTACCTCTGTTCTCAGCAGGGATATTCTGAAAACCTTCACTGGGGTACTTGAGGACTGAGGCTGAAAATCTGGTATATAACAGCAATTCATTACCAGACTATAATATAATCCTATGAAAGGAAGCCCTAGGGCCTTATTCCAGATACTAAACAGGAGCAAGCAATTCTGGGGCAAATCAACTGCACCATGGGAGACTGCACTGCATGGGACAGATTTCCCAAAATTCCCATTGATTTTAATGGGGATTTCATCCCTTTAAATGGTAGAAGTCTGTAGATGTCTCCTAGCATTCATTGGGTTAACCCCTTAGTGACCAGCTGCATGTGCACTTAACGCCCGCTGAACTTTTTTCCCCCATTACCTTCAACGACTTCCCGGACGTACATGTACATTCTCTGTCACTAAGTGACAGATTCTGCGGGATGTACATGTATGTCCATTGTCGCTATGGGGTTAAAAGCATCATTAAATTATTGGTAATTTTTTTCAATCCATGTAGTGGTTTTAGAAGTTTTTGGTTTAGTTATTAGTGACTCTTAAACCTCAAGTGAACAGAGGTCTCTGGCATGTGTGGCACAGCCTGCATAAATATTCAGTATCCTGAAATTGCCTCATTCTACCTCATTCTTTCACTTGAGGCTGTCAGAACATATTGTCTTCCTCCAAAGTGGTAGAATACTTTTAATCAGGAGGAATACTTCATGCAAATCTTGTAAAGATGAATGCTTCTACTGAACATATAAAGAACCTGTGTGGTGCTTCCTCCCTTTAGTATAAGGAATAGAATGACTGGGCTTCCCTGTTTTATACAATAAATTAATCCATGCAACTAGAGTGAGAGTATGTTGGAAGTGTCCTTGGCATCCGAGGAGTTGAATATTAGTGTGGTATTTGAAGAAGACTAGATTGAAATAAATAAATACTTGACTAAATTCCTTATAACTGATATGCAAAATAAACCCGAATAACATGTTTGTGGTTTAGAATGGTTAGATTTGGTTAGAAACCAATTAGACCTCAGGAATTAAAATTGTTCTTTTGTGCTTTAGAATTTTTTTTAGAACATCTGCAGGGGATGCAGCAATGACAAGCCACACAATTCACTTTAAGGACCATATATGTGGCCCTAAAGTCTACCAAAGGACTGAATATTATGTTTAAAAATTGTGAACAGGTCTTTACAATTATATTCCTACCAAATCCATTTTTTTAAAGGGAGTGTTCTCTGAGGCAAAAGAGGATGTTTGTTTTTTGTGGTGAAAATATGGTGTGTTCATTGTAGAGGGGAAACATTCTCTTTTTTTTTTTCATGTAGCAGAGAACAGACTGGGGTCAACAGGAGAAACTTGAGTATTGCATATGGCTCCAGAGCCACATTTTGCCCACAACCGGGTTGGAGCATTTAGTTGCTTGAGGTAACTGTTCACATAACAATAATAAAACCTGTTTTCTTGACACAGTACTGTGGAGTAAGAGACTCCGGGATTCAGAAAGGATTGGAATCAAGCTTCTTTTAAGTTCCCTTGCAACAGTAGCAGTCGTGTTCCAAAATAAACTGGAGTAATTCTGCTGCAGAAGGGGGGGGGGGGGGGGGGGGGTGTGTGTGTGTGTGTGTGTGTGTGTGTGTGTGTGTGTGTGTGTGTTTTTAAATTTTCACTGAATTTAACTGTGCTTTTAACTTTTTGAATACTAGTGAGGTTTCCAAAGCACTGCTATGAAATGCATTAGACTGCCTTCTAGCATTCTAAGGGGTTAAATACCCCATTTAAATCAATGGGTAGTTAAGTGGCCTGCTCAAGAATTAATTTAGAGCATAAGGCCATAGAACCATGTGGTGCTGTATGTGCCTTTCCAAACAGTAGCAGTGGCAAAAACTGGATATTTTGCTCCACTCCTTTCATATTGCTCTGTATGTTCCTTTCAGCCCCCTGGTAATGCAGAGGAGAGGGAAGAGGGATATCACAGGAGCCTGGGTTCCTAAAATGTTATTTCTGGTTCATGCATTTTGTGTGGTATTTTGTAAATAACCATGTACATAAGACTTCCTACATTGACTCTTCACATTTTGTCTGAATACTGAAATGTATTGTATTTTTGTTCACCCCTGCATTGCAGAAAGTCTGCAGCATAGGAATTGGGCTTGTTTTTTGGGGAAAAAAAACGCACAAGTAGCAAGATGGTTCTTAGCGCAGTCCACAAATACATCTTTGGTGCAAGTGGAAGAGAAGGTGATGGGAAACAAGGACCATTTTTCTTACCATGCTCCTAGTGTAGCATACACAGCTATTTTTCTGGTTATTTGTGAAAAGCACCTAATGTGGTAAACTTTACTAGTTGCTTGTGGCAGCTTAGAGACACAGGGCCTTATTCAGGAAGCTGAAGTTCAGCAGTTTGAAGCAAAACAAATATACCATAGAACAAATGAGAACTCCTTTGGATTACATGGTATTTTTATCTTCTTGAATGCTGGTGAGTTTCCAAAGCTAGCATTCATTTTGTTGAAGACCCCTTTTACATTATTCTGCATTTTGTTTTGTGAACATTTATATAAAATGAAGTATAGCTTGTGGTAAGCCAACACTCACACTTCACTTTCACCTTAATTCAGATTTGAAAACTGCATTAAAATCTGCCTATGTGTCATGTTTATTCAAAAGATCAGCAAATGCACAGTTAAGGAGATATTAATATTACCATATGGTGCCTGTGCAGTACCAGTGACAATGTATATTTTTATTAGGCTTTTCAGTGATGTGCCATATTCTAATGAAGGTATTCAATGATGTTTCATATGCTAATACTCTGTGCTCTACCAGGAAATATTTTTTTAAACTAGACATCTGCTGGACTTTTTTTTAACATGACACATACATAGGTAGTTTTGAATTGAGTCTTCAAATATGTAAATAAAATTCAAGGTGATAGGTCCACTTTAAGTAATGCATAGGTGTTTGAAAAAGGTCCTTACTGGAATAAAACATATTGAATAAACTTATACTTGTAAGTCTTGTGAGTGCCCAATCTCTAGTGTTAACCCATGCCTGAAGAAGGGGCCTTAGTGTTCTGAAAGCTTGCAGTTTCTATGTCCTCACTTAGCCATTAAAAGGTATCCCCTTTTATATCACTCTTGTGAGGTTTTTTGCTACGCTGAGTCCTATCTACTGGATATCTACATACATATATATATATCTATGCTGATTCCTAGAACTCGGAACTGGCTTCTAAAAAATTGTCAGGCTCTAGTTTGTACAACCTTCTTCGTCCCTGTCTTCTGGCAAGGGTGGAAAAGTCTCAGGAGCCTGGGTGCCAGGGCTTCTGAAATATTACTGTTGCTCCTAAATTATTGGGGTATTTTATGTACACCAGTGCACATGCACCCCTTCACTTAACTCCCAGCTGGCTCTTAAAACTGGTTGCAAAGATGTTTTCTATTTTTGTTCTCTCTCTTTCTGTGGTGTAGTTGGTTTGCCCCATTATTTCTCTATTTTAGCTTTCTAAATATGGCCCGCATGGTCTCCTGTCCAGACAGTAGTGTCACCTGGCCACAAAAATGTAAACTAAACTTTGATATCCACGTCCTCCTTCATTGATCTAGATGAAGTAGGGGAAAAAGAAAATACCACGTCTTTCCTTTCTCCCCTACTTTATCTAGATACGTGTTTCTCAGTGTTGGTCCACCAAACCTAAATAGGTCAGATTTTCATTCTATCCCTGTTTAATCACAGGTCACTAATTAGTGATTCGGCCATTGTGATTGAGCTGTCAGTGCTTAATTAGGGATATCTACAAAACCTGAACTGCGAATAATTGGCTTAAATTGTTGGCTGTGCACATCTGCCATCTTGTTTTTATTAACCCCCTCCTCATGGCTAGAAAAAGCAGCGGAGATGGGGAGCCCAGGCTTGTAAGTTTCTGGGTCATTTCTATATTCATTTATATACAAGCACCCTTACAGTGATCTCTAAAACTCCTTTTTGGCTCTTATATATTAGGTCTGGATTTGTTTTATTTTTGCCACCCTGTTCCCTCCTACAGCACCAGATCTCCCATTCGGCAGAACAGGCAATTTCTTAGAGTGCCAAGTGTGGATTTTGAGTTGTGGGTGTGACCAGAGTGATCCCAATGCCCATGGATATTGGTGACCAAGTTTTTAAATCTGTTTTCTGACCAGTATATAACTTCTTGACTGCTGCATATGTTCCAATGCAATGAGAAGAAAAGTATTGGGGAGCACTTTAGTTGCCAAGGGGTTAAAGCAGACATGTCAGGCTCAAATATTGTTTAGGGCTAGTGCTATATTGTTCCCTTTTGGAGAGTAGCAACAGTGATGGCTGATATCTGCACTATTTTATTGGAGGTCTGGAGAGAGAGAGAGAAAGAGAGAGAGAAGAAATATAAGTGGTTTGCTGCTCTGCTGTGACTTCTGATAACGAGCCTCTAGTTTACACCAAGAACAGGGATATGCAGCCTTTGGCTCTCAAGCTGTAGGAGACCACAATTAACATCATCTCCAATTAGCGAACAGCTGAAGATCCAGCGCATTCTTTTTATTTCCTATAGAATGTCATAGAAAACTAAGCTGATCCAAACAGAGTTTGGATCAGAAGTCCTTCACTATCATGGAAATAAGAAATTGTGTTGGGGGTTGCAGTTTACTAGTTAGGGGTTGGCATGATTGACATGCCTTGGTTAAAGGAATACAAACTCCTAAAAACACAGGCGGTATATAGTCATAAAGAAATACTATCACAATTGTACTATTCTCTACAGCTTTTTCACAAAAAAAAAAAAGTTAAAACATCTTTCAAAATAAAAGATAAATGTGTCCACTTAGGCTACTTTTTATCAGGCTTTAAAAAAAAAAAAAAAAAAAAAAAAAAAAAAAAAAAAAAAAAAAAAATTATTGATAGTCCATAAACAGTGATAATTGTTTTTGGATTAGTACCCACCTAGTTATTTCAATGGTGCAGAGGGCTGGGGCAGGACCATATGAAGTGGGTGCCTTTGCCTGGGGCACGGGAGATATAAAACCAACTCTTCTTTCCTAGCTAGCTAAATGGGAGACAGTTTATTCCTCACAGGTTATGGCTAATTCACACCCTGACACCCATGCTTATCTTTGCATGATTCCCAATTGTACAGTGCTGTGGAATTAGTTGGCACTATATAAAAATATAATAATAATAATAATAATGCTATCTTTAGATAACTTTGAATGCCTGTTGGGTCATGCTTTTCTCAGACGCAAATACATTTTCTCGTGAATATAACTTTATTCAATTTGCTGGATTTTCCACAGGGAAGTCGTGCAAATCTAATTGTACATTTATTCACATGGTAGATATTAGACATTTCAGTGCTCATTGTGACCTTCAATAAATGGTTGACTCATTTGGGATCCAGCCAGTCATAAATATCAGTCACCATAGCAGGATGGCCATCTGTCAAACCCCCTGTGATTGAGTCATATGGGGGGGGGCAGAATAAGTAACATGGAGCATTGGAATGCAGTAGAAGCCAGTGAAGGGGTGTACATACACAGTTGTATATAAAACACTCCAAAATTTAGGAGCCCTGGCTTTTGAGCTCTTGGAATTTTTCCTATGTGAACAGATCTTAACAGATCTAAACTTACAGCTTTATTTTAGAGACATTAAATATGTTTTATAACTTTTCCTCTTGTGTCCTATGGGCCATGGGGTAAAGTTCCCTTTCCCAGGAGTTAGGGCTTTTAAAGAGCTCACTTGAAACTAAGGACTAAACTTCTCCCATTTCCTTGTCCTACTTAATCCATCAGGTTCCTCTAAAGTGTCAGGTTTTTAAGTGCCCTGAAGGAGGCAGTAGGGTATGTTGTCTACTGTCGGACATAATTTACATTTTACATTTTAATTTTATTTCTCTGTCGTCCAATACAGGTTACTGGTAACTCTGGGTAGGCGATCCACCCCTTTAATTGTAGGCAGGAACAATTCTAGAATTGTATGCAGGGGGTGGAGCCTACCTTCCCTCCTTGGCTGCAGCTAGCCAACCAGATCCAGAAAGATTTGTTCTTTGGTGAAGATAACACAGGCAAGAGAACAGTTCTGCTTTAGCTGTAGAAGTTTTTTTATTTTTCTGTTAGAAATGGAATATCACCATTAGGCGGATTACCATAACTGACAATGCCCTTAGATGTGGCTAGCTCAGTGACCAGGTGCTGCTTGTGGACCTTAAGCCCTGGGGGGAAAATCTTAGCTACAAGTTCTTTCCTCAGGAGTTGCCCACCGAGGCTTCTTATTTAAACATGGTAATCTGAAGACAGAAGATCTGCAGTAAAGGTGAGCAACCCTTTGAGTGCTGCAGGTCCACATGTCCCACAGTGCCCCTCCGCACTGGGGTTTTCCTTTGGAGTTCTTATTGCACACTCCTGCACTCATTGGGTCTATTTGTAAGTCTGTTGGGTGTTTTGGAGCAGGTTTATATGGTACTTTAACCCTTTAGCTGCTGGTTTTGTATCTTTTGGACGGGTTTCTGACACTTTTCCTACAGGTTCAGTGTTTTTTGGGTATCCTAACATGTTCTAGTGATGTTTCATTCATTTTTATTTTTCTATGTCAATTTTGTAAAATTTGAGTAAAGGCGCTCTTTACCGCATAGGCGCCATTGCTCCATTCACTCCTATGGGACTGTACAGTTTGGGACATATCTCTGCAACCGTTTAACCTAGCGACTTCAGAGATGGCTCATTTTACTTGTCTGCCCTTGCTCTATCATCCAGTTCATGTTTCTAGTGTGTTGAGGGTTCAGGGGGTTTTGAGCACTGTTTGGGGTACTTTTCTGGGAAAACTTTGTTTCCCATGAGAGCTTGCTTCGCGTGCTCGTTTCTGATTGGCTCCCTCCACGGCAGCCATTTTGTGATACTTCCAGAACGAGTATCCTATGCAGGTCTTGGACTTTCCTCATCTCCTCTGCTGACTAACCCTTCGCCTGCCAGAATAGTCTATTTTAGTGATTTCTGGGGTGAAACTTTAATCCTGCACACTGTAATTGGGTGATTTCTTATACAGTAAAGTTATTTGACACTGTGAGAATGTCTGTCTGTACCATTGGAGCTTGGGGCCAGACCTAAGACTAAGGATGCTGGGGTCTCTGTATCCCCTGTTGCGCATTGCTCTTCCTGTCATTCAAGGTTACCTAGAGAATTCTCAGGTCATTTATGTCCAGCATGTTCTGATGTCCCTGAGAGTCTTCCAGGGTCCTCCAGCCATGCATTAGAGCCAGTTTGGGTGCAAGAATTCAAGGCTGCTACTAGGGACCTTAGGTCCACTTTGCAACTCTTTCCATCCCAGTTACAGGGGGTCTTTCATTCTTGGCAGACCCCCTTCTCCGTCAAGTCTTCCCTGTGAATGCCTCAGGGTGTCCCTGACGTGTCAGATTCCTCTGAGGAGGAACTGCTGGTGGATTCAGATGTTGAGGAATGTTCTGCGGTGGGACCCTTTTGAGGCTGATCCTGAGCCTTCGGCTGAGGGCCTGATCAGGGCTGTTTTGACTACCCTAAACGTTCCCTTAGTTCAGGAGGTTCCTTCTGGTCCCTCTGAGGTATTTCAGGAGCCTAAAAAGCCCTTTACTTGATTTCCACCTAACCCCACTCTTGACCGCCTTGTGTCTGAAGAGTGGAAGTCTCCGCACAGGAAACCTTCTGTCTCCAAGAAATTTGCCAAGCTTTATCTCTTTTCTGAGGCTGCGCATGCTCAGTGGGTTCATCCTCCCAAAGTGGTTGCTCCTATCTCCAGGCTACCCAAGTCTACTGCATTGCCAGTGTCTGATACATCTGCTCTGAAGGACTGGACTGACAAGAAACTTGAGGTCTCCCTAAAGTCCATCTTTTCCACTGCTGGTTCTGCCATGCGTCCAGCATTCGCAGCAGCAAAGGTGAACCAGGCCATCGCAGTCTGGACTGAACAGCTCATTCAGGGTGCTCCTTCTTCGTATATGTTGCGCCTCCTTTCCAACATTTCTGAGGCACAGCACTATGTTTCTGCTGCCTTATTTGATGCCATCCATTTGGTGGCTAGGATTTCTACCATGTCTGTGGTTGCCAGACGGACTCTTTGGCTCAAGATCTGGTCTGCTGACACTGCTTCCAAGAAAGCATTTCTCTCCTTGCCTTTTCAAGGCACTTTTTTTTTGGGGCCAGATCTTAAGTATCTGATCAGTGAGGCCACAGGGGGTAAAAGTACACTTCTACCCTTAGTTCCTAGGAAGAAAACACCGCTTAAGCGTAGCCGGTATTTTCGTTCCTTTCAGAATGAGACACGTCCGGCGAACCAGGCGGTCCCCTCAGCTCCGCGTACTACCTTCAAGCCCAAACAGCAATGGAAGCCCAAGGTCTCCTCCAAGCCCAAGGCTTCCAAGCCTTCTTCGGCATGACTCACCGAACCCGGGTCCACACTCTGCTGTGGGTGGTCGTCTGCATCACTATCCCAGCATTTGGGAGGATTCAATGAAGGACCCGTGGGTTTTACAGGTGGTGACGGAAGGGTACAGGATTCCTTTCGTCTCTCATCCTCCCTTTCGCTTCCTTCTTTTTCATACTCCTCAGGATGCAGAGAAACACCATCTGTTCGACAGCGCTGTTTAGGCTCCTCTGGACAAGGACGTTCTAGAGCCGGTTGTAGTTCAGGACAAAGGTATGGGTTTTTACTCAAACATCTTTGTGGTCTCCAAGAAGGACAGCGGTTGTCATCCCATTTTGGATTTAAAGAATCTCCATTCCTTTGTGATCCGGACTCATTATCACCAGGAGTCTCTAAGGACAGTGATTGCTACATGTCCCCGGGGGAATTCCTTGCATCTCTGGATCTTCAGGACGTGTATTTGCACATTGCCATTCATCCAGAGAGCCGGCAGTACCTCCGGTTTGCCTGCGACCGGGGACATTTTTAGTTTTCAGCTCTTTCATTTGGACTGACAACAGCTCCTCAAGTCTTCAACCGTGTCCTGGGAGCCTTAGTGTCCGTCCTCCACCGAGACAGCATCAGAGTTACTCCATGCATGGACGACCTGCTTCTGAAAGTCCCTTCTGTGGAACTTCATCAGCAGGTTGCGCTTTGCATTCATGCTCTCAAGCATCACGGGTGGATCATCAACTTGGACAAATCAGATCTTGTCCCATTCCAGCATCTGGTCTTCCTGGGCCTTCTCTTCGACACTCAGCAGAGCATGGAGTTTCTCACGGATGAGGTAGCTCAACAGATCGCCCACAGGGTTTCTGCGGTTCTGGCTCAAGATCCAGTTCCAGTCAAGAAGCTGTCATCTCTAGTGGGGAAATTAATTTCCACCATAGAAGCGGTACCTTTTGCCATGGCGCACACCAAGGAACTCCAGCGGTTTGTGATCCAGGTGTGCAGGGGTCATCTGGACCTTCTGAAGACATCAGTATCCCTCCCTCATTATGTGGAACTGAGTTTGTCGTGGTGGCTCGACCTCTCCAATCTGCTGAAGGGCAGGTCCTTCCTGGTATCCTTCTGAACCACTGTGACACAGATGCCAGCCTCTCCGGCTGTGGAGCGGTCCTGCGTCGCTCAGGATCAGTGGTCTCCAGAGGAATCTCTCCTTCCCATCTATATATTGGAGCTTCGGGCAATATTTCATGCCCTCCGTCACTGGACATCTCGGTTGGAAGACTGTCCAGTCCGGGTAGAGTCCGACAACGCCATGGCCGTGGCTTACATCAACAAGCAGGGCGGAACAAGAAGTTTCGCTGCTTGGTTAGAGGTCAAGGCTATTTTGTCCTGGTCAGAAGAACACGTTCCTGCCATATCTGCAGTGCACATTCCTGGCGTAGACAACGCCATGGCGGACTTCCTCAGTCGACACACAGTAGACAGCGGAGAGTGGGAGCTGCACTTCAGAAATGGGGTTTTCCTTACATCGACCTGATGGCGACAACAGGAAGGTTCCGAGGTTCTGCCCTCGATGGAGGGACCCTCTAGCTGTGGCGGTGGATGCAATGTCCATTCCTTGGTTATTCCATTCCTTGGTTACACAGGGTGTTATGGAAATTACGACTGTCCAGTCATTCTGATTGCTCGCTACTGGCCTCACCAAGCTTGGCTTCTGGATTATCAGTAGCAGAGCCATTCTGGCTTCCTTGCTGTCCGGATCTTCTTCTACAGGGTTACCTGTAGAAGGAGGATGTTCATCGTCTAGCCTTGACGGCTTGGAAATTGAATCCTCAATATTGAGGAAGAAAGGGTTTTCTTCTGGTGTGGTGGCTACTATGCTCAATGCCCGCAAACCTGTTTCTTCCAAGATCGACCATCGTGCCTGGTCGACCTTCCTATCTTGGTGTGCTGACAAGGACCTGTCACAGGAATTTGATCTGCCTGCGGTCCTGTCCTTTTTGCAGGACGGTGTGGATAAGGGCCTCAGTTTGAGTTCTCTTAAAGTGGCTACTATTCCTGTACGCCTGTTGAGGTGGAAAATGGCCTTTCTCCTGGCGATTGTGTCTGTCCGCCGTTTCGCGGAGTTACATGCTCTGTCCTGTAAACCACCCTATTTGGTGTTTCACAAGGACAAGGCGGTGCTTCGCACCTCTCAGGAGTTTCTCCCGAAGGTGGTTTCGGAGTTCCACATCAATCAGGAGATTGTGGTGCCCTCTTTCTGCCCTGACCCCACCTCTGACAAGGAGAGGGATTTCCACTTGTTAAACGTGGTGTGTTGTCTCAAGTTTTATGTACATCGCACTGAGTCTGTCAGGCAATCAGACGCTTTGTTTGTCTTTCCTGAGGGTCCTAGGACAGGAAGACCTGCATCCAAGGTGACTATTTCTTCTTGGATTAAGCCCACTATTCATAAGGCTTGTGAGCTGAGGAAGAAGCCTGTCCCTTTCAGGGTCACAGCTCATTCTACACAATGTATTGGGGCCTATTGGGTTTACAAGAATCAGGCCTCTGCTGATCATTTGTGCAAGGCAGCCACCTGGTCATCTGTGTACACCTTTTCGAAGCACTACTGTGTTGATTTGCTGGCATCGGCTGATGCCAGCTTTGGGGGGTAAATTCTGGCAGCAGTCTTGCCCGTGTAGGATTTTTTTCGGTTTTTGGTGCTTCCTTCACTTTTGAGCCCCATTGGCTCTAGTTCAGTGTGCTGTGTAACTGTTCCTGGGGTGGTGTTACCCCTGTTCAGTGTCCGTTGACACTTCATTGTTTGTTGGGCTATCTCTGATCTGATGGTTCATATCTGCTCTGGTAACTTTGGGGGCCTTGCACCTGGTCCTTGCCTTACTTCCTGTCTCTGGGAAACTTAATGTTGGGACATCCAGAGTTACCAGTAACCTGTATTGGATGACAGAGAAAAGTGGGTTTTAGTCTTACCTGTTAAATCCTTTTCTCTTAGTCTATACAAGTTACTGGTCTCCCACCCTGTGAAGGGACCATGCTTGGCTCTCCTGTGGCAGACCGTGGGGGTCCTTCGGGGTTATGCTCACAGGAGTCTTCTTTCCCTTCCACTATCTAGTCAATATTTAGTGTCTGAAATCTTTCTGGAGCTGGTTGGCTAGCTGCAGCCAAGGAGGGAAGGTAGGCTCCACCCCCTGCATACCATTCTAGAATTGTTCCTGCCTACAATTAAAGGTGCAGATCGCCTACCCAGAGTTACCAGTAACCTGAATGGACTAAGAAAAAAATATTTAAAGGGGAACTACCACCCCGCAATAACTTAACACACATTCATTCTTCATCTGGCGACTAGCTGCTTAGTAGCGCTAGTCGCCGGAAATATTATCTGGTTCCAAAGATTTTGCCGTTTTTACCGATGCTCACAGGAGCAGGAAGCACGGACATCTCGTCACAGTGACGTCCGTGCGCCTGCGCTGTCAGTCCCTTTTGGAGCCAAATGGCTCCAAAAGGGACTGACGGCGCAGGCGCACGGTGTTCTGGACCAAACGCACAACAGAGGCAGAGCTTATATGTATAACTCTGATAAGTATGAAAATAGTTTACATTTCTCAAAAGATTTTCTTTAAATACACAACTCCTTAATTAGCATGTAAGGATTAAACTAAGATTGGTTAGACAGGAACTCTTTCAGGGAATAGAGGGAGCTTTAAGGACCAGTAAACTTCTTTTGTTTATGAAAACCTATATCTTCTAAAACAAGGGCACTCTCACCACTGTCAGCTGTACTATTCAAAAGTTAGACCTGTTCAAAGAGACAGTCAATTTAAAGTGTGTTTACTTCCTGAAATCTCTACCTGACAGCAGTTTCTGTCACAATCTATGGATAACTGTTTATGATTTTTCTCTCAAATAAAATGTAACAGAATAACTTTTTGGAATCTCTTCACTAGAGGACATTTTTTATGAAGTTAGCCCCTCCCCAAACAAAAAAAAACAAACAAAAACAAAACAGGTGTTTATAGTACACTATCAAATTATTCATCTGGTCATTTATTTACTTGTTCATTCACATTATATATTTTAATAATCATTTATACATCAAGTTTATAAAATGTAACTGCTTTTTCCATTGTTATATCCATTTTTCACATTATGTCATGGATTCTTAATTTTTTTGTTTTAACCCCTTAAGGACTGGCGGTCATGGGACATTTCCGTCCCATAATGACCGCATAGGCGCACTTGGACGCGCCGATACACGCGACAGATCACATTATGATTACATTATGGGGCATGATAGAGATCGCTCCGATCTTGGAGCAGTCAATTTCAGGCCCTATTTTTACTTACAGCGCTCCCGGTAGAGCGATGTAAGTAAAAAGTACGTGACGTACTATGACCGTCGTCGGTCCTTGAGTATTTCAAGGACCGTGACGGTCCTGGTACGTCAAGGGTCCTTAAGGGGTTAAAGTGGTCACGTGTTTACTCACATGCTCATTAGCATTTTTCATATATTTGGATTCCAGTAATGAGCTCCAATTTATTGGTGACTTGTGGGTGGGTATGCATGCATGCATGAATGAATGCATATATGTATGTATGTATGTATGTATACTATTATAATAATGTTTTACTTATTTTTTTTGTAACCTTGGTATATTGGATATATCTATTTGTAGTAATTTGAGGTGTTTCGTGTAAGGGGTTCCTCTATATGTGTGTATGGTTATCCAACATGCTCTCCAGTTGCGGTGTATTTAATGTTGGAGAGTTTGGAGGGATTGGTCAGTGCTCTGCACTCTGTGTTTCCTAAAAGGTGTGCGAGCATGGCACATATTATGCTGCATGTGTAGCTTGCATGTTGGACTATAGATATGGGTAGAGCTTCACCTTGCTTTTGTTTATATATCTTTATGCAGTTTACATTCTATCCTTTTGCAGTTATCAAACAACGTTTGTTTTTAGATAATAAAAGATTTAATCTTTTAGATATCTGTTTATATGTATATTATTTACTCTCCGATGTTTATAATTAGGGTGTTTTGGTGCTAAAACAATCTTATACCTTTTTGTCTTCTATGATATTTGTGTTCTCTTTTGTACAGTGTGGCATCAGGAGCCATGAGGTAAAGTATTTTCTTGTCAGGAGAGCAGGGCACTTGCCTAAAAATGCACTCTGGAGGCAAATACTCCCTCTCTACTCTACTTTACCCCCTACCAGACTCCATTTTAAAAGTAACATCAAAGACGATTCATCAGGGCAAATATTCTTTTAGCTAACCTTCTGTTTTGTTATCTTTATGTGACTCTCTAATCCACCATTAGGTGGGCTCCTCTCTCTGGCGCAGGCTTTTAATGGACCTGGTCCGCTAGAGAAGGAATTCTCTCTTGGCCATTTCCTCTGGTCTCTGCTTGGCTTTTGCTTATAGGAGTGTGGTCCAGAAGAAAGGCAGGTAGCATGTCAGCCAGTACAGTAGATGGGATTCAGTGCACTTTTGTAGCAAACAGCAAAAGTTATATAAAGGTGCCACAAAAAGGTATCTCTCTTATATTAAAAAGAAAAAAAAAGACAGGCCTGTTGGGGGGAGGGGGCATCGGGACCACTTCTGATGCCCCCTGACACTGATATCCTATTTGTTACGTGATGTGAGTGGGCCTTGAAGAGCCTCCTATTCAACATGGACATTCATAGAACACTGCCTTCATGGTCACAACATTGTTCATCTATCCTACTGGATAGGTGATCAATGCTAGGTGGGAGGAGGGGTGGCATCAGAAGTGTCCTGATGCTTCTCCCCCCCCCCCACAAGGTCTGATTTGAATAAAAAAATAAATATATCAAATTAATTAAAAATAAATAAAATCACACAGCCAGCTTGACCCCATGGCAGCCATACATGGTTTGATTTGTCCCCCTCCCTCAGCAGCTTTGTTCCCTTCCCCACTGGTATCTACAGATCCCCACGTATACTGGCTTACCACTCCACCCCCTTCTTGTTCCCTTGCCCACTAGTAGACACAGATCACCACATACACTATCTGACCCCCTCTACCCAGTCTTGTTTCCCTGACTATTGGTATCCACAGATTCTCCACATACACTGTCTGACATCCCTAGCCTTGTTATCCTGTCCACTGGTTGCAATATAACCCCACATACACTTAATGATTCCAACAGCCTTATTATCCTGCCCATTTTTATCCACAGATCCCCATATACACTGCCTGACCCCCTAGTTAGGCCCCACTACCTCTTGGAGCCATAGATCCCCCATATGCACTGTCTGCCCCCCATTTCATTCTAGTTCCGCTAGTAGTCACTGAACCCCAAATACTGTCTGAGCCACCTCCATCCTGGTCTCACTGGTAGCTATGGAGCCACACTTTACTCTGTCTGACAGTTAAGCATGGTTCCTTTGGTAGCAAGTTAATCACATACACGGTTTGCTTCCCTGGCCTTGTTCCTCTAGGCCCAGAGAGAAGGTTCTCCTCAAATGCAGCGTCTGGCTTCTACTTTTTTGGTCTGGTTCCTAGAGTCAAAGCAAAATCTCTCAAGCCCTTACTTGGCCATTTTTGGCTACAGTCAAAAAAACACTACTAAATTTACTGGTGCTATTCACACATCAAGAGGGAATTAAATCTTATATCACTTGGACAACTACAAAGATTAAATTATAATTTACACACACTCGTGATAAGAGGTTCACCTCAGTGGAATTCAGATTTTAAAATTTGCATGAATGTATATAACCTGTCATTTGTTTTGTTTTCAGCCTTCATTCTAAATATGCCTGACACAGAGACCTAAGTTGTCTTGAAAGCTGTTATTCTAAAGCTATTCAGCCAATAAAGGCATCACTTTCACTCTGCCAGTCTCCAGCTTTCTCTACAGTTAACACAGTACCACCGTTTACTTACACTACTATTTACTGGCTTCTCTCCTGGTATCTTTACTTTCCTTACTCTGCTATACCTAAGCTTACAAGTGGGCAATGCCTCTCGGTCAGTGGTTCCTGTAATCCTTAATGGACTAAAAGGAAAGGATTTATTGGCAAATACAAAAATCCCCTTTTCTTTATGAAAAAACAAATGTTGGTATATTAAGTAGTTCTGGCTGAACAAAAATGTAGTAAATGGAGCCAGACAAAATATCTAGAAGGTTGTGAAGGGATGTATTAAATCAGCAGTGGGCAACCCTATTCTGTCCAGTTGCTCAGAACTATAATTCCCATAATGGGAACTGTGGTTCTGAGCAACTGGAGGGTCTCATGTTGCCCATTACTGAGATGCATACGTAAAATATATTTCCATAGTTTTGGTGTCCCAGCTATCGGGCTTCTGGGTCTTTTTTCTGCTCTTTCAGTACCGTAAAAATAATGCACCTTTGTAATACACAAGTGTAATGTATACCCAAGGTTTTAGGAAAAGTTTAATTGTTTGTTTGTTTTGTTTTTTTTTTGTGTATAACACACATCCTTGATTTATCCCCCTTTCCCTTCCTCTACCCACAAGAAAATGAATGTTGGTATTTACTCCCCCATTCACCTCAATATGATATCTTTATCTGCTCCCACCCCCTCCCCCTTCCCTCTCTCTACCTGCCTTCATGACTATGAACTCCTCCACATGTAGCTGGGAGATCCATCCATTGGGAGGCATACTTGTATTTGTGGGTTTCTTTCTGCGGCAGCTGTATCACCCTGTAAGGACCTAAAAGATCCTAACTGTGTACTATCATAGTTCAGCGCTCCTTTACAGAGCGATACAGCAGCCAAGGAAGCTGTCAGCAAATGCAAGTAAGCATAAGGAAAATGCTGCCCTCCTTCTTCAAGGGGGGGCAGGGTTTTCCTTATACTCGGTGCATGAAGATTGTCCCTTGCTGAGAGCTGCACGATCACATGACTGGATTCCACATTTGAGGGGAGGCGGCTTACATGAGGTAAAAGGGGCGGGAGAGGGATACTTTATACAGGGCTCAAAATTTCCACTCGCCATTAGCCAATGGCGAGTGAAAATTTAGCCCTGGCGAGTAGAAATTCAGCCCATGTGGGTATGTTATGGCTTGCAGTGTCGAGTAACTTTTCAGGTCTGGCTAGTAGGAAAGGACTTCATATTTTAAGGCCTGCTTTATAGTTGAATTACTATTGAACTACAAATTGGAGAATATTGAATTAAGCTCTACATGGCCCACGGCATATAAGGATTAGTCTGACCTGCATTTGTTTTCAGAAATTACTATCCATTAAAGAGAAGATTTTTTTTTTCTTTTATGCCATCTCCGATGGGTTGCTCCACAAGATCAAACAGATATAGAAAGTACTCATTTGCAGAAAAACAGTGGGAAAGGGGGGCACAAGTCTATAGCAGATTATAAATGTACCACTGGTTTTATCTCATTATTTCCCCATAGGCTACAATATACTTTTTTTTTATTTGTTCTTCTTAAGAGGATATCCACTGATAAATGTGTCACCTTTAGTAGAATCCAGCTCTCCGTATATTAACACTATGCTAAGATACTAAGCTTGATTCTTTTATAATATCTGTGGGCAGAAACGGCTCTACCTTCTACTTTAAAAATGACAGTAGCCCGGTAAACGGTCCACCATCTTTCTGTGGCATTCTGAGTACAGTAGTTATATGGATCTGATTAGGTACACAGTCTTACTATGTGACTCCTATTAACACAGTGTTTACAAGATTTGGGGGAAAATGGTCTGGTATCAGCATCCTGTCAAGTATTTTGTTCACAGTTTTAAAAGGAAACCTAAATCCAAACTTTTTTACATTCTGAGAAAAGATATTGCTAATTTCATTGTCTCTTCTGTGAAGTTACCATCTACTCCTGTGTCTAAATGTGCACTTATCCAGTAATATCATTTGTCATACATTATTAAATGGTTTGTCACTATTCCATTCCATTATAAGCGTGGTTTGAGTGACTTATCACAAATTATCGTAACCCACAGATATTATAGCTATAAGCAATGTGTTTGAATCAGCACTGTACAACTTGACATAGAGATGGTATGTCTAGTCAAACACCAGTACTCCTAAATAATGTTGCCCTGAGTCGTATAAAGTATAGTGCGCAATTTGCACTGGATAATATGTTTGTAACATCTCAATTCTCTACTGGTTTCAGTTGAGTGTATTGGAATATAGTTACAAAATTAACTCGTCATCTAGCTCAATGAGTAATGTGCAAGTTGTGCATTTCTGTTATATGCTTGGGTTATGGGCAACAATATATAACATGGATTATCATGACCTACAGATATTATTAGCTCTATGGATAATTATTTGAGTGACTTTAAAGCTAGTCATCAGCTCCTCATTAGGGTTAGGTCTGTGCTGATGAGAGAAGATATTTTTCTTTTTCCTTGTTCTTTTCTGTATGATATAATCCTAGCCCATTCACTTTAGTTGTTTTTTTTTCCAACACCTTAAGTATGCCATAATTGGTGGTGCATCTCTCACTTATTCCTTTTTTTTTTAGCAAGATATTACTTGAACACATGACTCAGCCCTCACACACATCTTTGCTCAATGTATGTATTATTAAGAGGTAAAACACCTGCAGAGAACACCTGCATTAGACTGTGTTTTTCTAAGACGTACTTGTTCTTTTTAATGGCTTGTCTGACTTGATTACAATTACTTTGACATTCCATATTTTATGAGATCCAAGATAATTACATTACATAGCTTGACTGATCCATCTTGGTCTATGTTAACAAACCCATTGTATTTTTAAAGCTGCAAGTTCCTAATAGAACTTATTTTTCATTGAGACTTTTCTATTTTTCCAATATTTGTTTAGCTAGTTATGCAAATTTCTTGACAATAGAGATTGTATGTTAGCTAAACATTCATAAAAATATATGCTCTTTGTGGTAACACTTAGAGCATAACAAAGAAAGATGGTAAAATCCTTAATTGGCCAATCTGCATGCTAGGGGAGGGGTTATGGGCCAAGTAATAGAATTCAATATATATTATAAAGACACCTGTAAAGCACTATATAAAGTTCATTATACAGGTACATGAATCTACTCCTAACTTCTGTAATTAAATCTCTCCAGTCTTTTATTTTTTTCCTCTTTGCAATTTGGCAGGTCAGTAATCCTCAGAGGATGTGTATACATTTATTTCAGGTTGTCATGCACGGGCCATTTGTTGAACATCCTGACTGAGTTCTATCCCTCTCTGGTACAGAAAATTGTATGCAGTTGGGGTATGTACAACAGGAGTGGACAAAAATATTTAAGAACTTTTGAGTCTGCAGTGAAATTTAGGCACATATTATTTGTTTCCCACCCTTGTGAAATAGAAGAACTTTGTTTTAGTGACTTGGCTTTGTAAGTCTGTAAAGAGTTTTGTGCTGTTGGAGATGCATCAGCTCGTAGAGTCTATGATTTTAAAGCTGTGCACCTATTCAGTTTAATAGAAAATCTTTCTCTGAATGCTGTGTGATGTCTTTTGTGTTGCAACCATTGCAGCTATTTAGTTTTTCTGTTGTACTTCTGTTAATACTGGAAGGCTGGTCAAACACTCGTTCCCTTTCCTGAATATATTCTGTGTGCTTAATATCTTCTATGACTTCTAAGGTAATTATAATTCTCTTCCAATTGTTTCTTTGCCTTTTGTCATTTTTGTTAGGGTTCTACTTTCATTTTAAGCTGTCTGATGTGGATCCTGCTTAGAAAGAGTTGCAACCAAAGGCCTCTAGGTAAACCAAACCGCTGGGTAAGTGATCCATTTATTATTTTAAAAGATGAGGGTTCAAGTTGCTGATGCAGACTTTGTTCTGTTCTCTTAGCTATCTATGGTGTTGTGCTTATGATAAATCAGCATTGGAAGCACAGAATATTTTTATATTTGCAAGATGTCATGACACAGAGGTTAATAGATTGGAGACAGATTATATCCAGAAGTCAATGTTTCTTTAGAGAATCAAGATTGCATCTCCCTGGAAAAGCATATTCTAGAGGATTACCTTAGAGAAGTTGCCAGTCTAAACTTCTCAAAAGTTTCAAAAGCAGGGGTTATGTTTCAGGGTAATTAAAAAAATAAAAATAAAATACCGAAGTCTGTTGGGTCTGCTCAGGTTCTGAAAGTGGAAGCAAGAATTAAGGATTTCAAAGGGACCTGAGAAAATTCCATTGAAGAATGATACTGGCAACATTTGGTGTGGAACAGTGGTTATCTTCTGAAATTAATTGAGGCCTTTGTTGGGTCAATGGTCCTGAACTCTCCTAAAGAGAATTTACTTAATACACTGATGTCTGAAAGGTCTGTTACATCAAGGCACTATTTTATAAGTTCTCAAGCCTTCCATTGAAGAGATTTCTTGTTGTTTTTTGTCAGAAACGAATCTGAGAATGTCACGTTTTAGGTCTCAAGATCAGGAAAGTCAAAACAGAATAACTGAACAAAAATCCTGGATGGAATTTAAACGTAGTTTCTAGTTGCTGTGGGGTTCAGAAATGGAAAAACATCCATACTTTACACTAGGGGTGAGGATTTTTTTTCCCTCTTTCTGCAATCATGTTGGTCTATAGAGCAGCTGGCAAACAACTCCTTTAGAGAAGAAACTCGGGTATTTTTGCTTTTTATAATTTATAAATAATATAATATGAATGATACATTCATAAGGTATCTTGGTTTGAAACATATTTTCCTGTTTATTTTTCCACATTATATGTAGCAAATAAACTCTCTATACATGTTTTTGAATGTGTGTGCACATGCATAGGCATATGAAAATGTATTGTTTGGCTCATGAGTGTTTTTATGTGGGCACTATATATGAAGTGGGTGCCATGAATGATATGTGCTGTGTGGTGTGATAGGCTTTAATCACTGCACAGCGGACGGTTCTCTTGCATCTTCCGTCCACTTCCGGCAAGTCCCTGAGAGAACCTTTTCGTAATACCTCAAGGTCCTCACAGGGCAATACAGTACATCAAATGCATAGATCTCTGCCCAGTATATTTGCTTACTTGTTAGAGGGAGGGAGGAAATGAATGGGCAGAAAAAAAAATGCAGATTTTTTTTTTTTTTGCTTGTGTATAATACGCACCCCACACGTCACATAAGGTGAAGTGGGGCAAAATTGTGCATATTACACTCAAGATTTTATGGTACTCATTAATTTAAAGGGATAGTAATACTTCGTTTTAACTTTATTTTATTTTGTAGGCATTGAAAAAAATATGAAGAATGATATAAGTCTTATCTCTCAAACCTTTATGGTTTAAGAGATATTCACAAGCAAAGTTTCCCCTCCCGCCCCTTTTTCCTAGTGTAAGCCATCTCTTCTCAGATGGGGAATCTGGTTGTAAGACCAGACAGATAACAGCAGGGGACAGTCTTCTTACAATTAAAACAATGAAAGCCCTGCCCCCCCTTGACAAGCTTTACAGGTTTTCCCTTATCTTAATTGAAGATTGTCCCTCTCTGCAGTCTACCTGGGCACCTCCCTTCTGCTCTGGCTGAAAAGTGCTACATCAGTAAAAGGGGCGGGAGGAGGACACTTTGTCATTGAATTACTCAGGAACTACAACTCTGACAGAATTGAAATAACACTCTTCAAAGTCCAAATACTATGATGATTAATTAGAGCTGCTTTTATTATGAAACATTACTATCCCTTTAAATAAGGATTTTAACCCTTTGAGTGCTAGTGGTCTCTAACGCATTGGAAAGTGACCTAGCATTCAAGTGGTTAAAATATCTGGATTTTTTATCCCATGGTGCATTTGGTTTGCCCTAGAATTCTTCCACATTTTGAACATGTGACTGCATTTTGCTCACAGACATCCTTGGTATAAAAATGCAGGTGTGCAAGGTTGAGGATGAGGGTGAGGTGAGGTTAAGTGAGGTTGTGTCTGTGCTTGCAAATGTGCACTAGGAGCTCAGGGGAGTTCTGCAGCAGTAAAGTGGACAAGGGAGGGATTCTTTGCCTCAGAGACTTTTTTTTTGTGTGTAAGTGCCCTGCCCTCCTGGAGGAAGGGATATTACCCCATGGCCCCTGTGTTTGACAATGACTAAGAAAAAGCACACAAAAATCCTTGTGTATTTACAATTTGTGTTTTTACATTATGCACAATGGCCACATTTGTTTTCGGACTTGCTGATTGCTCATTTGTTCAAGTAAAGCACTTGGCAATATAAAAATTACTTTTAGACTTGACCTGTTATCTCTGTGGATGTTACACTGAGTAGTGAGACATTTGTGGCCTAGACTCCTTTGAACATTTGATAGAAGGTTCAGTAAGACAGCCATTGTGGTGTTCTCAGCCCATTTTACAGATAATGCTGGATATCCGAGAGATCACTGGAATAGGCAGCAATGTCTGCTACCTTGGAGCATTAGGAAGACTGGAGGTTAGACTTCAGAAAACAAAAAGATAATTTTTAGATGCTAATATGAAGTACAAGTTATATATAACCCCCAGTTACTTTTTAGGTGTTAATGTTCCTTTAAAAATTAAGTCTGAATAGGACAATTTACACGTGTTAAAAAGCAAGTTTACAAATACGTTTTAAGGGATTTAACAAATGAATAATTTTACATATGCTAGCTGTAAGTGTGATATTTAAAGTTAAATCAACATATTTTATTTTGTTGGTGTTGGTTTTTAAAGGTACATTAATGTTTCGTTATAAAAGTACAATCAAGTCTTCGTACTTTTTTATAATGATGTGTATCAGTAAAACCTTATAAAATGTTGCTGTTTTACATTTATTCTCTAATAAAGACCCCCCCCCCTTTTTTTTTTTTTTTTTTTTTTACTTACCTCAGAAGCCTCAGCAAGCCAGTCCGGTCCAGCATAAGGAAATATTTGCCCTCCTTCACAAACGGGTCAGGCTTTTCCTTATACTGAGATGAGCAAGATTATCCCTCACTGCAGTCTTGCCTGGTCCTGTGACTGGATTCCAGATCTGAGGGGATTCGGCTTGAGTTTTATAAGGTTTTACTGCTACACATAGTTTAAAAAGTAGGAAGAAGACTCGATTGTACGTTAATAACAAAACATTGCTATCACTTTAAATGTATATAACCCCAGTTAATTTTTAGGTTTTCATTTGATAGAAGAAAAAAACAAATCTGTCATCTTATCTAATTTTTACTGTAGCAGCCACTGCCCCTGTAACATCTGTGCATTCCCAGCAATCTCAACCCAAGAGTCCAGTTACTGACAGGATACTTTCATTCCTTTTGTTTGCCTTGCTTGCAGAAGCTTGAAACTTTTTTTGCAAACAACCTCCACATGAACTTCTGTTATGATTACAGTTACCGTAAAATCTCAGGTATAATACACACCTGTGTATAATACGCAGGTGTATATTGTAACCAAGATTTTAGGGGAAAACAAGAGTCTCTATGTATAATACGCACCCTTGTTTTCCCCCTTACTAAAAAAATGTGAGGTCGGGCATTACCATTGGCTGGAGGCAGAAGGTCCTGACAGCCCATTGTACGAAGCAGGCGGCAGATACAAGCGTGCCGCCCAGAGCGATCATGGGAACTTTCTGATGAATAATAGGCTTATTTTCAGATCGATTGAGCTGGGGAGCGGGAGGGAAGTTATTTGCTGGAAATATCATAAAAAAAAAAAAATAAAAAAAATAAAAAAAAAACTCTCGGGTATAATACGCACCCCCCACTTCACATAAGGTGAAGAGGGGTAAAATTGTGCGTATTATACCTGAGACTCTTTTTTTCTCATTGACGTTAATTACTAATGATTGCTTGTTCTTCACCCTTTGAGAGTTAGATGGGTGACCGAGTACTTCGCAATGTGTTGATCATCTGCCTGGCACTCGGCGGGCTTTTATTCATATTTCTACACTGTTTGACAGTTTCATTTGATGCATGAGAAATTTTTATCACTTTATGTCATTCTTTCTCTCTTTCACGCTCTCTTTTCTTTCACGCTCTCTTTTCTTTCACGCTCTCTTTTCTTTCTCGCTCTCTTTTCTTTCTCGCTCTCTTTTCACGCTGTCGCTCTTTCACGCTGTCGCTCTTTCACGCTGTCGCTCTCTTTCACGCTGTCGCTCTCTTTCACGCTGTCGCTCTCTTTCACGCTGTCGCTCTCTTTCACGCTGTCGCTCTCTTTCACGCTGTCGCTCTCTTTCACGCTCTCGCTCTCTTTCACGCTCTCGCTCTCTTTCACGCTCTCGCTCTCTTTCACGCTCTCGCTCTCTTTCACGCTCTCGCTCTCTTTCACGCTCTCGCTCTCTTTCACGCTCTCGCTCTCTTTCACGCTCTCGCTCTCTTTCACGCTCTCGCTCTCTCTCATACACCACTGTATCAGATGACTAGATTGTCATTGGTCTCACCCAAACAATAAAATAAAATGTGGTGCTGGGCCTTATAAAACCCTAAAGGCCCTGTGTTTGAAAGAAGCTGGAATAATTCTGGCAAACCAGCTGTACCACAGGGGACAAATACAAGAAAAGTTTATATCGTGTGCACAAATTTGCAAATCTGCCAGCTGGATTTTAAAACAAGCCCTTACCTCACTGGTAGCAGACATAGGTTAGGTGCTACAGGGTTGAAGACGTATCCAGCTTCTAAGGGGTTCATTATTGAAATGCATTACTAACCATTGCTTGTTCTTCACCCTTCGAGTACTAGAGGGATGACAGTTATTACATTGCAAAGTCTTTATAGTATTAAGGGTTTATATGGGTAACATTACCATAGCTTTTTTTGAATGATGCACTAATTTGCTAAAAACTAAACTTTTGCACCCCCCCCCCCCCCCCCGGCTCAGTCAGGCAATGCCAGTTTCTCTGAATATACTAGAATGCAGCATATTGTAAATTGGATTCTTTCTGTGATGGCATAATTAAAGTTACAGCATGCCAGATCTGCACTATGGCCAGTGGGCTGCCATGTATATTGTTCACATGTGAGATTATTACTAATCAGACTCCAGTAACTGGCTGACTAGTGTGGATGTCAACCAATAATATATGGCTGATGTCCACATGAGTTGCCCATCCAATAGACCTCTTCCATGCCATCCATCAGACCTTTTCCATGCCTTCTATGTGAGAGGATTACTGGAGGAAGTTGTGAGAAGCAGGCAGAGACGTAGATCTCGGCAGCTTAGGTTGCTCTACAACTGAAGGCAGCCAAGTCAACCATGAAATAATAGTTGAAAACTGTATTCTTTTTATTGTTTGCATCAGACATTTTCAGAATTGGATACAAATAATGTATTTTTTTTTTCTGACCATATTTTTCAGCATAGCAAGCATGATAGTCGTGTGAAAAAATGTAAATAAATGTGATACTCTACAAGCAGCCAAATGCTGGCAATTTTCCAGAGTTTAAACAAACTCTACTGTGAGAAATGAAGATAGTTTTTTAATATGGAACTATGTGTTGTAACAAACAGTCTTCTATGTTTATTTATATATATATATATATATATATATATATATATATATATATATATATATATATATATAAATAAATATTTTTTTTTTTTCTACATAGAATTTAATTTTCTTTTTTTATTTCCATTAGTGACTGGTCAACTTGTAGTTTACTAGTTAAAGTGACAGTTAACTTTTTTTTGCTTTGTGGTGATATTTTCTTTCCTAGTACATGATTAAAAACAAAGAAATTACGGAAGACCTCATTCTCTGATTTTCAATTAGGAGTTTGCTGTGTTTTTACGTCAATGATATGATAACCAGACATTTTATACCCGTTTACAAGTTGTTGTTTTTTTTTTTTTTTGTTAGTATAAACCAAGCTTCCTTAATTTCCTTTGGAGAATCTTTTTGGAGACTGACGCAAAATTTGTTTAATTGTATCTCTTATAAATACACAATGTTCAGTTTTTTTCTGCATATGTTTGCAGACCTAGTGTGGAAGTACCAGTGCTCAAACCTTATAAGAATGCTCTGGGATTGACAGAGTGCTGTGTGTTGTAGTCCGATCATACATAGTATATTGCTGGTACTAAATCTGTAGGAGTACAAAAGACAGTAACAGCGGTGTACACAACTCAGACTGACTCTAAACACACTCAGTGTAGTCAATATTATTGTCTTTTCATTGTAGTATTGCGGGTCCTGAATGTGTCATCCTCGAGCAGGACTGTACATTCAAAAGAAAAAAATATGGAGGATAATGCAACATACATGTATGTGTAAAATTAATAGAAAAGCAAACAGACAAACCTCCATATGAAATGTGTTGAGGAACAGACTTTGTTATCAGAGTGGGCCCACAAACTAAGGAGGTAGGGAGAGAGACAGATAAGTACAAACATCTGGCTACGTTGATCATAGTGGACTCCGATCGATTCAGTGGAGTGGCCCTGACTATCAACATTGAGGGCATCCTTCAAGTATCCTCTACACTGACTTTGTGTTTTAGTGAGCCTTGCCTGTCAGTGATTCCTTTTATTTGTATCTCTATAGCTCTGCATTATCTTTTGTTTTGGGGCCAATCCCTACATGTCTACTTCTACGTGTCCTTGCAGTTTTATATTAAGCTCTATACTTTTTGATATTTTGGGGGCTAATCCCTTTAAGAGCATTATTCACCAGTTGCTAAAGACTGTCACCTTCCTGTACCACACTTGTTGTTAAATAGATTTAAAAATGAATTCTATTTTGTTCTTTTCCATGTTTGGCTGATTTTGCTATATGATACAGTTTAAGTATTCCTACCACGAGTTGAGAGATCTGTATTTTGCCCCACCCCCCTTTTTTGCTTTTGCATATCTTTACACACTCGAGGTGCAAATTCTAGCCCTTTATTCATCAAGCTAACTCTGGAGAAAACCAACTGCACTACGGGGTTGAAATGAAAATTATTTAAAATCCCAATGTGTTTGAGACCTTCCTAGCATTTAATTGTTAAATGCCTCATTTAAATCAATGTGAATTTTCGTTTTCCCCCTGTGGTGAAATTGGTGTCCTCCAGAATTGCACCTCTGATTTAATAAGATCACATGTTTTTTTGGAGAGCTAAAACCTTACATACATCAACATGTATAGTTCTTTTTCAACAAAAAAACAGAGATCCTTTTATTTTCTTTCTTCTTTGTTCTTATCTTTTCCAGATTTTTGTTTCTACCCCTTTTACTTGTTACTACTGTGGCCATACTTGAGCAAAATTTCTCCAATCAAACAGACTGCCCGCGCCATGGCTGACAACAGAGCGGGGCTCTCCGAATTCAGACTGTAGTCCTCTCTGCGCACCAAACTGATAACAGAGCGGGGCGCTCCAAATTCAGACTGTATTCCTCTCTGTGCACCAATTACGGTCTGAATTCAGAGTGCCCCTCTCCGTTATAAGGCACTGCGTGGGCAATCTGCAGTGTGCAGTACTGCAGCATGCGCAGCCGACTGTACTGCGCATGACCAGCTTATGACAACATACATTTAGCAAATTATTATATAGGATCGGGAAACACAAGTAGCAGTGCGTCTTTCCAATCCTCAACAATCCTGAGAGGCTCCTATAGTCTTAAACATCTAGGTGTACTTTCAGAATTAGGTCAAGGAACATTTAACAACCGTAGAAAAGCATAAGACAGACGTTGCAGCTATAATTTTATATGAGTATTTAATACATTAATATAAAATTTACACAGCATGACAAAAAACCAACAAAGGACTCTGGAATAAGGGATATACACAGACTAACAAATTGCACAATATACATTGAAATTACTGCCAACATCAGACCCTTATTTAACCCTTTAAGGTCTGGTGACGTGCAAGGACCGTCATGCCAGTCCAGACGTTAAGGACCAGTGGCAGTCAGTTCCAAAACAAAGAGAACTCAGGTTCCTTGCCTTCATTGTAGTAAAAACATATTCCTGCCCCCAGTCTCCTGAGGCCACACCTGGTATGAGATCAGCAGCTTGAGCTTAAGCCACTCCAGTGTGCTGGAATACCAGGAGGCAGCGAATTCCTAGCTCTGAAAAATGTTAAATAACGCTCTCCCTTCCTTTTTCTATCTGACCTGTCATCATGTTGTGCATATTGGAGGGAATAGAAGTGCCAAAATATGCATTCCTGATCTGTTACCTCTTTCAATGCAATTTTATCATGAAAAGGCTTTGAGAACAGAGTAAGGCACTGACCTCACCAAGTTGTGCAGATATCTGCAATCTGTGCAGCAAAGCTGCAGGCCATGAGTTATGAGCTATGGGAAGACTCTTTCCATAGCACTGAAGACACTGGCGGTTGGTTGAAAGGGTCTTGTATTGACCCTGTATCCCCTGCACCACATTCATACTTACAAATCTTTGTTTTCTTTCGTACTGCCTGGCCCTTGCCCTTTTTTTTTTTTTTTCTTTCTTTCTCTAGAAATACTTTGAACCATTGGTTTAACCCCTTTGAGTCCCAGTGAGGCATCCAAAGCATTGATTTACAATTTGCTGGATACCTCTCTTTGACATTCAGAGTTAATGCCAGTTAACCCCTGTACTTTCAGTGCTGTTTGTAAGTGTTATCTACACAATATCCTTGAAATATGTACTTTCTCCAACTGTGGGCTGTCTTGATAAAAAAAAAAAAGAGATACCAGACACTTTAAAAATGCATAAAAGTAAATATTTTGAGACCCATTTGCTCCTTTTTACATGTTTGGGGAATCTGCATAAGGGCAAGAGAAGTTTCACTGAGAGTAAACTGTCCAATTCCTGTCTTAAAGAGATAGTAATACTTCGTTTTATCTTTATTTTATTTTGTAGGCATTAAAAAAACATGAAGAACTATATAAGTCTTATCTCTCAAACCTTTATGGTTTAAGAGATATTCACAAGCAAAGTAACCCCCCCCCCCCCCCCCCCGTTCAGGCAGATCAGAAGGGAGGTGCCCAGGTAGACTGCAGAGAGGGACAATATTCAATTAAGATAAGGGAAAAAGCTGAAAAACTTGTCAAGGGGGGAAGGGCTTTCATTGTTTTCATTGTAAGAAGAATGTCCCCTTCTGTTATCTGTCTGGTCTTACAACCAGATTCACATCTGAGAAGAGATGGCTTACACTAGGAAAAAGGGGCGGGAGGGGAAACTTTGCTTGTGAATATCTCTTAAACCATAAAGGTCTGAAAGATAAGACTTATATCACTCTTCATGTTTTTTTAATGCCTACAAAATAAAATAAAGTTAAAACGAAGTATTACTATCCATTTAAGATGATTATTGTGAGGCTGATACACCAAGCAGAACTGGAGCTGTTCTGGAGCCAACCCATAGCCCCATAGGACAGGCTGGAGGAAAATGTCAAAAGCTGAGAGACAGACTGAATAGTAGTTTTAGAAGTCAACTGATGGATAAATACATAGATAGATATAAAAATAATACCCCTAAAGTGTATGAGCCAGAGGTAAATTTTAGTAGCCCCTTCAATTTTTTCCACCCCTGTCGAAGGTGATTACTATAATTTCCCAAAATTACCAGTGACTTGGATTGGCTTTTTAATCCCTTGAAGATTAGACAGTGGTCTTCATTGCTATGCATTCATGGGTTAAAAGCGCCTTTAAATCACTGGGAATTTTTTCTCCAATGTTTCCTTTTTTCCTGCAGATTTGCTCAGATGTTTAGTACATCATGCTCATTACATCCAAACCAAAGCTACAAATACAATCATTATATTGATCTGCTTCACTTGCTAAAGCTGTTAATAAAATACTAAATTCTGAGATTGAGAATATTTAAAATAAAATGAAACAACTACACTAATTTCATCTGGGGGGGGGGAAGCAAATTGAGAATGTGCAATAGTCCTCTTCCTATTCTAGGGTTTACAGAAAGGACCTGTAACCAGGATGCTGGGTTGTATAACTAGGGGCATTAGTAGCAGAAAAATGGAAGTGGTCATGGCATTCTACAGATCTCATCTAGAGTATTGTGTATAGTACTGGAGTCCCCATCTCATGCAGTATATAGATACTCTAGGGAGAATTCAGAGAAGGAACATTAAAATGGAGAATGGTTTACAGGAAAAGAAATATCAGTAAAGATTAAATGTGGTCCTCCAAGCTACTACTGATCAGAGAGAGAGAGGGGTTATGATAGAAATATTCAAGAACATGAAAGGATTCAACAAAGTGCAGGAGGGAAGTACATTTCTGAAGGGTAGAAATGTTAGGACAAGAGGCCATAGTCTAAAGCGGAACTTTCATTAAAATTAAAGTGCCCCCCCCCCCATCATTATACAAGTAGTGATACAAATATCAATATGTATATTATCCTGAATAATCCTGGAATTATTGAGAAATCTAACATTTCGCTGAAGAGGCATCTGTGAATCTGCCCTGTCCGTCCCGGTCTTCTCTAGGATTGGTGAGGGGGAAGGGACTGACGGTGCAGGAGCCCAGATGCATCTACAGCAAGATGCCTGCCTTTGAGTCTCCGAACAAGTTAGGTTTAGTGACGGAATTTAAGCATACGTGGGATTAAGCATAAGGGTTTTATGAACATAAGACAAGACCAAGGACCAAATAAGGTTTGATGTTTCTACAGTAAGAAATGTGGGCAGACTAGATGGGCTGAATGGTTCTTATCTACCTTCAAATTCTATTTCTACAATCCAGAAAAAAGGTGGTGTACATTTGTAGCAAAAAAAAGTGTGATATAAAGGTCATACATTTTAATGTGCTCAATATCGTCTTTATACTGCTCTTGTGAGTTTTTTTGCTACAAAAGTACACTGAATCTCATATGAAGCCATGGAGTCAGGATAACCAACAGAGAAGCCTCCACAGGAATGTATTGTATTCCACAGCTGATGGCTGAAGCCCAGCTGTCCTAAATGGTCATTGGGGCAGATGATCTAGAGAGAAAAGAATGATATGTGGTTGGGCAACTTGGGGCTCTTTTTTATTTTTTTATTTAACTTCTATTATGCTCAGCTGGTATATTTTCTACAGGGGTTAGTGAGAGTTGAATTTTGGCAGATATTTGAACCACAGGTTGCCCATCCCGGTTTGTGCTAAACTGGATCACTGGAGGGTGGAGTAGAAATGCATTCAAACACAGATTGATTGGGGACTGGGGGTCTTGCACAAGATATTAATATGACTTGTGTACAATAAACCATTCAATTTTAAGTGCTTGTGTCTTGTCTTTTCTTGCAGGTGTGTTCTTCTCCCTCTGTTGGCTATGAAAGCCCCTTCTCAGAGTCTTCTTTTAGTTGTTGATTCTGTTGATGAAGGCTGCAATGTTGTTGAAGGAGAAAACAGACCATCTGGTTTATCCGGCACAATAGCTGATCTTCTAGCAACTCACCATGAGTTTTTTCCTCCGTGGCTTCTTCTCATCTGTTCAGCCCGCAAGCAAAGTAGAACAGTCACAAAAATGTTTACAGGTAAATAAAACATCTGTTTGAGAATTCATTGCAGATTATAGGATGATGTACCAAAAAATAAGCAATTCTGGAACAAACCAACTGCGCCATAGGGGACAAATGAACATTTCCAAAGTCCCCATTGATTTAAATGCGGCTTTTAACATCTTGATTGCTAACATTCAAAAAGGTGAAAATCCCTCTATCACTTAAAGGGATCGTAATACTTCAAAATTACTATCCCTTATACTGAAGCCCTTTAAAAACTGAATTAAATGCCACCAGCGGCATCTCTCAAACCTTTATGGTTTGCGAGATAGCCGCTTTTAAACTTCGCTCTCCCCTGACGTCATCATTCTTGCTGCAGCTTGATTCAATGAACGGATTCCCCTGCTGCAGCAAGAATGATGACGTCAGGGGAGAGCAAAGTTTAAAAGCGGCTGTCTTGCAAACCATAAAGGTCTGAGAGATGCCGCTGGTGGCATTTAATTCAGTTTTTAAAGGGCTTCCATATAAGGCATAGTAATTTTGAAGTATTGCTATCCCTTTAAAGAACGCTTCTGACTTAATTAAAAAAATGTTTACTTTACACTGTTTTTATACTTTTTCTAAGATTCGCAGCTTTCTTTATATTTTTTTTTTTTTTTCTGTTTTAGAAGTTGAACTTGGTTGACCTTTGGTACGGCCATCTAAAGTTGAGGAGAAAAAAAAATACTTAATTGATTAAACCTTTAAGTGTCAGAGGATGTGTTGCTCACCTCTGGAACTCAATTTGTTAACCCTTTGAGTGCCAGAGAGGTTGGATACCTTTCTGACAGTTGAAGGGTTAATAGCTAATTAATACCTAAAGTCTCATCTCCCTCCCAGGAAAAAAAAAAGAACATCCAATTTTATCTATTTCTGGTGCTTTTTAAATTGATATATTTTACTATTTGGATTCTAAAGAAGTTCTCCAGTTTTTAGAAATGATCCAGAGGGTTAACTAACAATCTCTACAATATTGGACTTGGAACTCTCTTGCACTGAGTGAAAAACATGATGATGCTCATTGGAGTGCTGTTTACTTCCCAGTAGCTATGGAACCCCACATACACTGTATGCTTCTCCAGTCTAGGACTGAAGACTACACACTGCATTTGTCTAGCAGCCTCCTGAGCAGGAGGAGCAGGAACCAACTCTGATACTGGAGCATAATGCAGACTTGGACAAGTGATACCAGGCAGCAAAGGGGGAAGAATAAAAAGCGCACCATGCACAAAGGAGTAAACACCTACAGTAGCACCCTGGTTGAGCACCTTCTTCTTTTTCAATGTGGGCTCCACTCGGTAGAAAAAAGTTAAATGTACTAGTCTTGTGTGTGTTATTTAAACCTCTGTATGCCTGAGCGTTTTGCTAAGCATTGCAGAGCAATACATCTGAGACCTCCTTTAGCGCTCAAATGGATAGCCCTTTGACTGCCATTGGGGTGAGCAATGTGTTGCATACCTCTCTGGCACTCAAAGGGTTAAATATATCACAAAAAAATATAAAACATGACTTGTTGCTCTTCTTTCTGTCTGAGAAGAAGAGGTGGACCTAGTTATTATATAGTTATTATTCCTATGAATGCCAGAGAGGTGTGAGCATCACCACATTCTGCCAGTTAAAGCGGAACTACCACCTTTAAACAACTTTGGCTTCAATAACTCCCCTTCTGGCGACTAGATGCTTAGTAGCGCTAGTCTCCATAATTATTACCTTGTTTATCCCTTTGAGTGCCAGAGGGCTACGCAACATGGTAATTTGAAGACAGAAGATTTGCAGGAAAGGTGAGCAACCCTTTGAGTGCTGCAGGTCCACATGTCCCACAGTGCCCCTCCGCATAGGGGTTTTTCCTTTTGGAGTTTCTGTTGCACACTCCTGCACTCATTGGGTTTATCTGTATGTCTGTTTTGGAGCAACTTTCTGTGGTAACTTAACCCTTTAGCTTCTGGTTTTGCATCTTTTGTGGGTTTATTGGCACTTTCCCTACTGGGTTCAGTGTTTTTTGGGTCTGCTAACATTCTAGTGATGTTTCATGTAATTTTAATTCACAGTTTCAACTTTCAAAATTTGTGTTCCCGCTTTAACGCATAGACGCCATTGCTCCATTCACTTCTATGGGACTGTACAGTTTGGGACATATCTCTGCAACCGCTCAACGTAGCAACTTCAGTGATGGCTCATTTTAATTGTCTGCCTTTACTCTGTCATCTGGCACTGTTGGGGTACTTTTTCTGGGAAAACTACATTTCCCATGAGTGCTTACTTTGTGCTCTCGTTTCTGACTGGCTCCTGCTGCGTCAGCCATTTTGTGCCTTTTCCTGAATGAGTTTCCTATGCAGGGCTTGGACTCTCCTTCTCTCCTATGCAGAATAACCCTTTGCCTGCCAGATAAGTGCATTTTAGCGATTTCTGGGGTGAAATTTTAATCTTAAATACAGTATTTGGGGATTCCTTATACCATAAACCAGTGGTTCTCAACCTGTGCTCTTAGTGGCTATTAACAGGCCAGGATTTTAAAATTTCCTTGTAAGAGCACAGGTGAGTTAATCAATATGACTGAGCATCTGATCAACACACTTGTGTTCTAGCAGGGAAATTCCTAAGTCCTGGTCTGTTAGTGGCCTCTTGGGGCCAGGCCTAAGAATAAGGATGCTGTGGTCTCTGTGTCCCCTATTGCGCATTGCTCCTCATGTCATTCAGGGTTACCTAAAGAATTCTCAGGTCATTTATGCCCAGCATGTTCTGATGTCCCTGAGTCTCTCCCAGGGACCTCCAGCCATGCATTAGAGCCAGTTTGGGTGCAAGAGTTCAAGGCTGCTACTAGAGACCTCTGGTCTACATTGCAACTCTTTCCATCCTAGTTACAGGGGGTCTTCCACTCTGGCAGACCCCTTCTTCCGTCAGATCTTCCCTGCCGAAACAGCAGGGAGTACCTGACATATCAGATTCCTCTGAGGAGGAAATGTTGGTGAATTCGGATGTTTAAGGAATGTTCTACTGTGGGCTTCTCTCAGTTTTTTTGGGGACCCCTTTGAGGCCAGTCCTGATCCCTCAGCTGAGGGCTTGATCAGAGCTGTCTTAACTACCCTAAACATTCCCTTAGTTCAGGAGGTTTCTTCGGATCCCTCTTATGTATTTCAGGAGCCTAAAAGGCTCTATACTTGTTTTTCCACCTAACCCCACTCTTGACCGCCTTGTGTCTGATAAGTGGAAGTCTCCGGACAGGAAACCTTCTGTTTCCAAGAAATTTGCCAAGCTTTACACCTTCTCTGAGGCGCCCTTGCTCAGTGGGTTCATCACCCCAAAGTGGATGCTCCTGTCTCCACTGCCTTGCCAGGTGCTGATGCTTCTGCTCTGAAAGACTAGACTGACAAGAAACTTGAGGTCTGCCTCAAGTCCATTTTTGCCACTGCTGGTACTGCCATGCGTCCAGCATTCGCTGCGGCATGGGTGAACCGGGCCATTGTGGTCTGGACTGAACAGCTCACCCTGGCTGTCCGTCAGGGTGCTCCTACTTTGGATATGTTGCGGATTCTTGCCAACATTTCTGAGGCCCAGCACTATGTTTCTGCTGCCTTATTTGATGTCATCCGTTTGGTGGCAAGGGTTTCCACCATGTCTGTTGTTGCCAAACAAGCTCTTTGGCTCAAGATCTGGTCTGCTGACACTGCTTCCAAGAAAGCTTTGCTCTCATTGCCTTTTCAAGGCACCTCTTTCTTTGAGCCAGATCTTAAGAATCTGATTAGTGAGGCCACAGGGGGCAAGAGTACCCTTCTGCCTATGGTCCCCAGGAGGAAGACGCCTCTCAAGCATAATCGGCTTTTTCGTTCCTTCCAGACTGAGACACATCCAGCGAACCAGCCAGTTCCCTCAGCTCTGTGTTTCTCCTCCAAGCCGAAACAGCAATGGAAGCCCAAGGTCTCTTCCAAGCCGCCTTCGGCATGACACGCCAAACCCAAGTCCCCACTCGGCGTGGGTGGCCATCTGAGTCACTACCACAGCATCTGGGAGGATTCAGTGGTGGACCTGTGGGTTTTTACAGGTGGTGGCAGAAGGGTACAGGATCCCTTTCACCTCTCTTCCTCCCTTTCGTTTTTTCCCCTCTCATACGCCTCAGAGCATAGAGAGATGCCGTCTGTTCAATGGCGCTATCCAGGCCCTTCTGGACAAGGATGTTCTGGAACCTGTTCCAATTTGGGACAGAGGTATGTGTTTTTACTCAAACCTCTTTGTGGTCTCCAAGAAGGACAGTGACTGTCATCCCATTTTGGATTTGAAGGATCTCAATTCCTTTGTGATCAAGACTTATGATCACCAGGAGTCCCTAAGGACAGTGATTGCTGCTATATCCCTGGGGGAATTCCTTGCCTCTCTGGGTCTTCAGAACGCGTATCTACACATCGCCATTCATCCAGATAGTCAGCAGAATTTCAGATTTGCCTGCGACCAAGGGCGTTTTCAGTTTTCAGCTCTTCCCTTTGGTCTGACTACAGCTCCTCAAGTCTTCAGCCATGTCCTGGAAGCTTTAGTATCCGTCCTCCATTGGGATGGCATCAGAGTTACTCCATACATGGATGACCTGCTTCTGAAAGCCCCTTCTGCGGAACTTCTTTATCAGCAGGTTCAGGACTGCATTCATGCTCTCACCCCTCATGGGTGGATCATCAACATGGTCAAGTCAGATCTTGTCCCATCCCAGTGTCTGGTGTTCCTGGGCCTTCTCTTCAACACTCAGCAAAGCATGGTGTTTCTCACTGATGAGGTTGCTCACCAGATCGACCCACAGGGTTTCTGCTGTTCTTGCTCACGATCCAGTTCCAGCCAAGAAGCTGTCCTCTCTAGTGTGCAAATTCATCTCTACCATAGAAGCGGTCCCATTTGCCATGGCTCACACCAGGGAACTCCAGAAGTTTGTGATCCAGGTGTGCAGGGGACAGCCAGACCTTCTGAAGATGTCCGTATCCCTCCCTCTTCATGTGGAACTGAGTTTGTCGTGGTGGCTCGACCTCTCCAATCTGCAGAAGGGCAAATCCTTCCTGGTATCCTTCTGGACCATGGTGACGATGGATGCCAGCCTGTCCGCCTGGTGAGTGGTCTTGGGTCGTCTGAGTGCTCAGGGTCGGTGGTCATTGGACACCCGAGCTGGAAGAATGCCCAGTCCGGGTCCAGTCCGACAATGCCATGTCCATGGCTTACATCAACAAGCAGGGTGGAACAAGAAGTCTCGCTGCTTGGTTAGAGGTCAGGGCTATTGTGTCCTGGGCAGAAGAACATGTTCCTGCCATATCTGCAGTGCACGTTCCTGGCATAGACAACGTCATGGAAGACTTCCTCAGTCGACACACGGTGGACAGCAAAGAGTGAGATCTGCACCCAGAGGTGTTCATTCTCATTGTTCAGAAGTAGGGTCTTCCTTGCATCGACCTGATGGCGACAAGACACAGCAGGAACGTTATGAGGCTCTGCTATCACTGGAGGGATCCTCTAGCTCTAGTGTCCATTCCTTGGTTATTTCCTCTGGCTTACATCTTTCTTCCCCTTCCCATGTTGCACAGGATGTTACGGAACTTGAGACTGGAGCGCTGTCCAGTCATTCTGATTGCTCCATACTGGCCTCGACAGACTTGGTTTCCGGAGCTTCTGGATCTGTCAGTGGCGGAGCCATTCCGGCTCCCTTGCCATCTGGATCTTCCTCTACAGGTTTCATTGTGGAAATTAAATTCTAAATATTGAAGAAGAAAGGTTTTAATGCTGGTGTGGTGGTTACTATGCTCAGTGCCGGAAGCCTGTTTATTCTAAGGCCTACCATCATGTCTGGTCGACCTTTTTATCTTGGTGAGCTGATAGGGACCTTTCTCAGGAATTTGATCTGCCTACGGTCCAGGCTTTCTTGCAGGACGCCGTGGATAAGGGCCTCTGTTTGAGCTCCCTTAAGGTTCAGACTTCTGCTCTGTCTGTTTTCTTTCAGAGGCGCATTGCTATTCTTCCTGATGTCAAGGTTTTCTTCCAGGGTGTTGCTTATACTCGTCCTGCTTTTAAGAGTCCCGCTCGTAAGTTGGTTTTGGGCGTCCTTCAGCGCCTTCCCTTTGAGTCCTTTGCTACTATTCCTATTACTGATACTTCAATACTGTCAGAGTTGTAGTTCAAGAATAATTGAATGACAAAGTATCCCGCTCCCGCCCCTTTTACTGATGTAACACTGCTCAACTCAGAACAGCAGGACTGTCCGGATGGATAACTCTTCAGTAAGCATAAAGGAAAACCCATCAGGAGGGCAGGGTTTTCCTTATGCTCACGAAAAGCAGATTGTCCCTTGCTGTGATCTGTCTGGTCAAAGGATCAGATTCCTCATCTGAGGGATGGTGGCTTACATTAGGTAGAAGGGGCGGGAGGTGGATACTTTATCATTAAATTACTCTTGGACTACAACTTTTGACAGTATTGAAATAACCCTCTCCATGCCCCAAATACTATGAAGATTAGTTGGAGCTGTTTTTTTGTTAAACATTACTATCCCTTTAAAGGTCATAGGATGAAAACATTCAGTTTAAATTGTGCTGCTATTTAATGAGCTTTGATTTCTTTCTATTAGTTATAATAGGTACAATGTAATATGTGTTTTATTTGCCAGCAATTTAATTTCTATAAAAGTTTGTATTTCAAGAATTAATTTGACTTTCTATAAAGTAAAAAGGAAGCAGTGTTGGTAAGAAGTCAGATAATGTATGGGTCCTGAAGAACTATGTTAAGTATGTACTGTAACAAAGCAGTCCCAGAGCTCAGTGAAAGACCTTTTGCTATTTATGAAAGTGCCTGGAGCAATGCTTTTGCTGGTTACTTTCTGCAGTGGCCAAAGGTCACAGTGCTGATTATGTGTGGGAATGAAAGTGCTGAAAGTAGTAATAAAGCTTAGTTGTATATAGTGAATTCGTAAGGAATTAATGGTGGGAAAATGTCATGATTTTAAACACAACTAACAAAGTTTAAAGGGAATAGATAACCCCTCAAATTAGGCTTCATTAGCTTAAAATAATGTGTTGTCTGTCCTTTGACCGTTGTTTTTTTTTTGTTTTTTTTCTGTGGGATTGTAGCTTTCTCTGTCGTCCAATACAGGTTACTGGTAACTCTGGGTAGGCGATTCGCCCCTTTAAGTAGGCTGGAACAATTCTAAAATTAATTGCAGGGGGTGGATCCTACCTTCCTTTCTTGGCTGCAGCTAGCCAGCCATCTCCAGAAAGATTTGTTCCTTGGTGAAGACACAGACAAGAGAACAGTTCTGCTATAGTTTTAGAAATGTTTTTTATTTTTCTGTTAGAAATGGAATACCACCGTTAGGCAGATTACCATAACTGACAATGCCCTTATATGTGGCTAGCTCAGTATCCAGGTGCTTTTTCTGGACCTTAAGCCCTGGGGGGGATGGGAATCTTGGGTTCAAGATGCCCACTGAGGCTTCATCTTACTACATGGTAATCTGAAGACAGAAGATCTGCAGGAAAGGTGAGCAACCCTTTGAGTGCTGCAGGTCCACATGTCCCACAGTGCCCCTCCCACAGGGGTTTTCCTTTGGAGTACCTATTGCACAATCCTGTACTCATTGGGTCTATCTCTGTCTGTTGGGTGTTTGGAGCATGTTTATTTGGTAATTAACCCTTTAACTGCTGGTTTTGTATCTTGGGGGGGGGGGTTGACACGTTCCTTACTGGTTCAGTGTTTTTTTTGGGTCTCCTAACATGTTCTAGTTATGTTTCATGTATTTTTATTTTACTGTTTCAACTTTGTAAAATTTGAGTTCCAAGGCACGCTTTACCGCATAGGCGCCAATGCTCCATTCACTCCTATGGGACTGTACAGTTTGGGACATATCTCTGCAACCGCTCCACCTAGCGACTTCAGAGATTGCTCATTTTTATTGTCTACCCTTGCTCTATGATCCGGTTCGTGTTTCTAGTGTGTTAGGGGGCTCAGGGGGCTTCAGGAACTGTTGGGGTACATATCTTGGAAAATTACATTTCCCATGAGTGCTTACTTCGCACCCTTGTTTCTGATCGGCTCCCGCTGCGGCTGACATTTTGTGTCATTTCGAGAACGAGTATCTTATGCAGGGCATGGACTCTCCTTCTCTCCTCTGCTGATTAACCCTTTGCCTGCCAGATAAGTCTATTTCTGGGGTGAAACTTTAATCCTACACACTGTATTTGGGTGATTTCTTATACTGTAATGTTTTTGACACTGTGAAAATGTCTAATCATTTGGAGCTTGGAGCCAGACCTAAGACGAAGGATACTGGGCTCTCTGTATCCCCCATTGCACATTGCTCTTCCTGTCATTCAGGGTTACCCTGAGAATTCTCAGGTCCTTTATGCCCAGCATGTTCTGACATCCCTGAGTGTCTCCCAGGGACCTCCAGTCGTGCATTAGAGCCAGTTTGGGTGCAAGAGTTCAAGGCTGCTACTAGGGACCTTAGGTCTACATTGCAACTCTTTCCATCAAAGTTACAGGGGGTCTTCCATTTTTGGCAGACCCCCTCTTCCATCAAGTCTTCCCTGCCAAAACCACAGGGAGTACCTGATGTATTAGATTCCACTTAGGAGGAACTGCTGGTGGATTCAGATGTTGAGGAATGTTCTGCGGTGGGCCCCTCTCAGTTTTTTGGGGACCCCTTTGAGGCCGATCCTGAGCCCTCAGCTGAGGGCCTGATCAGGGCTGTTTTGACTACCCTAAACATTCCCTTAGTTCAGGAGGTTCCTTATGGTCCCTCTGAGGTATTTCAGGAGCCTAAAAAGCCCCTTAATTGTTTTCCACCTAACCCCACTCTTGACCGCCTTGTGTCTGAAGAGTAGAAATCCCCGGACAGAAAACCTTCTTCTGTTTCCAAGAAATGTGCAAAGCTTTACCCCTTTTCTGAGTCGTTGCTTGCTCAGTGGGTTCATCCCCCCCCCCCCCCAACGTGGATGCTCCTATTTTCTAAGTATACTGCCTTGCCAGTTTCTGATGCCTCCGCTCTGAAAGACTGGACTGATAAGGATCTTGAGGTTTCCTTCAAGTCCATTTTTGCCACTGCTGGTACTGTCATGCGTCCCGCGTTCACTGCATCATGGGTGAACCGGGCCATTGTGGTCTGGACTAAACAACTCACCCTGGCTGGCTGTCAGGGTACTCCTACTTTCGGATATGTTGCAACTTCTCGCCAACATTTCTGAGGCCCAGCACTATGTTTCTGCTGCCTTATTTGATGCCGTCCGTTTGATACCTAGGGTGTCCACCATGTCTGTGGTTGCCAGACGAACTCTTTGCTCAAGATCTGGTCTGCTGACAAAGAAAGCCTTGCTTTCCTTGCCTTTTCAAGGCACTTCATTGTTTGGGCCAGATCTTCAGGATCTGATTAGTGAGGCCACAGGGGGCAAGAGTACACTTTTGCCATTGGTCCCCAGGAAGAAAGCTCCTCTGAAGCGTAATCTGTTTTTTCGTTCCTTTCAGACTGAGACACGTCCGGCGAACCAGGCGATTCCCTCAGCTCCACGTGCCTCCTCCAAGCCCAAACAGCAGTGGAAGCCCAAGGACTCCTCCAGGCCTAAGGCTTCCAAGCCTCCTTCAGCATGACTCACCGAATCCAGGTCCCCACTCTGCTGTGGGTGGCCGTCTGCGTCACTACCACAGCATCTTGGAGGATTCAGTGGTGGACCCGTAGGTTTTACAGGTGGTGACGGAAGAGTACAGGATCCCTTTCGTCTCTCTTCCTCCTTTTCACTTCTTTCCTTCTCATACGCCTCTCAAAGAAGAGCCGTCTGTTCAACTGCGCTATCCAGGCCCTTCTAGACAAGGATGTCCTAGAGCCAGTTCCAGTTCAGGACAGAGGTATGGGTTTTTACTCAAACCTCTTTGTGGTCTCCAAAAAGGACGGCGGTTGTCGTCCCATTTTTGACTTGAAGGATCTCAATTCCTTTGTGATCTATACTCATTATCACCAGCAGTCTCTAAGGATGGTGATTGCTGCTATGTCCCCAGGGGAATTCCTTGCCTCTCTGGATATTCAGGATGCGTACCTTCATATTGCCATTTATCCACAGAGCAGGCAGTATCTCAGATTTGCTTGTGACCAAGGGCACTTTCAGTTTTTCAGCTCTTTCCTTTGGTCTGACTACAGCTCCTCAAGTCTTCAACTGTGTTCTGGGAGCCTTAGTGTCCGTCCTCCACCGGGACGGCATCAGAGTTATCCCATACGAGGATGACCTGCTTCTGAAAGCCCCTTTTGCAGAACTTCTTCATCCGCAGGTTCAGAACTGCATTCATGCTCTCATCATGGGTGGATCATCAACATGGACAAGTCAGACCTTGTCCCATCCCAGCGTCTGCTCTTCCTGGGCCTTCTCTTCGACGCTCAGAGCATGCTGTTTCTCATGGGCGAGGTGGCTCGCCAGATCACCCACAGGGTTTCCGCTGTTCTGGCTCAAGATCCAGTTACAGCCAAGAAGCTGTCCTCTCTAGTGGGGAAGTTCATTTCCACCATAGAAGCGGTCCCATTTGCCATGGCTCACACCAGGGAACTCCAGAGGTTTGTGATCCAGGTGTACAAGGGTCAGAAGGACCTTCTGAAGACGTCAGTATCCCTCCCTCTTCATGTGGAACTGAGTTTGTCGTGGTGGCTCAACCTGTCCAATCTGCAGAAGGGTAAGTCCTTCCTGGTATCCTTCTGGACCACAGTGACAAAGGATGCCAGTCTCTCCAGCTGGGGAGCGATCCTGGATGCTCAGGGTCGGTGGTCTCTGGAGGAATCTCTCCTTCCCATCAACGTGTTGGAGCTTTACCAAAGAGGGGACAAATACAGATTTCAGTTGATTTAAATGGGGCTTTTAAGCTCTTGAATCCTAGAGTGGCCTCTAAAGTATTAAATTGCAATATACTGTGATTCTTAACATTAGTCCTTGAGGCACATATTATTAAGATATCTCTACTTGATCACAGGTCTAATTGGTATCTCACGGATTGTGATTAATGCACCTGTGTTCCAAGTAGGTGAAAACCTGCCCTGTTGGTGTTCATGGAGGACTGGAGCTGAAAATAACTGATTCAAGAAAGGTTATAAGACCAATTTAAATAACTGGGAATTTTGTGTCCTCTGTATTGTTGTTGGTTTGTTCCAGAATTGCACCACTTTTCATTTGTGCATAAAAAGGACCACTTTATTTTAATTTATGTGCCTCTGAAAATCAAATATACTTTCTAATTTGCCTTAATACATGATTCCAGTTATACTTGCACTGTTCCACTTTAATTGGGACTCCTACGCTGTGACAATTTTTTGCTCTCTGCCCCTTGCAAGTCTAATCAAAGAGTCAACCTAGTTTGGTGGCCCTTGGAGTGAAACTGGTTGCAGGTCACTGATTGAGAGCAGCAGTCCTTAAGTATCACAAGCTGTGATGTAATGTTTTACTGCCTGAGCACAGTTGTGTAGTTTGTGGATCTTTAAATCTGATTCGATAACGTGCACAGTCAAGGAAATCGTTTAACCATGTGCCGTATTAGCACGGTCACACATGCCAATGCCCTGGCACGGCAAGAGTTAAACTCCCATCGACCTCAGTGCATGATGTGAGTGAAGCGGGAAGGTTGTTTCTAACTGCTTCAGAGCAGTTAGATTCAGCCAGTACATGTGATTCGTGCATGTGATTTGCCGAAACAGAGGCCATGTTTGTAACTTGTCACTTCTCTGTCTCCCTCCTCCTCAAATAGATCATGAGAGAGAGAGAGAGAGGGAAAAGCAGCTGCTTAGTGCTATGGAAGCTACATTGTGTCCTGTAAACTTTCTACTTTGTAAAAAAATAAATACATTTCCTCCTGTGAACATTGTACTAAGCATTTGCAGATCTGTAATGCATTTTTCCTCTGTGTCCAATCCACGGCAATACTGTGGGTTGTAGCTCCTCCTCTCCAGCTGGTAGGACCAATTAATCTTTTTCTACTTAAGCGCCTGCTCTGCTACTTGTCCTCAGTTATTTTGGTCCTACCACAGCTGGGAGGACGGAGGCTCAGGCCTCCATGCCGTGGAAATTTAAAAAAAAAAAAAAAAAAAAAAAAAGAAAAGAAGAAACATGCGGCTTTGTTATTTTTTTATGTCGCTAGCCTCACACGCTAGCGGCATGTTCATCCCTCACCTCTGCATGCTGGATCACGGACTCTTGGGCACATACTGAGTCCTGAATCCTTCACCCAGATTTGTAACAAGCCTTCCTCCGATGCGGGCGCCCTGCCCGGCGAGCTACAGCAGACGCGGGCGGCTGGTGAGCAGTCTTATGCACCAGAACATGAAATCAACAGCGTGCGCTCCAGCAGTGAACCGCACGCTAAAGGAAGCAGAGGGGGAGGCGATCTGGAGGCATGCTGTATATAACAGCACGAATTAAGGCATGGGGTAAGTCCTGTTAACATTGATACTTTATATATATCGTACATATATATATATATAAGTGTATTTAAAGATATTTGAAGCTGTTACCTGCCAAAGGGTTTTTTTCTTTTGATCATGTCTGCTCAAAAAGCTGAAAAGCCTAAACCTTCATCTGATTCTAAGGATGATAAAGCAGCCCCTAAGGCAAAAAGCTGTGCAAGTTGTGATACAAAATTGAACCCTTCTGATTCTTCAAAATTGTGCGCAGAATGTTTAAGGAAAGCAGCAGGAGATGTTATTCCCTCCCAATTCCAGGAATTTTTGGGGTGGATGCGCTCATCTATGCAGGAGACATTTTCTGCACTACAAGAGTCATCTAAGAAACGTCAGAGACCATCTGATCCAGATGAGGGGCCTTCCAGGCGAATACAAGACGAAGAAGATGAAGATAGCGTTATGGATATGGAATCAGCACCCTCTTCTGCAGAAGAAGGCGAAATTACTGAAGAATCAGGCAATTTTGGTATTGAGAAGATTGACAACCTGATTAAGATCATGCGTAAAACTTTAGGTCTATCAGAATCACAAAAAGACCTTAACGTAATGGATGCAGCTTTCATTGGGTATAAGAAATCGTCACCGCAATTTCCAGTCCATAGTTCCATTCAGGACATTATAAAGAATGAATGGAAACAAGGTGATAAAAAGTCTGCTGTATCGCGCAGATTCCATAAAATGTATCCTTTTCCAGAAGAAGAAGTGGCAACTTGGACTAATCCTCCTAAGGTGGATGCTGAAGTAGCCCAAGTATCCCGCAGAACAACAATCTTAATGGAAGATGGAACAACACTTCGAGACCCAATGGATAAGAGAGCAGATAGTGCCCTGAAGAAACAGTACACTACAATTGGGCATAACCTCAAATCAGCCACAGCAATGGCCTGTATGTTCCGCACCCTGCGTCTATGGCTAACAGATCTGGAAGAAAAGATCGACTCCTCTGTCAAGATCTAAGCTCCTGAAGGAAGTCGCCACTATCAAAGACGCGGTCAACTTTTCATGTGACGCATCCTTGGATAATATCAAGTTAACTGCTAGATCTTCAGCACTATCAGTCATAGCTCGCAGGGCCTTATGGATTAAGGCTTGGGAAGCTGATGCCTCGTCCAAGAACAAGTTGGTTTCTCTGCCATATCTGGGAAGCAAACTTTTTGGAGATCAGTTACAAGAAATTATTAAGAAGTCTTCAGGGGGGAAAAGCCCTTTCCTCCCTCAAGAACGTCGCCAGAGGACATCCTCCCCAAGATCTGCTAGATCTAAGCGTCAGTCCTTTCGAGATTCCAGAAGATATAGGCCGGGTTCTTCCTATAACCAAAGAAGAGGAGGCGCTGGACAGAACACGCGAGCAGGAACCAGAAGAGAGTTCCAGAGAAAGACTAACTTTGCTCAAAACCCTCAATGAAGCCAGCAATACCCTATCTCGTCCGGTGGGGGGCAGGCTTCAAGCCTTCCAAAAACAATGGGAAGAGATTCAACCGGACCACTGGGTATCCCAGATTTTAGAGAGAGGGTATGCTCTGGAATTTCGAACTGTCCCCCAACAGTCAAGTTTTCAGACATCCAACATCAGGAACAAACATTTAATCCCAAATATGAGAAAAGGAAATTCAGAGGCTTCTTCAGATGGGAGTCATAGAAGAGATCCCTCAGATCCAGAGGTTCAGAGGAATTTATTCGAATCTTTTTTGTGTTTCAAAACCATCAGGAGAAATCAGAATCATTCTGAACCTCAAGCAAGTGAATACATGGCTACACATCAGGAAATTCAAGATGGAAACAATGTCCTCTATTATCAAGATAATCCAACCTCAAGCTTTCCTGACCAGAATAGATCTCCAGGACGCGTATTATCACATACCAGTAAGAGAATCTCACAGAAGATTTCTGAGATTCCACATACTGGGACGCCATTATCAGTTCAAGGTACTTCCGTTCGGCCTGGCTACAGCCCCCCGAGTTTTCACCAAGATCCTGGCAGTAGTCATGGGTGTTCTGAGGTTAAGAGGAATCCGAATAGTTCCTTACCTGGACGACATGCTCCTGATAGCAGATTCTCCACAGCAAGCGTCAATCAACACTCAAGCATGTCTGGATCTGCTAAAACATCTGGGTTGGATTATCAATACACAAAAGAGCCTATTATCCCCCTCTCAGTCACTCATATTTCTAGGGGTCAAAATAGACACTCTTCAAGCACGGGTGACTCTATCAACAGACAGACAAGACAGAATCTATCATGCCGTAAGTCGGTTCAGAAAATACAGAGTTCAGTCAGCAAAATCATTTGCAAAACTTTTAGGCAATCTGACTTCTGCCCAACAGGTGGTTCCTTGGTCCAGAACCCACGGAAGACTAATTCAGGAAAATTACTTGAAATTTTTCAAGAAAGACCCATTCAATCCATCTCTACCAATTCCTCTGCTTCCCGCAACCAAGAAGGAATTAGTATGGTGGAGCAGTCGGGAGAACCTCAAAAAAGGGAGATCTCTCTTGGAACCTCAATGGGAGACGGTGACTACGGATGCCAGTCTTCAAGGATGGGGAGGTATTTGGAGGACAAAAACAACACAGGGCACTTGGTCAGCCAAGGAATCGAAGTTCCACATCAACTATTTGGAACTTCTAGCAGTATGGAGAACGTTGAAAGCATTCCAGCCTTATCTGAAGACTACAGCAGTATTGGTGAGGTCAGACAACACCACAGCGGTCAGTTACTTGATGAATCAAGGAGGAACGAAAAGTCTTCGACTCAATCATTTAGCGATCCAGATCTTATACTGGGCGGAACATCACTTACTGAACCTGAAAGCATCATACCTGTCAGGCAGATTAAACAGAGAAGCGGACTTCCTAAGCAGGAACCATTTGGATCCAGGGGAATGGTCCCTGAAAAAGTCCATCTTCAGAAGCATCACGTCATCACTGGGCAGGCCTTTCATAGACCTTATGGCCACTCCGGAAAACACCCAGTGCAAGCAGTTTATGTCCAGATGGAGAACTCCTCTGGCTCTACAGCAGGATGCTCTTCAAACAGCATGGAATTTTCCACTAGCATATGTCTTTCCTCCTCTTCCACTAATCATGGAAGTAGTAAGAAAAATAAGAAGGGATCAAGCCAATGTGATCCTGATCGCTCCAAATTGGCCCAGAAAACTGTGGTATGCAGACCTCTTAAAACTCTCAATCCGGCCTCCAGTAAAACTGCCAAACATACCAGACCTACTGTCACAAGGCCCTGTTCTACATCCGGACCCAGCCTTCTTGAATCTGATGGCCTGGAGGCTGAACGGAGCTCTTTAAAATACTCAGGATTATCGAACTCTGTCATCACTACCATTCTTCAGGGCAGAAAACCTTCTTCTTCCCGGATTTATTATAGAGTTTGGGCAACTTTTCATTCATGGTGTATGTCTAAAGGTCTGAATAGGCATAACATATCCCCAGAAGCCAGCTTGGAATTCTTACAAGAAGGATTTAACAAAGGGTTAAAACCAGCATCCTTAAAGGTACAGCTTTCTGCTATCTCTGCCATTCTTGCCCATCCTTTTGCTGAACAGTATATTATCAGAAGATATCTTTCAGCCATTTCTAGAATTAAACCCACGATTAGGGAAATCATTCCCCCTTGGGATTTAAATTTGGTCCTCCAACAACTCTCTGCCCATCCATTCTTTGAACCCCTGGAGCTGGTTTCCTTGAAGCATCTCACTCTAAAAACCATACTCCTTACGGCAGTCACCTCAGCCAGACGTGTGGGAGAGTTACAGGCCCTGCTCTGTAAATCACCTTATTTAGTGTTTCACCAGGACAAAGTAGTCCTGAGGCCTAAATCCTCCTTCAGAAGTAAAGTAATCTCCAGTTTTCACTTAAGTCAGGAGATAGTCTTACCTACTTTTCCTCCAGCCTCTATTCTTAATCCAGATACTCGCCTGCAAAATCTTGATTTACGTAGATGTTTGAAAATTTATCTCAAGCGTTCTGACTCCTTTAGGAAAACAGATGCTCTTTTTGTGCATTTTTGTGGGAAATATAAAGGGACTGCAGCATCCAAGGCTTCCATTGCTCGATGGATAAGAGACTGCATCATCTTAGCTTACCAGTCAGCTGACAAAATACCCCCAACAGGGTTAAAAGCTCATTCTACGAGAGCAGTAGCATCTTCTTGGGCTTTAAAGAACGTGGCTTCAGCAACTGAAATCTGTAAGGCAGCCACTTGGTCGTCAGTATCTACATTCGTAAGACATTATAGTCTAGATGTTCAGGCGGCAGAAGATGCTAGCTTTGGCAGGAAGGTGCTCCAAGCAGCCACTCCTGCCCAAAATCCTTGATTAAAGTCCCGCCCATAGGGATACTGCTCTGGTAAGTCCCACAGTATTGCCGTGGATTGGACACAGAGGAAAAGAGAAAATTTACTCACCGATATTTATATTTCCTCTGTGTCCTTCCACGGCACCCCACCCTGAGGGTATTGGTAATAGTATCGTTCCCTGTACTGATGTTTAATAATGTACAAATAGGGAAAGCTCTCTTTATGTAACCTATAACTAACATGTCCTCTCATTCCAGCTTGGATATACATATAACTGAGGACAAGTAGCAGAGCAGGCGCTTAAGTAGAAAAAGATTAATTGGTCCTACCAGCTGGAGAGGAGGAGCTACAACCCACAGTATTGCCGTGGAAGGACACAGAGGAAATATAAATATCGGTGAGTAAATTTTCTCTTTTTCTCGCTCCCCACCCTCCCCTTTTTGTTTGTTTTGTTTTTAGATATAATTAAACATTTAGAAATATAGTTTGGGTGAATAGGTATTATTTAGTAATTTTTCTGATGTGCGTTAGGTTGACGTTTAGGGTTATTTTAGGTTTAGGCTTAGTGTTAAGTTTAAAAAAAAAAAAAAAAATTATTTATATATATATATATATATATATATATATAAATATATCCATATGGAAAAAGGTGGGCACTCCAAAACTTCTATAATAAAATGACTCTACTTGCCCGGTGCAGCCTGAAAAAATTTCTACATAAAGATTGCAGATGAAAAAAACATCGAGCAACAGGCGCACACTAGGGTCTTTTGAACTTAAAAATCAATATTTATTCAGGTAAAAAAAGATCTTTTTTTTACCTGAATAAATATTGATTTTTAAGTTCAAAAGACCCCAGTGTGCACCTGTTGCTCGATGTTTTTTTCATCTGCAATCTTTATATATATATATATATATATACACACACACACACACACACACACACACACACACACACACACACACACACACACACACACACACACACACACACACACACACACACACACACACACACACACACACACACACACACACACACACACACACACACACACACACACACACACACACACACACACACACAGTATTAGATATTGGCTATAAAATTGCCCTGCGACATAACCAGTTCCTCTTACTGCTGCCCAGGATCTATGTGGAACAGCTCAGCTAAATGTCCCATGTCCTCAACTTTTCCTCCAACCTGCCTCCCAGCTATCCCTGGGAGCACGTTCACACTTCCCTGCATATTGATGTGCAGAACATATAATGGAACAGCAAGCTCTCATACAATGAAATGTTAGTCTCACATAATGAAAGCTAAACATATTATCAGCTTTAGTGCCATGTGTGCAGGAACGAATAATGAATTAAGCTAGTAGCATCACTCTATCACATTGCAACTCTTAAAGGGATAGTAATACTTAAAATGTAAAAAAATATATATGTTGTAGAGTTTATCCACCTGAGTAAAACAAGGGTACTCCCACTGCTGAGAGATATTTTATTAAAAAATTATACCAGCTCAAACTTGCATTTTTTAGGTGCAATATCACAGTGGCCTGAAAATTTACAGTGGCGCAGTTGCTCTGGTCCGTACACCATAAATCTCCATAGGATGGTGTAGCAACAGGCCATTTTGATATTGCATCTAAAAACTGCAAGTCTGAGCTGTTATCATTTTTTAACAAGACTTTCAGCAGTGAGACTACCCTTGTTTTACTCAGGGGAAAGTGACACTTATCACACTATCCACTTCAACAATATGTTGCAAAACTTTGATCTTAGGACGATTAAAAGAAAACTTGAGCAATTCTGATGCAGACCAAATGCACCAAAGTGGATAAAAAAATCCTCCAAATCCACAATGATCTAAATGGAGGTTTTAACCCCCCCTGAATACTAGAAGAGTCTCAAATGCATTTTGAAGCAATGCATTGGAGACTTCTAGCATTCACAGCTTTAGTAAAAGACCCTGTAAGAAAAAAAACATTGATTTAATCACCCCCTTATTTTGGGGGTTGGTTTTCCCTAGAATTACTCCAGTTTTCTCTTGCATATACTCATACTGCCCCTAGAGCAGTGATTTTCAGCTCTAGCCCTCAGGAAACACAAACAGGTAACATTTTAAGGATACCCCTAATTAAACTTAGCTTGTGCAATCAGAGTGACTGAGCCACCTATATCCCTTTTGAGTGCCAGAAGGGAACGTAATGCATTGCATTCCTCTCTGGCACTCAAATGCATAAACAAGCAAGGAATGTATTAAAAATGTGAACTGATGGTATTGCAGTGGACTAACGTTTGGAATCTCTGCCTTAGTCTTCCAACATATTGCAGTGATAAATGACTTCAATGCTATGAATTCTCTGAATTGTATTACAATCCCCAAACCACAAAGAAAATGCCCTTCGATAGGATGTCTGCATGTTCAGAACCTGCATTCCCACAGAATCTCAGAGATGGCAGTTGTGTGAGGTAAAAGTTCAGATGAACATATCACAGATGTATCATATATTACCCCTGTACAATTAAAGAAACTCAAATACAATACTATACAGTTTTGTTAATATTATTGTGGTCACTAAAACGCCCTGCCTACCACTGGTGCCCACTTACCTCAGTGTGGAGCTGAAATCCAACTATCCTTAGGTAAAGAAAGGCTGTTGAGTCCTAATAGGAGTCATTATGGTCATATACACATCTACCTCTATGGGCAGAGAGGCTTCAGGATTGCAAGGTCACTTTTTTACTAAATTGGAAGACAATCCAAATTGCATATTTATTTAATACATTTTGTACAATCAATTCAGGAGTATTGAAGCATATTGTTTATTATAGAGGAGTGAACTAAAGGCAGACTTACACAAACTACAGGTACAGTGCAAAATATTAAAAGAACAGTAAACACATATAATAAAACTGACTATAATATAGGCATTGCATCCCAGGCTATCACAATACTGGTAGCTTAGGGCTTAGTACAGAGTCTCATAATTGATTTATCAGTTCTCCATTAACCCTTTGAGTGCCAGAGGGGTATGCAAAGCATTGCTTTTCAATGCCTTGTGTACCCCTCTGGCACTCAAGGGGTTAATACGAGGTAGAAGGCTCTTTCACTTCCTGTCTGAGATCAGCAGCCAGCTCAGTGATAGCTGACATCTTAAAGGGATAGTAATACTTCGTTTTAACTTTATTTTATTTTGTAGGCATTAAAAAAACATGAAGAACGATATAAGTCTTATCTCTCAAACCTTTATGGTTTAAGAGATATTCACAAGCAAAGTTTCCCCTCCCGCCCCTTTTTCCTAATGTAAGCCATCTCTTCTCAGATGTGAATCAGGTTGTATGACCAGACAGATAACAGAAGGGGACAATCTTCTTTGTATGAAAACAATGAAAGCCCTTCCCCCCTTGACAAGTTTTTCAGCTTTTTCCCTTATCTTAATTGAAGATTGTCCCTCTCTGCAGTCTACCTGGGCACCTCCCTTCTGATTTGGCTGAACGGGGGGGGATACTTTGCTTGTGAATATCTCTTAAACCATAAAGGTTTGAGAGATAAGACTTATATCATTCTTCATGTTTTTTTAATGCCTACAAAATAAAATAAAGATAAAACGAAGTATTACTATCCCTTTAAGTCCACACAGAACCATTGTACTTGCCCAGAGCAGATATCTTGTAAGGTACCCCTGAGCTACTTGAAAAGGTTAGTGGTAGTCAGGAGTGCATAGCCTAGATTTAGTTGGTTTAAATGGATTTACTGTTCCATTATTATGTAAGCCTAATACCTACATGGGTAAATCCTTCTTACAAATTAAGAGACAAACTAACTATACCATAAAGAAATAAATGAACATTTCAAGTAATTTAGATTGGGTTTTTAACCTCTTGAATGATAGAGACCATTGCTTTACAGTGTTTTGAAGATCTTTCTACCATTCAGCAGTTTAAAAGACCCATTTAAATCTAGTGAATATTTGTCCCTATAGTATAGTTCTTTAGTTACGGAATTTTTTTAGGTTATCGACTATGGCCTATAATACCTAGCATTCTGACTGTAAGAAGTTTGTACAGTGTATTGATAAGCAACACAATGGCATTGCTCTTACAGTCAAAGGTTTAGATGTATATTAATTCTTTGCCATAGCTGCAAACTCTGTGGATTTCCACGAATGCTCTCATTTTTTGTTGGTGAGAGGTTCTTATGAAACTCTGCCCACTTCTGCTCCTTCCCCGCCCATTCCTCCCACTTTCCACCCACCACTTCTTCCCACTCTGTGCTGCCCACATCACACCCTCTTTATTAGGCAGCCCATTAAGCCCCGCTCCTTTTTGACGCAAATCACATCATTTATATCATCCCACCAGCACCACACGAGTCCACTCTGAGGACTCTAGAAGTAAATGTTTCCAGGTGTGCCCTTTACTCACCAGAGGGGCGAGTAATACATTGAAAAGCAATTCAAAGGCCATATCCCCTTCACTCAAAGGGCTAGATGTATTATATCTTTAAGGATGAGATGGGTGTGTAGATCATTTCTTTGGACATCCCTCTGGTCTCTAAGGGGTTAGAATTTCTGTTGAAGATTCTGAACTTGTAGCATGCAGATACCTCTTGTAGGATGGGCTTTTCTGGATTCCATCACAGTTGATACATGTTTTATCTTCAGATTTCTCCATAGACTTCATTGGCAATCAATCATAAAACCATTGGTAACAATTATTAACTGCAATGCAGTGTAAGCCATAATTCCTGAATGCAGTTGATATATCTTCTCAACACTGAGCAGCAACAGCTCTTTTAATTTAAATGAAACATTATGTTAATATACAGTTTGTGTGAAAGAGGTTTATGTAACACTTACATATTTTTGTACAGAACTTAAAGGGCTACTCTGAATAGAAATAAATTGGGCTCTTGGCAGTTAACAAGGACTACTTTGTTTAGCCCAGGGGTGTCCCACATGTAGTTCAGCAATGGTGTGGGGGGGGTACTAATGCTGTCCCATCCCTGGTCTAGCCCCTCAGTGGCTTTTCAGAAAACAGATCACTGTGGTCTCTTTGATTGAGCTAAATCAAGTAATCATCCTGTGTCTTATAGCCAAAATGTATGGGAGATGGCTGTCCATTAAAGGAGCATGCACATATGTACTTCTAGAGGGTAACTCTAACAATTCTTTCTCACTTCCTTATAGGAACCTTCCAGGATACTTGCAGGGATTGTTTTTCTAGACTCCAAAATATGCTCCTCTCTATGACTCACCTGCCAGCACATGCACTGTCTAAAGGCCGGGGATGTCGGCCTTTAGATTTACAGTTGTTAGGGACTAAAACCTCCATCATTCTGAGAAGGTGTTGGCTGGATAGATACTGTATGAGTTGTGGTCTCCAAAGAGCTGGAAGCCCAAAGATTGCATTGATTGCCCCTGGATTAAGGTGTTAATATAGCATATACTGTTTTTCATCAAGATGGAGTAAATAATTTCCATTGCAGTCCTCCTTTTTCTTGATGTGTCTTGAACATTGTAGAGCACCGTGTTCTGGGCTCTTGCTGGTTATTGGTTGTTAGCACTGATTTTGTTATGTCCCTGTGGGTAGATCCAAGTTCTAAGTATTAATCAGACTGTATACAGATGGTTGTGTACAGATTTGAGCAACAATGATTATCCCGTTGAGTGCAAGAGGAGAATGCATTGAATTGGATACCCCTCTGGAACCCATAGGGATAAACATACCACTGAACAGTTCTCCACCCCTCAAGTGTTCCTTAGTGGCACTGTGTCTGCTCTGAATACACTTTTATTTGACCTAGCACATACACTAACAGTATGTGCAGCATTGATGTAGTGGTTGTTTAGTTATCCATTATTGAGGTCTTGTGTCCTTTTCCTGCTTTCTTGTCCATGGAGGCTGCTGGAGTCGGGAGGCAGGTTGTTTCTGCAAGTGAACATCAGATTCCATTCGCCGAGTCTTAGAAATTAAATAACAGGCAGCATGGAACATCCTATATAATTCTCTAGGATGTTTGTCAGAAGCCGTCATGCGCAGTAGAGACTACAAACGTTTGGACAGTCTCTACTGCGCATGAAGCAGCCGCTTAACCCTTTGAATGCCAGAGGGGGTTGCAATGCGTTGAGTACCCCTCTGGCACTCAGAGGGTTAACATTACCCGGACCTTGGCCCGTGTACCCGGGCTTTTACACTAGTCTGTCTATAATGTAACTTCTGCATCTGGTGCACAGATCTTCAGGGAACAACCTGCACATGTAGAAGACCGTTACAGTGAAATAATTCTTTTTAAGTAACGTAATCTCGGCTCAGCTGCAGAGCTACCTGATGAAAATAAAACTGGATATCCCTGCAGTCAGTACAGTGCTGACTTCAGGGAAGGGGGAGGGAGGAGGGAACTTTGCTTACGGTTATCTCTCAAACCATAAAGGTTTGAGAGATGACACTCGGGGTAATTGAATTCTTCTTGAAATAGCTACACTAGGGGGATTAGTAATATTAAAGTATTACTATCCCTTTAAGCACAAAAGAAGACATGAAAAAGTCTCATCTCTTTTTGATTTATATGATGCTTTTAACTCTGTGAATGCTGGAGGAGCTCTTTAGCATTCAAGGGGGATAAAGACCCCATTTATATTAAAGTCAAGCTTGCCCCTCCCCCCCCCCCCGGTGGTGCAGTTAGACTTCTCCAGAATTTCACCTCTTTTCTTCTGTGAATAAAGCCTATTCATGTTACATTTGCTCACACACTCCCTTATGACGCTCCCTTTATATGGGGAGAGAAATTGACTACTAACGTAAATCTATTCAGAAATCTCTGGAATCCCATACGATTGAATACTTAACCCCTTGAAGACCAGAGATGTGTGAATTTGAATTGCTTCGCAATATGTTGCACACCTCTCTGGTCACCAAGAGGCACTCCATGAACTATTGGTACTAATTTACTTGCATTTTATGAAAGAGTGAGTAGTAATTTGGACAGGGGAATTGCTGTTGATGTAGTATACTTGGATTTTGCAAAAGCCTTTGACACAGTGCCTCACAACAGGTTACTGCATAAATTAAAAGGCTTCGGTTTGGGTGGTGTTATCTGTACATGGATTGAGAACTGGTTAAATGATAGATGGCAGAGAGTTGTTGTAAATGGAACTTTTTCAAATTGGTCTAGGGTTATAAGTGGGGTGCCGCAGGGTTCAGTCCTGGGCCCAATGCTTTTTAATTTGTTTATTAATGATCTAGAAGTGGGAATTGAAAGTAGCATCTCAATCTTTGCTGATGACACTAAGCTATGTAAGGAAATACATACAGAGCTCGATGTTTTTTCCCTACAGAAGGATTTAGATAAACTAAGTGAATGGGCAGAAAAGTGGCAGAGGACATTTAATGTAGATAAATGTAAGGTTATGCATTTGGGTTGTAGAAACAAACTTGCTACATATACTCTAAATGGGAAACAACTTGGGAAATCCTCATTAGAGAAATATTTAGGTGTACTGATAGACAATAGTCTTCACAGCAGTGTGCAGAGTCACTCAGCTGCTGCAAGAGCAAATAGAGTACTAGCCTGCATAAAAAGAGGTGTAGAAGCAAGGGATGCTAATATTATCCTACCTCTGTATAAATCCTTGGTTAGGCCTCATCTAGAATATGGAGTACAATTTTGGGCACCTGTTCTAAAAAAAGACATTACTGAACTGGAAAAGGTGCAGAGACGTGCAACAAAACTGATAAAGGGATTGGAGGATCTGAGTTACAAAGAGAGACTAGCCAAACTGGGTTTGTTTACATTAGAAAAGAGACGTCTAAGGGGTGATATGATTACCATTTACAAATACATTCAAGGTAAATAGAACTATCCAATTAATTATTTATGCAAAGAGCTGAGCTAAGAACAAGAGGTCATCCATTAAGACTTGAGGAAAGGCGCTTTCGACTAAAACACAGTAAGGGCGGTAAGGCTATGGAATTCTTTGCCTCAGGATGTTGTGCTTGCAGATAATGTAACTGCATTCAAAAAAGCAATGGATGCCTATCTAGCACAGAACAGTATTGACAGTTATGACAGATGGCTTCAAAGCAAATAGGATATTGAGCCAGGGAACTATTTGACACACACACCTAAATGACCTATACTTTTTATTTATTTATTTTCTATTATATATAATTTTCTAATATTTATTTATTTTCTATTTTTTTTTTTTTTTTTTTTTTTTTTTTTTTTTTTTTTTTTTTTTTTTTTTTTTTTTAGTTTTTGTTTGTTTTGTACTTCATTTTATTGTGTCTCTGAAAGGGAGCTCCTTGCATTTGTTTTCCAAGAGCTTTCTGTGTGGTCCAATAATGTGAAAAGAAGAAAAAGCAGTGAAACAAACTAGAGAAACCTGCATGTACAGTATACAGATTAATTGGTGATGCAGGTACACTGCAACATTATATAAATATCTGTGCTTTCACAGTCCCCTACCAGAAGCATAAGTGTAAAATAAAAAAAAAAGTGTATGGAATTGGACTTTGCAGAATATGTAAAATCAAAAGGGATGAATGAGGATCACTATCACTTTAAACCTAAAATAAATTTATCTTATGTCCTATATGGAACACAGGTACCAGGGATCTCAGTCCGCAGAGTTCCTGAGTTGTAGGCTTTGTCTTGCAAACTGCCTTTACTGGTACGACAAGGGCGTGCTTCGAACATTTCAGAATTTTCTTCCTAAGGTGGTTTCTGAGTCCCACATCAATCATGAGATTTTTTGTGCCTTCCTTTTGTCCTGACCCAAAGTCTGACAAAGAGAATGATCTCCATCTGTTAAACGTTGTTCATTGCCTTAAATTTTATGTACACCTTATGGAGCCTTTTCTCAAGGCTGACTCTTTTTGTCATACCTGAAGGTCCTAGGGCAGCTCAAGCTGCTTCAAAGGTCACAGTTGCCTTTTGAATTAAGGCTACTATACTCCAGGTGTATGATCTAGGGAAGAAATGTGTTCCCTTCAAGGTCACAGAACATTCTAATGTCTGTTGGGGCCTCTTGGGCCTACAAGAATCATGCCTCAGATGTGCAGTTGTGCAAGGCACGGACTTGGTCCTTTTTGCATGCAAATGCTAAGCACTGCCATGTCCGTGTTCTGGCTGCGGTTGAAGCCAGTTTTGGCCAGAAGGTCCTGCAGGCATCTCTGACTGTTTAAGAAGCTGAACACTTAGTTGCCATACTTTTGTTCAGTTGTTTGAGCTCTGTTAGCTCCTTGTTCTTGTGTGCTGTGTAAGTTCAGTGTCTGTTGATAATGTGTCGGCTATTCTGATACTGCATAGTCCTGGTGAACTCTGGTATCATGGGGACAAGTATGAGGTCCTTTCTCCTTTTTTCCCTACCTCTGAGAGCTTAGTGTTGGTATATCCCCATGGTACTTGTGTTCCGTATAGGAGAAGATCCTATAATATAAAAGACCGGAATGGTTGTCCGATGCAGAGAATGCGTTTGGGCAGTCTCTACTGTGCATGGCTGCATCGCGTGCATCCCCAGTGAGGTGGCGGCAGTACGCAGAGCAGGACCAACCTCTTTACCTCACCAGTCCTTGGCCCGTGTACACAGGCTTTTACACTAGTATGATTATAATGTTCTTATCTGTTAAATCTTTTTAGTCCAGACACAGGTGTCCCACCAAGAGAGAGGGACATTTTTCTACGGTCTTTTGCCTGCCTAGGCTGAGGAGTCCTTTGAGAGTCTTTCTTCTCCTAGGAAGTTTCTTCTTCTCCTGTTTGCCTTGGTGGTGTGGTTTCAGTCACATTAATTCTGGGGCACTTATAGAGCGGGGTGAGGGTTGAGCTGGAGGAGTGAGTCTTCATCCATAAGACTTTCTTTGAGATGTGTCCTGCCCTTCAAAAGGAGGGACTCAACCCCATGGTACCTGTGTTCTATATGGATTTAGAGAAAAGGATTTAAAGGGATAGTAATGTTTCATAATAAAAGCAGCTCCAATTAATCTTCATAGTATTTGGGCCATGGAGAGTGTTATTTCAGTACTGTCGGAGTTGTAGTTCAATAGTAATTGAATGATAAAATATCCCCCTACCGCCCCTTTTACTGATGTAACACAGCTAAGAGCAGCAGGGTGGTGTCCAAGTGGATTGCAGAGAGGGACGATCTTTAATTAACGTAAGGGAAAAATCTGAAAAACCTGTCAATGGGAGCAGGGCTTTCATTGTTCTCACAGTAAGAAGATTGTCCCTTGCTGTGAGCTGTCTGGTATGTAGATCAGATTCCACATCTTAGGGGAGGTGGCTTCCACTAGGTAAAAGGGGCACGAGGGGGAAACTTTATCATTCAATTACTCTTGAACTCTAACAACTCTAACAGTATTGAAATAACACTCTCTATGGCTCAGATACTATGAATATTAATAGGAGCTGCTGTGTTTGTGAAATATTACTATCCTTTTAACAGGTAAGAACACTAAAATCCAATTTACTCATCCAGTATGGAACACAGGTACCTTGGGGAGGTTGATCTTCTTTTGGAATGTGTTAAACCTCAAAAGACAAGGTATTGAGGGTGGAGCCTTCCCTCCCCTACTGCAGGCCAACCCTACCAGGCCTCCAGTTTTTATGATGTGTTCCTGCCTGTAAGGACTGGCTTGGGACACTGCTGCTTAGTTTTATTTTATTTATTGTTTTTCTTTAACTATTGGGCTGTTTACAATTCTCCCATTAGGTAAGACAGAAGATGAAGAATGGTGAGTACCCCTTTGAGTGATTTGGTCCACTTTGTCCCCACTTATACCTCTTTAAACAGGGCTTCCTATGAACCTTTGGGTTCTTGCACTCATGGAGTATGTTATTTCTCTTTATCCCCTGGGTTATGAAGCATGGATGACTTCATTGGGACTAGTTAACCCCTTCCCTGCTGGCTTCTCCGGGTTGGGGGCTTCTCTTAGGCTTTTCCTTTAGTCTGTCTCTTTACCCCCCCCCCCTCCCCTTCATGTTCCCAGACATCACCACCATCTTTTGCTCCATTGACTTTTATGGGCGAACTTCATTGGGACATATCTCTGCAACTGTTGGTCATACAGAGGTCAGAGTGGGCTCATTATAATTTTCTCCTCATGCCCTTTCTTCCAGTATACTTCCTGAGTGTCATGGGGTCCACAGGTGGAGCTGTAGACATTCCTAGGCAATAGCAACAGAGAGGCATTCTGGGTAATGTAGTCTTGTTTTGCAGGCTTCCTTTGATAGCTTTCTGTTTTGCGGTCGCCATTTTACTTCTATGTTAGGTAGAAATATGATGAATACACACTATCTGGTCTCTACACTTCCTCAGTCACTCCCCCCTCCCCAAGCTGCCTTTCCCCTGATTACAGAGGTACGGGAATTATTTTTGGGAGGGTGTGGTTCTGTCCTAAAACCATAAAGTACAGGATTCATTGTAACAATACAGACCCAGAACTTGAAATAGGAACATTGCATAAAAAGAGTAACCCAAGATACAGATAATGTTTGGCTCAGTTTGATTCATGTTTATCTGAGATGATGGTTTCTTTAAGCAGTATTGTATTCATGTGATTTAAAGGGATAGTAATACTTCGTTTTAACTTTATTTTATTTTGTAGGCATTAAAAAAACATGAAGAATGATATGAGTCTTATCTCTCAAACCTTTATGGTTTGAGATATTCACAAGCAAAGTTCCCCTCCCCGCCCTTTTACCTAGTGTAAGCCATCTCTTCTCAGATGTGAGTCTGGTTGTATGACAGTACAGATAACAGAAGGGGACAATTTTCTTTGTATGAAAACAATGAAAGCCCTTCCCCCCTTGACAAGTTTTTCAGCTTTTTCCCTTATCTTAATTGAAGATTGTCCCTCTCTGCAGTCTACCTGGGCATCTCCCTTCTGATCTGGTTGAACAGGGGGGGATACTTTGTTTGTGAATATCTCTTAAACCATAAAGGTTTCAGAGATAAGACTTATATCATTCTTCATGTTTTTTTAATGCCTACAAAATAAAATAAAGTTAAAATGAAGTATTACTATCCCTTTAAATAAAAATAATACATTACAACACACACACACATACACACACCCCTCTATCTTAGAATGGGGTCTTCTACTTGAATCTGGACATAACTTTGTGATGAATAAGCAATTGCCTGATATGATCTGGCAATTTCTTAATTTGCGAATGGCTAAGGTTTAAGCCATTTGTGGCCATTAGCCTGGCATTGTGCATGGATTCTGATTTGCCAGCACCATGGCTTCTTGAATTATGATTAAAAAGTTTTAGTTTTGTAACTTGTGCAGTGTTGCATAAGACTTTGCTTTTATACTTATCTCTCCTTTGACAGCAACAGGGATTTGTGGCCACAGTTACTCATACAGAAGCTTTCATACTATACAAAATGAGCATCTAATTTATGGTCATGTATTCGTTTTTCTTCTTGTGTACAAGATGACCTCTAGTTCAGGATTCCATGTGAAATGGAAGAGGAAAGAGTTAGTTTAAATGGAATGTTCTTAATGATTAATGTCTTGCTTGTTCCAAGAAAACTTAGACAAAGGGCTCTGTGGAAATGAGAAACAGCTGTTAGCCTGGCATTAGATAACTCTTAAAGGTGCAATTCCCCTAAAAAAAAAAAATTGCAACATATTAACCTCTTGAGAAGCAGAGGGATGTGCAATGAATTGCTTTGGAATGTGTTGCATGCCATTCTGGTCCTGGAGTTAACATTTTTAGTGCTATAGAAGTGTTCATCACCATCAGTGGCTGGACCAAAACAAAACCCTGAAGTAGAGCATTTACGTCTTGCATAAGCAGATATTTAATTTTTTTTTTTAATACAAATAAATTCTGGTTGTATATATCTGGTATATCCTCTTCCAATCTGAGGGAATTCCACCATTCTTGATCCTAACAGAGAATCAATTCCTGGAAGGCATTATGAAGGTTGACTCCTGCAAAACATTGTTATCTACCATGAAGATCTGTACTGTGCAGGGGACTAGTAGATTAAAAATGATACCTTTATTGGGTAACTGAGTGGCTCTAGGATGCAAGCTTTCAAGATAACTAGGTCTCTTCTTCGGGCATAAGGTTCCATTCCTGATGTAATTGTAAAGCTGGAATAAGCATACACTACTAAACTAGGTGTGCTTGTGCATACCTGCCTCTGTTTCTGATTTATCACCATATTGCCTACAGTTGTCTTACGGAAGGCTAAAAACATTTGCTATATAGCAAGAAGTAGACCCAAGAGAATGTGTCCATAATAAAATAGGAAATAATAGGGACATTAGAGAAACTTTTGAGGGTCTTAAATCTTCCTCTGTGAGTGTGAATTACAGATGTGGTTCTGTTAGGTGTCAGACCTGTAGAGAAGGAAAGACTTTCAAATAGTGTTAATACCACAAGCAATATAAAGTAAAAGGATTAATTAATTGCAATAGTCAATTTGTTGTGTACCTGATAGAATGTGGTTGTGGGATCCAGTATGTTGGGAGGACCACAAGATGCCTACGGGAAAGGACTGGAGAACATCATATGAATGTGATCAAAGAGAGACTCCCAACATTCTGTATCCCTCCACTTCAATAAATGTTCATGAGGAGGCGGGGGGGCATGGATAATTTCAGGGTGATCGGTGTTGAATCCATTCCAAAGTGTTTGCAATAGTCTATTCCGTATATACTTTGTATAAAAGAAAAGGAGTGGATTTAAAGAAAACACCTTAGCCTCGTGGGTCTGAATGAAAACATTAATATCGGCAGTGTTGTTTAGATTTAGTTAGTAATGGTCAGTTTTAAAGGTGAGAGATCTTTCTGTGACTAAATGTATTTGCTTCTCCGAGTTTGTAGAGACTTTTCATTTCTCATTTTTTATTTTTAAGATATTTAATATTAATACATTGTCATTTATTGTAGTTTACAATCCCTTGAGAAGGTTGTAGTTAAAGTGTTAGTAATGTCCCAAAAATTGTTTTAATAGATTTGTAGAGGCTAAAAAAAGAATCGCATTGCCACAAACCCCATGTTTTGAGAGATATTGGCAGTCAAAGTTCCCCCTTCCCTCCCCTTCTCTTGATGTCGGCTGTAAAGCTGACAAAAGGAGATCCGTGTCGGACAACATGATGAGGCTTTTCAGCAGAGCCAAAATCCCATTATTAGAAAAGAACTACTTCATGGGAACGGTCTACAAAGTGTACTTGCAAACCAGGCACACTTTGTAGACCTTTCCAATGAAGTAATTCTTTTCTAATAATGGGATTTCAGCTCTGCTGCAGAGCCGTCGGCTGATCCCCGGACTGGGATCTCCTTCTGTCAGCTAGTCGCTGACGTCAGGAGAAGGAGAGGGAAGGGGGAACTTGGATTGTGAGTCTCTCTCAAACCATGGTGGTTGGAGAGATGGGGTTTGTAGAAATGCAATTGTTTTTTTAGCCTCTACAGATCTATTAAAAAAATTTTGGGGACATTGCTAACACTTTAAATAACTATGCAATATTTCCTTAAAATATAACAATTTTAGATTTTATAGGAAATTTTGAAAATAACAATACCTTAAAGAAAGTAATATATTTATATATGAATACCAAGGGAGAAGAAGGAAATTGAGGAATGGTTTATTATTATGTTTTTATTTTACTTTTATATTTTTATTAATTTTATTTATATGAATATATTTTTTTATTTTAATTCCATTTTGCTATTTACAGTGGATCCTCTTCCTTTTTTGGAATGAACTTTGTGTGGACTGTCCTAATGATAAATGTACTCCTATCATCTGTCGCTTGTGGGCGGACCGTGCTTTTTAAGGGTAAAGTTGGACAATTCCTGGAGAAGCTTTGTGGCCTTTTTGCTATGGTTACTGCTAGCTTGCTTTTCAAATGACTTGGAGACTTTGTCAAAAGGGAAGTTGTCAACAGTTGGTAGATGGTATTTCCATTTGAATGGAACGGCTAGTCCGAGGAGTTTTTGAAAGAAGGTGTGTAATTAAACAATGTAATACCCCTGATGGCATCACGCATAGGGAGATATTGTTTATAATATTATTATAATAATAATAATAATTCTTTATTTATATAGCGCACACAGATTATGCAGCGCTTTACACTCATATTGGTCCCTGTCCCCATTGGGGCTCACAATCTAAATTCACCTATCAGTATGTTTTTTGGAGTGTGGGAGGAAACCGGAGTACCCGGAGGAAACCCACGCAAACACAGTGAGAACATACAAACTCATTGCAGATGTTGTCCTTGGTGGGATTTGAACCCAGGACCCCAGCGCTGCAAGACAACAGTGCTAACCACTGAGCCACCATGCTGCCCATGTTTTAACGTTTAATACTACCATAATAAATGGAGGCTTCATAACAGCCTAGATAGTGGTTTCTTTTTAATGGGGAATATAATTTTGGAAGTGATCCTTCTGTGTTCCAGAGGCGGATGCTGACATATATTGCTGTATTTAAATATTAAAAGTGCATTTATACCCAGGGACTGGATGAGCCTCAATGTGAGTAGTCATTCTGAAGTGGTGTAAATTTGATATCTGGTGGGAAGGTTCTCTTAGAGGCTCTAGATGAGACGTTTCTGTTTGTGTTTCCTTACCACTTTACTTTTGCCTGAGTATGCTGAATTTTAATGGTAACTTTGCAAGAGGTGCACAGGCAAGGCTTCTCTCCTAATTATTCTTCCTTTTTTATTTTATGCTGTTATGAGCTGTATAATTCCTCATTAGGTGGGCTCCTATTCCTAGCCTCCTTTGGAAGGGTTAACCAGTGCACAGGCTTCCATGACCTGAGTCAGTGGATATTGGCTTTCTTTGTAAGCCCATTTCCTCATGGCTTCTCTGAAGCTTCCCTGTTTGTCCAGGATCCTGAAGTCAGGTTTCTCTCCCCTGAGTACAGCATCCTATATGTTTCTACTTATTTGTCTTGCCACCACATTTCTTTGTGGTTTGAAAGACTGAATTAGATTCTGTTGATGGGCTTGCTTATGCTTATGGTTCATTTACTTCCTAAGATGGAATCTTATTGCATATTGTACAGTTATATGCAAAGTCAATTCAAGGATCTCTCAAGTGAACTTGTCCACCCTTTAAAATTAGAGTAAAATATGTCTTTGTTTCAGCAGAGGAAGAGGTTCTTTACGGTAAGATCTGTTAAATAGGAATAAATGGTATGTAAAGAACCCATGAAAACACTAGAAGGCTGTTTGTAACAGTCAACTGGTAAACATCTTACCATTCACGTCTCTATTCCTAAACCCAGCTGCATTGTGCCCCCATCAACTGTTTGCAGCCACATTTATTTCTAGTTCCTATAAGCTTTCAACTGCTCACATCAAATTTATGACTGTAGGTCACAGACTGTGGTCTGTCTTCAGGGTCAGAGGTATTTTGTACCTCTGTCTCGTCCATCTGTTCAAGCCAGCAATAGCATGGGAAGAAGGTGAAATCATGCATATGGGAGGGGATTCAATCAATTTATTTAGTCAACTATGACAATTTGTACAGAGTGATTGAGGCCAGTCACTTTAAAATAACTCACCGTATGTGTTGAAAACAGAAATTATTAACCATTGCTATCCCTTTAAATTATAGAATTCTTTTCCCGTGTATGTGGTGATGGCAGATACAATTGATACATTTTAAGATGGGATTAGATACATTTCTAGCAGATGGGGACATACACAGTTATACTATGTATTAGTGGTTCTGAATAGGAAGCTGTGTTAAATAGACACTCACTCATTTTTTAGTTCGGAAGGATTACATCTGGGCTTACATATACCAGGCCACCATGCCGATTAGAAATTGAGACCTGATGCCTATCAAACTTGGCCTGCATGTAGGGAACGTGTTTCTATATACTGCAGGGCAAGTTTTAACAATGAAAATATACACGATTATTCCTGTGAGCATGGAACTATCCAACACCCCCCACCCCCCATCTTGGTTCCACTAGTAACAACACAACCACACATTGCTCTGTGTCTGACAGTCCAGCTTTATTCCGTTGGTAGTTAAAGAATCACATGCACGCACCTTGTTCCACTAGGCACAAAGGGAGGGATGGGGGGGTTCTCCTCTCAGATGCAGAGTCTGTCTCCTATAGTAAAAGCAAATTTGTCAAGCACTGTATTATATGGTGGTCATTTTCTGGGATATCTTGTGGCAAAGGTTGAATGAACTTGAGAATGTGTTTACTGTAATTTACTGTTACTATGTAAAACCATTCCCCAAGCCTGTAGCAAAACAAATAAGACTGATCCTATTATTTTATTTTTTATCAAGCGATAGCCACATTTAAGCATGTTTATATGAATGTGCATTCTATTCCAAATCTTCAACAAGTTGTATTTTAACATTGGTGTTACTTTAAAACATTACTTGTAATAATATGTATTGCAATATTTATAATTTTACAGATAAATTAATTGTTGAATCTACGGTAAATGCTAGTTGTGATTTAAATGCCTTCTAGCAAACTGAGTGCATTCCTGTGGTGACATCTACAAAGGACCAGTTTTATCTACTAGCCAAAGATCAAAAGCACCTCTCTAAATAGAGTTAACATTTTGTTTGCTATTTTAGCATGAAGTTAGGAATCCCTTTGAACCAATGTCCTAATATCTATACAACTCAATGTAGAATACTTAATGTTGTTCTTTTTTATATCAACACACACACACACCTGCAGGGTAACTTTTTAGAATATCAACATACAATCTGCAGTTTAGAGATTAAATGCATCAGTGATGCATTTAAAGGGAACTTTTATTTAAAGTGTTAACTCATTTTAAGAAGATGATTATTTTTTTTCTTATGACAATAAACAAATATAATAGGAGCCATAAAGGGAAGGAAAACTCTCTTTATGATGGTGGCCATTTTTTTTAAAGGGTTAGTAATGCCCAAAATAAAGTTGATGCTCTGTTAGATTTTACAAAAATAATGTATTTGGAAAAAGTCCTGTCTCTCAAACCTTTATGTTTTGAGAGATATCCTCAGTGAAAGTTTTCCTCCCTCCCCCCCATTCTCCTGAAGTCAGCTGTAAGCTTACAGCAGGAGTTCCTGGTTCAGTGACCGACAGGTGGTTCTTCAGCAGAGCCGCAATAGCATGATTTAAAAAGAAATACTACTTTGGAACGGTCTACAAAGTGTGCCTGGTTTGCAAGCACATTTTATACCTTTCAAAGAAGTATTTCTTTTTAAATCCTGCTATTGCGGCTCTGCTGAAGAACCACCTGTTGGTCACTGGACCAAGAAATCTGCTGAAGAGCCGCCTCGTGTCGGCCAACATGGCTCTCCTTCTGTCAGCTTTACAGCTGACATCAGGAGAAGGGGATTTTTAGCGGAGGATATCTCTCAAACCATAAAGGTTTCAGAGATAGGACTTTTTCCAAATACGTTATTTTTGTAATATATCTAACATATACCATTAACTTTATTTTGGGCATTACTAACCCTTTAATTCCCTTGCTATATTGGGGCCTACTTCCTTTCCTGCCTGACTGTTCCTTGAGTCTATTACTCTTTATGTAAAGTAGTACTTACGCATTGCTTCTGACTTTTCCACCCCTAATTTTAGATGATGTCCTCTGTACTCCAGGTGAAGGCTTACCAGCTATCTATATTAGGAGCATTCATATTTCTTCCATCCTGTTGCTAATGCCTCTTCTTATACATCCCAGAATCCTGTTAACTTTTCCCACTGTTTTGCCTGCCAACCTTACAAGTTATCTAAAAGTCCCTTTCCCCTGATGGTTTTATCAGCAAACTACCATTAGGCTTGTATTTCACCTCTGAGTTCCTGTAACCTAAATGCATTATCTTGCACTTTGCATAATTAAACTTAAATCAGATCTAACTCTTTAAAAATGGCTTAGCCTGTTAAACATTAAAAGTTTACTTTGTTTTTTCTTTCTTTTCTAAGATAATCAATTTTGTTTCTTTATTTTTAAAGTGTACTTTCCAGTTTCTCCCCGGAGTGGGTGTTTCCACCGTGAAAGGATTTGCATGATAAATTCTTCATTAACTATACAGACTAAATGCTGTGTAGGTAACAGGTCAACTTTAAAAAGATAGTAATACTTAAATTTTTAATATCCCCCATCTTGTAGCCCTTAAAAACCTGAATTAAATGAGCCCATTGGCATCTCTCAAACCTTTATGGTTTGAGAGATATCCACTTTCAAAGTTTTGTTTTTTTCCTCCTCTCCCCTGTAGTTCTAGCTGACAGCAGCGGAATCCGGTCCAAGAGCATCTGCTTGCTCAGGGACCAGATTCCGCTGATATCAAGGGAGAGGGAACTTTGAAAGTGGATATCTCTCAAACCATAATGGTTTGAGAGATGCCGCTTGGCTCATTTAATTCAGTATTTAAGGACTACAAGCTTAATTAATTTAAGTATTACTATCCCTTTAAGATCCCATACTCTTATCTATTCCTCAAATTTTCCTAAATAAGTGCACACTTGGTTTAATTCTCCTGGGATGTCCGATCTGTTAAAAATGCATGCCTACCCTTTTAATATCACTAATGGATGTATTAAAGTGAACAGGCCCTAGCTACGACTCCTCTAGTAAACTGTCCTTCTAGGATATACTTTCACCTGCCAATTCTATGACATACTGCCATTGCACCAGTTTCTTATCGCGTTAACTGTTGAGTCCAAATGTAAACCATGCATCTTATAAATTAACTTCATATGTGAAGTGTTCTTAAAAGCTTCACTACAATCCGAAGCTGCATCTACTTCTCACACCTTGGCTATCATCTGAATAACATTTTCTGTCATGAGCATACATATGACCAACTGTACATTCTCCATATGTCCTGTGTCCATCCATATCTATCTCTGTCTGTTTATATAAAATACACCAAAGGACTATAATACACACACACACTTCTTCAGAAGTAAGTGAGGATGTTTTAAATGTTTGCAAGATTTCCCTGTAAGTTTGGTCACTTTTTCTTGAGGGGCAGCAATCATGATTAATATTGTGAAATTGTCTGCCTGCTGATTTTCTGCTGATTAATAACAGCATAAAGATAAAAATGTTGAATTGGAGATAGTATACCTCCCAATTACTTCATGTATATCTGCCTCAATTATTTTTGGAAAATTAAATAAGAGGACTACTCAATCATTTTCTGATATAGCTGTACAGTGATCTGAATAGTTCTCAAAATAACCACTTTTTAACCCTTTGAGTGCCACAAAGCAATTTATTATGTACCCCTGTGGCACTCAAAGGGTTAAAGTGTATAGTATGTACCGAATAAACAAGAAACCTACATCTGTCTGAGCTGACAATGTACATGCTTATTTTATTTTACAAAGAACTAAAATCTTCCAACATTCATTTTGCTCTAGCCATTTTTCAGTAAAAGTTTAAGAAATTAACCTGTGATACTTTATGCTATTTCCTGCACACTATGCTAGATAGTTATATTCGCATACGAGTGTTTTCGTTCTGCCTGGAGCATTGCATGACATGATATTGGTCTAACACAGAAACGAATCCGCATAATGTAGTACTGGCCTATCTGCACATCTAATTTCTCAAGAACTATTTTTCTCTTATGTCTGTTGTGGTCTGCCATTAAATCCTTTTCTCTTAGTCCATGTGGAACACAGGACTACCACCCGGAGAAAAAAAACATGTGGTTTAAGTCCTCGGGCAGAGGGGTCCTCTTGGGGTTCACGGGATTTCTTCCTTCCCTCTCCCTTTTTCGTCCTTTATGCTACTTTGAACATATAGCAAACTGACGGGGATGGGGGTGGTAAAGCTAGAAGAAAGAGAGGAGCCTCCACCTCAAAGTCCCTGCCTCTCCTTTTTTACTTAAGTGCCCTGCCCTTTGGCGGAAGGAAATTTTATCCCTTAGTTCCTGTCTTCCACATGGACTAGAGGAAAAAGATTTAATATCAAGTTGACCTTTCTTCTTTGGTATTTAGTAAGTGAAAGTGAACTCTCTTTACTCCAGTTGAACAGTTGAGATGTGACACCAGGATGAAACAATATATTTAAACTTAGGACTGTATTATGTAGTATTTTTAATTGGATCTAATAATGAATATGTTCATTGTGTAATGTATGTAGTTTGTTTACATCAAAATAGCTTAATAAGGCAAACTGATAAGCTGTAATTGTAATGTTTTAATGTCTCACTTCTTTTCTAAACAATTTTTTTAACTTTCTCTGCAGGTTTTCGAAAAATAAGTTTGGATGATCTTCGGAAGGCTTACATAGTGAAAGATGTTCAGCAATATATTCTTCATCGTTTGGATCAAGAAGAGGCATTGAGACAACACTTAACTAAGGAAACAGCAGAAATGCTTAATCAACTACACATTAAAAGCAGTGGGTGCTTTCTTTACCTAGAACGTGTTCTGGATGGAGTGGTAGAAAATTTCATCATGCTTCGAGAAATCCGGGACATCCCTGGAACTTTGAATGGCTTGTACCTTTGGCTATGTCAAAGACTGTTTGTTAGAAAACAATTTGCAAAGGTACAACCAATTTTAAATGTCATTTTGGCAGCTTGTCGACCCCTTACAACAATTGAACTCTTCCATGCTGTTTGGACCAAAAATATGTCATTAACAATGGAAGACTTTCAACGGAAACTGGATGTGCTATCAAAAGTTTTGGTTGAGGGATTAGGAAATACCAAAATCCTATTCCATTATAGTTTTGCAGAGTGGCTACTTGATGTAAAGCACTGCACTCAAAAATACCTGTGTAATGCAGCTGAGGGACACAGAATGCTTGCAATGAGTTATACATGCCGGGCAAAGGAACTGACCCCAGCAGAAGTTCAGGAGTTTGCTTTACATCTAATACATTCAAATTTACAATTAACAAATTCTGAGTTAGCTTTATGGATGATATGGAATGGAACATGTGTGAAAGACTCCTTGTGTACTGTAATACCAAAGGAACAAGAGGTGCTACAGTTGTTAGTAAAAGCAGGTGCTCATGTTGATAGTGAAGATGATAGAACATGTTGCATTGTTCGACAAGCCTTAGAAAGGGAAGATTCTATCCGCACATTGCTCGATAATGGAGCATCTGTTAATCAGTGTGATTCAAATGGAAGAACTTTGTTGGCTAATGCTGCTTATAGTGGCAATCTTGATGTGGTCAACTTGCTTGTGTCAAGAGGATCTGATCTTGAATTAGAAGATGCTAATGGACAAACAGCACTTACTTTAGCTGCTCGCCAAGGACATGTAAAGGTTGTAAATTGCTTAATTGGATGTGGCATAAATATAAATCATTGTGATCATGATGGATGGACTGCACTGAGATCTGCAGCATGGGGTGGACATACTGAAGTAGTCTCTGCACTTTTGTATGCTGGCGCTAAAGTGGATTGTGCAGATGCAGATAGTAGGACAGCTTTAAGAGCAGCAGCCTGGGGTGGTCATGAAGATATTGTACTAAATTTACTACAGCATGGAGCAGAGGTTAATAAAGCTGACAATGAAGGTAGAACTGCTTTAATTGCAGCAGCATATATGGGTCACAGAGAAATTGTAGAACATCTTTTGAGCCATGGTGCTGAGGTCAACCATGAGGATGTTGATGGAAGAACAGCCTTATCAGTTGCTGCACTTTGTGTACCTGCAAGCAAAGGTCATGCATCAGTAGTTAGTCTCCTAATTGAAAGGGGTGCAGAAGTAGATCATTGCGATAAAGATGGAATGACACCGCTACTTGTGGCTGCCTACGAAGGACATGTGGATGTTGTTGATCTGCTCCTAGAAGGTGGAGCAGATGTTGATCACACAGATAATAATGGACGTACTCCTCTGCTTGCTGCAGCTTCTATGGGACATGCATCTGTTGTTAATACACTTTTATTTTGGGGTGCAGCTGTTGATAGCATTGACAGTGAAGGTAGAACTGTTCTTAGTATATCTTCAGCTCAAGGGAATGTTGAGGTAGTACGCACCCTTCTTGACAGGGGTTTAGATGAAAATCATAGGGATGATGCTGGATGGACCCCTTTGCATATGGCTGCTTTTGAAGGTCACAGATTAATATGTGAAGCATTAATTGAGCAAGGTGCGAGAACAAATGAAATTGATAATGATGGACGCATACCTTTAGTTCTGGCTGCACAGGAAGGACACTATGACTGTGTACAAATACTGTTAGAAAATAAATCTGTAGTTGATCAAAAGGGATATGATGGTAGAAATGCCTTGAGAGTTGCATCTTTAGAAGGGCATAGAGACATAGTTGAATTGCTCCTCAGTAATGATGCCGACATTAACTCAAAGGATGCTGATGGACGACCAACACTTTATATATTAGCACTGGAAAACCAACTCACGATGGCTGAATATTTTTTAGAAAATGGAGCAAATGTAGAAGCTAGTGATGCTGAAGGAAGAACAGCTCTTCATGTTTCCTGCTGGCAAGGACATTTGGAGATGGTTCAGAGTCTTATATCTTGTCGGGCTGATGTCAATGCATCAGACAATGAAAAACGTTCTGCCTTACAATCTGCCGCATGGCAAGGTCATGTAAAAGTTGTTCAACTCTTAATTGATCATGGAGCCCTGGTTGACCATACTTGTAACCAAGGGGCTACTGCACTTTGTATTGCAGCTCAGGAAGGGCACATTGATGTTGTTCAAGTTTTGTTGGAACATGGAGGAGATCCAAACCATGCAGATCAGTTTGGACGGACAGCTATGCGGGTTGCAGCAAAAAATGGACATTCTCAAATAATTAAACTGCTTGAAAAATTTGGAGCCTCAGCACTGAATGGATGCAACCCTTCCCCTGTTCACACAATGGAGCAAAAAGCCTTAAATCCATCCACTAAAGTGCAATCTTCAACAGTTAAGTCAAATAGTTCGTCCAGTACAGGAGGTGGTGACATACATCCTACTATGAGGGGGTTGTGTAATGGACCTGCTCATGCTTTTAGTTCTCCATCAGAATCTCCAGATTCTACTGTAGATCGCCACAAGTCATCATTGTCAAATAATTCTTTAAAAAGTTCTAAGAATTCCTCACTTCGTACAACCTCCTCTACAGCAACAGCTCAAACTGTGCCTATCGATAGTTTCCATTGCCTTTCTTTTACTGAGCAAATTCAACAGCATTCCCTACCACGCAGTAGGAGTAGACAGTCAGTAGTTTCTCCTTCTTCCACAACACAATCTTTAGGACAAAATAATTCACCAAGTAGTGAATTTGAATGGAGCCAAATAAAGCCCAGTTTAAAATCAACAAAGTCCAATAAAGTGGGAAAAGGAGAAACCTCAAACAAATCTGGCTCTGTGGGGAAGAAAAGTAAACAGAATAGCTGTTCTCAACCTAAGGTCTTAGAGTATGAAATGACTCAGTTTGATAAACGAGGGCATGTTCCAAATTCTGTATCTAGTGTGAATGTACCACTAAAACAAATGCCAGCAGATGCCTCCTCGAAAATCCAGATTCCATCAGTCCAACAAGAAGTTGGTCGCTCTCAACAACAATTTCTTATTCAACAACAAAGTGCAGATCAGAAAAAAAGAAATGGGATTTTGACCAATCCTAATTATCACCTTCAAGGAAATCAAGTTTTTCTTGGTAGAGTTTCTGTGCCACGAGCAGTACAAGGTCGAGGTCATCAAGAAGTTTTGGAAGGCTACCCTTCAGCTGAAACAGAACTGGGACTTAAACAATCACTGAAACTTCAGATTGAAGGATCTGATTCTAGCTTTAACTATAAAAAGGAAACGCCACTTTAAATGGTAAAACATTTTAATGTTTTGTTTTGTTTTTTTTTTGTAGTAGTATCTCAGTTTATTTATGTTTAATTTTGTTGTTGTTAGGGATGTTGGTGAATTCTCTAACATCCAGTTGGTTAACTCTTTGAGTGCCAGAGGGGAATGCAGTGCTTCAGAAAGCTTTGCATATACCCCTTTGGCACTCAAAGGGTAAGCCAGTAATGACATGAAATGGCCCACGTGATTTTCTTATTCAGATTGAATGCTGTCTCCTTTTTGACTGATAAGCAGTAGTAGTAGTTATGTTTTAGAAGGTGCATGTGGAGAGAGTAATAGCTTTATTATTCACATAGTAGTTAATAAATAATAACAAGTAGTAATGATGGGAAGCCTACTTTATTTGTTTAATTCAAGTGCAGAATATAAAAAAAAAAAATGTATACTTTTCATTTGTTTCATCTTAACCTATTATAACTTTTATGTCTTTGATAGTGAGTTCCCTGGATCTCTTTCCAGAGAGTTCTCTGTCAGGCATTGTCAGAGTAGCACTATCCCTACTGTAGAAGGGACTGGAGGGAAACTCTTTCCCACTAGTGTAGTATATAGAGCATACAGACTATTAAGTGCTCTGTATCCTGTATATTATGTAAAGGAATAGTAATGCTAAATATGTAGAAAAAAAATTATATATATATATATATATATATATATATATATATATATATACACTTCAGGGTTTATCCTCTTGAGTAAAACAAGGGTATTCCCACTGCCGTGAGGAGTTTTATTAAAAAGTTATTGCAAAGCAAACTTGAAATTCTCATGTGCAGCATCTCTGTGGCCTGTAATTGTACAGTGGCACTGTTTCGATACCATTATTTGTATAGCTCTGATCAGCTGACCATAACCGTCCATAGAATGGTGTAGCAACCGAGCCACTGGGAAATTTCAGGCCATTCAGATAATACACCTAAAAAAAATCAAGTTTGTGCTGCAATAGCTTTTCAGTAAAACACATCCCCATGTTTTTAATATAATTTCTCTATCGTTCAATATGGAACACATGTCCCATTGGGGTTGAGCTTCTCCACTGGAAGGCAGAACCCATAAAAAAAGACAAGATGTTTTGGGTGGAGACTCTCCTTTCCCTCTGCAGCCCAACCCCTCCCCACCTCCAGTTTATGATGTGTTCTTCAGACTGTGAGGATGACCTACAACACTGCTACTTAGTTTGGTTTATTTATTATTTTTCATTAATTATGGGGCTGTTACAATTCCAATAGGAGGGTTACCATTACTGGGCTTCCACTGGAGTGGGTTGACCAAGTGTGCAGGAGCTGTGTGGACACTTGCAGCCCTGTGGAGATAACCCAAGTTTTCATTCACATCCGTTCCTCTCTGAGGCTCTGCTTCCTTCACAATGGTATCCTGAAGACAAAAGATGAAGATTGGTGAGTAACTCTTTGAGTGCCTTGGTCTACTTTGTCCCAACTTGTACCACTTTCTACAGGGGTTTATCCTCTGAACCTTAAGGCTCTTGCATTCATGTTGTGTATTTTATTACTGTTCTTCCTTGAGTTATGGAAAATGGATGGTTTCATTGGGACTAGTTAACCCCTTCTCTGCTGGTTTCTCCAGGTTGGGGGCTTTTTCTAGGCTTTTCCATATAGGGGCCTGTCTTTTTTAATACCCCCCATGTTCCCTGGGGTTATTGGGTGTTTTGGGTACCTTTTGATACTGTCTTTTTTTAGGTGCGTTACACCTTTAAGAAATGTTTCAGATGCTGCGGTCATCTTTACTTCATTGACTACTATGGGCGAACTGCTCTGGGACATATCTCTGCAGCTGTTTGTCATACAGTGGTCAGAGTGGGCTCTTTCTTGTCTCCCCATGCGCTTTCATCCAGTTCAAGTCCTGAGTGTCTTGGAGGTCCATGGATGGAGTTATAGGCATTGCTAGGCAATGATAACCTAGAAAGCTACATTACCCAGAATGCCTGTTTTGAGGACCTTCTTTCGATTGGCTACCTTTTTGCAGTCCCAATTTTGCTTCTCTTGCTTATCCTACACAGAGGCTGACTCTCCTTCTCCAGATTAACCCTTTGCTTGCAAGATAAGTACTTGGCTTTTCTTGGGTGAACTATTAATCTGTGGAACTGTTACTAGTGGTTTATACTAGTTTAGACACTAATCATGTCAGGATGTCTGATTCTAAGGGACATGGGGTTAGACCTAAGACTATGGACTAAGGGGCATCTCTGATCCCTCTTGCTTACTGTTCCTCATATATTCTGGATCTTTCTACACTGTGACGTGGCCCCTACTACTCCGCTGGGCCCCACCAGCACTGAACAAGAGCTAGCTTTGGTTAAGACATTGTTGTCCACTGTAACCCAATTTCCTCTCTCCATCCAAGGGGTTCTTCAGTCCTAGAAGCCCCCTAACACCTTTTGGTACATGGCTTCTAGAGCTCAGAGTATGCCTGCACTCATAGGGTCCTCCTCTGAGGAGGACTGTTCTGAGGAGGAAGGTGAGGAAGTATAAAGATGTGGATTCTTCCTACTCCTATGGGGGCTCTTATGAGGCTGACCCTCTTCCGAGGAGCTTACTGGGGCTGTTTTGAGGACATTTAAGTTCCCTAACACCCCTGATGAGGGTACGTCCTCTATTGATATTTTCCACAGGCATAGGAAATCTTATACTGTATTTTTCCCTAATGCTACTCTTGATCAGATACTTCTGGATGAGTGGTAGACACTAAATAAGGGGTTGTATATTTCTAAGAGGTTTTCTAAGCTGTACCCCCTTTCTGAGGCAGATTTGGTGCAGTGGGCCTCTCCCCCGTCTGTGGAACCCCCAGTTTCCATGCTAGCCATTCTTTACTGTTGGCGGATGCAGCAGGACTCAAAATATATGGTGGATAAGAAGCTTGATTCTATCCTCAGGTCTAATTTTGCAGCCGCTGGAGCCGCCTTGAGGACTATTTTTGCCTCTGCCTGGGTCAACAAAGTTGTGGCTGTTTGGGGTGAAAAGATGATTGAAGCTGTCCATGTGGATGCTCCCAAGGAGGACTTGTTGGTTTTTTTGGCCAACATGTCGGGGGCTAACACGTATGTTTCGGAAACCTTGTTTGATGCTGTCAGGATGTCTGACGCACCTTGTGGCTTAAGATTTAGTCTGCACACCAATCTTTCAAGAAGTCACTGGTTTCCTTACCCTTTCAGGGCAAGTCTCTGTTTGGATCTGAGCTAAAGCTAATTATCAGTGATGCTTTTCGGGGCAAGAGCACCTTGCTGCCTTATATGTCAACCAAGCGCCTGACTATGGAGAGGAAACTGTCTTTTTGTCCCCAACAAACAGAGGCGCAAGGACCCTCAACCCTACATTTATCTTTTGGTTTCAATCTCAAACAGTTCACATCTGTGTCTTTTGGCCTGACATCACCAAGGTCATGGCATCCCTGGCCACGTACATCCATGCCCAAGTCTTTTCTCTGACCCCGTATTTGGATGATCTACTGATCAAGACTCCTTCAGAAGAGCTCTCTGCTTTCCATATCCAACTGTGCTCCTGCATTCTAGTGCATCATGGCTGGATTCTCAACCTAAGAAATCCTCTCCTATCCCATCCCATTTGTGTTTCTGGGAATGAGATTCAAGATCCTTCAGGGGGAAGGTGTTTCTCACGGAGGTGTCTCACTGGCACAGGAGTGGCTTTTGGCCACAATCAGGGACTATATGAGAGTCATAGGTCACCTGGTGTTTGCCCTGCAGGCAGTCGCCCTACTCTCAATTCTACGTAAGAACTTCAGATGGACATGGTCAGGACGTGGTCCTCTAGACCGGAGTATCTCACTCATCAGATGACTTTATCACCACAGGCTATCTTCAGTTGTGGCTTCATCTCCCACTTCTGACTCATGGAAGACTCTTCTTGATCCCGGAGTGGAACCTGGTGAAATTTGACTCCAGCCTGAGAGGACACCCAGGGGCCCAGAGCAGGTGAACAGGGGACTAGTCTCATGTCCAACAACATCCTGGAACTGTGAGTGGTCTGCCTGGCTCTTCTTCACTATTCCCAGGTACTTGCGGTGACCCCAGGGAAGGTTCAATCAGACAACTCAACAGATGTGGTCTTCACCAACCACCAAGGGTGAACTCACAGAGGGAGAGTGTGGGGAGAAGTGAAGGATCTCCTACTGTGGGAGAAGGCCCATGTCCTGGGAATCTCATCCATCTACATTCCAGGGGTAGGAAACATAGTTGCAGGCCTCTGTCGACAACACTTGGATCCAGGAAACTGTGAGCTATACACAGAGATGTTCTATCTGATCTTTAAGCGATAGACCTGATGACAACCAGGGAGAACATGAAAATACCCACCTTCTGAAAACAGGCAAGGTACTTCCTGGCTTTCGCTTTTGTGTATTGGTCCATTTCACACTGGTGGTGTGCGGACGAATGCATCTGCCCAGACAATTGATCTTCCTATAGTACTATCCTTCAGGTTGAAGTCAACAAGGATCTCCGTTTGAGTTCCATAAACGTACAGCTCTCAGCTGTCTGTTCTTTTTCAGAGACACATTGCCATTATGCCGGACACGAAGACCATCTCCTCCATGGGATATCAGTTTGGTCTTAGTTGTCCTTCAGAGTCCTCCTTTTGAGCCTCTGGCTTCAAATCTTGTGTGTCAGCTTACCCTGAAGATGACTTTTCTTTTGGATGTTGTCTCTGTTAGTGCTTTCAGCTCAGCCACCCTCCTTTCTTGCAAGCCTCTGATCCTGGTGTTTCACCTGGACAAGGCAGTACTAATTACCCATTTCTTATACTTCCCAATTTGTTATTAAGTAGTTTTAGCCCTGTTGGGTCTTGTTGGATGTGCTGTGCTGGTTCTGTGTCCATTGACACCTACAGTTATGCAGCCCCACCCGCCCCCAGAATCTTTGTAATGTTTGGTATATAAACATGATTCCTGTGTCCCATATTGGATGTAAGAGAAAATATGATTTTAGTGTCCCTTACCTGTTAAATATTTTTCTCTTTAGTCCATATGGAACACTGGACTCCAACCTGGAGTAAAAAACAAAACTGTGTTTCTTTCACCAGGCAGAGGCGTCCTCTTAGGGTTTTAATGTTAGGAGCTTCCTTTTCTTCTTTTCTGCTATGAATTCATTTTTCCATGCTGCTTATCACACATGAATCTGTTGGAAGAGGAGGGTGAGTCCACCCCAAAGAGCTTGCCTTTTGTGATGTGCCTTGCACTCCCGAAGGTAAACACAGCCCTCATGGTTCCTGTGTTCCATATGGACTAAAGAGAAAGGGATTTAACAGGAAGTGACATTAAAATACAGTACTATTTTATGTTCTGTGCAAATAGCCCTAAAAATACAATTTTGAAGGTAAAGCTCTGCTGAAAAATTCTTAAATGCTAAAAACTACTATTTAAATTAAATGGACATATTTTTGTTTTTAATGTAAACAGTGAAACTGTGTTGATCTCAAACACACCATGAAAAGTGAAATTCATCTGTGACTGACAGTGGGGGGTTCAGTGGAAATGCAGATGATTACCTAGATGAATGTTATTAAAATTGACACCTGTAAAATAGTAGTACAGTTTTGCATTTGTTTGGCTGTGTATGTAGACCTAATCTGTCTGCAAAGCAATATATGTTTGTATAATTTTCATTTTAGCAATTACTATGGGATAGTTAAAGGGAAAGTGAATATAACCACATTTATATATCATAATATAATAGTAAGTCCACTGCTAATACTTTGCTTTATTTTTTTTTTCTCTAATTCCTCAGATTTCAGAAGCACAAGTTAAGAATATATTTTGCTGGAGGCAAGAGTCAATGCTAATTAACACTTCTATATAATTTAGGTCTTCAAATCAAACTTCAACACGGAGACTGACAGCTAAAGTAAAATTGACTTGAAAATTGCTTTAATGTGCCTAGTTTTAGGCTACTTTGTTAAACGTGCTTAAAAATGTTTTGTGCACAAAAAGGCACTTTGTAACTGCAGGCTGGAATGCCCTTTGCTCCCTCCCCTACCCTACAGAATACAACTACTAGTCTTTCAAATTCAAATCTTATTGTTCAGTAACAATAAATATGCATGTCCTGCAGTGAACTGTATATTTTTGTTTTCCCCGTTCAGCAAAAAGACATGGAATATTTTTTTGTTTGTTTTTTCCTTAAAATAAGTCAGATTTTGATGCAATTTGAAACATTACATGTGGTGTTTAACCTATTCATGCCATGCTCATTTCTCTTTTATGAAAGGTTATCTTTGTAAACGTTTCCAGAACTTAACCCCTTAAGGACCCATGACGGTCCTGGACCATCATGGGTTGTTATCCCCTTAAGGACCCATGACGGTCCAGGACCGTCATGGCTTAAATGATAGCAGCGTGCGTCTGTGCACATTGCTATCATTAATCCCAAATGTCTGGGATAAAAAAGTGTCAAAATAGGGTGGGAAAAAGGGACATGGGGATTTTCACCCAGGGGAAACAGTGGCCACTTTAAACTGCGCATTTTGTAGGTCATACTTTTCATGCAGTCTCCATAAAAATTTAACCCTTTGTGCCCAATTGATCCCAAGAGAAAAAACAAAAATGGTGGGTTTTTTTTTTTTATTTTAACTTTCTTTTTTTCAATTTTCATAAAGTAAATGGTGGGTTATCCATATATGTGGGGTATCAAAAGAAAGCCCTATTTGTGCTTAAAAAAAACAGTATATAATTTATGGGGGTGGAATAAAAGACTTGGAGGGAAAACACTGTTGAACAAAGACATAGTCAAAAAGGTCAGAATTGCTCTGGTCCTTATGGGAAAGCGACCTCAGATTTTCCTGGTCCTTAAGGGGTTAAAATATTTATTGCATTTGCTTTTTCTCTACATATTGGTGTGGAATGCAAATAAACCTTACTTCTCAGTCCCAGTGTACTGAGATAAACAGTAAATGCAATTTCATAAATCTTATGTTCACTGTACACTGTATGGGAACGATAACTTAATCTTTGAACATCCTGAAATTTTAATATTGGTGTTCTTTAACCCCTTAAAAATCACTTGACATGCTATGACCATCACACTTTTTGCCGCAAGGACTGTGACATTCATAGCATGTCATGTACATTGAACTTACAATGCTCCTCTGGGAGCATCGTAAGTAAAACTGGGGCCTGAAATTGACAGCTCTAAGACCCCAAGGCGGTAGGCCGGTGTTCGTACCAGGTCACTTGTACCGGTATGTCTTCAAGGGACCACTATCCTTGAGGGGTTAAACACACTGACTTCCAGAGAGTTGTCCAATGCATTGCAATGCAGTGTGTTGGATAGCTTTCCCATGGTTAAATATAATACACACCCCACTACTCGCAGGGTTAAAAGAAAAATCTGCAGTATTTACTGACTATAGTATATTATTGATTGCTTCTATTCCTAGCCTTTACATGTTCAGCACACAATTTTTTGCAATTTCTTTTAAACCCCCCTTTTTTTCCTCTCTTTTTGCAGTGAAGTTGAATGTATTATGCTCAACTTTTCTAAAAGCATATTTGTCTGCTGAAGAGCTCAGTGTTATGTATTTCTGATGTTAGCGTTATGCTTATTTAAATCAACTTTGTAACCTGTTATGTTGTCTTCGTCCAGTTAGAGGAAGAATAAGTATGTAGTCTACCTGTTGTCAGTAGTGGACGTACAAATGTATGACCTAAAAATGACTGTGGTTCATAAATTTTGTTGTAGTAATGTTAATGCCATATTTATTTTCCATACAAAGCACTAGACGTAATGATGCAGCCTCAGCTGAGGACATATGTCATGTCATGTTATCAAAGTTTGGAATTTCTTGTCCCTGTGGGATAAATACTTAAATACATTAACAAATTCTTAACTAAACGCCTTAAGTTTATGGCTTGATAAATTCTGTTAAGTTGCAAAATATTTAAGAGTACAATAATTGTACTTTTTTAGTTTACGATCTGTTTTTTTGTTTTGTTTTTTTTAACTCCAAGGTGCCATTTTATATAGATACTACAATTTATTGTAATATTTCCCCCCCAAAAACACATTGTGTTTTGTGATTGTACAATTTCCACCAGGAAGTTGTTCCCCCTTTTCATAACCGCCATTTGCAAACTACGTTTTGTGTCAAAAGCAAAGTGAAAAGAAACCAGAAATCATTTTATTGCGAAAAGATCAACTGATGTTTTCCAATGCAAGTTTTGTTATAAATATTTTCCCCAAGCCACAAACTGTATTGGTAAAAACCACTAGGTTTACTGAAACACTTACCATAAAGGTGTCTTAAGCAGGAAGAAGTGTATAAATAGCAGTTCTCAGAACATTTAAACTCAAATGCATGACTGCTGAAAGTTGCATTTACTCCTTATTGACTGTTTGATATTGCTCTACTCCTTTACAGTATTTTATCCTTTTACGTGCTAGAGGGGTGTACATTACATTGCTTTGCAGTGCATTGCACAACTCTTTGGCACTCAAAGGGTTAATCCAGTGGACAGCCTATGGCTCATTTGCTGCTGTTGGAATAGAATTCTCATCCTTGGCTTTCCATTGGCAAGTTATGGATGATGATTCCACCAACAAATGGAACCGCAGGTTGCCTACTTTTGATTTAAGTTCAGTACTTTAGATGTAAAATGTTAATCAGTTACTCTGCTATGCAAATGTATTTTTGCTCAAAACACAACATCCTTATGCTTTCGATTTTAAACTTTTTTTTCTTTTTGATTGTAAATAGCCTATGTAAATTGAATTAAACCTTGTAAATTTATTTTATTCCTTGTATTATATTCAGCAAAAGGATTCCTATGTATATGAAAGTGCATAATAAATATATTTGCTTTTCATCTGATCTCACTGGTTTTCATTGTAAGAAAATGTGATTAAAAAACTTGGTGCATCTGATTTTAACTTAAAGTGCAATTACTGATTTTAACTAGAGTGTTTAATAAATATAATAATAATAATTTTGTCCCAGTATCAATGGTGCCTTGTTTCATTCATTTTAAATTTAACCTGTCACGTCACCTGTTTTTATACCCTTAAGGACCGGTCCTAGCACATCATGTACTTTTTTTACTTACAGCTCTCCTGCGGGAGCTCGCTAAGTTAAAACAGGGTCTGAAATTGACCAAAGAGGTCTCTCTCAGACCCCTGCTCAGTGCGCCAGTACACTCAACAGGTTACATGTGCCGGTGCGTTGGCAAGTATCAAAACGGTCCTTAAGTGGTTTAAGACAGATGTAATTAAACATGATTTTAAAACTGAGGGCAAATGGGAAACAATAATTATAGTTTAAAGGGATAGTAATGTTTCAAAATAAAAGCAGCGCCCATTAATCTTCATAGTATTTGGGCCAAGGAGAGTGTTATTTCAATACTGTAAGAGTTGTAGTTCAAGAGTAATTGAATGAAAGTGTATCCCCCTCCCGCCCCTAGTGAAAGCCACCTCCCCTCAGATGTGGAATCTGGCCTTAAAGTGATTAGTAATGTTTCAAAAACAGCAGGTCCAATTAATCTTCATAGTATTTGAGCCATTGAGAGTGTTATTTCAGTACTGTGTGATTTGTAGTGCAAGAGTAATTGAATGATAAAGTTTCCCCCTCCCACCCCTTTTACCTAGTATAAACCCCCTCTCCACAGATGTGGAATCTGGTCCATAGACCAGACAGCTCACAGCAAGGGACAATCTTATTACTGTGAGAACAATGAAAACCCTGCCCCCCTTGACAGGTTTTTCAGCTTTTTCCCTTATCTTAATTGAAGATTGTCCCTCTCTGCAATCTACCTGGACACTCCCTGCTGCTCCAAGCTGAGCAGTGTTACATCAGTAGAAGGGGCGGGAGGAGGATACTTTATCATTCAATTACTTTTGAACTACAGCTCTGACAGAATTGAAATAACACTCTCCAAGGCCCAAATACTATGATGATTAATTCGACCTGCTTTTATTATGAAACATTACTATCCCTTTATGACAGTACAGCTCACAGCAAGCGACAATCTTCTTAGTCTGAGAACACTGAAAACCCTGCCCCCCTTGACAGGTTTTTCCCTTATGCTATTGAAGATTGTCCCTCTCTGAAAGCCATCTGGACAACACCTTTCTGTTCTGAGGTGAGCAGTGTTTCATCAGTAAAAGGGGCAGGAGGGGATACTTTATCATTCAATTACTCTTAAACTACAACTCGAACAGTATTAAAATAACACTCTCCATGGCCCAAATACTATGAAGATTAATCGGAGCTGATTTTAGTGTGAAACATTACTATCCCTTTAACTAAAAATTATTCCATAAATCATGTCATACAGTATTTTGAGTCAAATGTAATTAGTTTGTTCAGTGAAATATAACTACTTTTTTTTCCCCTTTTGATATAGAACAGAGGAATCATGGAATTAAGCTGCCTCCTCCAGAGGCCTGGGCACTTAAAAAAAGACAGGGTCTTTGGGACACGAGACTCCCTCCTTTTCCTCCAGCTTTGCCCCATATCTTTCCAGATTCAAGTGACCTCTCAAGCAAGAGATGCAAGCTGTCACTGCTCTTAGATTTTAGGTCTACATTTTATTTTCACTTTTGATATGGTACTTTTTACTCCTCAATTAGGTGAATTGCCATTAACTGGCTTCTCTGAAGTTTGATTGCCTAGTTCACAGTTGTATTTCTGGACCATTTTCCTATGGAGGTTGACTTTGTAGCAAGTCTGTTCCTCATGGATCATTTGAGTGCTATGGTCCTATCTACTTATGTTCCGTTACCTTTATCTTCCACTTTCAGGGCAGTCCTTGCCTATTTTGCTCTGAGTCTTTTGACATGATGCTCTCTTATTTGATCATATGTTATAACAGCGGTTGATGCTGTTTTTATGTGGTGTTAATAGTTAATACTTTTATTGTTCGTTTTCCCAAATTAAGGTTTATTATTACATTATACGAGCAATAAAGTTTTTTTAATGAAACTATATATATATAAGTAAAATAAGGGTACTCCCACAGCTAATATGCAACAAGAAAAAAGAGCAACCTCTAAGAGTATACCGTAAAACTTGATAAGAATAGGATTCCCCACATATACAAAATGCAGTCACCGGATTAATTCATGTTGTGTTGCCCCAAACAAAACCGATCTTAGAGCTGTTCTCTCAGTTTCTCCTCTGTGTGTCAGTCTGAATACTTTGGATGGAAAGCTCCCCCTGTGGTCATTCACATGTATCCAGTGCTCACAATCAAATATATCCGGTTGTTCCAAACAAGGATGACCTTGTTGTGATTACCAGTATTCACCTGTGGGTCAGATGAGGATACAAGGGCCTTGTGTGTCCACTCTCCACTAGAATAAGATAAATTAATTTAAATGTAGCTTCCTAGATACACGTGCCCACTACAAGAACTCCAATATACCGCACTCACCAATAGATGGATCCACTCGCAAAGATACAATCATCCTCTGTAATGTAGACCTTGGGAGATAAGTATCCAAAGACACAATATTAACAAAAATAAATGTTTTATTCAATTGAAAGGCTATCCAATGCATTTCATAAGTGAAATTCTCACTTCATCAGGGAAAGAAACAATGTTATCTTTCATCTCTTATATAGATTTTTCGGTAAGTGTTCACCTTGTGAGGATCAAGTCCGCCCACGCTTATCCAAGCCTCCATTCTAAGATAAGGTTTCAATGTGTCTGAAGGACCAAACCTTCACCGGGATCTTACTGATGTCTAAGCCTGTTTTTCTGTATTACAATATAGGTTACTGGTAACTTTGGGTAGGAGACCGCCCCTTTAAGTAGGCAGGAACAATTCTTGGAGAATGCTGGGTGGAGCCTACCTCCTCTCCTTAGCTGCATCTAGACACTCCCCTCCAGTAATATTTGTTCGTTAATGAAGATAAAAGGCAAGAGAACAGTTCTGCTATAGTTTTAGCTTATTTTTTGTTTTCTGTTGGATATGGAATACCGCCATTAGGTGGATTACCATTACTGACGTTCCCTAGTGGATAGCTCAGTTTCCAGGTGCTATGGTGGACCTATCTGCCCTGGGGGGAAAATCTTGTTTAACAAGTTCTTTCCCTAGGAGTTGCCCACTGAGGCTGCGTCTTTATCCATGGTAATATGAAGACAGAAGACCTACTAAAAAGGTGAGCAACCCTTTGAGTGCTGAGGTCCACTTGTCCCACGCTTACCCTCCGCACAGGGATCTCCTTTGGAGTTTCTAATACATACTCCTGCACCGATTGGGTTTATCTGTATGTCTGTTGGGGTTGGACCACTGGGTTTCTGTGGTAACTTAACCCTTTGTCTGCTGCTAGATGCCATGCTCCATTCACCTCTATGGGACTTTACAGTTTGTGACATCTCTGCAACAGCTCAACGTAGCGACTTCAGAGACAGCTTATTTTGTTTGTCTGTCCTTGCTCTATCATCCGGTCAATGTTCTGTGTGTTTTGGGGGTCATAGGGGGCTTCGAGCACTGTTGTGGTACTTCTTAAGGGAAACTACATTTCCCATGAGTGCTTGCTTTGCACACTCGTTTCTGATTGGCTCCCATTGCGGCCACCATTTTCTGCCTTCCCTTTACAAGTATCCTATGCAGGACTTGGACTCCCCTTCTCTCCTCAGGACATTAACCCTTCGCCTGCCAGATAAGCGCAAATTAGAGATTTCTGGGGTGAAATTTTACACACTGTATTTGGTTGTTTCTTTATACTTTTAAGGTTTTGACACTGTGAGGATGTCAACTCCTTTGGAACTTGGGGCCAGACCTAAGACTGGTGTATGTCTTTCCGCCCATTCCCATGTTACATAGGGAAACGGAGCTGGAGTGATGTCCGTCCATTCTGATCGCTTCGTACTGGCTTCAGCAGGCTTGGTTTCTGGAGCTTCTGGATCTCTCAGTGGTGGAGCCTTTTTGACTTTCCCGCCGTGCGGATCTTCTTGCACAGGGATACCTGTGGAAGGAGGATGCCTGTCGTCTGGGTTTGATGGCATGGAAATTGAATCCCCAATACTGAAGAAGAAGGGTTTCTCTTCTGGTGTGGTGTCCACTATGCTTAGTGCCCGCAAGCCTGTTTCCTCTAAGGCCTACCATAGAGTCTGGTCCACCTTTCTCTCTTGGTGTGCTGCCAAGGATCTTTCCCAGGAATTTGATCTTCCAACGGTCCTGTCCTTCCTGCAGGATGGAGTGGATAAGGGCCTCCGCTTGAGTTCCCTTTAGGTTGAGACTTCTGCACTCTCTGTCTTCTTTCAGAGACTCATCTCTATCCTTCCAGACATCAACGTTTCCTTTCAGGGCGTTGCTCATACTCGTCCTGCCTTTAAGAATCCTGCTCCTCTGTGGGATCTTAACTTTGTTTTGGGCATCCTTCAGCTCCCTCCATTTGAGTCCTTGGCTACTATTCCTCTGCGCATGCTGACTTGGAAAATATCCTTTCTCCTGGCGATCAGGTATGTTCGCAGAGTTGCGGAGTTGCATGCCCTGTCTTGTAAACCACCATTGTTGGTATTTCATAAAGACAAGGCGGTACTTCGCAGGGGTTCCTCCCGAAGGTGGTCTCAGAATTCCACAATAATCAGGAGATCTGACAAGGAAAGGGATCTTCACTTGTACATGTGGTGCACTGCCTTAAGTTCTATGTGCACCACAGTGAGTCTATTCACCAGTCTGACGCACTTTTCGTCAATTCTGTGGGTTCCAGGGCAGGGAGACCGGCATCCAAGGTGACCATAGTGTCTTGGATTAAGTCTACTAAGAAGCCTGTTCCATTTAGGGTTTCGGCTCATCCCACTAGATCCATTGGGGCATCTTGGGCTTACAAGAATCAAGCCTCAGCTGATCAGTTGTACAAGGCTGCCACTTGGTCATCTGTACACACCACCTCTAAACACTCCCGTGTTGATGTGCTGACATCGCTGATTCTAGCTTTGGAAGGAAGATCCTGGAGGCAGTCTTGCCAGTCTAGGTTCTTCTTTCATCTACTTAGTAATGCTTCACTTTTGAGCCCAGTTGGCTGTAGTTCTGTGTTCTGTGCTACAGTTCCTGGTGTGTTTATACCCCAGTTTTGTGTCAGTTGACACTTTGTTGTTATTGTTGGACTGTCTATGATCTGATGGTTCATATATGCTCTGGTAACTTTGGGGGCCCTGCACCGGGTCCTTGCCTTGCTTCCCACCTCTGGGAAACTCAGTGGTTGGACATCCCAAAGTTACCAGTAACCTATATTGGACGACAGAGAAAAGAGGATTTTAGTCTTACCTGTTAAATCATTTTCTCTTAGTCCATATAGATTACTGGTATCCCACCCAGTCAAGGGACCATGCTTGGCTGTCCCATGACTGAATGTGGGAGTCCTTTCGGGTTCATGCTCACAGGAGTCTTTTCCCTTCTTACTACCTAGTCACTAGTTAGTGTCTCAAATCTTACTGAAGGGGAGTGGCTAGATGCAGCTAAAGAGAGGAGGTAGAATCCACCCATCATTCTCTTCAAGAATTGTTCCTGCCTACTTAAAGGGGTGGTCACCTACCCATAGTTACCAGTAACCTGTATGGACTAAGAGAAAAAGATTTAACAGGTAAAACTAAAATCCTCTTTTTTAGTTGCACAAGAAACATGTAATTAAATAGACAATACGTGTATATAATATAATCTTTAAAAATACAAACAGCACATATGTAGTAGAACATATATAGAGATAAGCACACAGAAGTAACCTAAACTGAAACCGACTAGAGGTGCTAGATCTTAAAGGGATAGTAATGTTTCATAATAAAAGCAGCTCTAATTAATCATCATAGTATTTGGACTTTGGAGAGTGTTATTTCAATTCTGTCAGAGTTGTAGTTCAAGAGTAATTAACCCTTTGAGTGCCAAGTGGGTACATTGTACGAGTTTGGACAGCTGTACCCGCTGTGCCAAGCTCGTACAATGTACCCACTAAAATGCGGTCACTGCATGAGCCGGTATAACCGGCATGCAGTGGCCGCATTTAAAAAAAAAAAAAAGGTGGGCAATCGTGGGGGGACATGAGGATCACTCCTCATGTCTCCCCTGTTATTGATCTCCCAGCCGATCGCGCTGGGAGATCAATAAAGGAAGAGGAGAAGCGCAGCAGAAGCGCAGCTTCTCCTCTTCCGTCTCTCCTACCCGAACTTCCGGGTAGGAGTGGGCGGGACCGGGGGAAGCCTCCCAACGTCATCAGTGACATGTCACTGATGACGTTGGGGAAGTTTCCCCGGTCCCATTCACTCCTACCGGTGGTAGGAGTGAAGGGCAGGAGAGCTTCTGCTCTCCTGCAGTCGCCAAATTGGTCTCCCAGCCTATCGGCTGGGAGATCAATTACTTGGGGGACACCAGGAGGGGTCCTGATGTCCCCCACGAGGTCTGAATATATAAAAAATAAAATTAAAAAAAAAAAAAAAAAAACTAACCCTGTGAGTGCCGCAGTGGTCCCCAGCACATTGCTTTGCAATGTGCTGGAGACCCTTGTAGCACTCACAGGGTCTTTTCTTTGGGGTTTTTTTTTTTTTTTTTTAAAGACCTCATTGGGGGGATCAGGGGGGATCCTGATGCCCCTCAATGAGGTCTATTATTAAAAAAAAAAAAAAAAAAATTTTAACCCTGTGTGTGCCACAGGGGGGGTCAAATGCACCCCCCCCCTCCTGTGGCACACACAGGGCTTCTATCATTACTTTGTTACTAGAGATTGTTGGGGGGCCATCAGGATTGGTCCTGATGGCCCCCCAACAATCTCTGATTACAAAGTAATAATAAAAAAAAAATTAACCCTCTGAGTGCCAGAAGGGTCCAATGCATTGCTTTGCAATGCGCTGGAAACCCCTTTGGCACTCACAGGGACATTTATTTTGATTCCTTTTTTTTTTTTTTAAGACCTCATTGGGGGGAATCAAAGGGGTCCTGATACCCACCAATGAGGTCCATAATAAAAAAAGTAAAGAAAAAAAATTAACCCTGTGTGTGCCTCAAGGGGGGGCCAATGCAGCCCCCCTTCTGCGGCGCACATACAGGGCATTTCTCATTACTTCGTTATCAGAGATTGTTGGGGGGCCATCATGATTGGTCCTGATGGCCCCCCAACAAGCTCTGATTACCAAGTAATGATTAAAAAAAAAATTAACCCTCTGAGTGCCACAAGGATCCAATGCATTGCTTTGCAATGCGCTGGAGACCCCTGTGGCACTCTCCGGGTCCCCTGTTTGTGGACATATATATATATTTTTTTACTAAGACCTCATTGGGGAGGGATCAGGGGGTCCTTATGCCCCTCAATGAGGTATATAATAAAAAAAATATTAAAACACAAATTAACCCTGTGTGTGCCACTAGGAGGGGAGTTCAATGCCGACCCCCTTCCTGTGGCACACACAGGACTTTTTATCAACACTGGTAGTCACAGATCTCCCATACACACTATCAAACACTGCCCCACCATCCTTGCTCCTCTGCTCATACCCACACACACTGCCTAATCCCTCACCCTCCCACATACTTTGTTACACTTGTAGTCACAGGTCCGCACGTACACCGGCTGACGCCCTAGCTTCTTTCATCTGTTAGCCATAAAATCACACATACACTGTTTGCTTTACCATTTCTGTTTCACTGGTAGCTACGCTCCTGTAGCGTAAATTGGTATGTCAACCCACAGCAGTGGGGTACCATTTTTCTTAGGCTGGCAAGAAGTCCTCCTAGGAAATCCCACGCCATTGAACCATTTTAGTATCTTTGAAGTGACTGATGTGTAAAACAAAATGTTATTTTTTCCTGTAGCACCATATTCTGGAAATAGTTGTGCCAACTAACTTAGGGGTAAAAAGGCAAGTGACCCCTCATTAGATGCGGCAGGTTGTCTTCTTTCCAAAATGGTATGGTTTATCTACCTTTTCTTCAATTCTGAAGGTGTTATAGTCATTTTCGTACAGGCAAGTCAGGTTTGAGAAAATGTTAGAAACATCAGAGGTTGTAGTAGGTGTAGTTTTCTACTTCTAGCACCCCCTAAGGTAGGTCAACTCATATCAATGGGGTGTCGTTTGACTCCTAAGAGCACTAGCTAATGAATGCAGTTGAAAATTCCATGGTTTTTACAAAGTTCCATACATTTGAAGGGGCAGAAATGTAAGAAAATGCCTTTTTTTTTCACTAGCGCCACCTCCTGGAAGCATTTGTGCATACCAGCCTTTGGGTAAGAAGGCACGTGACCCCTCATTAGATGCGGAAGGATGTTTTCTTTCCAAAATGGCATTGTTTCTCTACCTTTTCTGCATATCTATTATGGTTATAACCATTTTAGTGCAAGCAGATAATTTCAAAAACAAAAGTGTCAGGTTTACGTACGTGTTCCTAGCACCCACATATTCTATGTTAACCCACACAAATAGGCTACCATTTTTCTCATGTTGGTAGCAGGTACTGAATACAGCAGGAAATGTTATGGTTTTCAAAGATTTTAGTATCTTTGAAGTGGTGGAAATGTAAAAAAACATGTATTTATTCCCATAGCGCCACATTTTGGAAATATTTGTGCACTTCAGCCCAGGGGGTAGAAAGGCAAGTGACCCCTCAATTGATGCGGGAGAATGTCTACTTTCCAAAATGGTATACCTTTTATACCTTTCCTTCATGTCTCTAACAGTTATGGACATTTTAGTACAAGCCGCCATTTTCGAAGAAGCAAACAGGTAGGTGTAGTGATGTGCTTCTGGCACCCCTAAGGTAGGTCGACTCATTCCAGTGGGGTGTCATTTTTCTCCTAAGAGCACTAGCTAATGAATACAGTTGGAAATACCATGGTTTGCACACATTTCAGTACATTTGAAGGGGCAGAAATGTAAGAAAATGCCTTTTTTTTTCATTAGCGCCACCTTCTGGAGGCATTTGTGCACTCCAGGCTTGGGGTAACAAAGCAAGTCACCCATCAATAGATGCATCAGGGTGTCTTCTTTTCAAAATGGTATGGTTTGTGTACCCTTTCTTTACTTCTGTAGTTATTATAACCATTTGTGTACAGACAAGTAATATTTGAGAAAATGTTAGACAAATTTGAGGTTGTAGTAGGTGTCGTTTTGCACTTCTAGCGCCCCCTGAGGTAGTTAAACTCATACCAATGGGGTGTCATTTTTCTCCTAAGAGCACTAGCTAATGAATACAGTTGGGAATGCCATGGTTTGCACAAATTTCAGTACATTTGAAGGGGCAGAAATGTAAGAAAATGCCTTTTTTTTTCATTAGCGCCACCTTCTGGAGGCATTTGTGCTCTCCAGGCTTGGGGTAACAAAGCAAGTCACCCATCAATAGATGCGGCAGGGTGTCTTCTTTTCAAAATGGTATGGTTTGTGTACCCTTTCTTCACTTCTGTAGTTGTTATAACCATTTGGGTACAGACAAGTAATGTTTGAGAAAATGTTAGAAACATTTCAGGTTGTAGTAGGTGTCGTTTTGCACTTCTAGCGCCCCCTGAGGTAGTTGAACTCATACCAATGGGGTGTCATTTTTCTCCTAAGAGCACTAGCTAATGAATACAGTTGGAAATACCATGGTTTGCACATATTTCAGTACATTTGAAGGGGCAGAAATGTAAGAAAATGCCTTTTTTTTCATTAGTGCCACCTTCTTGAGGCATTTGTGCACTCCAGGCTTGGGGTAACAAGGCAAGTCACCCATCATTAGATGCGGCAGGGTGTCTTCTTTTCAAAATGGTATGGTTTGTGTACCCTTTCTTCACTTCTGTAGTTGTTATAACCATTTGTGTACAGACAAGTAATGTTTGAGAAAATGTTAGAAAAATTTGAGGTTGTAGTAGGTGTCATTTTGCACTTCTAACGCCCCCTGAGGTAGTTAAACTCATACCAATGGGGTGTCATTTTTCTCCTAAGAGCACTAGCTAATGAATACAGTTGGAAATACCATGGTTTGCACATATTTCAGTACATTTGAAGGGGCAGAAATGTAAGAAAATGCCTTTTTTTTTCATTAGTGCCACCTTCTGGAGGCATTTGTGCACTCCAGGCTTGGGGTAACAAGGCAAGTCACCCATCATTAGATGCGGCAGGGTGTCTTCTTTTCAAAATGGTATGGTTTGTGTACCCTTTCTTCACTTCTGTAGTTGTTATAACCATTTGTGTACAGACAAGTAATGTTTGAGAAAATGTTAGAAAAATTTGAGGTTGTAGTAGGTGTCATTTTGCACTTCTAACGCCCCCTGAGGTAGTTAAACTCATACCAATGGGGTGTCATTTTTCTCCTAAGAGCACTAGCTAATGAATACAGTTGGAAATGCCATGGTTTTCACAAATTTCAGTACATTTGAAGGGGCAGAAATGTAAGAAAATGCCTTTTTTTTCATTAGCGCCATCTTCTGGAGGCATTTGTGCACACCAGGCTTGGGGTAAGAAGGCAAGTTACCCCTCATTAGATGCGGCAGGTTGTCTACTTTTCCGAAATATATAGTTTTATATAGTTATTCCACTGTTTTAGGGTAGTTTTACCACAAAAACCCTAGAATGCGCATATTAGTTTATAAAGTTGAAAATGTCATTTTGCGCTGCTGGTGATTAGGGCTCTACGCTAGCCATGGACGTAGGTAAAACTATACAAATTTGGTATTTTTTTACTCAGGGGACTCGAGGCTTTTTCAAATAATTGAAACTTTTTCAATCAAGGTAAATATTTTTGATACATAGTATGTGATTTTAGCAAAATGAGTAAATTTTCACTTTTTTTTGTCATTATGACATCATAGCTTTTTGCACGATGTAAAATTCTCTTCATGTAAGGTATCACAAGAAAGCTCAATTAGTTCTGAAAAAAACAATATATAGTTTTCCATATGTAACTAAAAATCCCCAGAGGAAATCAAGCCTAAACGGAAGGATAGCAAAAATGTTGAAAAAGTGTCTGGCCTGCAGGGTTCAGGAAATGGCCCGAGCCTCTGGCACTGAAGGGGTTAAATGATAAAGTATCCCCCTCCCGCCCCTTTTACTGATGTAACACTGTTCAGCCAGATCAGAAGGGAGGTGCCCAGGTAGACTGCAGAGAGGGAGAATCTTCAATTAAGATAAGGGAAAAGCTTGCCAAGAAGGGCAGGGCTTTCATTGTTCTCATAGGAAGAAGATTGTCCCTTTCTGTTATCTTGATGTTTAATAAGCCCCTGAAGAAGCAGCAGGAGGCTGTGAAATGCGTAGGGTGATTCATCATCATTATATTTTTTGTTTCTTAGCAAATATATGGTTGTTTTTAATGCATGTATCTGTGCAGATCTTTTTAGAATAAATAGTGTATTATTCAGTATATATCTGTCTCATGAGTCCTGAGCCCCTTTAATCTTTATTCCATACGGTCCCAGAGAGCCCTAATTAGAGGGCAGTTAAGTATTGGAGTAGTCCAGTAAAGGAAGAAGTGGACGGTGGAGAGACGTTGAAGGAGGTGATAACAGGCAGAGAGAAGGCGATGGAGATTTAGTACCAACACTGGGGGTTATCCAGTGAAGGCTCTCACACCAAGAGGCTGGTTCGCCTCTGGTAAAGGTGAGTGTATATCTGTTAAGCTCACCATTGAAGGGGATTCCCACAGTGAAGGAGGTGAAACCAAGAATATTGCACACGGTGAAGGTGTCCGATACGAAGGAATATACAGTCTGCACTTATTTTGTGTGCACTTGTTCTTTTTTGTATGTGGTGAGAGGATCCGGCTACCAGGGAGCAATAAGAACATAGCAGCACCAAGAAAGGAGGACGATTATTAGGACTTTGCTACCCCTATCAGGTCTTATTGTTTGTATTTATTTTTTAATTTATGTTCATTTCTACCTTTCAGTACTGTATGTGTTGTATTTAGCACAGAGATTTGGTTGGTTTTTGCCTTTCTGTTATCTGTCTGATCTTACAACCAGATTCCACATCTGAGAAGAGATGGCTTACAATAGGTAAAAGGGGCTGGAGGAGAAACTTTGCTTGTGAATATCTCTCAAACCATAAGGGGTTGAGAGATAAGACCTTTATCTTCATGTTTTTTTAATGCCTACAAAATAAAATAAAGATAAAACGAAGTATTACTATCCCTTTAAATAAAATTACTGACTTCCAAGTCCTCATTGAGCCCATTTGAGGACAGGGTATTCAAACGATAGATCCAATATGCTTCCTGCCTGCATAGCTTAGAGAAGCAATTGACACATGTATCTAAAATATGCTCTATACCTATAATACTAAAGTTGGAAATACCTCCTTTGGGACAGGTGTAAAGTGTCTAGGCACGGAGTGTTCCACAGATTTCTTAATCAGTTATCTGTGTTCCCATGATCTTTCTCTAAAGCTCCTGGTTGTCCTTTAAATATACTGAGCCCCACATCCACATGTTACCATGTAAATGATATAGGTGATCTCACATGTGATGAGTCTTTTGATGGAAAAGATCTTATAATCATGCATACTTCTGAATGTTGTTTTGGTTTCATGACAAACAAAATCACAATTTGTGCATTTTGGAAGCAGGTACTGAAAGTTGCCCACTGGTAAAGAAGATCCAAAAATTCCCAATCTTTCACTTTTATTATTCACAATGTTTCTAGGCCTACTAGGCACCAGATGATAACCCCCTTCAATAAAGGGTCCTGTTTGAGGATATCCCAATGTTTTGATATAATTTTTTTGATATTATTAGATGCTGTATTATATTGGGTAATGATTGCTTGGAGATCTTTCTTGGAAGCAGGATTAAGTTTGGTCCTTAAGATTGTATTCCTGTCCAGATTTAGGGCTCTATCAAAGGCTGAAGTAACTATATTTTCCCTATAATGTCTTTCCAGAAATTCCATTTTAAGATGTTGACTCTTCTCAAAGTCCTCCTTCCTACTACAATTTCTTCTCAGCCGATGGAACTGGTAGAATGGAATATCGTTTTTCCATTTCTTGTACTGACAACTGTTTGCTTTCAAATATTGGTTGCAACAAACTTCTTTTTTACAATAGGTTGTCCCGGTACTCCTCTGCAGTTCAGGTCCAGAAAATTGATATTACTCAGATTAATTTCCGATGTAAATGTCAATCCCATAGTGGTGGTGTTACAAGAAGCTATCATGTTGTTCAGCCCCTCGATGGAGCCTCTCCAAATGATGAGAATATCATCTATGTACCGCCCATAGTAGACCAGAGGAGCAACTGAAAGAACAGCTCTAAGATCTGTTTTGTTTGGGGCAACACAACAAGAATTCATCAGGTGAGTGCATTTTGTGTATGCGGGGAATCCTATTCTTATCAAGTTTTACTGTATACTCTTAGAGGTTGCGCTTTTTTCTTTTTCATTTTGCATATTGGCTACTGACTTAAGATGACACTGAGGACACCGTGACTGAAAGCAGCACCCTAAGAATACCGATTTGAACAACGGATCATAATTGAAGATATTTATATTTGACGTGGACTGTGGTAGGATCGCTTATGTTATTATTTAGTACTCCCACGGCTGATCGATGCACATTTCCAAGTTTATTATAGTTTAAATAGAATGTTATAGAAACTGCGGACTCATGTTTTCAGTTAAAACTTTCAGGAAATAAATGCACAATAAATTCACTTACTGGTTATTTTAACAAAAGAAAAACATAACTAGATTGTGCAAAACATTGAATAAATAAATGGCAGCTATATGATATATCACTGGAACCTAAATGAAATAACACTAAAATACAAAAAGGAAATATATCCGAACTCCGAAAAAGATATACACACAAAAACAGGCAATGGAGAATGTATTGACCAAATTATATGATAGTACACCCATGGGACCCAAAACCGCAACCTAGATCCCCCACAGTAAACACACAAGCCTGACCCCACACAAAGTATCAATATAAAATGAACTATAAGGACACATGATTAGTGTATGCCAGAAATCCTACAGCTGTGCCAAAAAAAAAAATCAGCACTAAAGAAATGTATATAGTAGCGGAAAAGCCCACACATGCCAATTGAAAAAAAATCTATTTAGTGGAAAATGAAGATAATTACCATCCATGGACAAAATAAACAGCACTATACTAACATCAAATTAATTATATCTAAATTAAAACAGCATTGACAAGTCAAAATAATGGATAAAAATGATCACAAAATGTTCTCAAAAAAGTGTCTGGAATTCCAAAAAATATATATCTGTCGTCCAATATAACTCATAGGTACCATGAGGAGGCGACAGCTCCTCCCAGTGGGCTGGAACAATTCTAGAAGAAGTGCAGGGCTGGAGCCTCCCCGTCCTCCATATCAGGCTGCCTAAGTAGCCCCAACCCAGATAAACTGGCTCCCCCTGGAGGATTGCCCAGTTATCAGGTGCTATCGTGGACCCTTTGCAGCTGTGGGAGAGAATCTTATATGAGAGAGACTTATATCATTTTTCATGTTTTTTTTAAGGGCTACAATATAAAATACAATTATTTTCAAGTATTACTATCCCTTTAAAAATTTGATGGACAGGAAGCTTAAGGCTATTCTGAAATCTGTTTTTGCTGCCATAGGTGTTGCCTTGAGCCCTACCTTGGCTTCTGTCTGGGTTTACAGAACCATTGCTGTTTGTTGACCCTAAGGAGGACCTTTTGGCCCTTTTAGCCGACATGTCTGAGGCACAGAACTATGTTACTGATGCTGTTTTTGATGCTGTCAGGGTGGAGGTGAAGGCTTCTGCCTTTTCTGTTGCTGCTAGAATCACTTTGTGGCTTAAGATTTGGTCTGCTGACCTTTCATCTAAGCAGTCATTGATTTCTCTTCCCTTTCAGGGCACATCTCTCTTTGGGTCTGAAGTGAAGCAAATCATCAGTGAGGCCACTGGGGGCAAGAGCACTCTGTTGCCTCAGGTCCTCAAACACCCTAATCTGATGAGGGAGCAGTGTCTTTTTCGTCCCTGCCAAAGGGAAGCTCAAAAGCTAAATCTCAGTGGGTCTCAGGCCAGCACCCCATGCTCTACCCCCAAGCCTAGGCAGCAGTGGAGGTCCAAACCCAATTCCACCAAACCTCCTTCTGCATGATTCGCTGAACCCTGGTCCGCACCTGCCAGTGGGTGGGTGCCTGCAACATTTTTCAAACATTTGGATAGGCTCTGTTGTGGATCAGTGGGTATTGCAGGTGGTTTCAGGAGGCTACAGGATTCCATTCATATCCCTACCTCCCTTCAGATTCCTCCCTTCTAGGTCTCCTTTATGCCAAGAAAAGCTGTGTCTTTTCAACAGGCCGGTGCAGGATATCTTAGACAAGGGTTTCTTGTCTCACGTGCCACCTAGAGAGAGGATTAGGTTTTTATTCAATCCTCTTTGTGGTCCGCAAGAGGAACGGCGGCAGTCGTCCCATCTTGAACCTCAAGGATCTCAACTCTTTTGTGGTCCATACTCACTTCAAGATGGAGTCTTTACACCCTGTTATCACAGCCATGTGTCCAGGAGAATTTCTTACCTGCATGTTCCAATTCATCCAGACAATCAGAAGTACCTCAGGTTTGCTTGCGCCTTGGGGCACTTCCAGTTCACCACTTTGCCCTTTGGGCTTATCACTGATCCTCAGGTGTTTGCACAGGTCTTAGGAGCATTGATTTCATACCTGCATACCAGGGGGATTCAGCTGACTCCTTACATAGACAACCTTCTGCTGAAGGCTCCGTCCAGGGACCTTCTGGACCGTCAAGTCCAGGAAAGTGCTCAGATTCCCCTCTGTCGTGGGTGGATTCTGAATATGGACAAATCTGCTCCAGTTCTGTAGTGTTTTTTTAAGACACTCAGACCAGCATGTAGAATAAAACACAGTTTTATTAAAAATAAAGAGTAAAGAACGCCCTCTACAGGCAACACAAAAATAATAGCGATCAAGAGACTGAGATGCTATCACAGGTCAAGTGTACAGAAGCATAAGTATCACATATACTATCTCAGGAAAGGTACACAGTAGCAAGGATACTCAATGGTTAAATACAATGCTCAGTCAGTCTCTGTTGTGGTGTTTGGCACGCCCAAGATGGTGATCAGGCAGCTATAAATGAAAGTTCTTAAGGCTAGAATGCTGCAGCCACTACTGAATAGTGGTAGAATCTGCAGAGGAGTTGCAGTGAATAGCCCGCATGGGCGTAGCAACAGAGACAACTTAATCTGCCAGTGCTTGAGTCGATGGCCCCCACGGGCGTAACAACGGAGACTGCTACAATGTAAGAGCTTGCCAATAGCCCCCACAGGTGTAATAACGGAGACCAACTGCACAGGATAGACTTGAGCCAATAGCCCCCACAGGCGTATACCAGAGACAACCTGCAAGAGCTTGAGCCAGTAGCCCCACGGGCGTAACAATGGAGACCACTCTGTGCTGCAAGTATATGAGCCAATAGCCCCCACGGGCGTATTAACGGAGACCACTCTGTGCTGCAAGTATATGAGCCAATAGCCCCCACGGGTGTATATCGGAGACAACCTGCAAGAGCCAATAGCGCCTCTCACGGGCGCGGTAACATAATACCGACTACTCTGCTGATGGTAGGATGAGCCACCGTCTAGGCCAGGCTTGTAACGCGGCTGGCTCTGCAGAAGTAGCGACCAGACCGTATAGGCTCAGCAAGTTACGTGAAGGCTCAGATAACGAAATGGCAGCACTGCAAGGGTTAAGCAGCTCAAGGATCGAAGGCTCAGCAATCGTGGAATGTACTCTGCAAGTGTCAGGGAAGGATCGGCAACGGAAGCACAGCTCTGCAAAAGATAACAGAGACTCAGCACTGGAGGCACAACTCTGCAGGAGTACAGAGGCAAATGATCAGCCCGGTAAACGAGCTCAGTGGAAGTTAGAATGTCGCCACGGTGACACTAGCAGCAGGAAGCAGGAACAAGCAGGTCTCTGGAACAAGCCGGTTCAGGTCACGGAGTAGGAAGTCAGCCAGGCCGGGTCGGTACACGGAGGTGGTTCTCAGACAAGCCAGATCAGTAACGTCAGCCAAGCCGGGTCGGTACACGGAGGTGGTTCTCAGACAAGCCAGATCAGTCACGAGCAGGAACGTCAGCCAAGCCGGGTCGGATCACGGAGCAGGAACACAGGAGCGTAGTCAAGACAGGCCAAATCGGTACACAGGAATCAGGAAAGCACGAACACAGCAACACTGGCTCTGGAACACCACGAAAGGGCACCTGACAGGTGTCAATGGCCAGGCATAAAAAGGTCACCAGGGGCGGGCCAAACAGACTCAGCCAATCAGAGCGCACCACAAGCGAGAGTGACAGAGAGAGATCACGGGCATCGTGATAAGTTCCCTCTCAGGACCTGGTTTTCCTCTGTCTCATGTTTGACACCTGCCAAGATGTGGTCTTCCTGACAGATCAGCAGATCATGCGTCTGGTCTTCTGCTTAGTTTTTAGTACTTTTATTATTTTTTTGTTAGATATGGGGTGTCCAAATTCCTCCATTAGGTGGATTACCATTACTGGCTTCCCCTGGAGGATTGCCCAGTTATCAGGTGGACCCTTTGCAGCCGTGGGAGAGAATCATGCAACCCATGTCTCTCTCTCCTGAAGGAGTCTCTCTGGGGCTTCTTCCTTCTCAATGGTAATCTGACAGATCAACACATCATGCATCGGGTCTTCTGAGCCCTGTAGTGGACCTTAGCTCCATTGCGCATGTTCTTGTCTGACGGTCCACATGATATCCACCATGGAGGTGGTTCCATACTCCAAGGCTCACACCAGGGAGCTTCATAGGTTCACCATGGGAATCCAGATCTATTGAACTGTCTGGTCTCTCTTCCCCAGGAAGTGAGGCAGGGCCTCCTTTGGTGGTTGAACAGATCCAATCTGGAGAAGGGGAACCGCTTCGTTGTCCAGAATTGGACTCTGGTGACAACAGTCACCTGCCTCTACAGAGTTGATGCTCTGGCTTCGGCTGAAGTCAACTTTGGCAGCCTTTCCTGCCTAGGACTTTGTCTTTCCTATGCCTTATACCTCTTTAACTGTTTGAGCCCTGTTGGCTCTTGTTTTTGTGTGCTGTGTTATGTTATTCAGTGTCCATTAACACTTTGTTAGTTTGGGCTGTTCCGTGTCCTGGATAGTCCATTGGAACTCTGCTATCATGGGGACCTGCGCTTGGTCCTTTCCTTCATCTTCCCTCCATGGGAGCTCAATGTTGGTACATAAAGTATGGTCATCAGCATATTTCTATTCATGCAAATTGTCAGTGTTTTCTTCTTTTTCCAGTCACCTCCCTCCCTTTTGGACTGGCATCTAGTCTTCGGGTTTTCACAAAGGTCATAGAGCCTTGGCTGCTCACATTCATTCTTTTGGAATTTCTCATCCTGACTTCACTACCTTTTACTAATTGTGCCTTTAGAGGAGATTCTTCACCTTCATTTATGTCCATACAGGAGCAGCACAGTTGGGTGATCAATGTCAAAAAAATCTTCACTGATTCCATCCCAGGTTCTAGTCTTCTTCCCTTTAAGAACAGGATATTCTGCTGAAAGACAGGATTTAGTCATAGTCTCGGACCACATCTCAGGCCTTAGTCTGTCCATCAATGATAGTGTGCGAGTACATGAAGGTTCAAGAGTATCTGGTTTCTGCCTTGGAGGCAGTTCCCTTTGCCCATTTCTGCACTCAGGAGCTGCAGCTGTAAATTCTCAGGAATTGGTCCAGACAGCAGCATCATCTCTCCCATGTCATGTATCTTTCCAGCTTATAAAGTAAGATCTTACTTTGTATGTTCAGTTGTCACGTCTGACTCTGAGTCAACAGTTTGTCATCATGAAATGGACTGAAGACATGACAAATCCCAGCCTAACAGGCTGGTGATCCGCTTCCTTCTCTGACTGTGTAGTACCTTTGGTCTGAAAGTGAGTCGTCTTGGACATCAGTGTGCTTAAGCTGCAGACAATTTGCTTTTCTCTGCTGAATTTGTCCCAGCTTTTCCAGGGCCTGCTGGTGAGGATTCAGTCACCTCCCAAAGGGGACCACAAACACAGCTATATTATCTAATTCATGCTTGGGGGAATCTCAAGTGCTGTCACCCAGCCATTCATATTGCAGAGGTAGACAAAGTGATACGTTTTCTAAGCTGTTAGTGTTTGGATCCCTGGACCTTGGAACTCAACCAGACGGTGTTTAAATCCATAGTTCAGATGTGGAGTCTCCTTATTTTGAATCTGATGGCATCTTGCCAGACTGAGCCAGGAAAATTATGGTACCTTATATCTTGCACTGTGCACCCTACTCCACTTACAGGTCCCTCATCTGCTGAGCAGGAACCAGTTTGGTTTAAGGCTCTTATCTTTTCATTCACTTCTATACTTTATTCAATGGGTCCCAAACTCTTGGATGGTGGACACCCTACACACTCTTATTAGGCAATTAAGTCCTATTTTTGGGAGTCATTCTCAATTTGTTGGGGATTCCTCTGCTGAGGTAGGAGTGACTGATGAAGATGAATTAGATTCTTCTGTGTGATTGAAGGATGTTTATGAGGAGGATCCTTGTCCTATTAGGGATGTCCTAGAGATACTTCAGGTCTCGGAGACCACTGACTCTGTCTTCTCTTCTCTGGACAAAAGGAGGTATCCATTTTTCCTCATCATCATTCTCTAGACCAGGCTCTCCTGGAAGAAGACACATGACAAATGAATGTTTCTTAACAGGTGCATTTTAATCTGTATTATTTTTCAGCTGAGGCTTTAATGCATTGGGCTACCCCCACCCAGCAGTTGATCCACTATCTCTTGGCTTTCCAAGAACACCATTCTGCCTCTGGCAGATGCTGTGGCTCTTAAAGATCAAGCAGATACTGCCTGGGTCACTAGAGCTATAGCTATCTGGAGAGAGCAACTATCGGATGCCACCCAAGGGGATGTTCCCAAGGATGAACAGTTGATGCTGCTTGACAAAATTCTTTAGGCGAATGCCTCTGCTTTTTCCTTGACCGTGCTTTGCACTCTTTGGTTCAAGATCTGGTTTACTGTCCAACCTTCCAAGGAGTACTTGGTGTTGTTTCCTGTGATAGGCAAACGATTGACCCTGACCTAGAGAATGTTATCAGTCATGCTACTGGAGGCAAGACTGCATTGCTGCCTCAAGTTCCTCTTAAGTGTACCTTTTTTTCAAGAACATGCAGGGCATTCATTACACCCTCCAATCGGGGTATGCACCTTGGCATCCAGGCGTGCCATATCCCAAAGCCCAAGCAGGTTTGGACAAGCACGTAGACTTTTAGAAGCCTAAGACTGGCAAGTCCACTTCTGCATGACTCTTCTCTACCTGTTGAGAGTCCCCTCTGTCTTTTAGAAGATGTGTGGTGGTTTTGTGGGTAATTTTAGAATGGTACCACATAGACTTCAAATCCCTTCCTCCTTACCATTTTTTATTGTCCAGAGTTCCTATTTTATAAAAGTAGACATGGATGACCAGGTTGCTGCTCTGCAGATTACTTCTGGAGAGACTGAAGCCCTGAATGCCCAAGAGGTTGCCACTGCTCTTGTAGAATGGGCTTTAACCAGCAGAGGCGGATTCTTGCCCGCCTCTAAATAGGCCATCTTTATGCAGTCAACTATCCATCTTGAAATTGTCGCTTTTGATGCTGCGGTACCCTTGAATTTACCTTGGTGGTGTACAAATAAGGAGTCTGCTTTTCTGAATTCCTTTGTTCTTGATAAATAAATATTATATTTCTTACTAAGTCTAGCCTGTGTAATTCCTCTTGTTTGGGCCCTACTGGGTTTGGACAGAAAGAAGGCAAAACTATCTCTTGATTCATGTGGAATTCTGATACCACTTTAGTTTTGAATCCTGTTTTTGTTCTTAATACTACTTTATCCTGATGAATAGTCAGGAATGGAGGTTTAAAGGATAATGCTTAAAGCTCGCATACTCTTCTAGCCGATATTATGGCACTTAAGAACACAACCTTCAATGTTAGATTTTTTATGGGTACCTCTTCCAAACCTAGTGGATTTCATAAGTTGGTTAAGTACCAAACTCAAATCCCATGTTGGAATAGTATGTCTTAGTCGAGGTGCTGCTTTTTCTATAGCCTTGATGTACCTCCTCACAAGGTGATCCTCTGCAAATTATAGCAGAAATGGCAGATAGTTGGACTTTGATTGATGCTGGTTTCAGCCCTTTTTCATAGCCTCTTTGTAATAATCCTAGAACGTGAACTGAGTCTAGAGATGTTCTACTGACCCTGTTTTGTATGCACCATTCTTTGAATGTTTTGCAAAATATATTTTTTCAGTTGATTTTTTTCCTTCCCGAATAGATTGTCTGTATCACGGAATCTGATAGCCCTCTCAATCTCAGGGACGTCCTTTCAGCCTCCATGCCTTTAAGTTCAAGAAGCTGGGATTCTGGTGCTGTACTGGTCCCTGGCTTAGGAGATCCTGGCGGTCTGGTATCCTCCATGTCTATTGAGAGTCTCACTAACTCCATGGCCAGTTTGGGGCTATCAGTACAATGTTGACCCTGTCCCTTCTGATTTTCCTCAGGACCTGTGGTATCATGGGTATTGGGGGATATATGTATGCCAGTCTGTATTTCCATGTGTATTTCATGGCATCTGTGCCCAAGGCTCGCGAGTGCTTCCATTGAGAAAAAAACTTTTGTCACTTTCTGTTGAATTTGATGCCATCAAGTCCACTGACATCCTTTCCCATATCTTCGTTATGTTCCTGAATATTTCCTTGATGAGGGACCATTCTTCAGGATCCAATGTGTGTCTGCTCAGGAAATCTGCTGTACAATTTTGTGTGCCCGCTATGTGTATTGATGATCTACATCTGCGGTCTTGTGGCAGGAATACGCTCTTTCCCTCAGATATCTTTTTTCTCAGGATTTCCAGCTGTTCCCAAAACAAAATTTTTACTGTAAAAGGTAGGGATACTAGTTTTGCTTTGGATGAAGAATCAGCTCCCCAAGATCTTAACCATAAAGCTCTATGTGCGGCTACTGAAAGAGCAGAAGACCCTGCTGATAGTTTTATGGCATCCATAGAGGCATCACATGAAAAGACCACCGCTTCCTTGATTATGGAGACTTTTAACAGTTTTGATCTGGAAACCAAGGATTCTATTTTTTCCTCCAACTCTGTCAACCATATTCTCATTGTCCTGGAGACACATGCTAATGTTGTTGCTACCTTGATGCTTTGGCCTAAAAAGGAGAACTCATTCTCCATTCTGCAATCCATGGGGTCCTTTAAAGATGATCCATCTTCCATGGGGATCATGGATCTTTTGGAAAGCTGCGAGATTGCAGCATCAGTCTTTTGTGGAGACTCCCATCCTGCTGTATCTTCTTCCTTAAATGGATACATTTTTTGAAATCTCTTTGGAACTGACACTCTCTTGTCTCCCTTTGTCCATTCAGCCTTCATGATGTCAGATACTGTGTGGTGGACTGGGAATTCTGAGCTGACTTTTTTTTCTAGAAATGCAGCATCCATTATATCTTCCTCTTTTTGTTCATCTGAAAGACCCAGGGTTTTTCAAAAATGCTTTAAGAAAAGCTTCATCTTGTCCAAGTTAAATTAACTTTCTCCTTCCACAATCTCCCCTTCTTCCTCAGAGGAATAAGGTGATAAAAGGTCTTGAATGCTAAGTCTGCATCTTCCAACCTACTTGAGGTACCTTCGTCTGGATATTCTGTGTGCATTCTCTTGTGAGGTGCTGCAGCCTGCTGCATGTTGTTAAAAGTCTCCTGCATAGAAGACCTCATCCATATCAGAAAATCTTGAAAATGCCCTGGTACCTCCTGTCCTGCTGTCTTCTTTTTGCAATCCGGACATAACTTGGCAGGGACAACAATAGTTAATTTTGTATCACGAGCAATACAGATCTTGAATTTTTGGGAAGATTTACCCTCTTTAACCTCCATAGCAGTTTTTTCTTTAGAGGAGGAGGATGCTTTAGGAGTAGACATAGTAATAGCAATACAATTAAAATATAACTTTTAATAAATAATCCTAAAAGAATCTGTCTACAGTCTTACCAACAACATACTCCCGCCAAACAGTTTAAATAGAAAGGCGTGATTAGGCTTGCGTTTCAAGATGGAATGCAGAGGCCTTCTGCAGGAACAAGGCCAAGTTTATAAATAAAGGAAGTCCTTGGCTGTTTTCTTCATGCTCCATTTATGTCCTGAGTTTGCTTGGCTGCCATTGCCCATTCTGATTAAATGCTTCTTTCACTGATCGGCTGCTCCCGTGGTTCAGTGCTTCGGGGTATGATCTGCTGGAACCTCTCTCCCCCCGGTCCAGACAGTATCTTGCGGCCATAAGCTATTGTTTATTTTATTTTTATGCGGGATCGACCCGTCCCGCTTCTCCTCCTCGCCAGCTGGCTTAAAAAAGACTGACAAGTGGGAAGGAAGTGTGTTCTTAAACATTTCCGGGTAAAGAGTTCATGCCGGCTAGAGGGAGGACAGACCCATACATTTCTATTGACCATGGAAGGGGACACGGAGGAAACCACAAAATAATTCCAAGGAAAATTTGCTGAAATAATGGTATACAATCTGTTTCTCTTTCATCCATGGGGTAAAGCCAGAAGGGCAGGGTACTTGCCAAAGGACTCCCTAGAGGTGGAGAATCCCTGTCTACTCCGCTTTACCACCACCAGATATGCATAGTTTTAAAAGTGACCTCAAAGGTCCTTTGTTTTTATTTTCTTAATAAATGTGGGGCTATGTAATTCCTCATTAGGCAGGCTCTTATCTATGGCCTGAGGCCTCCTTAATGGATATATACCAGAGTGCAGACTGTTGCAACATTTTGGCCCCTAGAATGAGACTCTCACAGTCTCAACCTTTTCCTCTTATCTCTGCTTGGCTGTGTATGAGCACAATATATATAAATATGTATATATATATATATATATATATATATATATATATATATATATATAATGTGTATACGAGCCTGAAAACTGAAACTTACTGCATTTAAGGGATACCCACAAGTAGTTTCTATTAAATGATATGTCTTATGTTCTTTCATGTTGGGTCTCCTGGTTCTGTCAGAACACATGGGAGATATTGACAAGTCTTAAACCACCATGGCATCACAGGTATTAAACCTTTGTTCCATATGTCAGACTGCTCTTTGTCGCTACATTATGTTCCTTTTGTTTTGTGGCCGCTACACAGCAACCCCTGGGCTCCTCTTCCTCCTGAACAGGACACTGAATGAGTTACAGCCCTGGTTTCTTCTTTGATTAATATCCCTTCCTCTACTAAGGAAATTCTTGCATTCTGGAACCAGGGCAGCCCCCCTTCCCCCGATACAAGGGATTCTTTTGATGAGAAAGGGGAAATAGATGAGGATGATTATTGATTCCTCATGTATTCCTTCTTTTGAAAATGACCCTGCTTCACCAGCTGAAAAACTTAACACAACAATGTTTGAAGACCTTTATGTCCCTGAAAACTCTTATTCAGATTCTTTTTCCTCAGATATATTTTGAATGTTGGCGTGAGGGATGCATTTTCCACTCAGTCATTGGACCAGATGGTTGTGAAGGAAGGGAACTCACCTGTTAAAATATTATTTAGCCTTAGGCATTTTGCTATCTTATATTCTTTCTCCCCTGATGCCCCACTGCAGTGAACTACCTGCCCTCCAACAATGGACTCTCCAATGTCTTACTTTTCCTAAGCTTACAGAACCTCAGCTTGTGGATGCTGTGGAACTTAAGGAACAGGCAAATAAGCACCTAAACTCTCTCTCTAAGGTGATTTTCGTGGCTTCTGTTGTTTCTCTTCCACCTTCACTGTTGCTTGGGTGTCTAGTGCTATGAATGAACATAACCATTTTTGGATGCTGTCGATGTGGACTTGCCAAGAGAGGGTGATGTTTCTAAGATCCTTGTGGCTGATGCTTATCTTACTGATTTAGAGTCATCTAAACTTCCTGTGAAAGCCTTAGCACACTCCATTGTACCCTTTAGCTAAAAATATGGTTGGCAGACTAGTCTTCTAAGAAATCCTTTGTCTCCTTCCCATTTATGGGCAGGGTGTTGTTTAGCGTAGTCTTAGAGAAGGTTATTACCCATGCTGCTGATGGAAAAAGTGCACTATTACTTCAGGTTACCCCAAGGGGTACCTTTTTCCACAGTAGAAGTGTGTTTTTTGTTACTCAGCCAGTATGGGTATGCACCATGGGTTTCTACTCCTACATTGGCCCAGGCACGCCTTCCCTTGAATCCAAAGCAGGCTTGGACAGACAAGCTACCCAAAAGCTGCCAGTTGACAAGTTTTCTCTGCTTGGCTCAGGGGGCTCCGATCCATCTCAGGCAAGTGGAGTTCATTTGGGTCTCTTTCATAATGCGTGAATTTTCTTAATGGTGGACCAGCAGGTTTTCAGGGTGATAATGGAAGGGTATTGTTTAGACTTGAAATATCTTTCTTCCATATCACTCTTTCAGGTCCAGAGTTCCTCATGATCTGGTAAGGGGCCTCCTATTTCTAGACATTGTTGTCTTTGTACCTGTTCCTTCTCAAGAAAGTTTCATGGGATTCTATTCAAATCTTTTCATAGTTACCACAATAAATAGCAGATGCATTTCAAATGTTTTGTTCTTACGCCCCAATTCAAGAGAAAGTCTTTGTGCTCTGTCATCACTGCTACAGGTCCTTGGGAGTTTAGGCTCCCTATAAATAAAGGATGTGTATCTGCATGCAGCCACATGGTCAGAAGGTCATTTGATTCATGTTTGGAGGATAATTCATGTGCTTCTCTCTGCCATTCACATTCCAGAGTTATACATCATTGTGGTGGACTTTCTCAGCCATCAGTGGCTGGATCCTGGGTATTGAGAATGCAACCAGATGTGTTCCGCTCCATAGTTAGTCTGTGGAGTCTTCTGTCCATGGATCTAATGGCCTCTCTATTGAATCACAGGTTCCTCTGTTTTTCCAGATCCTGGGACCACCCTGGATAAGATGGTAATTTTGTGGCAGTTTCCCCTGGAATATGTATTTCCTCCCTTCCCTCTGATTCCCAGGGTATTGAGAAAGGAATAGAGTGATTGCCACATTCTGGCCCCTCTGGGCCTGGTTCTCTACTCTTCTCAAGAGCCATTTCATCTACTTCTTCCAGATATTTTAACTGTAGGTCTTCTATATCCCAAAGGAGGAGAAGCTGATTTTGACAGCTTGTGGCTAGTAGCCTGAGGCATGACTTTCAGAAAGGGCTTAATCTTAGCTCTGTTATGGTCCAGATTTCTACTCTATCTGTGTCAACAGGGATGTTATGACATGGGCTGGACCTGATTGATGCATGTCTATTTTCAGCCTCATTATCAATGTTACTATGTCACACATGATGCAGCTCCACCTCATTATACCAGGTGCTGGCATGTGGTGGCTTTGGACAATGCACTTTTTCACATGTTTCTGCTTAGAGCTACTTCAGGCCACTGTCTGGCTACCATTACATAGTAATCAAAACTTTAAAGCGGAACCATCAACTTCATAACATCACCCCCCAATCCATTACTATTATAGAGATAGGTAAAGCCATACTTTTATTATGCTCAATAAGTACACAGTATTAAAGAAAATCAACTTCTTCCACAGGCGTCCATTGCACAGAGCTTACAAGAGAAGCTGATAATTGTTTTAAAGAAAGTAATCTGTTACTGGCCAAGCTTCCAAGAAGAGAAGGACAGCATTGACATCCCATAAAGTAGAATATTTTGGAAAAGGGGGTATACACAATTTAATCCCTTCCATAAGTTTGCAAACTAATGGATGTTAATCTATAGGTAAGTTATCAATGTGGTTATGACTCACTGCTATTGCAGATCTATAACAATTGATGGTTCTATATGCTTTACCTTGTTGAAAGCAAAAGGATTGAAAATTCAGGATGTTGGTTAGATTGGTAGAGACGGGATCCAAATCTCGTTCCATGCACCAGCATGTCCAAATGAACCAGCATGACTTGTAGCATGCCAGTTCCTGGAGCCCAGGCTTCCTGACTTTGTGCTTCAGCTTTATGTGTGGACGTTGTGCTTCAGCTTTTTGTGTATTTCTGAGCACAGACTTTGTGCTTCAGCTTTTTGTGTGTCCCAGTACTTAGATACTTTAGTGCAATATTAGACTTCTTACTCTTCTTTTCCTACTCTTATTTTTTGACCTATACCGGTCACTTGCCCAGCGGGTCTATTACCAAATGATTTTTGAAGACTTAACCGCTGGGATTTTGGAAGCGATTAGCTTCAATTTTTAAGTGATCACCTTTTGCGGCCACCCTCTCTTCTCTCTCTATATTATATATAGGTAGGCAGATATATTGTAGTAACAGAGGATTAAGTATTGGTGTTTACTAAGAATTATCTGTTAATGCATTCAGTAATCAGTTGCTTTAAAACGTAGGACGTTTACTTATATATTTGTGGGCTACCTCTTTATTAGCATCCGTGCACTGAGATAGGGAGCACGAAAGTGGCATATCTGTTTTGCATTTAACATAAAATACTATATTTGTCCTAAAGTGAATAAAAGAAAGAATACTATTGACAATATATAGTGTAGAAATGAGAGCAATATTAAGATAGTGTCTTATTAAACTAGAAAGTACTGGGACTATCAGGGCTAGATTTAAAGGCTCACATTAAACTAGCCGCTAAGTGAAAAAGGCACATCGCTCGCGAATAATAAATGAGTTACAGCAGATTCAATAGGTACTCTACAAGAATAGCTATCAAGCGTAGGCACAGCCAGAACATGTAACTCATGTTAATGCACAACGTGCGGCCAAATCACCCGATAACAGAGCTCAAAACAACTTGTAACATAACGGCTGCTGTTGGCTAGCAACCCTGATTGATGTAACAACAAATTCAAACACACAGCCAATCCCAAAGCCCCAAAGTATCCAAAAACTTCAAATACATCTATATATACCCAAAAATAACTGTCACACACTGTCTGTTATCGAGTTCTTGAGAGCTAGATATCAGGACCCAGGAGCGGAGGATAGTGATCAGAGAGACGGAGACAGGAGCATACATTGGAGGTAGAGGAGTTTTTGAGTTTGGAGAGCATTGCACATAATTCGACACATATCACACCTTTGCACATATTACATACACCCATACAAACACATACACATACATACACATAGTCCTTTTTTTTTTTTATAACACCTTACACATTTTAAATGTTATTTTTACAGAATGAATCTGTAAGTGAAAGTGTGTGACAGAGAGTGAGTGGATCGAGTGTGTGCCTGTGGCAGTGCCTGGGTGTGAGAGGGTGAGTGATGGCCAGGAGAGGAGGACAGGAGAGAGGGATGGGGAGAGTAGTGGAGGAGGAGGAAGGTCAGGAGGGTATCCCTGAGCAGAGCAGGGGTGGGAAAGAGAGATCTGCAGGGTGGAGGGGGACCCGGACCACAAGAGCAGGCACACGGAGGACAGGGACAGAACCTGCAGTGGGACGAGGGGTAGTTGCTGGGGAGCACCCCACACAGTCAGGGTCAGAGCAGGCAGGACACTCCGACTCAGAATCCTCTCATGCCGGAGCTGACGAGGGCAGGATCAGGGATCCAAAATACACCGAGGAGGAGAACACGGCTCTCGTGGAGGCTGTCCTGGAGAGACAGAGTGTTCTCCACCCGACGGCGAAGGTCCCTGGCCTGTCAGCGAGGAGGAAGGCAGCCTGGAACCATATCTGCAGCCGGGTGAACGTGGTGGCTACATGTAGGCGGGACGTGGAGTCCGTGAAGAAGAGATGGGGTGACTGCCGGAGGGTGGTCAAGAACAAGCTGTCTGACATGGCCAAGCAAGCCCGAGGCATCGGAGGTGGCCCACCTGTCCCCATCACCTTCTGCGGGTGGGAGGAGATGGTGCAGCAGAACATGTCTCCAACCCTGATCAAGGGGGTTGTTGGAGGAGCTGACAGTGGGGATGAGAGGAGCCTCCACACTACCGGTAAGTGCAACACTACATAACCACACACTACATCAACCAACACCAACTGCACACACAGTCACACCTCAACACATGCCCATCATTCATCCATACAACTGCACCAACACAGCACCCTGAGGGTTAAAAACAGGACACAACACCAGGACAAATGTCAAGGTCTAACTTGGGACAAACCTGTCAAAGTCCTAGTTCAACCCTCCTGTCACTGTGCTCATCACACACAATACACAAAACATGCTGTTCAAAAATGTCGTCTGTTAAATATCATCACTGTTCACACACAATGTCACCCATGTCCCCACAGGGAAGTCAGCACCTAACCCCTTGAGTGCTAGAGGGATCATCAATGCATCGATCCACAATGCTTTGGCAACCCCTCTGGAACTCAAAGGGTTAACAAGACAACAAACAAGTCAATAGGCCAGCGATCACATGCTACACAGGGGACATTCACGAAGCGGTGACAAAGAGATGGTGGAGAAAAAGTAACCCTCACACACCCTCACTTCACCAATACCAGTGTTAGTCTATGAAGAATATGCAAAAACAAGAATCAAGTTCATAGGGTCCTGTTGTACAGACGCCATGGAAAACACTGGAGATGGGAAAAGGAGATCACTGGAGAAGTCAGCATCATGTTCACTCCATCAGTTCAACATCACCGCTTACTGAATCACAAAAGGGTGGATCAGGTCACACATCACAGTGTCCCAGAGAATAACTGGTTGTATGTGCAACACACAGGATGCAAACAATTCCTCAGAATGAAAGGTGGATGAAGGAGGCCTTGGTGTTGTGGCTGCAATCATTTACTCTAACTTGAAATGACATATCCCACGTCTGATTCCCACATGGATCCACAGGGGTGCTGATGTCATGGATGGATGGTACACCAGCCACTGTTTGCAGGATACACATGGGAACCAAATATCAACCTTTGTACCTTGGTCACCAACAGGCCATGACTGATGGATATCTCAGATTGAGTACGGTTGCCTCACACAAAAAGGATGGATGGGCTCATATACAGAGAAAAACAGGCCTCAATCAAAGATATTACTGTATAAAAATAGACAAACAGAGACAGCGCAAAAATGCCTCTAAGAGTAATCTTTTGACAGATAATTCCTCTATTCCAACTATAAAATCTCCCCTTCAGGGTGGGTACTCACTGGAACACGAGGCTAAACCCGCCTCAACAATGGTATATCGCCACAAGATTATACCCCCGCAACAGGTATACACATTAAATAACCCAACACGTTTCGTCACCGTAGCGACTTCTTCAGGGGTCTTTACATTTGTTAGTTATCAATATTATTATATATATACCTGGCGATATACCCTTGTTGATTATTGTACCAGTTATTTATGGTATTTTAAAATATTTTTAATTTTATCCCTTGGAATTTCTTTTATATACTACCAATAAATGGAGGCTTTTTTATGCACAAAGCCCAGGTAGTCTCATTCTATAAAACGGTTTAAGTACCTGTAAACCCTTTGTCAAGAGGAGGAGAGAGTACTGGCTGTTGGAGGACAAAGAATTAAAGAAAGATCGTTGATGTGCCATAAGAGACGGGTTTAGCCTCATGTTCCAGTGAGTTCCCACCCTGAAGGGGAGATTTTATAGTTGGAATAGAGGAATTATCTGTCAAAAGATTACTCTTACAGGCGTTTTTGCGCTGTCTCTGTCTATTTTTATACAGTAATATACTTTGAAGAAGTCACAAGACCAAGTGACTAGGAGATGGCAGCAAGAGCTCTAGAGTACAGAAGACCATAAGATTCACATGAAGAAAGAGAAAAGAATAAAATAAGTGTGAATTAATGGACTTTTTGCTATTATCTTGATTGTTTTGTATATATCTATATTACTTAATTACTTAGTGGTTTAGCTCAATCCTTGGAGGTAAGGTGCCCGGGGGTATTATAAGACTCAGGATACCTTACAATTAACGTTAATTTTGTATACTCAATCAAAGATATGCCTCACTACTGGCTTGATTGTTGCCCTTCAGGATTCATCTGGAACATACAACACAGACAAGATCTTGTCAAATTCATCAATCTGCGATTGGCAGGATGGTATCCCATGTATCACAATGTAATGCATAGGATATCATCATGACAACCAGAGAGTCACCTGTCAAGTAATCCAAAAGTGTGCATTGCAGGATTAAATAAGAAGATAGGGTTGAATAACACTTGAATCCCACTGCAGATCTATTACCAAGAGATATGGACACAAACAAAAACGGTCAGATACGTACCTTTCAAATGTTTCAAAATATGTCCCAACATGATGTGAACACAGAGATCAGTTCACTGGATGTGATTGCCTTACTGGTCAGATATGTGCACCCATCAAAAATTAACCTACATTGCTACCATCCAAATACACATACATAGTATATCCCACTCTACGTAGATGCGATATACGAGGTATGTTCATATCCATCATATCAATCTAATGTATTTTTGGATGGGTGCACATATATAGCCAGTAAGGCAATCACATGTACTGAACTGCTCTCTGCCATCTTCCATCTTGGAAGGATATTTTTGTATCCATATGAAGGGTACCTATCCACATACATATATGACCATTTCTACTTGTGTGTAACTGTAATGGGATAGCAATGGGTAATTTCATCATGATGTAATATCATTGACATCGTAAAAAGATGTGTCTCGATGTAAGTCCTATCCCTCCAACCCTCATGGTTATACAGATATTGCTCTATGTGACAGGTGGACATATCTGTCATTTGACCACACAGAGGCTCTTCAGTATGTGTCAAGAGCCAAATTTGCAACATTTCAAGATAAATACTTCTTTGGAATGGTCCACAGAGTGTGCTTGCAAACCATGCACACTCTGTAGACCATTCCAATTAAGTATTGTTCTCTAAATGGGGCGATTTTGGCTCTGCTGGAAAGCCTCCGTGTGGACAAATGACTAAAATCTCCATCTGTCACATAGAGCAATATCTGAATAACCATGAGGGTAAGAGGGATAGGACTAACAGCAAACAACATCTGTTTTCACAATGCCTACAATATGACATCAAGGTGGACTTAACCTTTGCTATCCCCTTGAAGGGATAGCATCCCTAAAAGTTGTAAAGACAAATAAATGTTGTAGGATTCATCCCCCCGAGTAAAACAATGGTATTCCCACTGCTGAAAGTTGTGTTAATTAAAAAGGTATCCCAGCTCAAATATGGATATGTCAGGGGCAATATCCCAGTGGCCTGAAATTGTACAGTGGTGCTGTTACTACACTATCATATGGGCAGCTCTGGTACAGGGACCAGAAATCTACATGGTAGGGTGTTGCAAAAGCCCCACTGTACGATTTGGGGCCACTGTGATATTGCACCTCAAAATGAAACCTTTACCCGTAATAACTCAAGTATCAAACAACACCTTTCAGCAGTGGGAGTACCCTTGTTTACCCAGGGTGATTAACCCAACCACATATACTTTTCTTCACCAGATTTCAAAGTATAACTGTCTCCTCAAACCTATGGCTACATTAACTAATCACAACATCTCATTTCTCCACACAGCTTACGACCCTCAAGCCCAGAGGGAGCAACAGGAGCATAGGTGGATGTATCCAGCCACCTCCACCAGCTACTACCCTCCAGCAGCAGCACCACCACCAGGGCCAGTGAGGCAATGCCTGCCAGGGACAGTGGCCACCACTCAATATGGGCCATATGCATCCCAGGTCAACGCACCCTCCTGGATGGCTCCACAGCATGTCCCAAGGTATGATCCCAGGAGGGGTCCAAGCACCTATCAGTGGCCAACATATGACCCTTGGCCACTGGACTACCCACACCTGGGCCTGATTGGGGAGCCCCAGCGCCCTCTACCCAGGGACAATTTCACACCTCCACCAGCACACACATCACTGGGCAGCTCGGAGTCACTTGATGTGGTGGGCATATGCCCATCATCTGCACCAGCCACTCCAACAGTTGTCACAGCAGCCACAGCACTTCCAGCAGCAGCAGAGGAAACAGCAATTCCAGTAGCAGCAGAGGAAACAGCACTTCCAGAAGCAGCAGAGGAAACAGCACTCTCAGCAGCAGAGGACACAGCACTTCCAGCAGCAGAGGACACAGCAGCACCAGGGTCACCAGGCACATCCACCTCCAGCACTGCACGCCTCACAGGGATGGAGTGTATGGCCCTGCAGAGGAGACTACTCCTCTCGAACAGGAGCACAGATGTGAACATCACCAGGAGCCGGAGGGAATCCAGGAGGAACACAGGGAGATTGGAGACCAGAATCCAAGCCCTGGAGTTGGAGGTGACCAGGGTGAACACACAACTCCACCAGCTCCAGACGGGGATCATGGACATGTTCACACAGGTACTTGTGGATTTGCGAGAGATCAACCGCAGGGAGAACCTGAGGATGGAGAGGGAGAACCTGCATTCCACGGAGGGCTCTATTGCACCCACCACCCCCTCCAGTGTTACCCCTGAAGCCACGCCTAGGGGGCAGAGGGTGACCAGGCGATCAATAAGGACATCCACCTCTGGCACCCAGTCTAAGCCCCCCCCCCAAAAAAAAAAAAAAAAGAAAAAATGAAAGGCCCAACCTGTTAACTGCCCCCTCAATAAAGAAACATTGTGCTTTTGATTCCTGTCTGATCTGCTGTGTCTTCAGTTATGGATTGGGTGGCAGTGTTGTCTCCAATGCATTGCCATACAATGCAGTGAACACAACCTCTGCCTGGGTGAAATGTTTGTGGGATGCTACAACATGGGTTCACACACACCGTTGTCCAAATTCACCTGGCAACCCATCCCTGTTGCCATATAACACAACAGTGTTACATGGCAATGTTGTGTGTTAGAATTGTTCTGAACATACCCCTCATCACAACAACTGGTGTAACACTTAACATTCGTCTGCATCAATTGTTGTGTTTGAAGAGGAAACCAAACAAACAGCTATGTGACTTAGCAGGGAAATAACCAGCAGGACAGAGAACATGCTTCACTATTGACTTTGGATCAAACTCCTATTGTGCAGCTGACTTACTGGTGAACACAACGTACACCCTAGGATCCCATTGTGTGTGCTACACATTGGGATCCTAGGGGGAGCATTGTTTTCTCCAGTAAGTTAGGCTGTGATTCAAACACCTGTTGTGCAACTGACTTACTGGAGAAAACAATGCTCCCAATGATTTTCCTAAGATGTCAATGTGTAGCAAACACATTAAAAACTTAGGCTGGGCATTGGGTTATATACTAAGTTGTGTTGTTGTTTAACTAAGGTTGTAACACACTTCACCAGTGATAACACTTGTCCACTTGGTCTTGTTGTTTTTTGATGTAGCCCATGTACTGAGATATGTCAACCTACAGCAATCTCAGGACATTGATTATATTGACCAAGACACAAACCGTGGACGTGACATCCCTGTGGAAGTAATAATGTCCCCTGTATCACCTGCTATCACCACAACACCCATTAGTGTATCACTGCCATCATCCCATTGCATGAATACATCACAATGTTCACTCATGGTCAAACAACCAGTGGACTCCTGTGATGTGGGTCATGCCTTCATATGTATGAGGTATACTCTAGCCCTGAGTATGGTTCATAATTGAGAGATGTCAAAACCAACATTTATTCATACAGACAGACACATACTGAATAGTGATGGCACTCCTTTATTGTGTCTCAAACTACAGTAACACATACTGTGTTTTCTGGGTATATAGCTGTCATGGAGTGACTAGGAATTGAACACACTGACAAGTACAAATGAACTTAATATAAAACTTTATTAAGTAATATGAAAGGCAGGAGATAAGGCAACAGGCAAATGGCAATAAATGATACACAGTAGTATGATAATGACACAAGTGGCAGTAGATAGTTTCACACCTTCTGATGACAAAGGTGGCAGTGGATAGTGGCACACCCTCACGAGACCAGGTAGGAACAATGGAGGCACTTCCTCACCCTTCACAGGACAGGTGTTCAGAAATGGAATGGCCCTTGGACTACACGGTAGATGTGGGAACAGTGCAGAGCACTCCCGTACCTGGATAGGATGGCACACCTTCACGAGACCAGAGAGGAACAGTGTAGGCACTTTCCTCACCCTTCACAGGACAGGTGGTCAGAACGGAATGGCCCTGGGACTACACGGTAGATGTGAGGGCAGTGCAGAGCACTCCCAAACACAAAGTCGGCAAATAAGTGGAGTAGACCAGTATCCCCACAGGGGATACACTAGTCGGTAGCCAGATGGAGATAGACTAGGCAGCACAGACCGGTTCTGCCACGGGAGGTCAGAAACACGGAGTGACCGACAAGCGCTGCTTAACGGAAGTGAGCGCAAAGCGGAAGACACAGGCAGCACGGAATCCAAACCGAAAAACGGAATGGTCACGGAGCACAACACAGAGAGTAAACCAGGAGGCAGCCAAAGGTCAAAACTGGATCGGATAGTCAGATGTCGCCAATGGTTGTAACCGGAACGGGTAGTCAGTCAAGCCAGTGGTCAGAGCCAGAATGGGTAGTCAGATGAGCCAGGAGTCAGAACCAGAACGGGTAGTCAGACGAGCCAGGAGTCAGAACCGGAACGGGTAGTCAGACGTAGCCAGGTAATACACAGGAACAGTAATGCACCAACACAGAAATAAGCTCAGGTACACCACGAAAGGGCACTGGGAGTGACACAGGTTGAGGTTTAAAAATCCTGATGGGTAGGTGGAGCAATGACCTCATCAGCGTGGTGCCCTATAAGAATAGTGACTCAGCGAGAGTGATAGCTAGATAGTAAACAATGTCGCTTCCAGGGCAATGTCAGTCACAGGCAACCAAGGGGCACCGTGATAATAGCCTATATGCATGAAACACTTGTATGAGCACACAAACGGTACATCTGAACTAAATAGGGATACTCTAGTAACACTGGGGAACTGCTCATGTGTTGTCCACATGGTTTGTCTACTCTATGATGAGCAGTCTTAATGTACAGGTCTGATACCTGGGTGGTAGTACACACATGCATTTGTGTTTATATGTTCCAGTAGAGGTTGCTGTAAACATCAGGTCACACATTGCATCATCAACAGAATCATTGGAAACACCAAGGGGTGAGCTTCATGGAAGTGTTGTCCAGACTTCAGTCCAGTCACATGAAAACTCCTCTGTTCAAGGATGGATCGTGCTATGGATGCCTGTGGGACAAGAGGACAGGATTTGGAACATCACCCTTGAAGTGTTCATCATGCAACAGCTACAACATCGTGATCCTCTTCATCTTTCTCCTTACATGGGGCTACACGAACCATTTCTGTGGAATGTGTTGTGTACTAGTCTATGAACCATCATGGGGGATAACTAAGCTTTAGGGATATATGCCCCTGACATGGTTACACACATCAACAGATATGTCCTGATAGCTTCCTGACAACAATATATTTGGTCTGCCACTGTCAGAGACAGTCCAAATATGTTTGGATGATGGAGCTATCAGGACATATTTGTTGATGTGTGTATTTCTGTCTGGGGCACATATCACTGCACACACACACAGGTCAGCATGGTGTCCCTGGAGACGTGATCCACATATAATGAGCTATATGTTGTGTAACACACTACCACTGTAGATCCATCCCTCTGCTGCTCTTTTTAGCTCTAGCAAAATACAGGTCCCATGTTCGCTCAAATGTCCCCTTAACCCCTGATGTGATAGAGTGTTATCCGATGCATTGCCTTGGATGAGACTCTCTCACTACAGGGGTACCACGGTTGCTATGGGTGTGATCCTAGAAAAACCACATTAGTTGGTGCCTGGGGAGCCGTGGAATATGTTGAACAAGGTTAAAGTGTTGTACCTTGGTTTCCAGGGGGACATGATTGATATCCTTGAGGTGGCAGTATCAACATGGACGACAGGGTATCAGATGTAATCGAAATCTGTAGGCCCAATCTGACTGGTCCATGGAATGGTTGATGGTGGTGGTCCATACTGCAGCCAGTGTCAGGGCTGTGTCACTGATCCTGTGGGGTGAAACAGAAGATGTGTGTTGTGGTGGGTGTGCATGCATGGATTGTGTGCATACATGTATTATACTCACAGCTGAAGTGAACCCTGATCAATCTGTCTCTTGTCTGCATACCTGTTAGGGTTTCCTCACCCTGGACAATGTCCAGTGGGTCATCAGGTCTGGGTGGGGACTGTACATCTTCGATGAGTCTGGTGGTGACCGGGATATTATGGAGGATGGTACATACCATGACAATGTCGCATACCTTGCCAGGTGCATACTGCAATGCTCCCCCCGAGTGGTCCAGACCTCAGAATCAGGACTTGAGGAGGCCGAAGGTACACTCAATGGCATTGCGAGTTCTAGCATGAGCCTGGTTATATCTTTCCTGGGCATCGGTTTGGGGATTGGCGAGCGGGGTGAGGAGCCATGGTTTGCAACCATAGCCAGCATCACCTGTGGGAAGTGAGTGACATGGTGAGACAAGGAGCACATGTTGTGTGAATGCTGTTTCATGAGGTGAATGTACTAGCACGTGTGTATGTGGTGTGATTTGGTATTGTTAACTCACCCAGAAGCCATCCTCTTGTAGAGGTCCCATTTTCGAAATCTCTGTGCACAGATGAGTTTCTGAGTATATGGGAGTCGTGACAGCTTCCGGGATATTTTGCACAGACATTCATGATGACCAGGTTGCTGTCACACACCATCTGCACATTCATGGAGTGGAAGTTTTTTTGGTTGATGAACACATGTCCCAGACGTGCTGGTGCTTTGATTCTGACATGGGTGCAATCTATTGCACCCATGACCCTGGGCATGCCTCCACTTTCATAGAAGCCCTGCTTGAGATGTGTCCATTCCATGTCAGTGGTGGGGAAGTGTATGTACCTACTAGCCTTGCCTTTCAGGGCTGGCAAGACCTGGGCCAGCACCCTGGAGAATGTGGCCTGGGACATGCCAGATGCGTAACCCTCTGTTGACTGGAAGGCACCACTTGCCATGAAGTGTATGGCACACAGGAGTTTTTACAGGCCAGTTAGGGCATGGTTGTGGGTGCATATGGGATCCACCTGATTCTTGATGACCTCGTACAGGGCAATGATGCTGTGCGGCCTCAACCTGTAGCGATCAATGACCTCGTCATCAGTCATTCCAAAGAAAGTGACCCTTGGGTAGTATACCCTGGTCCTTGGTGGTCGTCTATGCATCCTGGACTGCTCCAGGGGTCCCTGTGGCAGCTGGGGAGCATCCTGTTGCTGCATCTGTGCATCCGCAGGCATGTATCCTCCAGGTGGGGATGGGCTCCTGTGTGGCTCCTGAGCCAGAGCCTCCTCACTTGCAACAGGTGAAGGCTTTGATCAGGTGTGCCTGGGGGTTTCTGGTGTTCCCTAGCTCTCTCCCATGCACTCCTTCTCAGCAGTCTTCGCAACATACTGATTGCGCTCTATCTATCTATCTATCTCTCTCTCTCTCTCTCTATGTCTCTCTCTCCTGAGTGGAAAACAAGTCACAGGTGAGTGTGGTTAGCTGTCCGTTTAAGTAGGTGGTGGGGCGGTGTGTAGGTGTGGTGATGAGGTGGGTGCTGATGAATGAGAAGGTGTTTGTTGTCCAGGTAACTGTTTGCCGGTCTGTCTGTGTTTACAAGTGTGCTGTGTTGTGGTTGCTGTGTCCCTGTCAGTTGCGGGTGTGGAGCTTTGCGGTGCAGGTTGTGTCTGGATCGTCTGGTGATGTTGCACAGGTGAGTTTGTTTTGTGTTGGCAGGTGTCCGTGTTGTGTGCTAACCCCCATCGTTCCGTGGCATGTTGTGTTGGTGTTTTGTTGGGCCATGTCCATGTGGTGTTGCTTGGTTGTTGTGTTGTGTGCGCCAGTGATCTGTGGTGTGTGGACATGTTTTTTGTGTTATTTTGGCATTGCACTGGTTAATTTTCCCATTTGTATTCTTGTGCGGGGAGCAGTTCGTCTGTTTTACCATGTAGCGTTTTTTTTTGTCCGTTAGATGTCTAACATCTAACAAAACTGGGTCTTAACTCTTGGCCGTTAAATGTATCTTTTTCGTTGCTGTTAGCAGTCCCGCACTCCTTTGAATTGCTCTGGGGAATTTTGTTGTACGGGTCCCAATGCATGTAAATGTATCGGCCGTTGTGACTTGTGCTCTGCCGTTAACTGAACATAACACGGAGCTTTGAATGGCTTACTGCACCTTAACGCACCCGTTAGTCTTTTTTTTGGCTATCGGCTACCTTTAAATTGAGCCCTCAGTGTTTTTAGAAATTAGCTTGTTTTAAAAGGGATAATAAAAGTTAAATTTTTATTTGTTTTTAATGGTCTTCTTTCCCCCTAATTACCTCACACCAGTTTGATTTCACAATATCATTCATATAGGAGAGAGATTGGTGCTTTTAATGAGATTTTTCTTTCTATTGTTTGATGTGATTATATACATAATTAATCTCAAGCACAATCTCCTTATTCTGTAGAATAACCTATAATTACTAGATTCAGGAGTGCTTCTAATATTCTGTATTTCCGACATGAGGGATTGAGCCGATTCTAAAAGTCCCTCAATGCTCCAGGGACCCCTGAAACTAACCAGGCCATGAGATGTATCTTGTCATTCAATAAGTGTTGATGAGGATTTCCCGCTGGGTATGTCAGTAGAGAATGAAAGGGGCGTCAGGTAATGTGGATAGTCTATCGACAACTTGAGAAGTGGAGGGAACCATGGATGAGTTGTCCACAAGGGAGTTATTAATACAATGGTTGCTAATTGTCTCCTGACCTGGAGAATGACTGTGGGAATCATAGAAAAGGGTGAAAACACATACTTCCTGAAATATTGCCAATTTTGAAGAAAAGCATCTACTGCTAGAGCTTCTGGGTCCGGTCTCCAGCTGAAGAAACTGGGTAGTCGTTTGTTCAGACGAGATGCAAACAGATCTATTTGTAACAACCCCCATAGTTGGTAAATTTTTTGAATATAGACCTGTGAAGTGTCCAATTGCTGGAATCCGAGAGGTGTTGGAGAGTGTTGGACAGACCTGGGAGGTATTCCGCTTGGATGGAGATATTACTGTTGAGACAATATTGCCAGAAAGCCTTGGCTAGATTGCTTTTGACTTGGTACCTCCTAAGTGAATGATGTTCTGTACTGCTGACAAATTGTCCATTTTCAGTAGGATACAACAATCCAATGCTTCTTTTGTGAAGCTTCTGATCGCAAAAGAGCCTGCTAACAACTCTAAGCAATTTATATGCATCATTTGTTCTAGATGAGACCATTTTCTGCTTGTGGTAAAGTCTCCACAACATGCACCCCAGCTTGTGTTGCTGGCATCTGATTCTATTATTAAATCTGGTGACGTGCCAAAGATAGCCTTGCCGTTCCAGGCTTCCATATGGTTCAACCACCAAATTAGTTCTTCTTTGGCTTCTACTGAAAGAGGAACCTTCTCCGATGAACCCAAACCCTTCTGAAGGTGTCGAATTTTGAGTCTCTGTAGAGCGTGATAGTGTAATGGGCCAGGGAAGATTTATCAAAAACCCCAATTGGGTTAGAAGTCTGATGGTCAATTGTAAATGTTTTTGTAACATCATGATATCCTGGGATATGATGAGTATGTCGTCCAGATAAATTATCATTTTGATTCCCCTGCTTCTCAAAAACAAAACCACTGGTTTCAGGAGTTTTGTGAAGCACCATGGGGCTGATGTTAGAGCGAATGGAAGGCAGGTGAACTGCCATCTTCTGTCGTTCCAAAGGAATTGTAGGAACATCAGGTGTTGTGGAGACAGGAACTGTTAAATATGCATCCTTCAGATCTAATTTGACCATCCAATCCCCTGGCAATAATAAGTCCCCGAGACAATGGATGCCTTTCATCTTGAAATGTCTGTACTTTATATATGAAATTAGATCTTTCAAATTTATCACTGGACATAAGCGTGAGTCTTTTTTACCAGGAAAACATTGCTTATGAACCCAGGTGTGTGTCTGGGAACATGAATTATTGCCCCTTTTCTGAATAAATCTTGGATCTCTAAATCCAATAGATTTCTTTCCTCCACTGAAAACTGAAAAGCGGGAGGAGTCTTTGTTTGAACTGGTTTGAATAGAAACCTATTTGCAAACCTTTGATTGTTTGCAGGATGCATTTATCGGATGTTATCTGAGACCAGTGCTGGAAAAAATGGATGAGTCTGCCACCCATTTTTTCCTGATAAGGAAGGGGAAGGGTAATCGCACATACCTGGAAAAGTTCTGTTTCGGGGTTGTCCTCTAGATGTTCTGGGTCTCCAGGTCCTGGATCGCTGCGGGAAAAAGGGGTAAGAAGCCCTAGTCTCATTTAGGTAAGATTTTTTCCCCCAAAATATGAGGGGTCTTGATTGGTTCTGATATGTCCTCTAGTAGGACCCTGGGAAGAATGGCTGGGAAATCAACCCCTATGTTTCCCAGCCTTTCCAAAAACTCTCTGATTGAATACTTTTTTGATAGAAGTCTGTGCCTTGTCAAGGGCTGTGAAAGTGGTGATGAATTTCCCTAATTCTTTAATGAATGAGTCACCAAAGAGAAGACCTTCTGTTTCCGGGCCCGCTTTGGAAGACTCCATCTCCATAAGCTTGGGATCGATCTTTAGTAAGATCGCCCTGCGTCTTTCAGTACATAGTGCAGTTAGCATTTCCCAAGAGACAGAAGGTTCTCTGTCACAACATCTACAATAGAAGTGCAAGAACAATGACATCTAAAAGCAGGATTTATTATAACTTGAATCGTATACACCACACATATATGTGCTTACAAGATAAAATCATAAGAAACCGCTTATCTGACTCCTCCAGGTACCAGTGAGTGGCAACTTTCACCTGTATGGAGCTGTTTCTCCCGTGATTACCTCTGTATAAATCAAGATCTATCCCCTCCACACTCCCATGCAGTCGGGTAGGTGTACTTTGGAAAATAAGTGCCAAATCTTTCTTTACGCTCTGGTCCTGTACTGGAGTATAGAAAATGTAGAGTACTGTTAGAATCAATCTTCCAGACTGCCGACGCGTATCGCAGAAGTCACTGTCTGCTTCCTCAGGGCTTACAGAGGCTACCGTTCCACTGAACTGAAATACCCATTGCTTATCACGTGGCACTCAGCTCGAGTCGAACGGAACCTCCCCCTTCTTATCACATGATCTCACATAGTCGTGTACATAATACCTTTACTTAATACATGTCTAAAATATAATACAATACAGAGATTAATAAATAATAATGATAAAAAATTGGAACTTACTTAAAAGTTTACTGTAACTAATATGTACCTATATAGCTACACATACATCCTATCTATATAATATTTTACAGCCCTTGTTTATCTAACTAAACTAGTACTCTACCCCCTTCATTATCCAATACACTATGCCCTCTTCTTCTTTTATCCCCTTCTATTAGATAAAGGCCACTATATCTAAATCTATATTCAAACCCTTGGGGGCCAAAGTCTTTAGTTGATGTATCCAATATGTCTCTCTCTGTCTTAGAATTAAAGTCCTATCTCCGCCTCTTCTGTCTAATTTCACCTGTTCAATAGCCATACACACCATATTTTCCATTTTACATCTGACATTTTGTAGAAAATGTCTAGAGACACTATGAGTATCCATTTTATTTTTTATATTTCTTAAATGTTCCCCAACCCTAACTCTAAGCATTCGCGTTGTTCTCCTCACATACTGCTTGCCACATTGGCACGTGAGGAGATACACTACAAAGCTAGAGTTACAGTTGAGGAACTGGCGCACTTCATATGTTTTTCCTGTGACGGAAGACTCAAATCCCCTCTTGGACTCTTTAGTCTGGTATGGGTAATGCAAGCATGTAGTGCAATTTTTTGCACCACATCTATACATACCACTTTCCCTCTTCAGGAAATTAATCTGACTTCCTTCTATACTTCCTTTACTCACTGTTTTTCTGTATATATCGCTGGGAGCGACTATTTCTTTAATGTTTTTATTTTTTCTAAACGAGACCTTAGGGGCTTCCTCCAAACATGGACCTAGAATCGGGTCCTCCTTCAATATTGGCCAATGTTTCTTTAAAATATTTTCCATCTTCCATGCCTTCTGGGTATACGTAGTAGTGAAATATGGTACCCATTCTGTGTATTCTTTCTTTTTCTCTTTATAGTTTATCAATTCATGTCTAGGTATTTGCTTTACCCTTTCTTCAGCTTCATCCAAAAGTTTCCTATCATATCCTTTATCCTCTAATTTATTTCTCACTATCCTGGCTTCTTCCTGATAATCCACTTTGGCCAATATTGAAGGAGGACCCGATTATAGAAATATAAAAAATAAAATGGATACCCATAGTGTCCCTAGACATTTTCTAGAAAATGTTGGATGTAAAATAGAAAATATGGTGTGTATGGCTATTGAACAGATGAAATTAGACAGACGAGGCAGAGATAGGACTTTAATTCTAAGACCCGAGCTGAGTGCCACGTGATAAGCAATGGGTATTTCAGTTCGGTGGAACGGTAGCCTCTGTAAGCCCTGAGGAAGCAGACAGTGACTTCTGCGATACGCGTCGGCAGTCTGGAAGATTGATTCTAACAGTACACTACGTTATCTATACTCCAGTACAGGACCAGAGCAGAAAGAAAGATTTGGCACTTATTTTCCAAAGTACACCTACCCGACCGCATGGGAGTGTGGAGGGGATAGATCTTGATTTATACAGAGGTGATCACGGGAGCAACGGCTCCATACAGGTGAAAGTTGCCACTCACTGGTACCTGGAGGAGTCAGATAAGTGTTTCTTATGATTTTATCTTGTAAGCGGATATATGTGTGGTGTATACGATTCAAGTTATAATAAACCCTGCTTTTAGATGTCCTTGTTCTTGCACTCCTATTGTAGCTGTTGTGACTGTTGTGGATGGAAAAAGGCCATTTAAGGAGCAGCATAGAAGGATTCGATAAGTGGGGGTTTCTATTTGGATGACCGAAGTTGGATTGTTTATTAACCCTCATCTGTCTTCATTTCGTTTATACTCCATTGTGACTAACAAGAGGGATATTTGTTTTTGTTACTCCAGTAATAATATTTGTGTTTTTTTTTATTTGTTCTATGTCCATTTCTGATCTACACAAGTGTTATTTATTATTTTTATAATTTTTTTTTTTGTTAGTTTTTTTTTTTTTCTCTTTGTTTGCTGGATATACTAATATAGAAGTCACTATTGTGAAATAATTTTCCTGTTTAGTCTTAAGATATACCCCCCTGATATATAGGAAAGATGTATTGGAATCTATTGGAGTTTGTATTATCTTATATCTAGAGGCACTTTCTCCACCTCTTAGATTGCTCGAGTGCCAAGTAGCCCATTTTTGGGCTTTGTGGTAGTGACAGAAGGTTCTCTGTATCCATCCTCTGAGTACAGCAGTATCTACCGGTTTAGTAACATGGACAGATTCCTCCATTAGTTTGAAAATTTTTGCTAAAGGTTCCTACCAAATCTAAGAGCTTATCCTGGCAATTCTTAAGAGATCTGTCTAAACCCTTCCTTGGATCCTTCCCCGATTTTGAAAGATATTTTACCATTCGGGGGTCTATATCTGGGTATCACAAATATAATTGCTAGATGGTCTCAGGCACTCAGCCCTTAATTTATTTTTGGCTTTACTGTCAAGTGATTTACATATTCAAAATTGTATATAGTTTTCCACATGATTCTGTGGAATCCTTTCTGACGACCTGGGATACTTGATCCCGTCAGGGTCGAACATTGATTGCCCTTGTTCATCTAAAATGGAACTTGTCTTAGAGGATTTGGACGGTAATAAATCAGATCCTTTGTCTCCAGGAGAATCATAATAATCATGGTCAGAAGAATCTGATACAAAATCATCAGACTCTTTTGACTCTTTCTCTGAAGATGAAAGACAAAAGGAATCTGGTTTTTGGCATAATTTGCTCTTTTTACCCGGGTTGTCCTCCTCCTGGATTGAGGGTCTCTTGAGTGGTAGTGAGTCACAAGTCATATCGCTAGGGTCACTAGCGTAAGTATGTTTAGATGTATCAACGTCAATATCAATACGAGTACAATGTTTCAATTTAGATTTCTTTTTACCCCCTATATTCTTTGTCACCTCAGGAGATTCATGAGGGATATGTGGATTTACCTTCACAGAAAAAAACGGTATTGGGCTAGGGACATTAGTTGGTTTGTTTGAGATAGCATCAGCAATTGTTTTAGCAATTGTTTCTGACATTTGACCCATACATAATGAAATAGCATTGGCAACAGATTTTTTTTCTGAGGCATCCATTAGCGCCTGAATATGTTGATCAGATAGATTCGTAGAATCATTATGCGTATCATGAAAACTTGGACTGTTGGATGAGAAATCCTGTCTAAAGAACTGAGGTGGAAACTTTTTATTTTTCTGAGGGGTAGAGGGGGAGGAACCTCCTTATGTGACATGTTATGTATGTATGTATATCTTTATTTATATGGCGCCACACAGTGTACACAGCGCCTTACAATAGGCATATGTTACAATAAATAAGAGGGGATGAAATAAGTGTGACATTCATAGAAACAATGGGAGAGAGGTCCCTACCCCAAGGAGCTTACAGTCTAAATGGGTAAAAGACAGACAATGGGGTAAGATGGTATTAAGTGCTGAGATTACAAGTGCTGAGTTTGGCCAAAGGCAGTGCATGGTCCTAGTGCTCCAGGAAATAAGATATCAGGGTAGATTTAAAGACAGAGGGGGATTTTTCAAGACACAGGGAGAGGGGTATGGAGTTCCATAGGTATGGAGCAGAATGCGAGAAAGGTTTGAGACGGGAGAGGACATGGATGTTACAACAAGAAGTGCGTTGTGTGCTGAGCAAAGGAGGTGGCCAGGAACATAAGAGGAGATGAGGGAAGAGATGTAAGGAGGGGTAGCAGTGTGGAGAGCATTAAAGGTAAGAAGAAGGACTTTGTAATTGATGCGCTGCTGAATTGGGAACCATGACAGATGTCTGAGAATTATGTGGGCAGGTTCAGTTTTTGGGGAGAGTATGGTGATTCGTGCAGCTGAGTTTAAAACAGATTGCATAGGTGAAAGTTGAGTAGCAGGGAGGCCAGTTAGTAGGATATTGCAATAGTCTAAGCGGGACAGAATGAGGGCATGTATAAAAGTTTTAGTAGTTTGTTGGGAGAGGAACGGGCGGATTTTAGCAATTTTGCGGAGAAAGAAGTGAGATGATCTAGCCACGAAGTTAATATGAGGGGAGAAGGAAAGAGAGGAATCAAATAGCAGCGTGCTGAGCTGCCTGGATCAATATCAATTCCATCAGCTGTAATGGTGAAGGTAGGTGTTGGGCAAGGTTTTGGTGGGAAGATTAGCAGTTGGGTTTTGGCCATGTTTATCTTCAGCTGACGTTCTGCCATCCAGGAGGAAATGGCCAAAAGGCAGTCTGAAATTTGCAGCTGGATTTGCGGTGAAAGATCAGGAGTGGAGATGTAAATTTGGGTATCATCAGCCTATAAATGGTATTTGAAGCCAAACAAACTAATAAGTTCACCCAATGAAAGGGTGTACAATGAGAAAAGCAGAGGACCCAGAACTGAGCCTTGAGGCACCCCCACAGATAGAGGGACTGTGGAGGAGATGTTATTGCTAAAGGACAAAAAAAGGAACGTTGTGAGAGATAGGAGGAGAGCCATGAAGCAGCTTGATTTCGGAAACCAAGACTGTGGAGAATTTGAGTGAGCAGAGAATGGTTAACCGTGTTGAAGGCAGAGGATGAATCGAGTAGTATAAGTATAGAAAACTGTCCATTGGCTTTTGCAGTCTGGAGATCATTAGCCACCCTGCAGAGATCTGTCTCAGTTGAGTGACTGCACCGGAAACCAGACTGTATAGGATCCAAAAGACAGTTAGAGTTGTATGATTATGACTAAACTCTAAGGGCTAGGTCAGTGATTCTGAACCAGGGTGCCATGGCACTTTGGTGTGCCACAGACAAAGACTTAGGGTGCCCCATGTTTTCTATGAAGACTGACAAAAATGGACTTTTAAATAAAGATTTATAGAAGTTGTTGTGCACAACAAATTTAGTTTTGTTGTTATGATTATAAAACCTGATAATAACTGTATATTTCTGTATTGTACCCTTCTTATGCCCTTGATAAAGTACATTAAATATGTTAGGGGTGCCCCGAATGTTGTAGATTATGTGTTAGGGGTGCCCTGAACAAAAAAAGATTGAGAACCACTGGGCTAGGTTCTATTACAGGTGCTAATTTTATCACTGCTTTTATCTCCAGGTTTCCCCACAGACTTCAATAGTAAAATATTTGACAAAACGGGTGTTAACGTATAGCACCTGTAATAGAACATGGCCCTAAATGACCCCACTGAATAAAATATCAGAGATATTAAGGTAGGATAAGGGAAAGTGTTATTAACAATATGCGGTACTTAATACTCGGGAAATTCAATTCCAAAGATAGACAAACACCAACAGCTGCACACTCTCAGATGCTCCAATGCATCTGACAAAATCCAGTCAGTCTGGAACAGGATGCGTGCGCAAGCATATGCGAATAGCAGGAAAGGTTACACGCACCACAATAAAGATGGCCGCATCGGCGGCTGTACGTTACGGACCAAGCGGTTACAAAGTTAGGCCGTGATGAAGGGAGAGCACACGGGTAACTGAGGAGTAAGTGTTATAATGTGTAGTAATGTAACGGGAGAAAACCACTAATAAAAAGGATTATATAGATAAGAAACAAAATAATTTGGTACTAAAATGAAGAGATTAGAGGGAAGATCTTGCATCCAAGACAAATTGGAGAAAATGCACTGAATAAATAGTTCCCATAGAATGTGTAGAAAGCAGTGATGAGAACCAAAACATAGATAATAAAATTAGGTGTAAATAAGTTAAGACAACGTACATATTTATATGTGGGTAAGGAAAGGTTTTACACAGATGCGGAGCAGCAAAGAAAGAGGAAACTGCTTCAGGAGTTCTACAGTTTATAACTAATGGACTACACTGATTGGAGAAACACCATGTGATATTTCTGACGACTAGCGCTATTCAGCAGCTAGTCGCCAGATGGGTATATATTTGGGCCAGATTTATTCATGGATGGTAGTTCCACTTTAATAGTATTTACATTGCTTAGTGAAACAGAATTTTTATTGCATTTTTAGACATTACAAATGGTGATTACAACTTATTTTCATGTTTTAAAGAACTGTACTAACAATTTCTAACATTAAGAAAGGATATCTTATTAAAATATCCATATTTAAATGTGATCTTTCTAGATTCAGTTATCTAAACAAGATGCCTCTTTTTGTAATGACAATCTATAAAGCATTATGTATTGACCTCTTGTTAAACATTTGTTATAAATGAAATATTTAAAATGAAATAGCAGAAATGTCTTACCATCAGTTATCATTGCTCAACCGAAACAGGGAAGCTAAGAGGCTACTGCCAATATTATTCTTTCAGAGTGAAATAAAGGAGAGGTTAATGAAGCATGCTCTATAGCAATCTATGTGTAAATGAGAACTGGAGAGGATAAATACAATGGTTTCTACAGGATAATCTGTAGTAGCATTAAAAACCATTGCTAGAGTTCTAATTTACATGCATGATAGTATCCACAGTTAGGAATACAGTATTCAATAATGACTTAAAAAAATATTTTAGAACTAGAAAAGGGATTTTTACATTTTAGTTTGTATTTAATCCTCTTGCTGTTATTAAGTTATGATCTCATATACACAAACATTACTGTGAAATTATAAGCCTTATAAATGCACAGACACAAAATTATTTTATGGAAAAGTTGTGTTTCTGCATATGGTGGAGTTCTACTTAGGGTTTAATATTGAAATGTCGCCTTCTTTTTGGTGACTATAAAAAGGGTGACATCAGAATGTCGCCCACATCAAAAGGGGCAACATTCTGATGTCACCCACTTAAGGGTCGCTACGTAGGCGATCTGTGAGCACTGCCATGTAGATGCAAAGAAAATATTGAAAAGATGTGTTAACATCAACACACATTCACACATGTAATGGTACCACTACCTAGTGTAGGTGCTAGGAGCTCCTTGCACCAGCGAGTAGCCCATTGTGGATGTGTATTTATCCTGGTTGAGCTCCTGGAAGGAAAGAGGAAAGTGGTGGCAGAGGGGCCCCAACTGCATTTACTCCCTGGTGCACGGTACTCCTAGCACCTCTAATAGGTAGCTGTACCATTACATTTGTGAATGTGTGTTGATGTTAACGATTCTTATCTATATTTTCTTTTTGTCTACATGGCAGTTCTCATAGATCGCCTACAAGACAACCCTTAAATGGGCGACATCAGAATGTTGCATTTTTGATGCTGGAAACATTATAATGTCATCCTTTTTATGGTTGCCAAATAGAGCAAGACATTTCAATAGGATAGCTCTACTTGGTGGTGTGAGCTGCTTTCCTAATAAAATAAAAACTTTTCCAGGGTACGTCATCATATAACCGTTTGAATGACAAAGAGATACACAAAGCATTGCAAAGCAATGTATTACGCACCCCTATGGCACTCAAAGAGATAAAAGAAAGAGGGGGTGCATAAGGATTAATCCACTGCCCATAGGCCAACACTTACACAGCTCTAAAATGCTGTTTTTATATACCAGGCTATTTTTAACAGTTTAGGGGATATTTAGAATACATTTCCTGCCTACACTCCAATTTTAGTTGCCTATACTAACTCACTGCAAAATTGGGCTTCTCCTACAAAAGCAGAAATGACGTGCTGTGTGAACCTGACACCCCTTTTATACTATGCCTCCGGGAAAAACTTGCAACGTGATGGGGAAATTCAGTCTTACCATTGATTTCAATGCAATGAGCTAGGCAGGAAAAAGAGGAAGTTGCCATTTTTTACGAAAAATGTCCAACTCAGTGGAAAGTGCCATTTTTCCCATTTTACTTTTGTGGCAAAACTTTCCGACCATCCCTATTAGAGACCTGACTTCCATTCTTTGTGTTAAAAGCCCCATTTAAATTAACTGGAATTTTTGTCATTTATGATGCAATTTGTTTGCTCCAGAATTGCTCCACTTTTTGTTTTTAACATTGGACTTACGTAGAGGGGTTGACTATGTTAGGGATTGACTGTCTCACTTTAAAGCACAGTGTTACTACTCTTTTCTGAAGTGTAATTATACTTACAAGTTTTATTCAATGTTTTCTTCCTTTGACTGAATGCTTCCTGCTTACACATGTTCTATGGGTACATATCAGGCATCATGTTGGATCCTGCTGATTTTGTTTACGCCTTTAAGGATCAGAGTAGTGTGCAACACATTGCAAAGCAATGTGCTGCACAGCCCTCTGGTTTTTATAATAGTAGTAACTAGGTATTAGGGACCAGGAACCAGACAGGACACAAAAAGGTAAAATGCAATACACCTTTATTAGTGCAACAAAAACAGAAGCATGATCCAAGAGCATAAACCAAAGGACATGCCAGAGTTGGGAACCAAGACAGGTATTCAGCCAAGCTGGAGTCAGGAATCCAGAAGTCTGTGAGGTCAGGAACAAGCAAAGGGTCAGAACCATAGAAGTCCACATTGTCTGGAACAAGCCAAGGGGCCTGGAACACAGCAAACAGGTGCGCAGAAAAATTCACAGCAGTATCAGGTCAGCAAACAAACACAAGGACAATGAGGAAGTGAGCCAAGCTACTTTAAATACCCTGGGAGGGTTGGCTGATAACAGTCAGGTGAGCAATCAGAGAGGTCAGCTGATCAGCCTGAGCCAGAAACTCAGAAGACAGCAACAGTGTATAGCAGAGCACTGGATTAGAATCAATAGGCAGAATACAGCTGCTCAGCAAAACATTGACACCAGGACTTCTGTGAGCCCATCTCCTTTTCCAATATTGATTTGCCTTTGGAATATATTTACCATCACTGCAATATTACCGTTCAAATTACAAATTATTTCTGACTAAGACATAAAATGACTGGTGCTTGACTTAATAAAATCAGACAAGGTAATATTTATGTAATACATATAAAAGACAAAGTCACATGCTGTCATCCTTCAACCTTGCCAAACACTGCCAGTGGCGGCACTAGGAATCTGATACCAGGCCCAGACTCTGTGATTGAAGTGTGTTCCCAATGCTGTTCAAATCTCTCTCCCAACATACAGTCCTCCCCCATACACACAATCCCATACACAAACAAACATACACACATATACATATATGCACACATATTTACATACTCATACAATAACAATAACACATACACATATACATACATACACATGCAAACACACACAAACACCCACACGCTATCACACAAGAACTCACACACACATACACTGTACATACACACACTCATACAAAACATGACATTTTTGATGCACTTCTTTGCTACCAGCACCTGTCAGAAGTTATAGTCCATCATCTGCTAGCGAGCCACAGGTTGCCTTATAAGTCCAGAGGGTGTGGGTGTGTTGGAGCCCATGCTCTGAGGGTCTAATATGTCCTAATTATCCCCTAAAAAATATTTCTGATTTAGGGGGATCCAAAAGTGTTTACATTAGGGCCCTGCAATGACGAGTTTGTTATACCACTGCACTGCCCATCCCCTTTTCTTTCCAGAACCTCTCATAAGCGGAGTAATGTACTTTGTATGACTTACAATGTATCACTTGACCAACATGTGACTCCCCAACTGGTGTTCTGCGACTCCTATTATCTTCAGCCTTGCATATTCTGGCTGAGGATGGTGTGTGTAATGTGACAGCTGCAGAGTCCTATCTGGCTTATCACGTTGTGTAAATGTACATGGAAGTGCACATCATTCAGACTCTCTTCGAATTAGTGAGCAGTTTCCCTCTATCTTACCCAAGTGTTCTATAAGGTGGGGCTTAAGTGGGACAGTGGAAGTTAGAGGGGTGGTGCGTGTGCATATATGTATAGGTTCATATATGTAAGTGCTTATAACCGTGTGTATACATGTAAGTGTATCTGTCTGTATATATCCTATATAATAATTTGCTAGGATGTTTGTCAGAAGCAGTCTCTACAGTGAATGACTGCATTGGTGGCAGGATGCAGAGCAGGACTGGCCTCTTAACCCTTTGAGTGCCAGAGGGGTACGCAACGCATTGCAAAGCAATGAGTTGCTTACCTCTCTGGCACTCAAAGGGTTAACATCACTCAGACCTTGGCCTGTGTACACAGGCTTTTACACTAATATATATATATATATATATATATATATATATATATATATATATATATATATATAGTTTGTTGTTCAAGAACCGCACTCACAGGACTTCAAAATAATGCAAAAATGTGTGAGATTTAATATCAATGTTTCGGCCCTGCCTTGGGCCTTTGTCAAGATAAGTTACAGAAAAAGTGTGAAAAGTGCTTTTAAAATACCCACAAAATGGCATCTAGATAATGTCATAGGTCATAATAAAATAAAATACAATGTGCAAATAAACTTTAGATTCCCCCCAAAAAAAGAATATCAATCACCATAACACATTAAATAAGACAATATTCTTATAGAAAAATAAAAACAAAAATGCTTATTCTATATAAAAGGCCACCCCTAGGATAAGGGCAAAGGTCAAAGGACAAAGCAAGTAAATAAACAAAGGAGATAGAAAGTTTCAGCTTAGAAAGAAATTATCAAAGTGAACAATTGTTTAAATATTGCTATGAAATACAAATATATGTAATCAGATAAATAATACCTAATATCACATTGTCCAAAAGAGTTAATAAATACTATAATGGAACGTCACACATAAAGTCTTGAAACATTAATAGCAAAGGAGCTAGATCAAAGACGCTCACTAACCACGTGGAGAGCAAATACAATTGTGGCAAACGATATCAGCGTGAACTTACCGCTACATTGTATCAGATCATCCCCTAAAGCGAGATGATCAAAAACATGCAGCAGGGATCCACAATCGAGCATCAAACGTCGGAATGCCTCACCACATACTAGAGAGACATACCACATGGCACTCCATCACATCGCAACTCTTGCCTATAATGCGTGCATGTTAATTGATCATCATCTCTAAACTGCCAAGTGAACAATAGGGGTCACTAATACAAAGATATGGGCATACTAATTATTGGCTGCCAGAACGTGATATATAAAGTGGCATAAACAATCAACTCCAGCGGAGAACCCAATCAACATTAGATCTACACGCCGGGTTGACATAAAGTTGATATCAAGTGCCTTCCTAGTTATTCACACGTTCGGCTGGCCAAAAGTAGTATGCCTGGACCCTAATACAAAAGTATAAATATAAATACAACCTTCAAAATAAAACCCAAATGGTTAAAAGACAAGGTATTGATATAACAATATACACTCCATAAACTAGATAAATATAAGCGCATATTGCACCCAAGAGTCGCACGTCACCATGAAATGACACAGGGTGACTCCCGGGCACCAGTGCACCACCAGACATATAACAAAAATAAAACCACAGGGTTATAAACCGATGGATTATAAAAAGTTGAATCAACATAAATGAAAAGCTAAATAAATATAATTTGCTTGCAACAATTATGTATTTGCTCAACTTGTACACAAAATAGCTAGTTTTATATAATAATACTGGCTGATTAATTCTCATAGCCAAGATCTATTAATCCATTACTTATACTATTCTCTTCAATATGCATAAGGTGTTCAGTAAAAAAATTTTTTGCAGTCAATATTTGATTCAATACTGTATTATGAGTCTAATTAATTAGGCACTCGAAATCTGACCAATATTTTATTCATGCTGGCAAGGAAAGGTACAGGAATCGGTCCACATCATGCCTATTATCATTTGGCACAAAGTCTTCTGACAATTGAATACAAATCCATAAATTGATCCATCATACTATTGTGAGTGCTTGGGCACTAGAACCATATAATATTTATAATTATGGATAAAATTATATCCCACATTTAGAGCATGGCAATAGGGATACACAGTCCTGTAGATCCTTATTTATTAGCCAGGGCAATTATAAAAATCCTTTCATGTCCATCCATATCTTATATGTAAAATCCTTCCTCCAATTCCATTCACTGTAACAGGTACCACATAATCCAGTGTATATAAACTTCCAAGGACCTGGTTGTTCCATATATTCCCAGGACCTGGTTGTTCCGTGCATTCCTCTGATCTGATCCCACCCTGCTATATGTTAAGTGACCAGGGACCACATTTAGACCAATTCACCGGTCTGGTTCATCCTGAGTCAATTTTTGGGTAGGAATCAATCTTTAGAGGAAGCAGTGTAAAGACAATTTTTCATTTAGACCTTTGGGTGCAATGGTTTGTAGCTTGTATATCCATCTACTCTCCAACTGGTGTAACATTTTCTCTCTGTTACCCCCACGTCTCAAAGGAGGAATATGGTCAATTAACATGCATTTCAGATCTGACGGAACATGTTTTTGCTCAAACCAATGTCTAGCCACCGGTTTGTCACTCTTTTTATCCACAATAGCTTTTGATATACTAGCTCTGTGGTTAGCCATTCTCTCTCTGAATGAACATGTAGTTAATCCAATATATAATTTTTTGCAGGGACAAATGATAAAGTAAATAACATACACACTGTTGCATGTTAATCTATGTCTAATGGAAAATTCTTCACCTGTGAGTGGGTTTACAAAACTGTCTCCGGAAAGTAAATTTCTACAAGTGGTACAGTTAGGGCACTTGTAACAGCCCATTTTCTTAATAGTTAACCAAGTTCCTGTTGATTTTTTGTAGCATTGCTCAGGATCAGTTTGTACCAATGAGTCCTTTAAATTCTTTCCTCGTCTATGGCTTTAAAGAGGTTTATTGCGAAAACACTCTGGTAAATTTTAATTGCAGGAAAGAATATTCCAATATTGATGTACTTTTCTTTGAATAATAGCACTCCCAGTAGAGTAAGTTGTAGGAAAAATTAACCTATCAGCTTTGTTCCTTTCTGGTTGTAGAATGCTAAGTAGATCTTTTTGATGAAATTGAAGAGCTCTATGTAATTGCTTGTCCAGCACTTCCTTGGGGTATCCCCTATCTTTAAAACACTGGACTAAATCATCAAGTTGTTCAATACATTTGGACCATTCACTGTTATTCCTGATAATGCGTATCATTTGTGAATATGGTAAACTGTCTATCATGTGTTTAGGGTGATGGCTAGAGTAGTGTAACACATTTCTATCAGTTTTTTTACGGAAATTGGTGGAATGAATTTTACCGTTAACAATCTCCACCTGTATATCCAAAAATTCCATGCAATGTTTACTATATTTAGTCGTGAATCTGATTGGGGAAGGAATTTGGTTCAATTCCTGAAAGAAATTGAGTAATGCAATTTCATCTCCCCTCCAAATCAGAAACACGTCATCAATATAACAGAAATAGCATTGTAAATAAGGAGCAAATTTATCTGTAATATATTCAATTTCATAAAAATGCATGAAAGTATTGGCATATGCTGGTGCTACGGCACTACCCATAGCCATCCCCGAGATCTGCCTGTAATACTTATACTCAAAACGGAAAAAATTTAGAGTTAAACATAACTCCAATAATTGCATCAAGAATGTATCAGGAGGACGATCTGCAGAGGGATGAGCTTGAAGTAGTCTCTTCACCGCGTCCAGTCCCAGCTCCGTAGGAATTACAGTGTAGAGACTGGACACGTCCATAGTTACCAGAAAATATTGATCATCATTTAACTGTATCTCATATAATTTTTGTAAAAAATCACTTGTATCCTTTATGTAAAAAGCAGTAGTCTCTACCAAAGGTTGTAAGAAGAAGTCAACTAATTGTGCCAAGGGCTGTAACAAAGAATTTTTTGCTGAAATAATTGGCCTCCCCGGAGATTTTTGGAAATTTTTGTGTATTTTTGGCAGGGTATAAAGTATTGGACATATAGGATGTTGTATAGTTAAAAATTGGAATATTTTGGTGGAAATCCACTGGTGATTTTTTGCTTGTGTCAAAAGGCCATCTATTACTTTTTTATCATCCCAAATGGGATCCTTATCAAGCAACCGATAGGTATTTTGATCACTTAATTGTTCCAATATGTCCAATCTATAGTCCCTGTAGTCCATAAGCACAACAGCCCCACCCTTATCGGCCTCTCTGACAACAATATTATGGTCATCTTTCAAAAACCGAATGGCCTGAAATTGATCTTGACTTAAATTAGGATAACCTCTGACTTTACTTGCTTCTGCAACAACATCCTTATCCATTAGATTAATGAAAGTTTTAATTGATGCCTGTGTGTTAATTGGTTCAAATGTACTTCTTGGTTTAAATGGATTTGTTGTTGCACCCTCACACCCAGGCCACTGTTTCTGTTTTGGAGAGTGTTAGGGCTCAATTGTTTGGTGTATATATATATATATATATATATATATATATATATATATATATATATATATATATATATATGGAATTATGAAATAAACTGTGCACTTATTTGTATCCAATTTTATACCACCTTTACCAGTAAAGCATAATACAATGTTTTGGTCCTCGCTCAGGGACCTTTATCAAGCAGAAATCTTTTAAGTGATTTAGAGTAGCACTTTACTGCTATTTTAAAGGTCTTGATGTGATCACCTTAAGCAATCTGCAGATTACCATTTCCCAGTCCATTATGATACAGCTGATTATGAGGTGTGATTACATTGCAGGATAGTGGTTGAAGAATGTTTATACCCATCATATATCCATGTACATGCCATAGAGTCTTCTTAACCTTTTGAGTGCCAGAGGGCTATCCAACACTTTGCTTTGCTATGCGTTGGATACCTCTTTGGCACTCATAGGGTTAATGGAAAATTGCAGTCTTCTGACAGTGGACACATATCTCCATGGCAACTGATAAAGTTCTTCAGGCAATAACTAGGTCCAAAGGATATTAAAAGCTAAACTACCCCTTGGGACCAGCTTCAATGTTATAGCAGCTGGGAAAATTATCATTTGCCAGGTCACTGGGTCTGTTTTCAAGGGACTTGAGCTGCTGTCAGGGTGACCTGGTGTGTGTGTGTGTTTTAATTTGTGTGTATGTGTAGTGATCAATCATTTTGACAAATCTACCATTGCTAATGATAGAGAATAGACCATTGCCCATGCTGTTCCTAATGTCTGAAAACTTATAGTGTGTGCTAATTGCTTTTGTATGGTTCTATTAAAAGTGTCAGTGGCTGAACACAGTCCAGAAGCCATCTGTTTACAGCTATATTGTCGGTTTGGAAAATGAAATGTACGTTAGCATGCTCTTTCTTCTTGAGTGATAGAAACATCTCCAAGGCATTCAGAAACAATGTGTTGGAGACGTCTCTATTATTCAGTGGGTAAGAGGTACTGAGGAAAGCCAAATAATATATCCAGCTTTAAACATAACTTGCTCAAGCCAGTTCAGCTACTAGTTCTGTTTGAGGAGGAATTTTATAGGTAGGATTTTTCTTTAATATTTACATTTAAAGTTTTATATTTCCAGTTTTACTACCAAGTGAACAGAAAATAAACTCGGGCTCATCCACACAGTTGTATTTTACTGAAGAATTAATGCCTGTGTGTGCCTTGTGTCCATCCATATGAACATTAGGCACCACCAAAAATAAATGCTGGCTACTCCATTGATTTGGATGAGAAACCTTCCCACCATTACAATACTAAAAATATCATATTCTATTTTAATAATAAAAATAAAGTTATAGAGTACCGGCACATTTTTTTCCAGAAAAATAGCCCTATAAAGGCCTTATTGTGGTCATTACACCTAATTAACCCCTTCCCGACAATGGACTTACCAGGGACGTCCCGCAAAAACTGTGACTTAGTGACAGAGGACGTACCTGGTAAGTCCCGGAAGTCTGGGTCTCCGTGTGGCTACACGCCGCTCGGGGACTCCGGAATCATTTAAAAAAAAAAAAAGTTAGCCAGGCGTTAAGGTGACAGCCGCGTACGCATGCGGCTGTCATTAAGGGGTTAAATAGGACTAGAGGTGGCACACGTGAGTGGGAACCTCATTAGCATGTGTCTACAAGTCAGTAACAGATGGGCAGAATAGAAAGCATTACATACAAAATGGAGTAATTCTAGAGCAAACCAGCTAAGCCATAATGGAGAAATAAATATTCACTTTGATTTAAATTAGTCTTTTTTCCACGTGAATGCTAGATCCATATATATCCAGTGCATTATGAAACTTGGGAGACTTCTCTAGTATTAAAGGGGTTAAAAATCCAATTGACATTAGTGGCAATTGCAGGGATTTGAACTTGTCCGTTATGATGCAGTTGGTTTTCCTCTGAATCACTCCGATTTTCTTTTGAACACAGGACCCTAAGACTAAGGTTTACTTAGACAAAAGGTAATGACTGAATACAACAATCAGCTCTTCCCTCCACTACCTTTCCCACACCAACAATTCTTAACCAGCTATTACTTAGTGAGGGTCTTAAATTGTTTACTTCTGTCTATTCTTCCATAGCATGAAAGAGTTACTGAATATTATAAAGCAGTATGGGTGAGTGAGAGGGTGGATATTGGGATAGTAGTTGAGTTGCAGGCCTAGCATGCCATGGAGGTAATATAATGTGTGTGGAAATGTATACTTGTGTTACAGAATGGAACTTTTACTGTACAATAAAGTTAGTCCCGCCACAGGGAGAATTTTCATTCAAATGTTATTACAGCTCCAACTGATTTTTTTAAAGCAACAGTGCCAACGGGTGCCTAAAAGGTGATTTGTTTTTGTAATGCTCTCTATGAGAACACTTGTATCGGTAATTACAGCTCTCCACTGGGAGTGGTAGAAACAAGCACCAAAAAAATCTGGGCTCTGATAACTCCTGAATGGAAGGTATCCCAGCAATAAGAATGCAGTTGTTTTACTCAACAACAAATGAGCCACAAAATATATTTGTTTTTTTCATTAAAAAGATATGTACTGCTTCTTTAAGGTACATGATGTGGTAAGATACCTTAAACTACTATAGTGCCTGTATGGTACTAAAAAATAAATGCACATGTATTTCATACCCATTAACTGTCCCCTTTTGTCCGGTACAGTACCCTTTTTGTGCTCTTAAACCTTACAAAACAGCCTGAGTATTTTGTACATTTTTTTTATCACAGGAAGAAAAGGGAGCTCTGCTGGGTTATTTCTAGAGGAAACTGAGGCACAGGGCAGAAATGAGAATTAATTTACAGGACCAAAAAGTAAAGAAATGTAAAGAAAGTTTCGTTATAAACTCTATACCCATTCAGTGCACATCACTGTGTGCTGTATCAAGGTTTTAAAGGGTTAGTAATGCCCAAAATAAAGTTTTTTCTATATGGTAGATTTTACAAAAATAAAGTATTTCAAGAAAGTCCTATCTCTCAAACCTTTATGGTTTGAGAGATATCCTCCACTAAAGATCCCCCTCCCTCCCCTACTCTTGACGTCAGCTCTCTGGTCCTGGGACCAGCCGGAGGCTCTACAGCAGAGCCGAAATCACATTATTGAAAAATAATTACTTCATTGGAAAGGTCTACAAAGTGTGCAAGAGTTCCAATGAAGTAATTATTTTCCATTATCGCTATTGTGGCTGTGCTCTGCTGAAGAGCCTCCTCGTATCGGCCAACACGGATCTCCTTCTGTCAACTTTACAGCTGACATCAGGAGAAGGGGAACTTTAGAATAAACTTTATTTTGGGTATTATTAACTCTTTAAAATAGCTGATTTTCAGCCAGGTCATTGACCAGGTTCCTTTTAACACCTACTCTGTATGTTTCCTGGTACTTTGTCCACCAAGAATAAGGTGACTTAGTAACTTTCTTCTTAGAAAATCACCCCTGAAATCATTATATACAGAGAATGTATGGCAGTTATCTGGAGGCAGCGGGCTGGTGGTTTATCTTTTTCCAGTTGTGAAATATTGTGGGTATGGTATTATGTACAGTAGAGTTCTTTTGCATCTTACATAGCACCCATGTGAGCCACTTTCTACATCTGCCTAATGCTGCATATTACTTCTTCTGAGGGCTGTAGTTTAAAAATAAGTGGCTGAAAGTCAAAGTTGTGAGTCTTACAGCAACATATGCCTTGAAAAATGTAATCGCATGCAGAGTGCACTTGTCCTTTGCCCACAATACTAACTTCCTTTGTAAGTGACACTGGCATATATTCATGATGATGCCAAGAGATAAAAAAAATCCTACAATGTTGCAGATGTGTATTGTAGTGGTGGTGGTGGGGGACTGGCTGGTATGGTGTGATTTGTATATGTATATAGTTGTTAATATTGTCCTGTTTGCATCAAATCGCTATCCTACTTCTCAGATAATTGACACACATTACTTGTCGCTCATAGCAGTGGTCCTAAGTGGGGTAGATGGTGGCAACCCTTCTTTACATCCCTCCCCCACCTCCTCATCTGTGCTGCTGTTAACATATTTGTCCTGGCTCTGTCATGTGTGGTTTCTGCTACCTGATACTAAGATGGTATGACATCAGGGCCGGCACCACCTATAGGTGAGGTAGGCGCCGGCCTAGGGCACACACGTACTGGGGGCGCGGACATGCAGCGGAGAAGAGCTGCGCCCGCATCCACCACACCAGAACGCAGAACCAGAACAGTCAGGTCTGTGTTGCTACTGCGCTCCCTTATCGCGGTCACTCTTTAGTAATGCAGAGCGCGCTGGGAGTCATGATCTCCCGGCGCGCTCTGCATTACTGAAGCGAAGACGGCACGGGAGCTACAGGTATGTGATGGGGTGCAAAGTGGAGCTGATGGGGTGCAAAGTGGAGCTGGTGGGGGCAAGTTGGAGCTGAGGAGGCATAGTGGAGCTGCTGGGGGCAAGTTGGAGCTGATGGGGTACAAAGTGGAGCTGGGGGGCAAGTTGGAGCTGATGGGGGGCAAAATGGAGCTGGGGGGCAAGTTGGAGCTGATAGGGGCATAGTGGAGCTGCTGGGCGCAAGTTGGAGCAGATGGGGGGCAAAGTGGAGTTGGTGGGGCAAGTTGGAGCTGATGGGGGGCAAAGTGGAGCTGGGGGCAAGTTGGAGCTGATAGGGGCATAGTGGAGCTGCTGGGCACAAGTTGGAGCGGATGGGGGGCAAAGTGGAGCTGGTGGGGCAAGTTGGAGCTGATGGGGGGCAAAGTGGAGCTGGGGGGCAAGTTGGACCTGATAGGGGCATAGTGGAGCTGCTGGGTGCAAGTTGGAGCTGGTGGGGAAAGTTGGAGCTGATGGGGGGCAAGTTGGAGCTGATAGGGGGCATAGTAGAGCTGATGGGGGGCAAAGTAGAGCTGGTGGAGGCAAGGTGGAGCTGATAGGGGGCAAAGTGGAGCTGATAGGGGGCAAAGTGGAGCTGGGGGGGCAAGTTGCAGCTGATAGGGCCAAAGTGGAGCGGATTGGGGGTAATGTGGAGCTGGTGGGGGCATCTCTTACAGGCATCTCCAGACCAGGGGCAGACTTGCCCCCGGGGCAGAGAAAGGACAATCATGAATACTGTAATATATAAGTAGGCGGGGTATAAAGGGGTGGGTCACAAGGGGCGGGGCCAAATGGGTGGCAAAATTAGGTTTTGCCTAGGGTGGCAAAAATCCTTGCACCAGCCCTGTATGACATGTTGGTTCATTTTTAAGAATGTTAGTCTCCCAGCATTGCTGCTTGATAGCTGTGTCCTGCGGACATTGACAATATAACCACCTGTACTGAAAACCCTCTCAGACTCAACGCTTGCTGGAGGACAGCTGAGGATTTCCACTGTAGTACATGTCAATACTGGCCACACACACTGGTTTGTTTGACAGTAGTCCATGGGTCATTGTTTCTGCCTAGAATGTAGCTATACTGCAAGTATGCAGAAACCATCTCACATGAAGTGGGACCACTTCTAGAAGCTACACAGTGTTCCTTTGGGTCAGTTACCAACCCATACTCATGAATCAAGTCCCAAAGAGATGTGCTGCCACCACCATCAACAATGTTGGATTTTTGCCGCCCATGCTGAGATCGATGAATTGTCCTGTGGTCCGAATGGGATATTCTGTTTGATGATGGAGCTGCTTCTGCTGGTTGAAATGCTTTGCTTCCATCCTTTTCACTATACTATCTAGTGTTTGTTGTGCCCTCACTTTCTCCCTCTCATGCTCCACAATGCAACTCTCCAGTCCATCAATAAGCATGTGTCGATATTCCTTGACAGAATCCAATTCCTCAGAGAGTTGCTGCTGATCGTCATGACTACTTGTTGTGACAAACTGCTGATGGCCCTTTGGCAGAAATTCTGAAATTTTTTGTTAGAAGCGAGGGTCCAGCAAAGTGGCAAGAATGTATTCCTCATTGCTTTTAATGGACACTATGCAAGGATCTTGTTCAAAGCACACTAACATGTCCTTTGCCAGCTGGTGCATGTCTGTGTTGTCATTATGGTAAGAATCCACAGCCTTGCTCCTCATTTTTTTGGAATAAAAATATCAGTGGTACAATTTCACTAATTTCTGCACTAGTGTGACTCACCAGCATGGTTGCCTCCTCAAAGGGTTTCAGTAGCAGACACAAAACCAGCTTTTATTAAAACATCTACAGCTTTTTGGGACTGTCTCTCAAAACTCTGCATGCACAAGGTGGCGTGACGATGGTATGGGTTATCCTGCTGCAGCTGCAGCCTTTTAATCACATTGCCACAACCGGAAGCACAATTACTGGCTTTCACCTGATGCTGTAAGATAGTGTTGTCCACTGTTGGTGCTGGGAGGGAAACCCAGTGAGCAGTAACAGTCATATAGTCTGTGCTTTGCCCACTTGTCTACATATCTGTTGTCAGGTGAATTTTCTTGCCATATGCACTTTTCAGCCCTTTGCCCATCACACTAACCACCTGCTTGTATAATTCAGGCACAGCCATCCTGGAAAAATAACTGTGGCTTGGGATATTCTAGCGTGAAGCTATACATGTCATCAGTTCTCTGAAACCTCGGTTTTCTACAAAAGAATACGGCAGCATGTCCATTGCCAACATCTTGGCAACCTTGCCATTCCACTGGAATACTTTGAGATTGTTTTTGTTAGGTTATTGACTCCTTCCCAGGAATTCAGTCAGTGTGGGTTGGCAGGACATGGCAGAAGAAGCCTGAAATTTTATTGCTTTAACAACTAGAAGAGGTGGTGGCAGTAGAAGCAGCATGTGTGGGCAGTCTATGACTCCTGCCCTCTCCTACAGCAAAGCCAGAGTCATCAAACTCCTCTGCAGCAGGAGCCATAGGTGTTATTTGGACTGAACTAATTGTTGGCACTAGCAGTAGCACACTCTCTGACACATAAATAAATTCACTACTTCTTTTTTCTGCCCTAGAACCCTGGGAACTTTTTAAAGTGCTTCTGCTACTGCAAGTTGCGGCATCTTTGGCCTGCTGATAGTCAGACTTGTCTCCCAGTCAGACCTGTGGTTGTGCTTCAGGTGGGATCTCATAGAGTAGGTGCCTAGGTGTGAGCCTGCTTTCCCCCTGCTCACGTGGTTTTTGCACAGACAACAGATAGCAACATGCTTAGCTTGAGGATCCTGAGTGTAGTATCACCATACTGTGGACTTCATGGAATGAGGGGTTCCTGAGGTGGTTCTTTGTCTCACTATCTGATGCAGCAGGTGGTTCAGCTGGTACACCGTCCTCTATTATGCTATCGCCAGCATCACCGTCCTCTATTATGCTATTGCCAGCATCATGGTGTATAACTTTTGACATTAAACCATTTCTGGCAACCTCACCTTGTTAGCAGAGTTTAGCTGTTCCTCACCTTACAACATACCTACAAAATCCCTGACTTTTTACAAGTGTAGCTAGAAAAATTTATGCTGTTTTGATGGCAAATGGTAGTCTCACCAAATATTAATTTGATTTAGATTTTTCTTCTGTTTACGCATTATGCATATTCTTAATTGATGAATTTAAACTATTAAGATGTCTATTTTTGAAAGCATTCTTACTTTACAGCATTTTTTCACAACTGCCTAAACCTTTTCCACATTACTGTATATCTACATGACAACGTTTTATACAAATACAAGGTAGTTTTTGTTTTTTATAAGAGTACTATATATATAATTATGTATCTTTATTTTTGGAAAAAAGAGGCACTATACTGAATACTAGGGTTGGGCGAAAAGTGATTATTCGCCTATTCCAACACATTTTTCTCCTATGTTTAATATGGTGCAACATTTCCCAGCACAATATTACTTTTTCTGAGGGCTGTAGTGGAGAAATAAATAGCTGGAAGTCAAAGCTGTGGGTCCTATAGTAACATATACCTTGAAAAATGTGTTAGAATGCAGAGTGCATTTTTCCGTTGCCTACAACACTTACTTCCTGCTTAAGTAATAGTGGCACATAATCATGATGATGTCAAGTGATTAAAAAAAAAAAAAGTACAACCTACAATGTGGCAGATTTGTATGGTAGTGGTGGTGGTGGGGGACTGGCGTGGTGTGATTGGTGGAACCTTGACAGACTGCATCCACCCCAGGAGGAGAGGGCTCATCATCATTCATTGCTGCAGTCAGTTCTTGTACTACCACTTTACTCACTTGTCCCTGCACTGCTCCACCTTCCCCCTCCCATTTGTGCATTTGCTAGACATTACTCAACTACTGTGTGTGTTTTTACTCTCTACAGTATACAACTGATGATGTCTTGCCTTGGCCCTCAACAAGATTCTCACTGTCATCTGCTGTCTATCATGTCTGCCTCAGTTACAGAGTTCACCTCAGGCTCCCAGTCAGCTGTCTAATATATTTATTTGTTTAATTATTTCTGTATTTTTTATTTTTATTTTATTTTTTTAAGTTGTCCACTCTATCTTATCACAGTTTATCCCAAAAATATATATCTAAAAAATAAAATCAACAACGTCTTTCCACAGACTTCTCCAGCATAGAGACAATAAAAGCAAAATCAGCAAGCAATTTGGACGACAGCTGCCTGTGTCTTACCAGTTTTTGGGTATTTTGGGTCAATCTCCTTCCTCCCTTCTTCTCCCCCAGGATGCCCTCAGACTCCCCTAATACAGAGAACAAATGTCCTACCTAAATGACTCCCTAAACTAAGCTTCAATTCCCCTTTATTTGCCTATCTTCTCTAGCTCAAAAACATGCTGCTGTCTCCTCTCACAAACACAGAATGGCTGCTGTGAGAGCCTGACACCCTTGTATATGGCTGTAGAAAAGTAGTGAAAACTTTTGTTTGGTTGAGAATAATTTTTCTTACCACTGATTTCATTGCAATGAGCTAGACGAAAAAAGCAGGAAACCAGCACTTTTTGCAGGAAATTATTTGCCATACTTTGACGATTTTAGTTTGAGGTGAAAATTTTTGCCTTTCCCTACTGAGTACCCCTAAAAAAAAAAAAGATGTAATATCTTGTATAGGATGCACACTGCTCAGTACTTATACGTAAGGCTTTTTTTTACACACAACTTGTGAATTATTTTGCCTGGTTTTATTTATTTATTTATTTTATTTACATGCTGTGTATTACTTTTCTTTGATTTGTTTATTTGTTTCATAGTTTGACCTTTCCAATAGTGTAAGCCTTTGTCTTTGATAACTGTGGAAATTATAAGAATCCTATGAGAATTGTCTCAGTAACATGTTTTGGCTGCTTCTTCAACAGAAATTGTCTTTTTCAGGGTCATTTCTGCTTCTTTAAGTGTCTGCTTTTGCCGTCTTTTGTTCTGTACTCTCAGTACTATTTTGTCCTTTATGAGGCAATTTGTGAGCAGGACAAAAATCACATGACCTTTTCTTTGGTTTGAGGTCATTATCAAATTCTTTAGTTTGGCTCAGATTACTTTTGTAATCTTGTTTGGAAGATAGCTTTAATATGTTAAATGTTGAAGTTTATTGAAGTACTTCATAAATACTGTTGAATTCTTCTTCTGTAAATATTAATTTGTTGTATTCTTTAAAGGGATAGTAATACTTAAAAATTACTATGCCCCATGTTGTAGCCACTAAAAAACTTAAATGAGACCAGCGGCATCTCTCAAACTTTTATGGTTTGAGAGATATCTGCTTTCAAAGTTCCTTCTCCCCTGACATCAGCATTCTAGCTGACAGCAAGGGAATCTGGTCCCGGGACTGGCGGAGGCTCTTCAGCAGAGCCGAGATTGCATTAATAAAAAAGAAATCCGTAACTTAAAAGGTCTTCTACGTGTGCTTGCAAACCAAGCACATGTAAAAGACCTTTTATCAAAGGATTTATTTTTTATTAACACGATCTCCGCTCTGCTGCAGAGCCTCTGGCTGATCCCAGGAGAGGATTCCCCTGCTCTCAGCTAGAATGCTGACGTCAGGGGAAAAGCCAAAAAAGGGAACTTTGAAAGCGGATTTCTCTCAAACCATAAAGGGAGAGATGCCACTGGTCTAATTTAAGTCAGTTTTTTAGTGGCTACAACATGGGGGGATAGTAATTTTTAAGTATTATTATCCCTTTAAGAGCATCTGAGCCAGCCAGTATCAAAAAGATGCTTTTTTATTTATCATTTTGTATGGAATCCTGTGACTCAGATGTAAAAGGAATAATTGCTGTGTTGTAGGATGCCTTCTGCATTTTTCCATGTTTCGTTCACTTTGCAGAATAGTAGATATTTTGAAAGTAGTTTAGCTAGGGCTTTGAGTAAAAGTTGACCTCTGGCTTTCAACATTTAAATAAATAAATTTTTTTAACATAATTTTTTAATCTTATTATCTAGTAGACATCAACTAGCAGACCATTGACCCTTTGAGTACTAGAAGTGCACACAACTAATTGTAGAGCATTGTGTACCCCTCTGCCTGCTGCTACAGTAAGTTCAAGATTAAACTGAAGACAAATCTGAGCTACTTCATATAGATTGATTAACCCTTTAAGTGCAGAAGGTGTAGGCACCACATTGCTTTGCAATGCAGTGCATATCACTTTTGCACTCAAAGGGTTAAATGTGAACCCTATGTGTAGCATATATTACTACCCGCATATTAACATACCTGTTTCAACGGTTTTCGTTACATGGTTTTGACCAAAAAAAACTCTCAAAACTTCCTCAAAACTTGGAATTTTGAGGAAAACCATTTTTATTGCTTAAAACACAACCTATATTTATTGAGGTCTGCCCCACCCACTTCTGTAAGCTGTATAGAGCCTGGATTATACAATTTTCCAATACGTGCTGAGTCTTTCATTTTCATTTACTCAAATGACTTGAGTGAGTACAGGCTAACACACAGGAAACACTCATTAAGATAATACCATTTACTATGCCTGTTAAATATTAACATTCTCATTAACTTGATCAGTGACTAGCACTAAGCCTGTAACAATCAACATTTGTACAAATAAAGTTGATTCAACTTTTGTTACTGATGACAGGCTATAATGTTTGACTATGTATTTTTTTTTTCACAAAAGAAGGTTGTCATAACATTGTAAATAATTGTGTATGATAAAGTATGACATTTTTTTATTTTAATTTTACCTACCAGAACAGAGTGAAACAATTAGAATTCCAAAATTATACAATATCTTTGAGTAACTTTGGTTTAGTCTGCATTATATCTTGTTTTATGAAAGGAATGATAATTTCACATTTTTCCCATAAATTATTAAAATCCCCTTGGGTTGAAATTAAAGATCTAAAGTTCACGACATATCTTGACATATAAAGCACATCTCCAGTTTAATTAACGATGGTCATTTTGTTATTAACATGGACTGATTTTTTTTTTTTTACATGGTCTGAACCTTTGGCAGAATGACCTGGGATTCATGACTGATGTTGACACAGACTATACAGAAAACACAAAGATTCACACCAGTAATATAACCATTGTATAATAATCAATAAAGTAGTAAGGTGCACTCACAGGACAGAAACATAAAAGTGTAATAGAACAGAGATATCACCATCTTATTTATAGGTCTGTCTTTTAGAGTATTTCATCATTTCTATAGAAAGATGATATCTCTATTCTATTACACTGATAATGACATAGACGCAGTATCAAGCAGTGAAAAAACATATTATTGGCAGTGTAAATAAATAGACAGATGTGTTAAATGCTTCAAGTGGCCACAAGTAGCTGACTTATGAATCATGCTTAGTATTTGGTGTCAATCTACAGACAGTAGTCTTGGCTCCTACTGGGGTATTGCCATGTGATCAGATTTGTGGCTTGGCTAGATCTTACTTCTGTAATTAGCAACTACATTGGTAAGATCCATCTAATCCAAATCACCAAGTAAACCATTACTAAACTGGAGTGCACCCAAAAGTTTAACGAGAGCCACAAATGCAATATTTCAATATTCAGCCATTATGCAAACAAATGGAGGCAGTGTCACGGTAACTCAGACAAATAAAAACTCTGACAGGTACAGTTAAGATCAACACCACTTTACTAAAAGATATAATACATATAATAGCAAATAAGCACTTCCCCAAACTTTCCCGGGGTCAGGCTTGGAGACAGTGCTACAGTCCACTACCTAGGAGCTGACACTGAACTTAGCCTGAAATACTGGAACCAGGAGCAAGGAAGGGAACCTAGCCAACGGTTCTGGGAGCCACCTGCGATGGAGCAGGGTGGCAAGCGGCCAATCTCTACCCTAGAATGCTAGGGTCAATAGAGACGCGATACTCTAGAATGCTAGGGTCACGGAGACTCAATACACTAGAATGCTAGGGTCCACAGCAATCTGACACAACACCCTAGGGTGCTAGGGTCCACAGCAATCTGACACAACACCCTAGGACGCTAGGGTCCGAGCAGGATACCTGTAAGACCAGAACGCTACAAAGCCTATGGGTAGAAACAAACCCGGAGTAGTATGGCAGAGACCAGGCCCAGAGACCTGCATGGAGAGTGAGCCAGGCCCAAGGTACAAGACAAGCGGAGTCAGACAAAGCCAAGGTCATACACGTATTGGGTAGTCATATGGAGCCACAGTACTTAGAACGGAGCGGGTAGTCAGCCAGTCCAGGGTTCATACACGGATCGGATAGTCAGACGGAGCCAGGGATTGAGCATGGATCGGGTAGTCAGACAAGGCCAGAGGTTCAGGCACAAATTGGGTAGTCAGACAGAGTCAAGGTTCGTACACAAATCGGAATCAGCAGCCAAGAACGGGTCACAACGAAAAGCAGAATACAAGTAATGCTCAGATACACCACGAAAGGGCGCTGAAGCTAGGTCTGAAAGCCACATATGAGGCCTACTGGAGAGGCGGGACATGAATCGGCCAATTAGTCTACAAAATAGCAAGCGTGCTGTAGAGACGCGCAAATGCAAACAGGAAGTCCATAGCTAGGTAGCGACCAGACACACTGCTGCCAAGTCACAAGCTGGGAAAGGCAGGTATGCCATGGGTGATGGATCACGGGCACTTTGATAGGCAGTCTTTTAGTGGTGGCAGTGTCAAACTGTAAGAGTGTACATTGAAATAACAAAGTATAATTTAACATCGGGTCTTATGTTCCCTCTGAAGTGAACAACAGTGACAGGATAAACAAAAATGTTTTTTGAAAAATAAATTGCAGAAGATTGAACTGGAATTACAGATGTACAATGCATCCCTGCATTATTATAATTGTTCTTAAAAAGAACCTGTCATGCAGACTATACTTTATACTAATGGAAAGAGATTATATTTTGCATTTTCTTTAACACAGAACCGTAGATTTTGACTGCAGATAAGAATCACCTGGCCCATCCAGTGTACCCATTTCCCTAATACTCAGTCTTACATACTACTCAGAATAGTATAAGGCATTTCTGAATTCCCTAACATTATTTGTCCCAACCACCTCTGCTGGGAGGTTGTTCAACGTCTCTGTCACCCTTTCTCTAAAGCAGTACTACATACACAAATTACTTCAGAATTTTCCACCCTCTAACTTTTGATCATGACCTCTTGTTCTAGTCTTTTTTTATTGCTTCCCTTCTGAACGATATTAAATCCCTTAATATAAGTATAGGTTTCTATCATATCACCCTTTTCCCTCCTTTCTTCCAAGCTGTACATATTAAGTTCTCTGAGAATATTGTGGTACTCTGTGTCACAAAGACCCTTGCTCTTCTTTGACCTGCTTCCAGTTTATTAATGTACTTCTGGATATGTGGTATCCAGAGTTGTACACAGTACTCTAGCTGAGGCCTACCAGCAATCTATATAGTATCATTAGTACTTCTCTCTTTTTGCTGCTAATGCCTCTCCTATACAACCAAAAACCCAGTGTGTTTTTTTACCACTGCTTTATTGTATTATTTCAATCCATCTGAAATAATAACACCCAGGTCCCTTTCACCTGAACTTTTTGTCAGCCTAGTGTATTTCATCTCTGGATTTCACTGTCCTAATACAGTTTCTCTTATGTCAATATAGAACACATGTACGTTGCGTCCCACCTCTTGGAGAGAAGGACACATCTCATGAGTCTTGTGGGTGGAGACTCCCTCCTCCTCTTCCAACTCAACTCTCCCCTGTGCTATAACTACCCATAATTCATGTGTCCTGCATTGAAGAAGGAAGGCAGGATACAGTCTCTTAGTTATTTATGATTTTTATTGTTTTTCACATTAGACATGGGGCTGTATAATCCCCCATTAGGCGGGTTACCATTACTGAGCTTCCCTGGAGTGGATAGACCAGTGTGCAAATGCTCTGCGGACCCTTGCAACCCTGTCTAGGGAATATTGCTGCCAAGTTTTCCCTCACAGCAGAGTTTGTTGGGGCTCTGATTGCTTCTAGCTACAATGGTAACCTGAAGACAGAAGACTGGTGTGTAACACTCTGAGTGCCTTGGTCCACATTTGTCCCCAATCCTGTGTCTCTCCATACAAAGGTGTTCTGAGACTAGCCAGGCTCTTGTACTCATGTTGGGTATTTTCATTTACTGTATATTACTTCATCCGGGCTTTGGAGTAAAGATGGCTGCGTTTTAACCCTTTCTCTGCAGTTTGGCTATTTTAGTGTTTCAGGAGCATTGTGAGGTCTGTTTTCACTTTCCTTCAACTTGTACTTTTTTTGTATCCCCCTTGGATGTTCCCTTGGGTACTTGAGTCTGTGGATCACATTAGTAAATTTAACCAATTCATTGCAGCAGCTCCTTTAAGAATGGGAACCCACCTCTTGCCGTCTTTGCTCCACTGACTTCTTTGGAAAAAAGTATTTGGGACATATCTCTGCAAACATTTCAGATATGAAAGTCAGAAAGGGCTCCTCCTTATTGTCTATTCATGCCCTGCGTGTGAAGGAAATTTGTGGTGATTCAACAAACGGATTTGTAGGCGTTGCTAGGCATCAGCAACAGAGAAGACTATGTTTCTCAGGGCTTTCTTCCGACTGGCTGTCAGTTTTGAAGTGGCCATTTTACTTCTCTTTTGCTTATTCTGTGCTGAGGCAAATTCTCCTTGCTCTCCTTCTCCAGATTAACCCTATGCTTGCCAGATAAGTTTATTTCTGGGCTTTTAAGGGTGATATTTGGTGTAGGATTAATTCTAATATTTCCTATTATACATCGCTGAGGAATAAATTGGTGCTATATAAATGAATAATAATAATAATACTATGTTGTGAGACACTTTATTGTCAGGATGTCGGACTCTAAGGAACATGAGGTAAATCTAAGATGAAGAACTCAGAAGCATCCCTTAATCCCTTGCTTACTGATCCTCATGCCAAATGGGGCTCCCTAGAGAGTATTCAGGATCTCTCTGCCCCAAAGCCTGAGTCCAGTGTTTCCTCTACTGGGGTCAAGCTCTGGATAGCTCTTCATATTCCAGGGTCTTCACAATATCTTCCTATTTGTCCAGTTTTTCTATAAGAAACAATTAATTTAGTGGTCAGATGGTTGGGGAGTGGAAAAACTGTCCTTTGTGCAACTTACTGTATGAAGTGTAACTTACTAAATGTTAGCTATGTCTTTATGAATATTGCTTCACTATACATTGGATTCCCCTTTAAAGCAGTTGAATGGATCCTTCACTTGCTGCAGTTGCTCCTCTTGTCTCTTAATTTCCACTGCTCAGATGCTACATTCTGGACTCCTCTCCCTCTTAGGTTCTCCTCTTGCTCCGGTTGCTGGCAAGACGGGAACCTAAAAGGGAGGTGAGTCCAGAGTGCGGAATCTGAGCGGCGATAATTAATCCTCGGAGTGCCAGAAAAGTATCCAATGCATTGGGTTGCATTGCTTTTGATACTTTTGACACGCCAAGAGTTAAGAGGCAAGAGGAGCAACTGTCCTAAGTGTATGTGTAGATACTGGAAGGATTGATTTTCATGCTGGCTGGATTGGGATAATGTGCTGTGGGCAAGTAATTCCTTCCCCTTTTTATCATGACCTTTCTTGGTTTCTGGAGATACAGTGCATTAGTAAGACAAAAATGTACTATTGCTTTATGTATTATACTGCTAGCATCATAATTCTGTTTTCACCAACAGAGGACATTTTGTGTTTTCTTTTGTGATTGCTTTTTATTGACATTGTTCAATATATATAGATTGCTTTTGTGGCTGAGAAATGATTAAACACTTTCCTCTTGTCTCAAGATATCCTTCTCTAATGATGGACCCGACCCACTCTACCCTACTGCCTAATGACTCACTTTTCAGACTGGCCAGGGGGATGGTATACTGGTACACTGAAAACTGAAGTGAAAGTAAATACAAATATGTCTAAAGTCACTCTCTCCAACTAGAGATTGGGAAGAAGGTATTTCACTTTTTTTCTTACAAAGGGAGAGTCATAAATATGTCACAGGAAAACATGATATGTGACAAGCACCTTTACTGTAAACTGACAACAAATTCACTGCCTAGATTACAAATCCATAGAGTCTATTTCTACATAGCACAGGCAGAAAATTATTTATCAGCCTGATAATGAGTCAGAGCAAGATTGGAATAGGGAGCGAAGTCCACAGTGTGGCATCTGAAAGGTGAGAATTAACTCTTTGAGTGTCATAAAGGTATCCATTGCATACCTCTGACACTCAAAGGGTTAAGAGACAAGAGGAGCAACTGGAGCAAGATGGGAATAGGGAGTGGGGTCCAGAGTGTGTCAGCTGAGAGTTGAGGATTAACCCTTTGAGTGCCAAGGTTTGTGTGAAGGGGTGTAAAGATCTAGCACACGGGCAAAATAAACATGTGCATAATGAAGGGAGCGTGCTTACTCTTATGGAGAGCTGGAGAGAGAGAGGTAGGAGGAGATTTTCAGAACAGGGGACATCTTGCAGAGCTGTGTGGTACAGCTTGTACCACACAAAGATGAATTGGTGATGTCTAGTGATGATCGAGCACCCCAATTCTCGGGTGTTCGGGTGCTCTGACCGAGCACCCCCGGAGGCTCGAGTGCTCGGCCGAGCACCCGAGCCCCATTGAAGTCAATGGGAGGACTCGAGCATTACACCAGGCACCCCCTGCTCTGATGAGGGGAGGGTGCCTGGTCCATAGGAAAAGGGCAGAAAATGATGGAAACACCACAGAAATGGTTCAGGGACAGCATAGGGAGGATGTCTGGATGCATCTTGGACTCCAACATCGCTGCTGGGAACGATCTTTCGCCCGTAGTACGCCATTTTTACAGACTGACCGTAAAACACACAAAAAGGAAGATAAAAACGACTTTAGGCGAAAAATTGTTACCAAACAGTATTTGCTGTATATTTACTTGTATATCATCTGCAAATTCTGCAAAAAATTTCATCGATTTTTCGGAACTGGGGCCATGATTAAGAGGGAAACGTGCGCAGAGGCAAATTCTGCAAAAAAGTTCATAGATTTTTCGGAACTGGGGCCATGATTAAGAGGGAAACGTGCGCAGAGGCAAATTCTGCAAAAAATTTCCTCGATTTTTCTGAACTGGGGCCATGATTAAGAGGGAAACGTGCGCAGAGGCAAATTCTCCCAAAAATTTCCTCGATTTTTCTGAACTGGGGCCATGATTAAGAGGCAAACGTGCGCTGAGCCGACCATCTAAAACATTATGGGTGAGGGTCTGCTGCGGAGCTGACCATCCTAAACATTATATGCAAATGCCCGCTAGTGAGCTGACGCTATAAAACATTATATGAGAGGGCCCGCTAGAGAGCTGACCCAATAAAACATTATATGAGAAGGCCCGCTGGTGAGCTGACCTATACAAAAATTGTCAAACAGAGCCCGCTGGTGAGCTGGCCCTATATAAAAATTATATCACAGGGCCCGCTGGTGAGCTGGCCCTATATAAAAATTATATCCCAGGGTATATGGAAGAGAGTCAACCATATACCCATTTTTTGGGTGGAAGGGGTGAATGGGAATACAGAGTATTCCCATCATTGTAAATAACATATCTAAAGTGACTTTATGTTCCCCTGGGGCTTTCCTCCAGTGGAGTGGAGAAGTCAGGGGAAATCCAGGCCTTGTTCATTTTTATAAGTGTCAACCTATCAGCATTTTCGGTGGAAAGGCGGATACGCTTATCTGTTATGATGCCACCAGCAGCACTAAATACCCGCTCAGACAGAACGCTGGCGGCAGGGCAGGCCAGCACCTCCAAGGCGTAGAGTGCCAGTTCATACCACGTGTCCAGCTTGGACACCCAGTAGTTGTAAGGCACAGAGGGATCATTGAGGACGCTGACACGGTCTGCTACGTACTCCTTCACCATCTTCCAAAACTTTTCCCTCCTTGTGACACTAGGCTGCGCATCAGGGTGAGGGTGCTGGCGGGGTGTCATGAAGGTGTCCCACGCCTTGGAGAGTGTTGCCCTGCCTTTGTCGGAACTGCTGTGTGCTCCCCTTTTCTCCCCTTCTCGGTTGGCCAAGGTAGCACGTACTCTGCCGCCAGCGTTGTCAGATGGAAAATTTTGGAGCAATTTTTCGACAAGAACCTTCTGGTATTGCACCATTTTGCTTGTCCTCTCCACCGGAGGAATGAGAGATGAGAAATTCTCTTTGTAGCGGGGGTCCAGAAGGGTGAACACCCAGTAATCCGTGTTGTCTAAAATGCGTATAACGCGTGGGTCATGGGAAAGGCAGCCTAACATAAAGTCAGCCATGTGTGCCAGAGTACCAACAGGCAAGATTTCGCTGTCCTCACCAGGAGGATGACTCTCAATCTCCTCATTCTCTTCCTCCTCTTCTGCCCACCCACGCTGAAGAGATGGAACTAAAGTTCCATGGCTACCCTCTGTAGCGGAGGCAACCGTGTCTTCCTCCTCCTCCTCCTCCGCCTCCTCCAATTGTCGCTGAGAAGACGAAGTGAGGGTGCTCTGGCTATCACCTTGTGTAAGCTCTTCCTCCCCCATTTCCACCTCTTCCACATGCAAAGCGTCGGTTTTAATTGTGAGCAGCGAGCGTTTCAGTAGACACAGAAGTGGGATGGTTACACTGATAATAGCGTTATCGCCGCTCACCATCTGTGTCGATTCCTCAAAATTGCGTAAAACCTCACAGAGGTCTGACATCCATTCCCACTCCTCACTTCTGATTACAGGAAGTTGAACGGAGAGGCGACGACCGTGTAACAGCTGGTACTCCACTACTGCCCTCTGCTGCTCACAAAGCCGGGCCAACATGTGGAAGGTGGAGTTCCAGCGCGTGCTCACGTCACACAGCAGCCGGTGAGCTGGCAATTGTAAGCGCTGCTGCAGCTTCAACAGGCCGGCTGAAGCTGTTGATGACTTACGGAAATGTGCACACACGCGGCGCACCTTGGTCAAGAGATCATGCAAATTGGGGTAGGTTTTTAGAAATCGCTGAACCACTAAATTAAATACATGCGCTAGGCATGGTACGTGTGTGAGCTTGCCGAGCTCCAAAGCCGCCACCAAGTTACGCCCATTATCACACACAACCATGCCTGGTTGCAGGTTGAGTGGCGAGAGCCACTGCTCGGTCTGGTGACTAATCCCCTGCAACAGCTCTGAGGCCGTGTGCTGTTTGTCCCCAAGGCAGATCAGCTTCAGCACGGCCTGTTGACGCTTCCCCACTGCAGTGCTACACTGCTTCCAGCTACCGGCTGATGGGTGAGTGGCGCTGCGCGCAGAGAATTCGGAGGTGGAAACGGAGGAGGAGGAGCCAATAACGTAGGTGCTGGCGGAAACCCTGATGGAGGTAGGGCCCGCAATCCTCGGCGTGGGTAGCACCTGTGCCATCCCAGGGTCCGAGTCGCTCCCAGCCTCCACGACATTCACCTAGTGTGCCGTCAGGGAAATGTAGCGTCCCTGGCCACAAGCACTTGTCCATGTGTCAGTCGTTAAGTGGACCTTCCCAGTAACTGCGTTGGTCAGGGCACGGGTGATGTTACGGGACACATGGTGGTGTAAGGCGGGGACGGCACACCGGGAAAAGTAGTGGCGGCTGGGGACTGCGTACCGAGGGACAGCTGCTGCCATCAGGCTGCGGAAGGACTCAGTCTCCACAAGCCTAAATGGCAGCATTTCGATGGCCAGTAATTTGGAAAGGTGTGAGGTTAGTGCTATGGCCTGTGGGTGGGTGGCTGGGTATTTTCGCTTGCGCTCAAATGCCTGGGGTAACGACATTTGGACGCTGCGCTGGGACAGGGAAGTGGATGTGGTCGCTGATGGTGCTTCAGATGGTACAGGTGCAGGGCGGGAGGTATGCGGGCCTGCGCCTTCGACAGGCGATTGGCCGGCACCGAAAACAGGGGAAGAGGAGGCAGTGGTGTGGCCTGCAGACACAGATTGGCGATCCGGGCGTTCCTCCCACTTATTACGGTGCTTGGATGCCATGTGTCGGATCATGCTGGTGGTGGTGAGGTTTCTAGTGTTCATGCCTCGGCTCATTCTGGTGTGGCACAGGTTGCAAACTACAATTTTTTTGTCGTCCGCACTTTCCTTAAAAAAACGCCATACCACGGAACACCTAGCCCTTGGCAAGGGAGATTTACGCAAGGGGGTGCTCCGTGGAACATTTGCGGGCCGGTTTGGTGCGGTCCGCCTTCTTTCTGTAGCCCCACCACTGCCTCTTCCAGCCTGTTGCGGTGCTGCAGATGGCTCACCCTCAGGACTGCTGTCATCGCTCGGCTCTCCACCTTCCCAGGTGGGGTCAGTGACCTCATCGTCCACCAAGTCCTCCTCCACTTCCTCACTCTGATCATCCTCCTCATGTCTTGATCCCACCACATACTCAGTCATTGACAACTGTATATCATCCTCCTCATCAAGGTCTTGAGACAGTAAAAGTGGTTGATTTGATGGCAGCTGTGTCTCATCATCATCATCATCCACTTCCTTTGACCTTAAATGCCGTTCCCCTCTGTCATCTTCTTGTGATTGGGTACCCTCTAGAGGTTGTGAATCAGGGCACAAGATTTGATGTTCCTCTGCAAGCGTGCTTGGAGAGAGGTTCAAATTAAGGATTGGTGATGAGACGAGCTCCTCACTATATCCCAGTATGGGATCACTTCTTTGACCAGACCCTCTATGGTGGGAGGAAGGATGATCAGGGTGAGGATTATGTTGACCAGACTCTTGGCTACTGAGAGTGGACTTGGTGGAAGACAGGGTGGTGCTTAACCGACTGGAAGCAGTATCAGCTGAAATCCAACCGACCACCTGTTCGCAGTGGTCTGACCTCGAGAGTGATGTCCTGCGACGCCCTGTAAACTGAAACATGAAGCTAGGTATGGTGGATGTCTTTCTTTCTTGTGCTCTGGCACCAGGCACAGTTTCTACGCGTCCTGACCCGCGCCCTGAACTATCAGGATCACGTCCACTTCCCCGTCCCTTTTTACCCGCCTTCTTCATATTACACGGAATATGTGCTGCAAATCTGCAACTTTGCACACTAAACAGAATGTGCTGCTTATCTGTGGCTAGGCACAGTGAACAGAATATGTGACTTTTATTTTTAACACTTTGCACACTAAACAGAATGTTCTGCTAATCTGCAACTTTGCACACTAAACAGAATATGCTGCTTATCTGTGGCTAGGCACAGTGAATGGAATAAGTGACTTTTATTTTTTACACTTTGCACACTAAACAGAATGTGCTGCTAATCTGCAACTTTGCACACTAAACAGAATATGCTGCTTATCTGCGGCTAGGCACAGTGAATGGAATATGTGACTTTTATTTTTTACACTTTGCACACTAAACAGAATGTTCTGCTAATCTGCAACTTTGCACACTAAACAGAATGTGCTGCTTATCTGCGGCTAGGCACAGTGAACGGAATAAGTGACTTTTATTTTTTACACTTTGCACACTAAACAGAATGTGCTGCAAATCTGCAACTTTGCACACTAAACAGAATATGCTGCTTATCTGCGGCTAGGCACAGTGAATGGAATATGTGACTTTTATTTTTTACACTTTGCACACTAAACAGAATGTTCTGCTAATCTGCAACTTTGCACACTAAACAGAATGTGCTGCTTATCTGCGGCTAGGATCAGTGAACGGAATAAGTGACTTTTATTTTTTACACTTTGCACACTAAACAGAATGTGCTGATAATCTGCAACTTTGCACACTAAACAGAATATGCTGCTTATCTGCGGCTAGGCACAGTGAATGGAATATGTGACTTTTATTTTTTACACTTTGCACACTAAACAGAATGTTCTGCTAATCTGCAACTTTGCACACTAAACAGAATGTGCTGCTTATCTGCGGCTAGGATCAGTGAACGGAATAAGTGACTTTTATTTTTTACACTTTGCACACTAAACAGAATGTGCTGATAATCTGCAACTTTGCACACTAAACAGAATATGCTGCTTATCTGCGGCTAGGCACAGTGAATGGAATATGTGACTTTTATTTTTTACACTTTGCACACTAAACAGAATGTTCTGCTAATCTGCAACTTTGCACACTAAACAGAATGTGCTGCTTATCTGCGGCTAGGATCAGTGAACAGAATAAGTGACTTTTATTTTTTACACTTTGCACACTAAACAGAATGTGCTGCTAATCTGCAACTTTGCACACTAAACAGAATATGCTGCTTATCTGCGGCTAGGCACAGTGAATGGAATATGTGACTTTTATTTTTTACACTTTGCACACTAAACAGAATGTTCTGCTAATCTGCAACTTTGCACACTAAACAGAATGTGCTGCTTACCTGCGGCTAGGATCAGTGAACGGAATAAGTGACTTTTATTTTTTACACTTTGCACACTAAACAGAATGTGCTGCAAATCTGCAACTTTGCACACTAAACAGAATATGCTGCTTATCTGCGGCTAGGCACAGTGAATGGAATATGTGACTTTTATTTTTTACACTTTGCACACTAAACAGAATGTTCTGCTAATCTGCAACTTTGCACACTAAACAGAATGTGCTGCTTATCTGCGGCTAGGATCAGTGAACGGAATAAGTGACTTTTATTTTTTACACTTTGCACACTAAACAGAATGTGCTGATAATCTGCAACTTTGCACACTAAAAAGAATGTGCTGCTAATCTGCAACTTTGCACACTGAACAGAATGTGCTGCTAATGTGCAACTTTGCACACTAAAAAGAATGTGCTGCTAATCTGCAACTTTGCACACTGAACAGAATGTGCTGCTAATCTGCAACTTTGCACACTAAACAGAATGTGCTGCTAATCTGCAACTTTGCACACTAAAAAGAATGTGTTGCTAATCTCCAACTTTGCACACTAAACAGAATGTGCTGCTAATCTGAAACTTTGCACACTAAACAGAATGTGCTGCTAATCTGCGGCTAGGCACAGTAAACGGAATATGTGACGTTTTTTTTTTAATCTCTGCCCCCCAAAACAAAATATATCTAGTGCCCCCACACACAGTAGTCCTAAAAAGGACTTTTGGGTCTTTTTTTTGTTCAAACGCGCTTTTTTTCTGCCTACACTGACTTTCCCTTCCTATCCTCATCTCTCCCTGGCTAAGACTGAGCCGAACTCGCTGGTCAGGTGCTATACAGCACCCGATCACGGGTTCTGGCCAGCCAATCAGTGTAATGCCAGCAGCCAACATGGCTGCTGGCATTACACTGATGTCAGAGCCTCCCCGCACGTTTATTGGCTGCGCAGCAGCCGCGAAACGTGCGGGGAGGAGACCCGAACATGGCGGGCGAGCACATGCGGTACTCGTACGAGTACCGCCATGTGCCGAGCAGAGCGATGCTCGAGCCGAACCGAGCTTCGGCCGAGCATGCTCGCTCATCACTAGTGATGTCAATGGGTACATTTTAAAAGTCCATATCTAATAAAATTTTGAGATTTCAAACAATAGATTAACAACCAATAGACACTCGTAATAGTAACATTCAATGACATAAAGTGCCTTGTGGTTGAAAGTTCCACTTTAAATTGTTGAAGTCTGACAGAACAGAAAAATCTTTCTTGAAATAGAGGGGTGCAACAAAGATTGAGAAAAATGCAATTAGTTTAGCAAAAATAGATAATGAAACTTGAATTACAAGGGAGAGCAAGACTAATTCCAAAACGTTTTTCAAATACATAAAAAGAAAACAACCTAAGAGGGAGTGTATTGGACCATTCAAAATGAGATGGGTGAGATGATTGGGGGGAATATGGAAAAGGCTGAACACTTTCTTTTCATTGATATATGCAAGGGAAGAAGAAATGGCTCAAGAAGTAACAACAAAAGAGGACAGGTGGCATGTGCAAATGTTTGGGCACCCTTCCAGTTGATCCACTAGTGTTATTTTTGTAAGGTCTTAGAACTTTAATTGACTTGTTAGGCCTTAATGTGGAACTTTCAGCTTCATAATACTGCCCTCAATTCATTACTAAGATAGAGATAGGAAAAGGAATAGTTGTATTATGCTGAATAAATCCACGTTACTGAAGTAATCCACCTTCTTTGGCAGGCATCCAGATCACAGAGCTTACAAGAGAAGCTCTGTGCACCTGCACAGGCAGAAACGTCCCTTACCTTAAGATAACCAACGAACGTCACCACTAATCCGGGCAGTACATGGGACAGATAGAACAGACTCAGAGGCAACTTTCCTCTAAGATATCTGAGCTGTTGTCTGCTGGATGCCTGATGAAGATGGTGGATTACTTCAATAATGTGGATTTATTCAGCATAATACAACTATTCCTTTACCTATCACTATATTAGTAATGTATTGGGGGCAATATTATGAAGCTGAAAGTTCCACTTTAATTCAAGTTAGGTGAAAACAATTCCAGAGCATAATAAACTCCCTGGTACTTCAAACCTCTCATGGTGTTGTGATTGTACTCAACAACCATGGGCTTCTCTAAGCAGCTGACTGAGGATCAGAAAGTAATGATAACTAACTCTTGCAAAGCAGGGGAGGCTATAAAAAAAGATATCCAAATGGTTCCTGCTTGCAGTTTCCAGTGTTTGAAATGTCTTTAAGAAAGGGAAGTTAATGAGAACTGTGGAAGTCAAGAGAAGATCTGGAAGATCAAGAAAAATCTCTGATACAATTGCATGTACTCTGGTCAGGAATGCAAACAAAACCCCCATATCATTTCCAAGGGCCTGCAGAAAAATGTAGCTGGCACAGGATTAGTGGTGGACTACCCACTGTTTAGTGTTGCGTCTGTAAACATAATATGCATGGAACATCATTAGGATACCTGTAATCACAAGTCTACATCTGAAGTGTGCAACACAACACTTAGATAAGTAACAGGTGTTTTAGAGCCAAGTGCTATGGTTTAATGAAGATAAAATTGAACTCATGAGCTACAATCATCAAAGGTATGTTCAGAGAAAAACATAGAAATATTTTAAGAAAATAACACCTTACCAAACTGTTAACCATCAGGGTGGACCTATTTTCTGTTGGGGTTGTTTGGCAGCAGATGGAATAGGAAATTGTGTTCAGGAAAAGGGGAGAATAAATTCTACTAAGTTTCAACAAATCCCAGGAGCTATGTTCTTGCTCAGTGAAGAAACTGAAGCTGAAAAGAGGTTGGATATTGCTGTTTTGTCCGACAATTTAATTACACGCTTCATCATTGTAATATGCTTTAAGAACTATAATTAGTTAACACTCAATTTTATACATGTCTTCACCTTTCTTGCTAGTTACCAGACTATCTGAGCAGTATGCTCACTCGAACTCTCTATACTAACTAAATCCTCCCCTCCACTGCTAAAAACTCACTGAGGATTCCCCTTTACAAGAAAGAAGCAGGTCAATCTGCCTTCTTCTCCAATGCTCTGAAAGCCTGGAATAATCTACCCAAAAATATCAGATCTTCTGCTAGCATAAAATCCCTAAAACTAACTGCTTCTTTGTATCTAAAAACAATATGTAACTTTATATAAATTTGTTATATTTATGTTTATGTGTATACGTAAATATATATAGTTTCTCTATATGTAAATTATGTAACTTTTTACTGTAAAAGCTCTCCAGGACATACTTGAAATAAATCAATGAACAAGACTTTGACCAACTATGGATCAATTACTTGTTCATTGATTGATTTCTTTCAGGTAAATCCTGCAGAGCATTTACAGTAAAAAGTTACATAATTTACAAATAGAGAAATAATATACACACATATACACAGTCTTCACAGTCCCCATACTGAAAATCTGTGAGTAGACCTCAAACATACCAGACATGCAAGCTGACCTAAGAATATTTATGAACTAAATGCATTCTGCAAGGAAGAGTGTAAAAAAATTCTAACACAAGGATTGTTTGGAGGCAGTGAGTTCAGCTACTGACTTATAGGGTGCCCAAATAGCTCTGCTTTGCTACTAGATGAATGATCTTGTTGTGACATACAATGTTCAGGAGACTGCTAGTGTAAAATGTATATCTTTATGGACTCAGCCCATAAAGGCACAATTTTTACTCTACTTTTTCCTGCTTTTTCTATGGCTAACATGGTACCACCCTTTACCCATATGATGCTCAGACTCATTTGACTACTATGTAGGTGCATCTAGCATGCCTCCAAGTCCATGGAAATGTTGTGGTTTGGAATACTATCTATTTTGCTGCATGGGCTACTACTACAACTGTGCTGCTTTTGGATATCTCTACATTAGTAGTATCCCTCCAAATTATTCACCAGCATGCAAATTGCAACAATACTCAGATTTTATTGCTCTGTCATCTCATCCTGTTTCTATTAATAATCTACAATCACATAGCATAGCAGAAAATGCTGTTGTTTTTTTTTCTCAGTATATTAGTGGCAATTCACCTGGCCATAGAAAGCATAGGCAGAAAAAAAAGCAAAGTTCTTGCAGGGAAATAAATTATGTTGGTAAAAAGGCAGACATTCTATATATTTTTAGTGAGCAACAATTCTAGCTCAAAAGGAGGAAAACTCAGTTTTCAAAGGAAATTCTCATTCAGCCATCTCTAGTCAGACATTTTATCTCTTTTCAGTCACAGATAATCCTGAACAATCAATAAGAGCCATGGAAAAGTAGGAATGGCTTTTCTCTAAAAGCCTATTTAAGACTAGGTTTTATGTTTCAGAAAACAAACAGAAAATTTTACAGAAGATAGCATGATGTTCAAGGTATTTAAGTTTACATAACCCATTTTAATTTTCAGGTGTTAGTGTTCCTTTTATATAATTAAAAAACCTAACCTAACCGCAAATTCATAGATGGACAAATACTGGCATGTACTTGCTGTAGGGCTAAGCTGCCACACATGATACCCCTATTTTCCAATATTTGCAATGACCCTAGCCCACAATACAGGCAGGACAACTGGTTGCATAAACATATTTTCTTGGACTTGCCATACTGGATATACTTAGGAATGAAGAATTTTGGTATGCTAGTTCTCCCATTGCTCTGTTAACCTAAGTGTTGCTGATGCTACATTGTAAGATACATTTTGAAAAGTAGAAGGTGTGGAGACAAAATGATCAGTATGTTGATTTGGACATTTGTTTCCACTTTTTCAGTCTATAAACTCAGGTCCAGATTTCTTGCTGCTTGACCATCCGTCACTTTCCTTTATTAGCTCTTTGGTCTTCCTCATTCATGGGAAAAGACAATAGCTAGCTTACACTTTTTTTACTTTTCTTATAGAGCATGTAGTACATGACGCGGTGAATGGGAGAGGGTGCGAAAGAGAGGGAGAGTAATGACAAAGGGAAGCAGTCACCCTTTTTCACAGTGGTGAAAGGGAGAGACTACCATGTTCCTCTTGGCCTGTCTGTTTATATACATGTATGCATTGCACATGATGGCCCCTCCTCTTCACCCTGTTGAACAGGGTGGTTCCTCCCCTTCGGAAATGTTATGTTTAAAGTGGAAGTACAATAATAAAGCAAGAATGTATTCCTCATTAATGTTAATGAACATTATGTGAGGATTCTGCTTAAAGCATTCTAACACAGCATTCACTAGTTGGATCATGTCTTTGTTGTCATTATAGTAAGAGTCATCAGCTATGCTCAGGTGTCTCTACAGTAAATACATAAGGGGAAGTATCTAACTAGCATCATGGCCTCCTCAAAATGTCTCAGCAGCTCACATACATTACACATTAGTTGCCATTGACTGGGTGACAAAAGATGTTCCATCTAGTTTTGAATTGCATACACACTAATGGCATTATTCTGCTACAAATGCTCTAGTATGTAAAATGTGGAATTCCACCTGAAAAGGACCTCCATTTTAAGCTGGTGATAGGACAGGTTGTTATGCACTTGTGCACTTGTATGGAATATAATGCATTGTGAGCATTGTACAGGTTTTTCGGGTGATATTTAGCTTATCTCTGAGGGTTTCACATTCTGAGAGAAATCTAGTCACAACTAAATATAGGCATGGTACATGAACCATATCACCTATTCTCAAGGTGTCAGGACCCAGTTCTCCTAGTCCATTTTCGCTCTTTCCTGTCTCTTGCATACTCTTTATCAACCCCTCCCTGACCTTGGCACATACTTTATATTTGGTTCCTGATCAGTATAGATGTCTTGTGAATATCCTGTGTTTGACTCAACATTGTTATCGACTTTCTTAATTCCCCTTCCCTGACACAGCTGATCTTTGACTATTCTCTTGTCTCCATTTACCGTACCTTGCCTTCATTTTTGGAGTTTACTTGCCTTATGGTGATCCCCTACCTGGACCTTCACTACTGTTCTGCTACTTGGATCTGTATACCTGAAGCAATCAGTAATCCCAGTTTCTTTGTTCACTTCTCTGTGGGATCCACCACCTGGGCCTTTGCCTTTGCTACACAGAGATCTGGTACCTGGGTCTACCCCCTCCTGCCCTATGGAAATTCTTCTCCAATGTCTGCCCTCTCTTGTTATTTGTTGATTTTGATGCGTCTTCGCCTGTGCCTTCTCCCTCCTGCTCAGTAGAGATCTTTTGCCTGTATCTGCTCTTTCCTGCTCTGTGGAGATCCTTCACCTGAGTCTATTCACTCCTTATTTAGTGATCTCTACCTCTACAATTAATTTTCAAACAACTGGGGTCGGCTTCCCCATTCTGGTATTTGACTATCCAGTGCAGGCTCTGGCTCAGCTTGGGTCTGGTATTTTCCTTGTGACTGATATCTTTAATTATATCCCTAGCTGCGGCACAGTCCTGTACCCTGTGGCTTAACTCCTGAGCTTCTCTCCCCAGTGTGACTCCCCACCTATTGGTCTGATATATCCTAGTGCTCCTCATACATCTACCCCCTGGGTATACACCCTAGTATTCACTGACAAACAGCAGCCATTATGTTGGAGCCATTATCAGCAGATACAATACCGTCTTTCAAGGAGAGGGGTACAAGCCATTCCCTTTTATGTTCTCTAGTTTGTTTAACACATCTATGGCTTTGGGGGATTGTCTTTCAAAACTCTGTATGCACAAAGTGATGTGCAGATGGTGTGATCTACGCTTCTGCTGTCCTTTAATAATACTGCCAGAAACATAGGCGACCTGATGTTGCATGCAGTTGATATCTACTAGTGGAAGGTAAACCCAGAGAGCAATGAAAGTCATATAGTCTGTACTCTGGCTACTTTTCCACATATCTGTTGTCAGGCCAATTTTTCTTGCTGTTTGATCTGTGCAGTTATTTGCCTACTACACAAAACACCTTGTTGTACAATTCTGGCACAGCCATCCTTGAAAAATATCTGCAGCTTGGCATATGCCAGCATCATTTCTTTTAAACTCCAGTTTTCTACAAAAGAATAAAGGAGCATGTCAATTGCTAACATTCTGGCTACTTTTCTATTCCACAGGCTTATTATAGAATTATTTTTGTTATGTTTTTGACATCTTCCTAAAAACTCAGTAGGTTTGGTTGGTAGTACATAGCAGAACTGTGTACCTTTATTGCTTTAACAATATGACTTGTGGTGGTGGCAGGAGCATGTGTAGACACTCTATGACTGCTGCTAGTTGTGGTACCTTTGACATGTTAATGGTCTATCTCCCAACCAGACCTGTGGTTGTGCTTCTTCTGGTGGGATCTCAATGAGGATATGTCTCTGTGTTCCTGCTTCACCTTGCTCAACTGCTTTTTACATGGACAACAAACAGCAACATGTTTAGCTTGTGGACCACTTTAATGAAATCTACCACTCCCTACACTGCTTCTACCCTTTTTTTACCCCTAAGCCTGCCCCTGGTAAGTTTTTGGACATAATCAAATTAGTGTAGAATTTAACAGTAAAGTACACAACAAAACTGTTTGTGAATGATGTCTTACCCTTTACAAAATACTGTATTATGTCTGTAGTATCTGTTAAGTTGGCCTTAATCACAACTTTAGTCAGGGTCCCTGCCTACCTCTTTCACTTATCAGTCAAACATGTTTTTAAATAAACTGTCCCTGTCTAAACAAAACACTAGCGCTCCCTGCAAATTCAATTTGTTCTTCCCCTCTTTGCCTGTCTATTTGCCTGTAGAGTGTCAAGAGTTTGGCAGTTGATTTCTCTCTAACCCCTCTCTAAGCCCCTCTTCTTCTGACTGCTATGGGAGTGTTAGTTGTAATTCTCATTCTCTGTTGTCTCAATCTGAAAATTATGTTGGTAGTCAGTAACAGAGGCTCAGCCATCTCAGGAGGAACGTGGATGTCCTGCCTTCTCTTTTCTCTGTCAAAAAATATTTTTTTTGAGGGGTAGATTTTCTTTCTCCCTTCACATTGCCCAGGCTCTCCAAACAAAGAAAACAAATATTTCTGCCCAAAAGACTCCCTAAACTAAACACCTATCTTCTTCTGCTGCAAAAAAGATGGTTCATTCACATGATTTATTTCATTGCAAGTGGAAAGAAGATGTAAACTGGCACTTATTGTTAAAATCTTCATGCATGGTAGTAATTGCCATTTTTGCCTGTTTTGCTTTTGTGGTGTTTCGCCCATCCATACTTGCCAGTCCACTTTTTTCAAAAGAAGTAAACAACAAAATGATTTGGCAGAAGCTACCAATTTCCCTATATACAAAATGCTAAATCTGACAATATTTTGAAGCAAATTAATTATTTCTATATTATAAACAACTCTAAACCTTTAATGGCAAGAGGGTAGGGGCAAACCATGGCTTTGCAATGAGTTAAAAATAATCCCAGCAACAGAACAAGTATGACAGCAGTGGATAAATGCAGGAACAAACGGCAAAAAAAGCATTGTCAAGAACAAAAGCTGGTCAGTAACTGGAGAGCAGGAGCAAACAGCTAACAGTATACACAGGACAAGACTAAACAGGAAACTTTGAGCAAGCACCAGGTGATTTCAAGAGCTGGACTGTACATGGGATCAGCTCTCAGTAATCTCTGGACTGAACTGTGTTCAATTGAGCTCAGGTTGGGTGATTATCTTGTTCAGTAATCAACATTCAACTTTTTGGCCCTGAAAACACCCTTGGTTTCTTTAACAGTATGTTTGGGGACATTGTCCTGCTGCAAGGTGAAGTGTCTCCCAAAATTTTTGTGGCATGTGGTTGGATCTGAGCAGATAATATGTTTCTGTACACTTCAGAATTCATCCTGCTCTTGTAGTCCGCAATCACTTCGTGAATAAATACAAGTGAGCCATTTCCTGCGGCAGCCATGCATGCCCAAGCCATAACACTACATCCACCATGTTTCACATATAAAGTGGAATGCTTTACATCATGTTTAGTTTCTTTGTTTCTCCAAACTTTCCTCTTTCTAGCATTCTGTCACAGGCTATTTTTGTCTCATCTGTCCACAAGACTTTGCTCCTGAAAGTTATAGTTTTAATGAAGTTTTATATAGTTTTTTTATGTAGTTCTATTTAATTTTTTGCAAACTGTAACCTGGTCTTTCCCTTCTTGAGGCTTACCTGTGGTTGTTCTGTGTAGTCTTCTCCTTATGGAACTCTTTGGGATTTCTATACCTACATAATGGAGAGTGTTCTTGATCTTTCCATCAGTTGGAAAGGGGGGTTTTCTTCACAGTTGCAAGCATTCTTCGGTCATCGACTATAGTGGTCTTCTGTGGTATACAGGTTGTTTGCTATTGCTGATGTCACCTGTGTGTTGTTGATTCTTAACAACAGGACACACAGTTCATTTGACATACATATTGTTTTGCTATGTCTCTGATTTATTCAGATTTTTCAGACTTATAATGGACTACTTTAGTGGCATTTACATTTCTTCACCTTTAGGCCTTTTGTTAGCTCTCTCATGAATGAACAAATGACACAACAACACACAACTGACAAAGAGAGAGCTGAAAGCCAATGTCCAATTACTTTTAGTCCCCTAAAAGTATTAAAAGGCTATAATTCCTGCATAGTTCACAGTTTATGGATGCAAATATCCTCAAATAAAAGCTGACGGTCTGCACTGTATCCTCTTAGTCATATCCCGTTTGCTGGAGTACAGAGCAAAAACAATAAAATGTGTGTCACTCTCCATATACTTAAGAACCATACTGGATATATTTAAAATTGCACAGTATAATCAGTGTGACTGACATCAGTCAAACACTTTAATAATATAGAATGCAATGAAAAATGTTGCATTCAGTCATTACTAGTGTATTTAACAAAGTGCTGTGCTTACTAGCTTAAATTCTGTTCTGAAAAGTCTCTGCTACCATCCCCTAGAAGGAATAAAAATACAAAGTGTGAAAAAGGGATGGGATTGGAGGAAAAGGAAGAAATATGTTGAGGATTAATAAAATAAACAAAAGGAAGAAATAAAATATGTATAATTATATAAATCTCCAGTCACAATCAAAACCTCACTCACATAGAATAAGTCAGGCCAAAGCCTATTTTAAACCTTGAGGGCTCAATCTTGAAGATATGAAAGGGTTGTCACTTATTCTGGACTTTACATCTACTCTCCTTTCTCAAATTGATGTTTGTTGTATCATAAGCAAACTCAATCAGGAATGAAGGCTCTCTGTGCCTCTGGAAAGTGTCTAGATACCTGTCTAGTATTCTGCACATGTTCAAAGATATTTCCTTATTATGCCTGATGATGCTACCCACATATATATTTATAATTTATAATAGGTAACAAACCAATGATAATAGTTTGAGAACCTCCTACCTGGGTACATGTCCACAAACTGCACTTAACTATAGCATTCCTATTCTTAGGCAAAGACTACACATAGTAAAGTGGCAACATTCATCCCAACCTATCACTGGTTTCATATTGAAAACACATCTAATAACAGTTGTCTGTCAGAATGTTTGTCTATATTGCTGTTGCACTGTAGGCACCAAGATGGTTTTTCTTTTCTGATAGGAAATGTGACTTCTGTTTTACACTTGACAGCCACACTCCATACTGCTGGGCATCTGGACTGGCACTTTGGCCTTTGCTGGAATGCAGACTAGAACTTTGGCCTCTGCTGTGCTGCTGGCTGGTACTTTGGTCTAACCTGGGCTGCTTTCTGCCACTCTGGTCTATCCTGCACTACTGGCTGGTGAATTGGCCACTGCTGAGCTTCTGGCTAGTACCTTGACCTCTTCTGGCTGACACATTTAGCAGGCAGACATTCCTGGACTATATTTCTCTATGCTGATTTTCCACGGTGGTCACACAGTGTACATAGGGTCCTGTGGCTACCAGTGGGCAAGGGAACAAGGCTGGGACGCAACTGGTAGCCACAAATCCCCATGGATGCTTCATGTTACCCAGCCTTGATCCCTTGGGAGTGCACAATATGAGTCTGGACTAAAATAATCCAGAGCTGAGGGGATAATTGTGTAGTGCTTGGTGAACTTTTCTATCCTTTTGCGTTCCACAGGGTTGAACAATGCACATCCTTATGGCATTCAAAGGATTAAGGGAATTATGCTGTTCATGGTGATGAAAGAATTCTCTCCACTCCGCTAATGACCAAGTGGGATAGCAGACAGAATACTTTCAGACTTCAGGATTATTGTAGAGCTGGTGATGTGTGAGGGAGAACATCCCTTCCACATCGACAGCACTTTGACAATCTTGTATGCTAATGACGACAGTCTCCTCCCCTTCCCTTGCATCCCTAAATTTTAGTGAATATGGTGATGTGTGTGTTCATCAAACTGTTGAAGTGCTTCGAACACATGGACAAAATCCTATTGCCACAGCATCGAGATTTATTGAATCTCCCCCTTTTCTGTTTTACACATCTGCCTACATGCTGCAGATCTGAGAAGGACATAATATGGCTAAGTAACAAGCAGCTTGGTGAATCTCAGTGAGCTTTTAACACTTAATTAGTCGCATACACATAGATGAATAATATAGGCTAATATTCCCTTTAATTTAAACTGAAGAAAAGGTGCCCTTCTTGGGAAGAAAAAAGTATAAATCTTTAGGAAATGTAATTCATTAGCACGCACAGAGAAGACTTAAGTCCATCAAACTCCACTCCATTTAATTAAATAATTTCTATAATAGAAAACACAAATGTTTTAATTCAGTTATGGTGTTGTCAAATGAGTTAGAAAAACAACAGAAATTCAAGGGCAAATGAAAAAAAGATAAGAAATATGTGGGTTAACATTCTGAAAACAGTAACTCCCCATAAAAAGGAGCCGAACAACAGTGCAAATGAGATGTTATTTCAAAGGCACATACGGGCTCAGAGTTAATGTTTGCTAAACATTAAAGGTTAATTATATAATAGTTGCCTTTCAGACCTTTCTGCTCCTATGGAAGCAGACCTGTTGATGGAACTGGGGCTGCTTTGCAAGTAGATCAGAGGAAGAGCCCTAGTAGATCAGAGGAAGAGCCCAGTGGATCAGTCTTTAAATACATTTTTAGAATGCTTTGTGTTATATATTGTAATTAACATGTGACATTTATTTTAAAGCCTTTAAATTGCTGGATACTGGACACTGGTAATCAGCGATTCCCACATACACTGTCTGAACACGGAGGAATTTGTGAAAATTCTCCTATTTCCATTCTATGTTACTCAATGAGGTGAAACTTCCTGTCCGTATACATAATCTGCATTCTAGGGTGGTATATTTTAGGAAAAAAGCAGAGTGGAAAGAGGCAAAGTGTGAGAAAAAAAATACATTGAAATCAGATATTAACAAAATAAAGCACTTACTTACTGGTTCGTAGTGATGTCTGACACTATGACCACCACCACTGTTATAAAAAAGAGAAGCTGGACACACCCTGAGGCTAGTGACTTACTCTCTGTGGAAAAGGAAGTCAGCAGGTATTACCATTATCTTGTTTGTGTCTAATGCAAGCAATCCTTATTCTCATATTATTAACACACATTAATTATTGGTCATAGCAGTGGTCCCAAGTGCAGTAGATGGTAGCAACCCTTCACATCCATCTTTCTCATCATCATAATCAGCTGTGCTGCTGTTCATACATTTTGCCCTGGCTTTTTCTGTCTTCTGTGGCCTCTGCTACCTGATATTCAGATGGTATTAGATGTTGGTTAATTTTTAAAAATTTGAGTCTCCCAACATTACTGCTTGATGTTCACTTCCTATGGTCATTCACAATATATCCTGCTGCACTGAAAACCCACTCATACTCAACGCTTGCTGGAGGGCAACTAAGGGTTTCCACTGTAGTACGTGTCAGCGCTGGCCGCACACACTGTTTTGTTTGCCAGTAGTCCATGGAGACATTGTTTCAGCCTAAAGTAGGTATCCTGCAAGTATGCTGAAACCATCTCACATGCAGTGGGCACTCCTAACAGCTACATTGTGTTCCTGTATAATCAGTTACCAACCCATACTAAGGGAGCAAATCTCACAGAAATGTGCCATCACCTCCAGGGCCACCAACACCACCACCACCAATGTTGGTTATTTGCGGCTCCTGCTGTCTCTCGTTTATATATCCCTTTTGGAGCGCTGCAACTCTACTTGAATCATCTCCTGCTGAGACCCATGAACTGACCTTTTTACAGATTGGGATGTCCTGGTTGGTGATGTAGCTGCCCCTGCTGCTGGTCTAAATGCGTTGTTTCTTTCTTTTTCCCTATGCTGATTAGAATATATTGTGCCATAACTTTCTCCATCTGATTCTCCACCATGCAGCCCTCCACTCGATAAATAAGCATATCTCTATAATCCTTGACAGAAGCAGATTCCTCAGAGAGCTGCTCCTGATCGTCGTGACTCCTTGTTGTCACAAACTGCTGATGACGCTTTGGCAGAAATTCTGAAATGTTGTTTTTAAAGGGATAGTAATGTTTCACAATAAAAGCAGCTCTAATTAATCATCATAGTATTTGGACTTTGGAGAGTGTTATTTCAATTTTGTCAGAGTTGTAGTTCAAGAGTAATTCAAAGACAAAGTGTCCCCCTCCCGCCCCTTTTACTGATGTCACACTGTTCATCCAGAGCAGAAGGGAGGTGCCCAGGTAGACTGCAGAGAGGGACAATCTTCATTTAAGATAAGGGAAAAACCTGAAAAGCTTGTCAAGGGATGCAGGGATTTCATTGTTCTCATACGAATAAGAGTGTCCCTTTCTGTTATCTGTCTGGTCTATGGACTGCATTCCACATCTGAGAAGAGATGGCTTACACTAGGTAAAAGGGGCGGGAGGGGAACTTTGCTTGTGAATATCTCTCAAACCATAAAGGTTTGAGAGATAAGTCTTATATCGTTCTTCATGTTTTTTTAATGCCTGCAAAATAAAATAAAGATAGAACAAAGTATTACTATTCCTTTAAAGGCAATTCTTGTAAGTTTTCCAAATGCTTGCCATCCTTATTTTATTCAACACTCATTTCCATCATGGAGTTCCCCGATGTTGAAATGTCCTGTCCAAGATAAACATACCTGTCCTCTTCTTCTAGTTCTTGTCCATCTACTGTGATTTTTTCTTGATATAGTAAATTTGCTAAATGTGACTTGAGTTTTGATGATATTCATATTTATACCAAAAGGTTTGCTTTCCTGTTATAGTTTGTCAAGACTTCTGTCTTGTCCCAATTTAGTTTGCAGAAAATGTCTTTTGCACAAGATCTTTGTTGATCTGAACTTTATCATCTTTGACCTTTATTGATGCTGATCTGTCTTGGGGCACTGTGGGGCTATCCACACTGAACTCGGCACTTCATCATAAACTGCAGAGGAAGCCATAGCACAGGCTACTTATATAGATCATTGACAGATACAAACCCACTTTCCTAAAAGCTCTGTATGATTATTACATATGCCTATACTTATCACGGTGCCCGTGATCCCTCTTTGTCACTCTCGTTTGTGGTGCGCTCTGATTGGCTGAGTCTGTTTGGCCCGCCCCTGGTGACCTTTTTATGCCTGGCCATTGACACCTGTCAGGTGCCCTTTCGTGGTGTTCCAGAGCCAGTGTTGCTGTTGCTGTGTTCATGCATTCCTGATTCCTGTGTACCGATTTGGCCTGTCTTGACTACGCTCCAGTGTTCCTGCTCTGTGATCCGACCGGGCTTGGCTGACGTTCCTGCTCGTGACTGACCTGGCTTGTCTGAGAACCTCCTCCGTGATCTGACCCGGCCTGGCTGATGTTCCTGTTCGTGACTGATCTGGCTTATCTGAAAACCACCTCCTTGTACCGACCCGGCCTGGCTGACTTCCTGCTCCGTGACCTGAACCAGCTTGTTCCAGTGACCTGCATGTTCCTGCTTCCTGCTGCTAGTGTCGCTGTGGCGACATTCTGACTTCCGCTGAGCTCGCTTACCGGGCTGATCGTGTTGCCTCTTTAACTCTTGCAGAGTTATTCCTCCAGTGCTGAGTCTCCATTATCTCTTGCAGAGCTGTGCTTCCGTCGCTGAGCCTTCCCTGACACTTGCAGAGCACTATCCACGATTGCTGAGCCTTCGATCCTTGTGCTGCTTAACACTTGCAGTGCTGCCATTTCGTTATCTGAGCCTTCACGTACAGTTGCTGAGCCTATGCTGTTTGGTCGCTACTTCTGCAGAGCCGGCCGCGTTACAAGCCTGGTCTAGACGGCGGCTCATCCTTCCATCAGCAGAGTAGTCAGTTTACATTACCGTGCCCGTGAGAGGGGCTATTGGCTCTTGCAGGTTGTCTCCGGTATAAGCCCGTGGGGGCTATTGGCTCATATACTTGCAGCACAGAGTGGTCTCCGTTATTACACCCGTGGGGGCTATTGGCTAGCTCTTGCATTATAGCAGTCTCCGTTGTTACGCCCGTGTGGCTACTGGCTCAAGCTCTTGCAGGTTGTCTCCGGTATATGCCTGTGGGGGCTATTGGCTCAAGTTTGTCCTGTGCAGTTGGTCTCCGTTATTACGCCCGTGGGGGCTATTGGCAAGCTCTTGCATTGTAGCAGTCTCCGTTGTTATGCCCGTGGGGTCTATTAACTCAAGCACTTGCAGATTAAGTTGTCTCCATTGCTACGCCCGTGGGGGCTATTCACTGCAACTTCTCTGCAGACTCTACCACTATTCCAGTACTGCCTGCAGCATTCTAGCCTTAAGAACTTTCGATGGGGCATTATCTACACCAATAGCTGTCTGATCACCATCTTGGACGTGCCAAACACCACAACAGAGACTGACAGAGTATTGTATTTAACCATTGAGTATGCTAGCTACTGTGTGCCTGTCCTGAGATAGTACATGTATACTTATGCTTCTGTTTACTTGACCTGTGAAGGCATTTCTGTCATTATATCGCTATTATTTTGTGTTGCCTGTAGAGGGCGTTCTTTACTCTTTATTTTTTTTTAATAAAACCGTGTTTTATTCTAACCAGCTGGTCTGAGTGTCTTAAAAACCGTTACAATACTATACTACTATATTATACTCTACTAAAGCTGATCACTGGGGGCTAGATAGGACTTCCTCTACTACTAATTTATGTATTGACTAGTGTCAAATAAAGAGACTCAGCATTCCAGAGGTCATAAGTCTCAAGTCAACTCCTTACATTATACTTCTGAAAACATTCTGCCATGAGACTGGATGTATGTTGGAGATAATTACTTGTATATTATGTGTTCCCTGATGTGCTGAAATCTATGTGAATTGATAGTCCCAGCACTACTTTATATTTGTTGGCTTAGCTCTATTCTGTTCTAGTACTTGAGCTGTTCAGAAGTTTTTGGCATGAAGAAGTCGGGAGAATTTAAGGCCAAACTTAGCAAATCTAACCAGAAAACAGCTGGTGGAGGGGGGAGTTACAAGCTATAATGGAGGCACCTTCAGCACCTGCGTTTACTGCCCCTTCCTCATCTGATATTGAGGAAGCATCCAGCTTGCATTTTAATGATATTGTGACAGCTATAACAAATTGTCAAAATGTTCTCACCACCAAAATTGATTTGGTGCAATTAGAAATAAGTCTGCTGAAAGTGTATCATCAAATTATGATAGAGAAGATTTCTGACACTCAGCAAAGGGTTACTAGGGGGAGGGCTCTGTCCCTGCTATGTCCGCATCCATTGAAACAACAGGTTAATTCCTTACAAAGGAAATCAGATGACCTTGCGAATAGGTCTAGGAGGAATAATATACGTATTCTGAAGATACCAGAGAGGAGGGATTAAAGACAGGCTGTGATCAGAGGGTCTCTCTAATATTTTTGTAGTGGAATAGGCACACCGAATCCCAACATCCCGGCCACCGCCAGATGCACCAGCGAGACCAATGATAGCTAGAATCCTGAACTTCAGAGACTGGGATACTATTCTGTAATTGGCCTGCCTCAAAGGCCCTATAGAATTTGAAAATAACAGAATATCTATATTCCCTGACTTATCCCCGGAGTACAGAAGCAACGTCGAAGATTCCTGGATGTCAATCAGAGAATGATGATTGTCATACGCCACACAATACCTACCTTGTTCTTCATTTCTAAATCAGAGGCCTCAACATGGCTGGAGAGCTTCAACAGAGCTTAAGGTTGCCTATGAATACTCAGTATAATCCTATATCTGCTGACATGCTCCTCTGTACATAAGTGTTGGTGTTTAATGCTCAGGATGAATACTACCAGGGCTACCTCCCTTGGGTTCATACAGACTCTCAAAGCTGGATATTGATGGACTCATTGGTTATGTCAAGACCGGCAGTCAGTTCTAATCCTACCTTGTGGACCCTCTAGATATACCCCTACTGTGAATCCTTTAGCATTGTGCATGGTCTTAGAGACTGTTGCAGTGGGGTATCCCTCTCCCCTTGCTGGATGCCTGAGTGAAGATATAATGGAACATTTAGAAGAGATGAACAGTGGTTGGACATTACACTGTCACGATGCAGGAGAGAAGTTAATGGGTTCCTGAAAAGGAGCCTGGTGGGGGAATGCCCCTCTTGCTTATTTCTCCTTCAAAGCCTTAACAGTGTGGACTGCATCTCTATTGCTGTCAATTGCCCTGGTCAATGGTAGCAGGTACTGGGGGGGGGGGGGTGATGTGGGGACAATTTAAGGGAGGTGGTTAACAATTTGCAGTTATATAAGAGGCTATAGTAAGACTGGTAGTGTCAGTTTGGGTTTGACACAATAAACAACTGGCATAGTTGACCAGGAGTATTGCTGACTGATTGAGATAATTACTGGGACTCATAATTTCAAATGCAAGTTACATCTTTATATTATGATATACATGTAACTTGATGCTGTGTGGTGGTGTGTCCGGTTTGGGGTATCTCTTCCAGCCAAATTTGGGGTTGAGGTCTCTATCAAGTTGGGTGGGATGGGCGGGGGTTTCTATATTTGGGGTGTGGGGGACTGTTTATGTTTTCTCAGTATATTCTCTCCTTCTCTCTCTCTGGGTTGCTGGTGCTCTGCTCCCATCTAGGGAGGAGATTAAGGGTAGGGACTCTGGAGTCCATAAGTCTTTAACTTGCTATAGAAGGGAATCTATGTAAATTCCTCTCCTGGAATGTCAGAGGACTAAATGATCACATAAAGAGATCCTTAATCATGAATCATATTAAGAAGCAAGCTCCGGATGTGATCATGCTACAAGAAACTCATCTCTCAGAGGGTAAGATCTTGTCAATCAGAAGGCAATGGCTGCAGTCACACTATCATTCCACACACACGAACTTATGCTAGGGGGGTGCATGTTGCTGGTTGCTAGGCAAACTACTTTCAAATTTATAGACCTTAAAAGTGACCCAAAGGGCAGATATGTGTTTTGGACCTGTAGAGTGCGTAGAGCCCTGTTTGTTCTACTTAATGTTTATATTCCACCTCCTTTGGAAACCTCAGTACTCCAGGAGGCTTTATCTTATATCGCACATAAACCTAATCACAATATGATTTGTATGGGTGACTTTAACCTGGTAATAGATGCAGACCTTGACAGGAAGGTGGGTACAACTAGAGATAGTCCTACACAGATTCGACAGTTCAGAATGCTGATTGAGGATATGATGCTTATGGACACTTGGAGATCATTGCATCTGGGTGAGAGATGCTTCTCGTGCCACTCAGCTACATATAAAATACTTTCTAGATTAGATTACGCATTTGTCTCCAAATCAGTGTGGAATATTACAAGAGACTGTAGTTTTCTCCCTAGAATAGCAAAAAACCACTCCCCCTTGCTCCTGACTTGCATGGTAGGTGAAAATGTGCAACCTAGAGAATGGAAACTTATCCCATTGTGGCTATTAGTTGGCCAGATTGCTGATGCACATCGTACCACTTTATGGTCATATTTCAATATAAATGTGGGATCGACACCACAGGGTATTGTATGGGACGCAGTCAAAGCAGTGGCAAGGTGATCCTTCATAGCCAACATTTCCTTATACAGGAGAGAGGGGGGAAGAGATGTAAAAAAACTGGAGGAAGAGGCAGCACAGTGAGACCCGGAATCTTATGCTATGTTTGCATCTGCATCCTCCACTCATTTGCTTAAAGTGGACGAGCACAATGCCAATCACATTATCTATAAAAGATATAAAATTCTTTGAAAACGGAGACAGGACAGGGAAACTGATGGCTCAAATGGTTAGGAGTAATAAGAGCCCTTCATCCATATCTGCTATTATTGACAAACAAGGTAACCAAATAGTAGATCCAAGTGGCATACTTGAGTTTGTCACCTATTACACCCAATTATATCAATCTAAAACCAGTAAGTCAGAGGACCAAAATAATGAATAACTTATACATTGTGACTTGCTTAGACTGTTGAAGGATAATAGACGCATGCTGGATTCACCCATTGTGTTGAGAGAGGTGGTGGAGGCCATTTGGACTCTGCCATCGGGCAAACCCCCGGGTAGGGACAGTCTCCCAGCTGAATGGTATTAATCCTATGTGGATATCCTTGGCCCACACTTACTTAACATCTTCTGTGATGCTTTTGGACTTGGGGGCCCTCCCGATTTCCCTTACTGAAGCTTTCGATTATAGTCCTTCCCAAGCTGGGTAAGGACCCCAGATATTGTGAGTCATGTGGACCTATTTCTTTACTCTCCCCTGATATTAAGATTCTGGCAAAAAAAATGGCTAACAGACTCAAGTTAGTGATTACTACTCTAATACACGAGGCTCAGGCGGGTTTCATTCCAGTAAAGTCCACCTCCCACACCTTGAGACACCTATGTATGCATCTACAAATTAGACATGACAATTCAGGAAATAAGAGGCTGGTGTCTTTAGATGCATCCAAGGCATTTGACTCAGTGGAATGGAATTATTTATGGGGAGTGCTTAGAAAATTCATATTTGGTTTCACTTTTATTGATTGCGTCAGGTTGCTTTATGAATCCTCCAGAGCGATTGTGTCAGTCTCTGAGAAGGGTCAAGCGAGGTGATAGTTCGAAAACAGGTCAGGATGATCCAGTTCACAGTACTGCAGAGTTCGAGACTGGGTCAGAGGGGATTAGGAGTTTCGAGGAGGTTCGAGACTAGAAAGGTCTGTTGTCGGACTACAACCCCACTGTTCTCTGCTGGAAGGAGATGGAGGGGTATCGAAGGAGTTCGAGACAGTATCGTATGGATTGTCAGACTACAAGTCACGGTTCCCCTTAATCGAAGGTTTAGGGCTATCGGAAAAGTTCGAGACAGGTTCGAGGTTGACGAACTACGAGTCCTCTGTTCTCCGCTGGTTCGAGGTAGAACCGGAGGTCAACAGGCTACAAGTCCACTGTTCCCCTTACTCGGAGATGGAAGCAGAACCAACCAGATGTCGGGTTCAATCTGAGGCCTAGTAGATCTGGAAGCAGGTAAGGGGTATTCGAGTACCTACACCCTTGACTGGCCGGGGCAGTCACCGGAGCAGCGGTTGATGGCAACCTAAACCAATCGGAGCCCCAGAGGTGAAGGATCGAATAGACTGGAACCAAACCTTGAGAGCAGCTGGAGGGACTCTTGTTGCGAGACAGAAAGTTCCGAAGGAGAAGCGTGGTCAGGGATAGCTGAGGTCAAGCAGGAATCAAATCAAGGAGCCAGAGCAACAGACAGAGACAAGGTCAGGCAAAGCTGGGTCAAGATCCAGGGGCAGAAGACAGGAGACTTGGTCGGTTAACAAGCAGGGTTCGGTACACAGAATCAGCAACACGGGAAACTCGGCGACAAAGGTTTCTCAGACTATTGGCTCTAAAATCGAGCGAGGCTTGGAGGTTGACCCAGGTACATAAAGCCTGCAGCCGCCAATAGAAATGAAGGTAGGAGGAGCAGTCAGGGGTAGCGTGACAGATTGTTGACAGGGATAATGGGTTCGGAGGACTTCTTATTAAAGAGGGGCATGAGACAGGGTTGCCCCCTCTTGCCAGGACTATTTGCTCTGACTACTGTGCCTCTGGCCTCAAGAATGGGATGACATTCAGGGACTGAGAGTGGGAGATAGGTAGGAAAAAAAATTGCTCTATATGCCCCTTTTGTTCCTGGGTGACTAATAGCTCTCTTCTTACGGTACTCAACCTGATAGACTTGTTTTGGACCTACTCGGACTCAAGATCAATTGAGAGAAGTCATCCCTGCTCTCCTTTGACAGACTTACGAAGGAGACACCCTTAGCAGACTCCCCAATGAAGAGTGTGGTGCTTGGCTATCTGGAGGTGAGGGTGGCAGCATTGCCTCGTGCCTTCCTTGAGTCTAACCTGGTACCAGTTATTGACAATTTTAGAGATAAGGTCTTTGTCTTTATGAATCTCCCTATAAATGTAATTGGAAGATCCAGTTTGGGAAAAATGATCTTCCTCCCTAAATTCCTATATATCTTTCAAAACCCTCCGATTAGTATCCCTAAAATATACTTCAAGCAAATTGATGGCATCATTTGACAATTCATTTGGGGAGGATGTTGCCCTATAATTAAAATGTCAACTCTTATAAAAAGAAAGGAAGCAGGGGAATTTCCCTACCAAACTTTAGGCAGTATTACTTAGCAGCACAGTGCCAGTTCAAATTGGCCTATATGGATCATCAAATGACCCATTCATTTATCCAGATAGATAGGGTTTTGCTTCAGCCCAGTCTTGAGTTAAGGCATTTGCTGGTAGCTGGTCCTAGTGTGAACAGGATGCCGACTCTGTTAACCAGGGCCCTCTTTGATGCCTGGACGGAATTAAAAAAGATCATAGACTTTCAGGTGATGGACCCTCGAGACCCTCTTGTGGGGAACGGTGGGGTTGAAACAGTTGAGGGTTATGAAATTTGGCCCATTATGGGCAGGTTTGGGCATAAAGAAATTAGGTCACTTGTATCAAGAAAATATACTTAAATCATTCCAGCATCTACATTCAGAACATCATATTTCAAATACAATGTTCTACTCATACTTGAGACTCCTGGATTCCCATAGGGATCTGTGGATATAGCACCTTTCCCATTATTATCTCTTCTGGAACTTAAAAACCCGAGAAAGCCTTTATTTATAAATGGGCAGACAAAGGGGTCTAGTGGGATGCACGCAAAGTAAGTGGAAGACTAACGTAGGACCCCTAGAGGACTGGGTGTGGGATGAGGCGTGTATAGCCCCATCTTGGGTGGCGACTACTACTAGACAGCAGCTGATACAGCTTAAAATCCTCCATCGCACATACTACTCCCCGGTAAGACTACATGCAATGACTAATACATACAGTAAATTTTGCCCTAGATATGAGAGAATGGAAGGTACATTCTTTCCCATGATCTGGACATGCCCACAGGTTTATGAGTTTTGGAGAGAGGTTGTAAGTATCATTGAGAAGGTGCTGGAGAGACTGTTGCCCCTCACTCCTAAACAATGCACTTTGTCTATTATTCCAGATAATATAAGCGAGGGTGCAGTTAGGACCCTTCTCAGGGAGCTACTTATTATGGTGAGAAAGATGGTGGCTATGCAATGGATGGCGGACAGGGCAAAACGATAGGGTGTGGGGAGCCTGGCAATCTAGATGGACCCAGTGTCTAGAAAGCTAGGGGCACACAGCTTAGATAGATCCAGTGTATGGATTATTGGGAGTTTTCAGATCGTGATGAATCACTATATATCCTGAAAGGGAATGGTCATTATTGCTTGCCTATGGAGAGCTGAGTGATGAGAGATGGACCCCACCTTGGGGCAGGGTTTTTTGGGCACCGGGCGCATGGGAGAGAGAGAGAACGGGAGAGAGGGGGGTGGGAGGGTTAAGGGAGGAAGGGTTTGGTAAAAGAAGTTCTGGAAAAATCAGGTCCGGTTGGACGGGTCATACTTCTGTGACTACTATGTTAAAGATGCCTGAATCCATTTTTGTTCTAGTCACTTCGACTTTAGACTGTATGTACTTATTCATGTATGGTTTGGAACAACCTAACTTGTTAATAAAAACATTTATTAAAAAAGAAAAAATTCTGACAACCCTCTGTCAGTGTCCACTGTGAGTGTGATGACCCTTGACTCCTCTGGCTTTGTGAGATTATGTTATTACTCAGGTGGAGCAGTCAAATGACATCTGAATTGTTGAAAAATCATCCCCCAGCCATACTCTCCTTTTTAACAATAACTCTCCAGGTTCAGCAAAAATGAGTGGAAGAGGGACACATTCACACTATCTATCCATTCACAGTCATGTTTACTTCATATAAATTCCCTCCTTCTCAAATCCAGTATTTGGGGACATGACTTATCCAGTATTTTGGGAGATCACTGCTGAATTCAAGTAGGTTAATCACTGCCACATTCATTTTATTTGACCTGCCTGTGCTTAAAAAGAGATACCCTAACAGTGCCCACACACTATAAGATTTTGAAACAGCCACCAAATTTCCTGCATCCCCCCAGCACACACACACAGAGTCATAGACCAAAATTTTAGCAATTTGATTTCCCAGTGTTCAGATTGCCCTTTTGTAAATATACTAATATGAAAGCCTGTGTACATGGGCTAAAGTGCCACCCAGCGACTTCGGTTGCTGCCCTGAAGCAGGGAGCAGAGACAGGCACTGAGCCGTTCAGAGCGCCCCGCTCCGGATCAGTGAATCATTCCGGCAGTCTCTACTGCACATGTGCTGTTACACACACAGGGAGCTTCACAGCCTAGAAATTTATATTATACAGATGTGCGTGGGTACTGTGCAGATTAGGTCAAAAATACCAGATCTGTGGAGTCCCATATACAGATTGCTGTGGTTTGGTCAGCTGGTTTGTTCTGCTGAGCCCACGCATAAAGCAAACTGACCAGATCCGATCACAATTTTTGAAATAGCCCAATCAACTAGGGCTACAGATCTGGGGCTGGATTCTATTGCAGGTGCTAATTTTACTTCTGCTTTTATCTCCAGGTTTCCCCATAGACTTCAATAGGAAAATGATAAAATGGGTGTTATATTTGTCAGCTGCAATAGAATCCAGCCCCTGATCTTCCAGATCTGTTCAAGCTGGCCTATTCAACCACATTGCATTGTGTATTAGTATCTGATAACTATAATTTAGCAACTTAATCAAATTCAGCTAGTAACCAAGAAATGTATGAAAGTACTGTAGCGTGTAAAATATAATTATTATTATCTATCAGGCATGCTACGGCAATTACAGGCTTGATTATGCTTTGCACATTTTGCCCCAACAGCTTTAGCCATACTTCATATAAATTAAATAGCTTCTCAGTAGACAATAGCACACATTATTTTTATTTTAAGCTGTTCTGTTTCTTTATTTTTGCTTTTTATAATGCAAATAAAGTTTCAAGAAATGATATTTAAAGTGATCAGACCTCCCTTTTAAGGTGAGACGCTTATGAAAAATAGATACTGTTGTACTGATTCTTATGCAGTCCTGCAGAATGAAAAGTTGATATATGTTCTGCAGTAAGCAGAGGTCAGAACTCCACCCCTTTACCAATGATGCCATATATATATACAAAACTAGTGTAAAAGCCTGTGTACACAGGCCAGCAATCTTGCGTTCGATCAGTCTCTACTGCTAGAGACTGCGTTGGCAGTCTCTACTGTGCATGAGTGCAAAAGCCCATGTACATGTGCCAGCATTCTGTGTGTTCGGGTAGTCTCTACTGCACATGACTGCATTGGCAATCTCTACTGCACATGAATGAATCAGACAAACATACATCTGGGCTTTTATATTACGAGGGGGTGCTGACAAGTATTGAGCCTTACCCAGAAAAAACTGAGCTAGGAAGCTGTAAATTTCAGGGTGTACTGGCCAATTTGTCTATATTCAATGGTGCAAAAATCAACTACCTATGATTTTAAAGTATCTTTATTTTTAAGGTCCAAAGTGAACATGGCAGCACCTTCAGAAAAGTTCAGTGTGGAAGAGCATAGGACCATAATCAAGTTCCTGTTTCTCCAAGGGGAAGGTGCGAAGCAGATCCATGAAGAAATGTCACAAACTTTGGGTGACAGTGGCCCTTCATATGCAACAGTTAAACGTTGGGTTGTCAATTTCAAAACTGACCATTTCTGTGTTGAAAGTGAGACACCCAGTGGAAGGCCTGTTTCTGTCTCTGTGCCTGTAAATGTTAAAGCCATCCATGACAATATCATGGAGAACCACTGAATATCAGCCAAACATATTGCTACATATCTGGGAATATCACGTGAGAGGGTTGGTGCCATTATCCACAACAACTTGGAAATGAGAAAGCTTGCAGTAAAGTGGATCCCAAGACTTTTGACAACCGAACAAAAGAGGAGATGTGTGGAGACATTGGTGGCTATTTTGGAACATTTTGCAAGAAATTAGTTAGGAATGGAGGCACAGTGGATCCCCCAGGCCAAAGAAGTTCCGTGTGCAAAGGTCAGTGCAGAAAAAATGGCAACAGTTTTTTGGGATAAGAAGGGAGTTCTGCTGGTGGACTACCTCCAAAAGGGTTCAACCATCAATGCAACATATTATTGTGCTTTATTGATTAAGTTGAGGCAAAACATCAATGAAAAACATAGAGGAAAGCTCTCCAAAGATGTCATCCTGTTGCATGACAACGCCTCGTCACAGACTGCAGGTGACACAATGGCAAAACTGACCTCCTTAGGCTTTCAAGTGATGTCCCATCCACCCTATTCGCCCGGCCTGGCTCCTTCTGACTATCATCTGTTTCCCAATCTCAAAAGGGACAACTATTTGGGAGTGTTCTGGAGGCAACTAATGCTGCAAATAAGTGGTTACACCAGCAGTCGGAAGAATTGTATTTGCAGGGACTTAAGAAGCTGCAGGACAGATGTCACAAGTGCATTGACTTTCTGGGGGAATAAGTAGAATAGTGAGGCAGTTACAACTTCCTAGCTCAATTTTTTATGGGTAAGGCTCAATACTTATCAGTACCCCCTCGTATAGGATTAGGGATGGGAGAAAATATTCACCTAAAAAGAGAAAGTGCACTCTTTTCTTTCAGCATTAATTCCTGTGAAAAGTGAAAGATTTCTGTTTTTTTCTGCTGCATACTAAGCCCCCAGCCTTGTTTGACTATAGTCATAGAATCACACATACTGAACTTCCAGCCTTGCTACACAGTAGCCATAGAACCACATATACTAATCACTCAGCCTTGATCTGCTGTCTGGTACCCTCTGCTATGTGCAACACAAGGACCTCCAGCTGCTGCCAGACTACAACTCCTGATGTCTGTCAGCAGCTGGAGGGTCTCATGTTTCTCTCCATTGCTCCGACCCTTAGTCCCATGGTTGCCGTAGTAAAGTGGAAGTCAGAGGCGCTCAACTAGGAACGAGCCTTCAATACAAATTTGCAGGCTCTAGAGGAATGGTGTCCTAACCAGGGTGCAGTCTCTTTTAGCCCACTAGTGCCGTTCACAGAGAGGAAATATCCTAGAGCATATCATATTGGTCCTGTCATAACAGCAGCCCAACCATGAAATGCCAGGCAGTTCCTCTCTGAACAAGAGAAGCAGCCAACCCCAGATGTAGTCACCCCAATGGTAATAGGGGGAATCCAGCATTGGACCCCTTGCTCACAGTGCCTAGAGAGATCAGCTACACCTCACTGATGAGACCCAACAAGGCAGAAATGTACTTCTGGGGTTGGCTGCTTCTCTTGTTCAGAGAGGAATTGCGTGGCATTTCGTGGTTGGACTGCTGTAATGGCAGGACCAATATGATATGCTTTAGGATATTTACTCTCTGTGAAAGGCACTAGTGGGCTAAAAGAGATTGCACCCTGGGTAGGACACCATTCCTATACAGCCTGCAAATTTGTATTGCAGGTCTGTCCCTAGTTGAGCATCTCTGACTTTTAATACACCATGATAGCCATAGAACCACACATATTAACCACCCCCTTGATTCACAGTAGCTATAAAACCACACATACTTCTGACCTCCCCCCTTGTTCTACTGTATTGGTATAGAACCAAAGATCCTGACCTCCAGTCTTCATCTACTACAATGGTATAGCAAGAAACACACATAGTGAGTCTACCCCCCCACACACACACACACAAACTGGCAAACTTCCTGTGGGAAATTTCTTGTGAAAAAGACAATACTTTCTGTTTTTAAAAAAGCAGCATATTAGTGGTTTTCCATGAAGATTCCAGAGGGAAATTATTTTTATATTTTGTCCATCCCTACATAAAATGGTTTACTGGGTAAATGAAGATTAAACAGCATGAACATAAATGTTGAAAACTAAAAAGGTCCTCTCTAGCATCCAGAGGAAAATATTGAAGCACTAGATTATTTTACCTTTCCATGAGGGAGTATTTGCTTTGCAGTGTCAAGGAGATGCCTCTATATCCAAAGAGATAAAAGGAGCAATTAGAAAAATAAGGGATGTATATGAAAAGGTGACTCTTCACATTAACTTCATAATCTTCCATTAGTCTTATAATATATCAGTTAAATTGCTACAGATTTTAACACTGTATAATTTGAATACATAAGCACATGGGGTCTATTTATTAAGCACATCCATAATAAATTGTGCTCATATTCTGGTGAGGGAGGGGGTCCCTTTTTATTGTCAAGGTAAGTGTTTTCAGGTGTGTGTGTGTGTGTTATAAGATGTGGTTTGTTGTGCTTGGTATGTATCTGCCATTGGCAGGTGTGAAGTTGTGGGGTGCAGGTTGTGTCTGGATCGAGTGGTGATGTTGCACAGGTAGCTTGTATTGTATTTGCAGGTGTCCGTGTCGTGTGATAACCCCCATTGTTCCGTGCCATGTTGTGTTGGTGTTTTTTTAAGTCCTTGTCCCTGTGGTGTTGCTTGTTGTTGTGTGTGAGAGTGATTTGTGTTGTCTGTCCATATTTTTGTGTTGTTTTGGCATTGCACGGGTTAATTTTTCCATTTATATGCTTGTGCGGTAAGCATTTTGTGTGTTTTCCTATGTAACTGTTGTTTTTTTTTGCCCGTTAAGTGTCTAACGTCTAAGAAAAGTGGGTCTTAAGTTTTGTCTGTTAAGGGTATCTTTTTTTCAGTCGTTAACAGTACCGAAAGCCTTTCAATGGCTCTGGGGATTCTTGTTCCATGCTTCTCAATGCACGTAAGTGTATCGGCCGTAAGGATTCTCAAACTGCCATTAGCTGTTCTTTAGACAGATCTTTAAATTGGTAAATACAACTTAGCGCACCTGGTAGTTTTTTTGGCTAACAGCTGCCTTTAAATCTACCCCTTACTATTTGGTTCTCATTATCTGGAGATGTTTCATAATGATAATATACGCATCCCATGTTTTTTCCTGGTAAATATTGCTAATACAAAAAAACCTTCCGTATGCCCTCATCCTACCCCTAGTGGATATTTGGGATTTGCTATTAACTGTTTCCCCCATTAATATAGTTCTGTACTAAACAATATATTCAGTTTCACTGCTGATTTTCTTTTAAGCACTGATTCACTTGCAATATGTCCCTTCATACATTCAATGCTTTCTTCTGTTCCTATGTGGTATTTATATCCCCAATTTCTCAGTATTGTGTCTTTTGTCACATCTCCCACCTCCACTCTTCTCCTTTTCTCAATGATACATCTCAATTATACTTCTCACTGATACTTCACACTTGCTGTATGGTACTTTTACTTATATTTTATTGTTGTACTCTAAATCATTGCATATTTTATATGGATCTGTATAAAAATAAACCTAAATATTTACATGCATAAATATATACATCTATTTCTTGCTGGACTGAATTTTTCTATATTATAACCAGCTTGTCAGTCATAAGCTTAATATTAGCTGCACACTGTATAGGGGATTGTGTTAGACTCCCCATGACATTCTGCTTTCACAGTTCGAGTTGTGTTTGTTTCTATTGTGATGCAATGTATACAAAGATGGAGTTATACAAATAAAGTTTCATAAGTACTTACAGTCATGCAATGTTATCCCTACTGTAATCTGACCTTACTGGTTCCTTTTCAATTTTTATGGCTCTAAAATTCTTATAAGATATTGTTATTCATTTTCATAAATCCTAGATTTTCCACATTTCTCATTCTTCAAGGATCAGTCTAATCTGATTACCAGCTGTGGTATACATCTGCATTGTAAGCTAGGTATGCTAAGCTTTTATTTTGTACTGTTTGTTTTTAAGTCTGATGTACCTATTGCCATTATATATTGATATGTGTTAGCATTGTGAAGTGCTGAGCACACAAAATGATCCATTAACCCTTTCAGTGCCGGAGGCTCGGGCCATTTCCTGTACCCTGCAGGCCAGACACATTTTCAGCATTTTTGCTATCCTTCTGTTTACGCTTGATTTTCTCTTGGGATTTTTAGTTAAATATGGAAAACTATATATTGTTTTTTTCAGAACGAATTGAGCTTTCTCATGGTACCTTACATGAACAGAATTTTGCATCGTGCAAAAATCTATGATGTCATAATGACAAAAAAAAGTGAAAATTTACTAATTTTGCTAAAATCACATACTATGTATCAAAAACATTTACCTTGATTGAAAAAGTTTCAATTATTTGAAAAAGCCCTGAGTCCCCCGAGTAAAAAAATACCAAATTTGTATAATTTTACCTACGTCCATGGCTAGCGTAGAGCCCTAATCACCAGCAGCGCAAAATCACATTTTCAACTTTATAAACTAAAATGCGCATTCTAGGGTTTTTGTGGTAAAACTACCCTAAAACAGTGGAATAACTATATAAAAATATATATTTCTGAAAAGTAGACAACCTGCCGCATCTAATGAGGGGTAACTTACCTTCTTGTCCCAAGCCTGTTGTGCACAAATGCTTCCAGAAGGTGGCACTATAGGAAAAAAATGGCATTTTCTTACGTTTCTGCCCCTTCATCTGTATGGAAATCTGTGAAAACCATGGAATTTCCAACTGTATTCATTAGCTAGTGCTCTTAGGAGAAAAATGACACCTCATTGGTATGAGTTCCCATACCTTAGTGGGCGCTACAAGTACCAAACTACACCTATTGCAACCACTAATTTTTCTAACATTTTCTCAAACATTACTTGTCTGTACAAAAATGGTTATAACAACTAGAGAAGTGAAGAAAGGTTACACAAACCATACCATTTTGGAAAGAAGACAACCTGCTGCATCTAATGAGGGGTGAATTGCCTTCTTACCCCAAGCCTGTTGTGCCCAAATGCTTCCAGAAGGTGGCACTATAGGAAAAAAAATGGCATTTTCTTACATTTCTGCCCCTTCAAATGTACTGAAATCTGTAAAAACCATGGAATTTCCAGCAGTATCCATTAGCTAGTGCTCTTAGGAAAAAAATGACACCCCATTGGCATGAGTTGACCTACCTCAGGGGGCGCTAGAAGTGCAAAACGACATCTACTACAACTTCTAATTTTTCTAACATTTTCTCAAACATTACTTGTCTATACAAAAATGGTTATAACAACTACAGAAGTGAAGAAAGGGTACACAAACCATACCATTTTGAAAAGAAGACAACCTACCGCATCTAATGAGGGGTGACTTGCCTTCTTACCCCAAGTCTGGTGTGCACAAATGCCTCCAGAAGGTGGCGCTAATGAAAAAAAAAAGCATTTTCTTACATTTCTGCCCCTTCAAATGTACTGAAATCTGTAAAAACCATGGAATTTCCAGCAGTATCCATTAGCTAGTGCTCTTAGGAAAAAAATGACACCCCATTGGCATGAGTTGCCCTACCTCAGGGGGCGCTAGAAGTGCAAAACGACACCTACTACAACTTCTAATTTTCTAACATTTTCTCAAACATTACTTGTCTATACAAAAATGGTTATAACAACTACAGAAGTGAAGAAAGGGTACACAAACCATACCATTTTGGAAAGAAGACAACCTACCACATCTAATGAGGGGTGACTTGCCTTCTTACCCCAAGTCTGGTGTGCACAAATGCCTTCAGAAGTGGCGCTAATGAAAAAAAAAGGCATTTTCTTACATTTCTGCCCCTTCAAATGTACTGAAATCTGTAAAAACCATGGAATTTCAAGCAGTATCCATTAGCTAGTGCTCTTAGGAGAAAAATGACACCCCATTGGCATGAGTTGACCTACCTCAGGGGGCGCTATAAGTGCAAAACGACACCTACTACAACTTCAAATTTTCTAACATTTTCTCAAACATTACTTGTCTATACAAAAATGGTTATAACAACTACAGAAGTGAAGAAAGGGTACACAAACCATACCATTTTGGAAAGAAGACAACCTACCACATCTAATGAGGGGTGACTTGCCTTCTTACCCCAAGTCTGGTGTGCACAAATGCCTTCAGAAGTGGCGCTAATGAAAAAAAAAGGCATTTTCTTACATTTCTGCCCCTTCAAATGTACTGAAATCTGTAAAAACCATGGAATTTCAAGCAGTATCCATTAGCTAGTGCTCTTAGGAGAAAAATGACACCCCATTGGCATGAGTTGACCTACCTCAGGGGGCGCTATAAGTGCAAAACGACACCTACTACAACTTCAAATTTTCTAACATTTTCTCAAACATTACTTGTCTATACAAAAATGGTTATAACAACTACAGAAGTGAAGAAAGGGTACACAAACCATACCATTTTGGAAAGAAGACAACCTACCGCATCTAATGAGGGGTGACTTGCCTTCTTACCCCAAGTCTGGTGTGCACAAATGCCTCCAGAAGGGGGCGCTAATGAAAAAAAAGGCATTTTCTTATATTTTTGCCCCTTCAAATGTACTGAAATCTGTGAAAACCATTGATTTTTCAAATGTATTCTTTAGCTATGGCTCTTAGGAGAAAAGTGACACCTCATTCGTATGAGTTCACATACCTTAGGGGGCACTACAAGTACAAAACTACACCAACCTCTAATTTTTCTAACATTTTCTCAAACATTACTTCTCTATACAAAAATGGTTATAAGAACTAGAGAAGTGAAGAAAGGGTACACAAACGATACCATTTTGGAAAGAAGACAACCTGCCGCATCTAGTGAGGGGTGACTTGCCTTCTTACCCCAAGCCTGGAGTGCACAAATGCCTCCAGAAGGTGGTGCTAATGAAAAAAAAGGCATTTTCTTACATTTCTGCCCCTTCAAATGTATTGAAATCTGTAAAAACCATGGAATTTCCAACTGTATCCATTAGCTATTGCTCTTAGGAGAAAAATGACACCCCATTGGTATGAACTGACCTACCTTAGGGGGCGCTACAAGTACAAAACTACTACTGCTACAACCTCCTGATTTCTCTAACATTTTCTCAAACATTCTTGCGTGTATGAAAATGGTTATAACAGCTATAGAAGTTAAGAAAATGTAGCGAAACCATACCATTTTGGAAAGAAGATAACCTGCCGCATCTAATGAGGGGTCACTTGCCTTTCTACCCCTAAGTTAGTGTGCACAACTATTTCCAGAATGTGATGCTACAGAAAAAAAAAAACTTTTTTTTTTTTTTTTTTACAAATCAGTCACTTCAAAGATACGAAAATGGTTCAACACCATGGGATTTCCTAGGAGGACCTCCTGCCAGCCTACGATAAATGGTACCCCACTGCTGTGGGATGACATACCATATTGGGTGCCAGGAGTGTAGCTACCAGTTGAACAAGGATGGGGAAGCAAACAGCGTATGTATGATTCTATGGCTATCAGTGGTCAGTCAGTGTACGTGAGGACCTGTGACTGCCAGTGAAACCAGGTGGGGGGAGGGATGAGGGGTCAGGCAGTGTATGTGGGTATATCTACCACTGGGCAGAGCGCAAGTATGGCAGTGGTGGTGGGGGAGGTAAGGTAGTACATATGGGGGATCTGTGACTACCACTGTGCACTGTAAGTCCCCCACATACACTGTTTGATTTCCAGCCTGAATCCAGTGCGTATTGGCACTTGGGTCTACCAGTAGGCAGTGGAACCAGGCTGGGGGGTCAAACTGTGGGAATGGGACTGCCAGTAGGCTGTGTAACTGGGCTGGTGGGTAGGGTACGGGGGGGATTGAGTAATTTTGTGTGCATGCCACAGGGATGTCTGATGCATTGCAAAGCAATGCAATTGACCCCCTGTCGCACACAGAGGGTTCTTTTAAAAAAAAAAAAAAAAAATCTTCTTTATTCATAGCTTGTTGGGTGGCCTTAGGGCCCCCCAACAAGCTTTGAATGTAAAGCAATAGTAAAAAAAAAAGTCCTGTGTGTGCCACAGGAGGGGGTCTAAAATGAACCCCCTCCCCTGTGGCACACAGAGGGTTAATTTTTTTTTTTTTCTATTTTTTATAGACCTCATTGGGGGGCTTCAGGACCCTTCCTTATGTCCCCCAATGAGGTCTTAATAAAAAAAAAATATGGGCTAAAAGAATTGACCCTGTGAGTGTCACAGGGTTCTCCAGCACATTGCAAAGCAATGTGCTGGGGACCACTGCGGCACTCACAGAGTTAATTTTTTTTTATTTATTTTTTTAATTATTATCAGACCTTGTGGGGGGACATCAGGAATTCTCCTGATGTCCCCCCAACAATCTCTGATTATAAAATACTAAAAAATATTCCTATGTCTGCCACAGGAGGGGGGCTCTGCAATGAACCCCCTCCCCTGTGGCACACAAGGGTTAATTTTTTTTTTTTTTCTATTTTTTATAGACCTCATTGGGGGGCTTCAGGACCCTTCCTTATGTCCCCCAATGAGGTCTTAATAAAAAAAAATATGGGCTAAAAGAATTGACCCTGTGAGTGTCACAGGGTTCTCCAGCACATTGCAAAGCAATGTGCTGAGGACCACTGTGGCACTCACAGAGTTAATTTTTTTTTATTTTTTTTTTAAATTATTATCAGACCTTGTGGGGGGACAACAGGAATTCTCCTGATGTCCCCCCAACAATCTCTGATTATAACATACTAAAAAACATTCCTATGTCTGCCACAGGTGGGGGGCTCTGCAATGAACCCCCTCCCCTGTGGCACACACATGGTTAATTTTTTTTTTTTTTTTTCTATTTTTTTATAGACCTCATTGGGGGGCTTCAGGACCCTTCCTGAAGCCCCCCAATGAGGTCTCCTTAAAAAAGTATGGGCTGCAACAATTGACCCTGTGAGTGCCACAGGGATCCCCAGTGCATTGCAAAGCAATGCATTGGGGAACCCTGCAGCACTCACAGGGTTAATTTTTTATTTAGCTTTGTGTTATTTTTTTTATTTTTAATGTCAGACCTCGCTGGGGCACATCAGGACCCCTCCTGATGTGCACCCAGTTATTGAGCTCCCAGCCGATTGGGCTGGGAGCTCAATATGGCGACCGAAGGAGAGCAAAGGCTCTCCTTCTCTTCACTCCTACCTCCGGTAGGAGTGATCTCGATCGGGGAATGCCTTGCAACGTCATCGGTGACTATGTCACCGATGACGTTAGGAGGCTTCCCCCGGTCCCGCCCACTCCTACCCGGAAGTTCGGGTAGGAGTGGAGGGATAGGAGAAGCTGCGCTTCTCCTTAGTAAATATTGATCTCCCAGCGTGATCGGCTGGGAGATCAATACCTGGGGGGACATGAGGAGTAATCCTCATGTCCCCCCACGAGTGCCAGGCAATTTTTTTTTTTAAATGCGGCCACTGCATGCCGGTTATACCGGCCTATGCAGTGACCGCATTTAAGCTGTACAACGTACGAGCTTGGCACAGCAGGTACAGCTGTCCTCACTCGTACGTTGTACCCACTTGGCACTCTAGGGGTTAAAAAAACACAGACATGCATATGCTTTTATAACTGTCACACAAATGAAGAGAGGAGTACAAAGACTTTAACCCTTTAAGGACCAGGGCACAATGCATTGCACACCATTCTAGCTCTTAAAGTGTTAAAGTGTTTATTATGAAAACAATTTACTATAGCAAAAATGCACAATTCTTTGTTGACCCAGGTAATATTTCTTCATAGATGGTCATTTAATTTAATATGCTAGCTAAAGTCCTTCATATATTTTTTTGTGAAAGTATTTTACCAGTAAGAAAACATTTTCAAGTATGTCCTGGACTCATTATCTACCTCAGAAGGGTGAAAGGCTGAGCTGATCTTGCCAGAACTAGAACCTATGACATTTCATTTTGAGCAGATTCCACAGCAGGGGCATTAACCAACTGAGCCATCTCATAGTTACATAGTAGTTTAGGTTGAAAAAAGACTTGTGTCCATCAAGTTCAACCCTTTTCCTATTCTTGTTTACCGCTGTTGATCCAAAAGAAGGCAAAAACCCTTATTTCAGTAGTTTCATATTCTGCTTTGAATGGGTGAAAAATTCCTTCTTGACTCCAAATGGCCATCACATTCCTCCTTGGATCAACAAGCACTAAATAAATATAAATGCTAATAATAACTTACTTAGCCATCTATGTTCTGCTCTTTTAAAAAATTATCCAAGCCCTTTTTAAAGGCATCTAATGTATTCAATAGAACCACCTCTTCAGGTAGTGAATTCCCTACCTTTATTGTCCTTACTGTAAAGAAACCCTTCTGCTGCTGTAGATGAAATCTCCTTTCCTCAAGTCTAAGCGGGTGACCCCTTGTCCTTTGTACCATTCTGTTAATGAACAGGTCTTTGGATAGCCCTTTGTATGGGCCCTGAACATATTTATATAATGTTATCATATCCCTTCCAAGATGCCATTTCTCTAGTGTGTACATATTTAACTTTTCTAGCCTTTCTTCATAACTAACTTTCCATTCCCTTTATTAGTTTTGTAGACCTCCTCCGCACTATCTCCAGTTCTAATTAATGCCCTTTTTAAGAATAGGCTTCTAGAATAGACCTGAATATTAAAGGTGGGGTCTTACCACTGACCTGTAAAGAAGCAGAATAATATCTTCCTCCTGTGAGTCAATATCCCTTTTAGTACATGCCAATATCTTATTGGCCTTTGCAGCCACCAGCTGGCACTGCGCATTACTGCTAAGTCTATTGTCTACCATTACTCCCAAATCCTTTTCATTAGTAGATTTCCCAAAGAAACACCATTTCAACTATATGTTGCATTTTTATTATTATACCCAAAATGCATAACTTTACCTTGTCTATACTGAATCTTATTTGCCATTTGCCTGCCCAGTTACCCAGTTTGTCCAAATACTCTTGTAAAGAAGACACATCTAGTTCAGACTGTATTACCCTACTTAATTTTGCGTCATTGGCAAACACTGATACATGGCTCCCTATGCCAGCTGGGAGATCATTAATAAACAAATTAAAAAGAAGACATCCCAGGACAGATCCTTGAGGTACTCCACTTATCACATTTGTCCAGTTTGAGGACTTCCCATTTACCACCACAATTTGTATTCTGCCTTTCAGCCAATTTCCAATCCATGCACATTTTCCCCTAAGCCTATGTCAGTCAGTTTGCACAGTAACCTTTTGTGTGGAACCATATCAAATGCCTTAGCAAAGTCTAAATAGATCACATCAACTGCAGCACCCAAATCTATATTTTACTCAATTTTTTATAAAATGCAATTTAGTTTGACAAGACCTGTCTTTCACAAAGCCATGTTGGTTCCTGCTAATGATATTCCAGACTTTCAAATCTTGAGAGAAGCCTTGAAAGCATTGCTTTGCAATGATCTGAAAAACCTCTAACATTGAAGGGGGGAGGTTAAAAGCACCATATAAATTAATGGAGATTTGTCTTTTTTTATATTTGTCCTCCAGTGAGGCAGCTGGTAAAAGTCAGAATTACTCATATTTTTCTTTCTGCATAAGGTTCTTATTGTGTAGTTTCTGTTATATCTGGCTGAGTTCATTTAAAATCAGGTAGTACTAACACAGGGGTAGACAGCTCTGAACCTCAAGGGCTGCTAATAATGCAGGCTTTAGGCTATACCCCTGCTTAAGCAGAAGTGACTCAATCAGTGACACATTAGTTGATCTATCAGTCCTGAAACAATGCTATTCTGAAACCATGCACTGTTAGTTGTTCTTGAGGGTGATAGTTGTCTACGCCCGCACTATGCCAACCAGGGACCGTCTAAGGCATTGTATTATCTCTCTACCACAGCCACTATTATGCACTGAATTGCATTGAAAAGCAATGTGTTACTTATACATTAGCAATGGAGCAGCTGGTAACCCTCACAAAAATGAAGACAACTACACTTACAAACATTTTAGATTTTTTTCCTTACGCTCACAGTTAAAAGATTGTCCCTTGCTGAGATCTGTTTGGTCAAGGGACCAGATTCCATATCTGAGGGGAGGTGGCTAGGTAAAAGGGATGGCAGAGGGATACTTTATCATTAAATTACTATTGAACTACAACTCTGACAGTATTGAATTAACACTGTCCATGACCCAAATACTATGAAGATTAATTGGAGTTGCTCTTTTTGTGAAACATTACTATCCCTTTAAGGTGAAAACCATACCCTAGATAAAAAAGTGGCACTTAAACTGTTTAACATCAAGACCTACCTACTTAGATACCCTTTATTCTACAGTCAGTTACAGCAATTTACCTTTTTCTTCTTTTTGCAATTAAAGTTTGCTGTAGTCTGCATCTGGGCAGTGACAATTTAGGGCCAGGAGTTTTTAGGGCATTTTAAAATTGGGGTGGAACACTCTTTCTGGAAAATTTCATTCAGACTGATAAAGCCTGTTGTTTACTAATATGGTTTTAAAATGGTGATCAGTAAGTACAGGCAACTGCAGATACTACACAAAAATATATAAATGGATATAAGTAAATCGTGGATGAAAAACTCCTGTGAAACATATTATGACTTTCTTATTCCCCAAGCATAGTTTCTCTTTAATCATACAATATTTAGGCACTCCCTTCAGAATCTCTGGTGGGAGATTATACAGTAGATAAACTCGTAATTTCATTGTATCAGACCAGTTCATCATATGCAGTTAGTGAGATTTACCTACCTCATGTCCCTTTGTGAACCATTTCAGTGCTATTAATGGAACTTCCACTTACATGCTTCCCCAAGGCACCAATCAGATTAAAGCACTGTTGAATGTTAGAGAGTTACCTATACATATATTTAATTATAAAGTACTAGTTGAAGAGCCCGTTACACGGGCCACAGTGCCACTGCTAGCTGGTCACTGGGCAGTCATGCGCAGTAGAGGCTGCCCGCGCCACGGCTGATACAGAGCTGGACGCTCCGAAAAGCACCCAGCTCTGTATCAGCTGTGGCGCAGGCAGTCTCTACTGCGCATGACTTTGTCGTTACACACGTTTTGGCAAATAATTATATAGGATGTTGTCTAAAATATAATTACAACATATGCTGTTTGTTCTTGTAGCAAATTAATCATTTATGCAGGTCTATTAAAGGAGCAGCAATGTGTTTTAAGAAAATATATATATTATAGGACTGAGGTCCAAATTAACTTTTTTTATGATGTACTTTATGAGAGAGATTGAGTCAGTGAGTCAATCTCCTTAGTAAACGATAGGAACTGCACAACCTAATGATGAAATAGAATATTGCAATTTAATGTAAAAAACAATCTGAGCTGTAATAATTTTGAATGAATACAATATAACATATTTTTCATTAAAAAGTTTACTGCTCCTTTAAATATTACTAAAATTTTTGTGAGATGAACCATTAGAATGCCAAGGAGTAGCCAGCCTATTCTTTCTCAAAGCCTGCTACATTCCTCCTCTTTCAAAATGGTTAAATCAATATGTAGAGTATTTAAATTATTTTAATAATTATTTTATGTGTCATTATAAATTACCCTACTGGTTATATTGTCAGTAGATTTAATGAATAGAATATCCAATGTTCTCTATCTAATTGACCATGCCTAGCCTTGGCAAAACTTTGTTTAATGTTATGTGTGATTAATTTATGTTCATTCTCAGTACTCCTCCCAGCCAGCCTAAGAAGTGTTCTGAGATTATTAAAATCTCAAGGTTGCTCCTGTTACAAATGTTATGTCCTTTGTAAACTTGCGTGAGAATAATTGCTTTATGTTTATAAAAACTAGATACATACTAGGGCAAGAAAGAGAACTAAAAAAACAAACAAAATAAAACAGAATAAAATGAAAAATAAAAATCAGGGAGAGAAACACCCTGAGGTCATATATTAAACAGACACAACATTAAGTATTGATATGATATGACTTAATGAGGGGTTTTCACATTTCTGAGGAAGTGTTTATAATTAAATGTGGCTGTTTACCATATACAGTAAGTTCCTATAGAAGGCAATGCTGTCAGGGCTCACAGAAACAAATCCCCTACTGGAGATTAGAGAATTGTGGATTTTACCATGTCTTTTTATGCATTCCTCAGTCCTGGCTTATGCCATACTTCATAGTGTAGAACAGAAAAGTATGCCGTGTTTGAAAGTAGAGACGAGTTTGCCATGTTTGAAAGTGCCATAGGGAATTTATATATATATATATATATATATATATATATATATATATACACACACACACACACGTACATGTAGAAACGTTTTATCTATCTATCTATCTATCTAAGTATCTCATTACTTTAAAACAAAACACATGACAAAACTGCATTCTGCAGAGATAAAAAGGATATTACAAGGCTGTAATGACATATATATATCCCTGCAGCATTTATTTATTGTTTTTGAGTGTACTTTCAGTGTTCATTTAAATTTTAGATTTCTTTTACAGCAAGATTTAATGTAAAAAATGTAGCACTGGGGGGGGGTATTAAATTTAATTATTTCAATGCCAGGGCTAAGTACTGCATTGCTGTTAAATATGTTGTTTGCTCTCATTGCCCTAAAACATGTTAAGTAACTGGATAGCTGTATGGTCCAGGATTGGCTTTGAAAAGTGAGACATGCATTACACAATCCTCTAGCTCTCAAGATGTTAATATAATTAACTAGACAGGTATAGATGCTGGAATGACTTTGATAAATTGATAAATAAACAAACAAAGTCTTAGTGTCACAGTAGTAAGCAATCATTGTACACTCCTCTGACACTCAATAGGTTAAAAGCCTTCTAAAGTCTAGATAACATTGCAGGTGTGCACTGCTATCTAGAGATGCCATATTTGAACTTTGAAGACAGAAAACATTTTATTGTATCAACTGAAATGAACCTCTTTGGATGCTGGAAGGGTGAGCAACACATTGGAAAGGTACAACAACATGGCAGGGCAGAGAGTAGCACTGACCGGGGGGGCTGGCATCTTGTGGCCAGGGGGTCACATACAATCAAATAGACCATTTCTACTATCATCCCAGCTCACTGTCTCAGTCCACTCCATTTTGTTAATTTAAAGTTCGCATTAAGGTTATGAAGAAAGGTAAGTGATACCATATTGCTTACAACTGAAATGGGGTTACACTACTGATACTACAGAGATTACAATTAAAGTAAAGTTGCACTAGCAATATTATACAACTTACAATGGAAATATTCTGTTACCGACCTTGGCTCCATTGATTCGACCGTTCCTCTGTCTGCTGCCTTGTACTGCATTGCCTGCCCGTTCCTGATCTGGCTTGTCTGACTTCCCTTTGCCTTGAGCCCAGTGGGATTCTTCCTCCTTGACCACCCTGTCAGACTCCGGCTATCCTGTTCTCTGTCTCCTCAGTTGAGGTCTAGGCCTCTGTGTTCCTGTACAACAAGTACAACTATATTGCAAGTGGGTTATTCGTTCAGTATCCTCTTCATTCCCATTTGGTAGCTTCTGTTATCTGGGTTGTCATCTGGGGTGCTGGTCTGCCCCTCTTGTCGGCAGTAATCTGGTCTTGTGGCCAGCATCTCTAACTCAGCCTAGGTTGCAACAAGGCAACCCAGAGAGCAGCCACTGATAGCCAGCTGGGTACTGTAGTCTTTGCTTGCTAGCATCTGGCCCACTAGGGCCAGCCTTGCAGTATACCTGTACTGTCTGTTGTTTTGTGTTTATCATAGTATTTATATCAAATAGCAGTCTGTCACATCTTTGTGGGGTATCTACTTCACAGAGTCTACCAGGCAACTTACACCCTCTAAGGCAGGAAACTTTCTGATCTAATTTACTGACTGAGTCTTATGTGGTAAGAAATGTGGTACAATTCTGGTGCAAACCAAATGGATGATAGGGAGTAAATACAAATTCCAAAATTCTCATTGATTTAAATGGGGCTTGACCCCTTAAATGCTATGAAAATCTCCAGCTTATGGTGAGATGGTGCTTCGAAGACATCTCAGGGGCTAAAAAAACACTAATTTAAATCAATGCAAGCTTTTATTTTTCTCAAATGTGCAGGTGGTTTGCCCCAGAATTGCATATTTTTTCTTAGTATATTGAAGTTACCCTCACAGAGTCACAGGACTCACATGCTCCTACATCAGTAGGTGAAATTTATGCAAAACATTTACAGCAGACTTCAGACTTCCAGGAGGACAGACTCTAAAGCCTCCATAAAGACAAAATGTCCTAGAAATCCTGAGCATAAGCTAACCCTATGTTAAAGCTGGTTTAATCTCAAATTCCTTTTGAAATCTGTGGAGAAATTTGTAGCCAAACTAGTAATCAGCTGTGATGTAACAAACATAAATCTGTTAATATGTGCTGTGTAGCAAAGTACAGAACACTGAATGATGTGAAGTCAGACAGGTAGTTAGTTGTGGGACTGGACTCTTTTAGCCCCATACAGGATGAAGCTCTTCACCATGTTGCACAGGACAGGACATGCCCTCAGACTTTTTTTTTTCAGGATGGTGGACAGCTTCTGGCACAATGATAATGGCACGTGTTGTAAACACAGAAGTATGGTCCTAAAGAGAAGACAGTGTTGTGTAATAGCAATCAGAAGTTGCTGCATCCATTAAAATCTGGCTCTTAGGCACTGCCTACTCAATCTTATAGCAAATCCAGCAATGCTACTCATATTAAAATACTAATGCAATAGAAGGCTTTTTTCTCTGGAATGTATTCTACCCCTACTCCCAAAAAAGTCCTCACACCTTCCCTGACCACAGTCAATTATGCAGGGGTCTACCTGCATGCTTGGAGGGTTCTTCTAATGTTCCAACCCCTCCTTCCTGCTTATATGGTTTTTAGAAGAGCATTATTCCATTTGTATATCTTGCTGGTGGTTTAAAAAAGTGCTCTAGGGACTCCCACATGAAGCCAATAAATTATAAATAATATTAATAATACATAGTAACATACTGCAATCTTTGCCTTATAAGCCAGAGATATGAGAATTATTTAGCTTTCCTGATGTCCAATAAATTAGTCTTTATCAGACCTTCCTGTTTTGCCTGGTAATACACAGTATAATCCTGCATGCTCCCTTTTGAAAGAGATGTATCTAATCTTCTCTTAAATGTATCCATTGTTTCTGCCATAACCACATCCTTAGGCAAGGAATTCCATAATTTAACAGCCACTACTGTAAAAAAAAAACCTTTGCTCTGCTGAAGTTGAAACCTCCTTCCCTATAATCTGAAGGGGTAGGCCTTGGTTATTTGATCAAATCTTTGAATGAATAGCTTACCAGAGAGATCCTTGTAATGATCTCTCATATACTTTTTTTAAGGTTTTACAGACATGGGGCATTGATCCTATAAACAAAAATTGTGATGTGCACCCACCAAGAACAATCAAAATAAAGTGTTTTGTCCTAAGGCATGGTGGCCTCTTATTAGTGCTCAACTCTGTTGATCCTGTCCCTTTTCCATCCTTCTTTGGTGGCCTTGAGTCATAAATACATAAAGAGTGCCTAGTATAGCTTAACTCAGTATAAGGGGGAAGGGTCAAGGGACCACATTCTTCCCATCACTTCTTAGATTTTTGGGATGATGGGGAAAAATAAATATAATGGTGTCAATTGGACCTCTTATTAATTAAAATTCCCAGTGCTTTTCAAACAAGAACAGCTTATGTAAAAACTATTAGTAGGCTTTAAGACTCCAAGGAGAGGTTTAAACTGGCCAAAGATAGATCCCTGTTTCTATTCCTTTTTTGCCAATATATTTTCTCATACAGGGAAATCTACCACAATGTGTCTTTTTTAACAATATCATAATTCACTAGTGTACAAACCTGTGCTCAGGTGCCATATATACAGGCAATGATTTAAAGTGAAACTGTCATGGAAAATAACCCCCCCCATCGCTTTAGCTCACCTAATTAGTTGTGATTATCCAAATAATAATGATTAAAAATATCACTTACTTTGCACATTTCAACAATGTTTTTGGCCATTATAAAATAGGGAATGCACTGCCATGCATTGCCATGTTGATGTGATATTTGATTGGCAGTGCTCTCCCTCCCAGGAAGTGTCAATTGTCCTTGTTATGACGGCCCCTGTCCATGTGAGCGAGTATAAAGTTTCACTCCAGTTCAATTGGCAGGTCATGTGGGCACAATGTCAACAAGTTGAGGGAGGGACTGGAAGCAAGGAGGGAGGTAATTAGAAGCCGTGTGGTACAGCTTGTGCTGCATTGAAGCACATTACTATGTCACCAGTAGGGGTGGGCAAAAATTGTGAAAAATTTTCTGCACGACTTTTCGCGAAAACCCATTTTTCACTTTTCCTGTGAAAAATTTCACCTTTCTGCCTTTGAAAAAATGTCCTCCTTTTTTGCCTATTTTAACAAATTTTTTGCCTATTTTAACACATTTTTCACCTACATTTCCTATCAGTACTACATTTCCCACTGTAATAATACTTCTTCTGAGGGCTGAAGTTTAGAAATAAGTGGCTGAAAGTCAGCTGTCAGTCCTACAGCGACATATGGCTTGAAAAATGTATTAGCATGCAGAGTGCATTTGTACTTTGCCCACAACACTAACTTCCTGCTTAAGTGACACTGGCACATATTCATGATTAGTCATGGGCAAAAGTTGCAACCGTGTTCCTGTAAGAAATTTTGCAAAAACCACATTGTTATCTGCTTTTTTTGCGGGCAAATCCATTTTAAAACTAGCTCTTAAAATTTTTGCATCTTTCACCCATTTGCCAAAATCTTTTGCCATTTTTTTCAATGGATAGAAAGTTTTCTCCCATTGATTTACATTGTTTTCGCACTTCCGCTATAAAAACGTGATGTTTTTACTGAAGGCAAACATAATAGAAGTAGCTACAGAGTAAAATAGACATGCTGTGCTGTTCTGCTCTGATATTTTAGAAAAACTGAGGTAGGAGAGGCTCGTAGTGACTCCTATCACTATGAACAGCAAAAGAGGAACTGGAAGGACACTTATTATGTGTCCACTGAGTCTGAGGAGGAAGTGACAAGCAGTATTTAACCAAGGCTGTCCAGTCCCCCTAAATCACCCCAAGGGATCTTGGGGAATTTAATGAGAAGAGAAGGAGAAATGGGAAAGGGAAGGAAGGGAGAAAAGGGAATGGGAAGGGAGGGAAAAAATGGTAGTACTAGTGAGAGCAGGGCAGGTCAGCTCCCTGTGCCTGCTGCCAGTGCCACCATTGCTGTTCCTGCAGCCACTAGTGTTGTACCTGCTGCCAGATGTGCTGTCCCTGCTGCCAGTGCCACCATTGCTGTTCCTGCAACCACTAGTTTTGTACCTGCTGCCAGATGTGCTGCCCATGCTGCCAGTGCCACCATTGGTGTTCCTGCAGCCACTAGTGTTGTATATGCTGCCAGTGCCACCATTGGTGTTCCTGCAGCCACTAGTGTTGTACCTGCTTACAGACATGCTGTCCCTGCTGCCAATGCCACCACTGCTGTACCTGCAGCTACTATTGTTGTACCTGCTGCCAGTGCTGAACCTGCTGCTAGTGCTGAACCTGCTGCCACCAATACTTTGCCTGCTGCTCCTGTTTCTTGTAGTACTCGGGGGGGAAGGAGAAAATAATGCCAAGTGTGACATCAAGGGACCCTAAATCACACTTGCCATTCCCAAGCAGTCCTACCAGTGCAAGTACTACTGCTACTTAGTTCCAGCAGCTTGTTGGCGTTAGGAGTGAAGGAGAGGGTAATCAACAATATCCTCTGAGGAGGGTGACTCTGTGGCTGCACTTGATGTGGTTGGTGTTAGTAGTAGTAGCAGTAATGGTGAAGCAGCCAGAGTGGTAGGGGAAACATTTGAGAGCGTCCAGACTAGTGGTCAAGGGACACCACACCATTCCTCTGGCTCTGGGAAATGTTGGGAGAGAGCAAGCTCAGAGTTAAACCATCACCACCAGCAGGGGCACAGATCAGCTGCCTTTGCTAGAGAAGGATGCTGGAGGGATATATTCTAGATCTGCAGTCATCATTAGGTAATCCTCAGCAGCATCACCTGACAGTTCTTGCCCACTACTACCTTTATATTCCTCTAAGCTTTTAGAGGTCTCAAACAATTTCTTTTTACTTTTATTGTAACAAAGTTCCCTACTACTTTAAGGATGGGTGTTTTGGTGCTTGTTTGTATCACTATCTGATGCAGCAGGCGGTTCAGTTGCTACACCTTCCTCTATTATGCTATTGCGAGCATCATCAACACTTGAATATGACTTGTTGTCATCTTCAGTGTTCTTCTTATATGGTTCTTTATTTCTACTGGCACTGGTGGTGATTGAACTAGTTTTGCTGGGACCTTGACAAACTGCATCCTCCCTTGGAGTAGAGGGATCACCATCATTGATTGCAAACACCGCAGCAACCATTGCTGCAGTCAGTTTTTGAACTACTACTTTACTCTTACGTCCCTGCACTGCTCCACCCCTCCCCCTTCCCCTTGTGCATTTGCTGGACATTAAGCAACTACACTGTGTTTTTTTTACCGTACGGTACACAACACAACTGATGGCGCTGTATGATGCTTTGCCTAAGCCCAGTCAGCTGTCTGTCACTGTCACCTAATATATTTAGTTCTTTATTCTTTTTTATTTATTTTTATTTTTTCTTACGTTGTACACCCTGTTGTCTTATCACAGTCTGTCCAAAAAAATTATAACTGAAAAACAAAATCAACAACTTCTTTCCCCACACTTCCCCACCCAACACAGAGACAAAAACAGCAAGATCAGCAAGCAAATAGGTCCCTAGCTGCCTGTGTCTTGCCAGTCAGTCACATGGAATTTTGGAGTATTTGGGTAGGCTGACCAGACCCCACCTTTAACCGGGGACACATAGGAAATAGGCATATTTCACCAGTGCACCAAAATCAAAGCAGCCCTGCAGTATGCATTTTTCATATGTGTCCCCGGTTAAAGGTGAGGTCTGGTCACCCTACATTTGGGGGTCAACCTCCTTCCTCCCTTCTTATCCCCAGAGTGCCCCACTGACTCTCCTAATACACACTTACACAAAACAAATGACCTACTAAAAGATTCCCTAAACTAAACTTCAATTCCCCTCTCTGTCTTGTCTAGCTCAAAAAACATACTGCTTTCTCCTTTCACAAACACAAAAGGGCATGCTGTGAGAGCCTGACAGCCTTTTATATGGCTGTAGAAAACTTTTGTGTGGTGGAGAAATATTTTTCTTCCCATTGATTTCAATGGATGAAAAAGGCAGGAAAAGGGCACTTTCCACAGGAAATTATTCGCCAAGAGGAAAGTGCCATTATTCGCCGATTTCAGTTTGAGGCGAAATTTTTCGCCCATCCCTAGTCACCCGGTACATTTTGGAAAGCTAATATGTCGATGACTTTAAATATTTTAAAAAAATATTAATAGATTTATACTTATTGGTCATATAAGACTCACTTGACATTATGTTTAGAAGAGGTGAAAGTTCCAATTTAAAGTAATTCTTTACTGTAGGAATAAGTGGCTCTTAACTGGTTTAGCAGAAGAATTTACCTTGGCATTTGTCTTTTATACAGCAATAGGAAAGAATATCTATGTATATATGCTTTGTATTGTATCTGCAGTTACCTGTATATAATGATCTCTGGCAAAGACTGCTTTAGTTCCCTCCTCCTTGCAACAAACAATAGAGTACCATAAATATCAAATAAAAAATATTTATATAGATATACAATGTGTTGGATACCTCTATGGAACTCAGAGTGTTAATCCTAACCTTTATACAGTACTTGAGGGCAGATTTGAACACAATTGTCATAAAGGAACACTAACCCCTCCTAATAATAAACCCCCACTAATCTTAATCAGAAATCAGCATGGACACTAAGGGCCATATGTTCAAAGATGTAGTGAAATAGCTTTTATCGTTTGTAATGACTTTTCAAAGTACAGTGTCGTTGGGATCATTAATATTTTCATAGAGTGTCGGTTGTGATAGGAAATATGTTGTTTTTTCTGACTGAAATTGTCGTATGGAACAACAAAAAAATGTCTTAACTAAAGACAAAAATGTCTTTAAAAATGTCTTAACTAAAGGCAAAAATGTCTTTAAAAATGTCTTTACTAAAGACAAAAGTGTCTTAACTAAAGACAAAAATTCTCACTCCCTCCACTTTCTTCTTAACGTACAAATTTTGTCTTTTGTAAGCCTTTTTTTGTAGTTAGTTATGACAAATTTTCTTTTCCTCTATACAACACTGGAGAATAGTTTAGCCACACCCTTGCCACGCCCCTTTGCCCGTCAGTTCTGGAGTTGTGTCGTACACAACGGACATGGCTACTTTTTTGCCGTATACTCTATAGAGTTCATACATACAATGACTTATTTTTGTCTTTCATACTACAATTTTTGTCGTTTTCCCTTTGAACATACCGGCCTAAGAATTAATTCTGTGTAAATTTATTAAACAAAACTAATATTTAATTACTATTGGATGTCATGTCCATGGAGTAATATGTAATGATTTTTGCAAGACTCCAAAACTCCAAGCTCTGCCCACTGAAGGGTAACTAAGAAGACTAGTGGGGAGAGTTTGGAATCTTTAAGTCCTGCAGAAAACATCAGGGTGAAATGCACAAAGGTGTAAAAATGATGTGCTACAGTAGAGCCAAGTTCGTCAGCGTGGTAAACGTTCCAGTTCCTATGTTATTCTATGATGCCAATGCACTAAGATTTCTCTAGTCTGTGAGATTTTAGTGTGTAGGCTCCATAGAATAACATAGGACTTGGAGAGCTTATAACATTAGGGAAGTAACTTTCACTGTATCACCTTTTTATCTCCTCTTCAACACACCTTAGTGCATCCCCCCAGGTCTGACTCTTAGACACAATATACAGTAGTATTTAAGATTAATTTTACCCAAGTCATGCAGAGTTGATGCCTAGTGATTTTCTTCCCAGATTAAGGTAAATGAGGGTTTAGTATTAGCAGGTGTTAGCGTCCCTTTAAAGCAGGACTAGTCAATTGTTGGACATCCAGCTACTGGGGATTGCAAAGCCAATCAATCCCCAACCAGCTATTAGCTGGCTAGGGATTTTTTTTATCCCAGCAGCTGGAGGTCTAACAAATGATTACCTTGGTTTTAAGCACTGGAGTTCCCAAGAGGTATTCATTGCATACCCGTTGGTACTCAAAGTGTGCAATGGACATCTTCGTTCACACTAAAATGGTAATATAAATAATAACATACTGGTTTTCCATCTTTAGTCTATGCCATTAACAACCAAATCATCAATTCTATATTATTAAACAGTAAACAAAATATGGGTCTCTGAGTATAGCCACCTTTTTACTGCAGTTTGGTAGCTATGTAACACATCATACTAATCTCTGGAATCCCTGCTTATTGCATTTGGCAGCAATTAAGGTTATGTTGGATCTTCGTGTTCATCAAACAAAATTGAGAGCATAGGAAGCACTTGCTAATGCTATTTCAAATGAGAATCACATTGAGCTAAAAGAAATTAACCTCGTTAAAAAACAGCATGTTGCAGACACGGAGGTATTTAGTTCATTAAAATACTGGCATGAGTAGCAATATATGCTGATAAGAAATTTCTGTATGTCTGGTCTTGTACTCTGGGAGACAAACAAACGAGAAAATCATTAAGAGCTATTTAGGTGTACAGTTTTATTTGATAAAAGGAATGAAAATCAAGGACACAATGAAAAATAATGAACCTTATGTATAAAAGTAGATTGGAGTAATTCTGGGACACACCAGCTGCACTGCAGAGGAGACATAAACTTTACCATTGATTTCACCCTTTGAGTGCCAGAGGGGTGTCCACCGCATTGTAAGACAATGTGCTGGATCTAGAAGAAAGAGCGCAATACACAAATCTAAAAGCAGTGTTTTATTCCACAGTTAAAAACTCATACAAGTTGCACTTACAGACTTATGAAAGGTTAATTGCATTTCACCCTTCCAGGGTGCCAGTTCCTACTGTGTTATCTCCGTGATCGGCTATTGGTGTCTCTCACACACCATCCTCCAGTCTGTCCCATTGATGCAGCTTGGCTTTCGGGCGTTGGGAGTATCACACCACCGGCAAACTATAAAGGAAGGCTAAAAATGGCGTCTGCCGTCTGACTGCACACCTGTTACAATCCCATGCATATCGCGGGCCAGTCTGCCCGCTTTCTCAAAGGTAAATTACTTGGGGCCCTCTACTGGTTCCTCCTATAAATAACCTCCAAGTAAATTGAAACTTAACATGTATTAAACCCATAATGGAATACATAAATACAATAAAAAGCATTCCAATTAAAAATACAATAGCTCACATTTATAATCTCTTTTCAAAATTCCAGCAGCATTGAGAAGAATATTTTAAAAAAAATTACAAAATTATGAAATAACCTAAAAAATTACAAATATCATACAAACTACACCGTCTTACATCTGCCAATTGCAGTTACTTAATATCATCTTAAATGATAATATTATACAATATTTATTAAAAAATTCATTATAAAACAGATTTAAAATACCATTTTCCAGTATTTACCCTTTTCAAAACCTATACCTAAACATACTTATCTCTCTCCTTCGTCTACAAATCACTATCTATTACCAATAAGTTAATAGCTGCCAGATTAATTAGATGCCAATCAAATAAATGCTTCTAGATCTATATCTATATTTAAACCTTCTGGAGCCAGAGTTTTCAGCTCATAGATCCAGAAGGTTTCCAACTGGTGCAACCTTTTTGGCCTATCCCGTCCTCTCCTATATCTTTGAATTTGATCAATGGCACATTTAGAGATACCGTTTTCCTTTGCTTTCTCACAATTTTTGCAATGTTAAGGGACACTATGATTTTTCACACCATTTTCAATGTTCTTCAAATGTTACGAAAAACGGATTTTTATTTTTCTAATCATGCGGCCCACATATTGTAGGCCGCAACCACATGTAAGGATGTACTCCACATATAGTACAAAATATCTAATCTCCTATTTCTTTTTTGTGTTTCTGGAGACAAAAATATGTTTATTTGTCTTATCATGAGTGTTATTTAATAGGGACAAGATTTTTAGATTAGCAAAATGATAATGTGAACAATTTAAAAATACCCTTCATACAACTCAAAAAGCTGGAACTTTTGGGGTCTTTCTTTTGTATTATATTTCTCTGTGTTTTTTCTGGCTTATATCACTTGGAGCTATCATTTCTTTTACACTTATATTTTTCCTGAGCGAGACCTTTGGCTTATCTTCCAGGGTGGGTCCCAAAATGGGATCCTCCGTCAAGATGTGCCAGTGTTTGTTCAAAATATTTTGAACCGAAAGCCCCTCTTTGCTATATTTGTTAGTAAAATACGGCATTCTATCACCATCCCCCTTTCTTTTTTGTTTATAGCAAATGAAATTGCTTCTAGAGGCTTTATTAGCCTTCTCATAAGCCACAATTAATTAGTTCAAAAGCAAAAGAAAGACCCACTGGTATGCACAGCAGCGATCATACTCAGAAGTGCATACCCTTGAGTAAAACTGGTAGTGTTACACGCTAATGCCCTGTTGCTGTACTTGCACACTCATAGATATGGCCCTCTGCTTTTATAGTTAAGTCCCAATATATATTAAAAGACCACTAAAGTTTAAAATGAAAGGGTTATATAATTTTAAGTATCATATATTTCCAGAAATAAGTTATTTTATGTTACGTCCCTAAAATATAAACCTAAGATTGCATTTTTAATGCATTTGTAGATGGTTCTTAATTTAATTGACTAATTCTGTTTGTGCAACTTGTATTGAGAGACCAGTGCTATGGTAGTTAATTCACTGAAATTAGTTCTCAGCACTTTTTAATTTACCACGGGTCTTATCTTACTGTAGCCCAGTTCCTTACAATACAACTCTATCACTTCTCAGACACATTTCAAGGTTTCAGTTGTAATGGGCATTAGAAAGCCCCAGAAAATGCCTGAATGGCTTCCACATAGAGCATATGCAAGACAAGATTTTAACCCTTTGGGTGCCAGAGGGGTACCTCTGGCACTCAAAGGGTTAAATCAATGGGAATGTTTACTTGTCCCTTATGGTGCAGTTGGTTTGTTCCAGTATATTTCTCCACTTTTGTTTTGAACATAAGGCAATAAGTTACACATGTTGTAATATTTAGTACATTTGCATTTGGGTCAGCAATTAACAACAAAGCAATTCATTGTTTTTCTTTTTCTTATACACCTACTCATTATCAAACTGTTTCTCTCACAGGCTTACGATGGCTGTAATTACAGTTGTGCAATTGTTTTGACTTTAACAAGTGCTATTAGCAAATCAGCACTAATTACAGGCATTAAGATTGATTCATAAATTAAAGAGATGCAGATTTTAATGAATCTTTTCTTAAAGGTAACTATAGATCTCCTTTCATTTGTTTTACAGAAGCAGTGATATGGAGGTGAGTCTGTAATACAGCATTCCGGTATTCTATATATACATTTTCTTACACAATATTAGGAGCTTCTTGTATATAATAAACATTGTTTTATCTGCTTTTAGTTCACAAACAATGAAATTACTTAAAGTTCTTCAAAAACAGGCTTTACAATAACATTATCAATAATAATCTACGTAATACTCAATGTAACATTAGCTGACCCTGAATACTTGAGAGAGAGTCCCAAAAATACAGGAAAGTCCATTTTTACTCCACTTGGTAACTGTTATCTTATCTTTCAGGCCTTTGGTAAGGACTTCACATATATATAGAGAAAAAAGACAAAAGAATGGAGCATACGCCTCTAAGTGTAGAAACCTTCTGCATTCCGCCACCACTGTTCTGGGCCACCGCTTTGTGGGATACTACTCACATTTGCATGAGGCAAGACTGGACCACCCCCGAGATGAGTACCTCCCAACTTCCTCCTTTCCATTCTCTCTATGTCACCTCTGTCCATAACCTATTAGGTGCTACAAAAAACCCTGTTTCTAGGCTTAGGTCACCCTATAGAGAGGGAGAGAGAGAGAGAGACCATATTAGAGTGGTACCTACAAAGTTAAATCTTTTTGATGAATTAATAACCTAATCCTATGGTAAATTTCTCCTTTAACTGCTTGCCAATTTAGGCCTAAATTACATAGTGGGTGATAAATGTTATCCTTGGTTTTAGCTGCCAGGTTCCTATAAGGGAATTAGTAGATGAAACCATTGATGCATTGATCACCTGTAATGAAATCCAACTCTTAGCCTTTTTTCTGTTTCCCTTATAAGTAATGATCGAATGCAAATTTTAGCAATCAAACCTGGATATTCTTTTATTTTAGTTAATTTAGGTGTTTGCAAAGATACAATTTGAAGGAGTATTTGAAAGTACAAACTGGCCAAATACAAACCATGGGATATATATAGTATATATAGCTCAGAGTTGGAATGCTAGATTAATAAATAGTAATCAAGCTGTGACTATCACATAGCTAGTGTTAATAAATAACTGATGTAATCCTGGAATAGTGTAATTTTATACTGTGTCCTTCCTGGAAACTGTAAGACTAACAGTGTTGGTTTTACTACTGGTAATCCGAAAATGAGTTATTTTGAGCAAAGCACATTGCAGAATGCAAGTGGAAACCAATCTCTGTATGGTGTGATAAGCATGGATGTAAGTAGGACAAAGGGAAAACCTGTGTGAGTATTTTATGAGACTTCATTATACTATTAAACCAGTTTCCTATATAAATACAAATGTTTACCCACCGCCCCAAATTATTCAGATAATAAAGTCACTTCCCATGTGTAATAGTACCACTGAAACACAATGGGGGAGATGTACTAAGGAATGATAAAGAGGTGATAACCCTGAGATAAAGCCTCCACTGAGATCACTTCTTCAGTTCCTATATTATTCTTTGGAGTCTATGCACTAAGATTTCTCCAACTTTGGAGATATTAGTGCATAGGATCTATAGAATAACATAGGAACTGGAGAAGTGATATCAGATTTGCCAGAATACATTTAACCCTTATAGTGCTGTGTATATATATTTGTTGTGATAGCACTGAGGGTTGCATGTGTTTGCATGCGATCTGTTGACAGCACAGTTAATAGAATAGCAAACCACTACTGGTTTAAAAAATAGTGGGTGTAATAGTATCGAGCCCACAGTGTTTGAGACGGTGATATCCACCACAGTAAGGTGACCACAAGAGAAAATTGCAGAGTAATAAAAAAAAAATAATAAAAACAAGATATAATAAGTTTGGAATAAAAAGAGTTAGAGTACCCTTGCTTTACTCATCCGCATTATATATTTTCATGAAAGAAACATGTATGCCTTCTTCATCCCTTTGAGTGCCAGGGGCTTGGCCCACTTCTTGAAAATGATATATATCTATATATATATCTATATATATATATATATATATATAGATATATATATATATATATAGATATAGATATACTAGTTGAAGAGCCCGTGTACATGGGTGTCATAGTAGTGGCGGCTGCCGTGCCGACCTCTAACTTACCTAGTCCCCCAGAGCATCTGGCAGATTGCCTCTGTGTCCCTCGAGTGCAGTGGCTGCCGAGCATTCTGCTGTTCCCGGAAGCTCAGCCGCAGCCCCTTCCGGCAGGTCCCACAATGTCTCTTGGAGCGCATCCAGGTTCAACGCGCGTCAAATTTAAAGAGACAGGCATCTGTTTGGGGACTCCTCCTCTTCCTGGCCATTCTGCTCTTAAACTTCCTGGACGCCACTCTCAGTTACCCTTTCGTGGTGTCCAGTGAAGTTTTCTTGAGTTTGTCTGATTATTCTGTTCTGGTGCCAACCTTGGATTGTCTGACTACCCGCTCTGTGTATGACCTCGGCTTGTCTGACAAATCCTTCTGGTGTGGACCTGCGGCTCTGATAGACTACTCTTTCCATGTATGATCTTGGCCTGACTGACTATCCGCATTGGTGCTGACCTGGCTCTGTCTGACTAACCGTTCTGGTGCCAAGCTTGGATTGTCCGACTACCCGCTTGTGCATGACCCCAGCTTGTCTGGCTTTTTCCTCTGGTGTGGACCTGCGGCTCTGGTAGACTACCCTCTCTGTGTATGACCTTTGGCCTGGATAACTATCTGTTCTGGTTTAGTGCAGGTGTGTTACATATCGAACTTCCATTTTCCTGCCTGTCTGATCACCCACCTTGGTAAACCTGGGATTGTCCGCTGCGCACCCAGCATACAAACGCTCCAGTGGAGACTTGGAGGGTATCTCGGTGGCTCTGGCAGACTTCCTTTACTGCGGTGTTCAGGTGCGGACCTGTAGTGCAGTTCCTACATCTGGTACTTTGCCTGTGCAGGTGCAGACCTTTAGTTACCTCTGATACTTTGCCTGTGCAGGTGCGGACCTGTAAGAAGGGCTCAGGTGCGGACCTGAGTTGGCTTTGTCCTAATTACTAGCTTCCTTCCAGACAGCTGCCTATTGTGTATTGCTCTTGTAAACCAATATCCTGTACGTATTTTCAATAAAGATTGTGTTACCTATTGTACTGGTCCAAGTCTCGTTTCTGAGTCCGTGACAATGGGACACAGTGTCAGCTGGTCGCGGGGCAGTCATGCACAGTAGGTGCTGATACTTTGGAGCACCCCTCGTCACGGGCAGTCTCTACTCCTCATGACTGAATCGACACAAACTATTTAGCAAATTATTATATTGGATATATATATATATATATATATATATATATATATATATATATATATTTTTTTTTTTTTTTTTTTTTTTTACAAAATAATTGAGCTTTTGCATGGTGCAAAATGGTATTTTCAACTTATGAACTAAAATTCACATTCTTGTGGTTACATGATAAAACTACCTTAAAACAGCTGAATAACTATCTAAAACTATATATTTCCAGAAAGTAAATCTCTCTTCCCTTGCCTTCACTTGCCTTGCACAAATGTTTCCAGAAGGTGGCGCTAAAGAAAAAACTATTTAACATTTGTTATTTTTTTATTATTTTTCCAGGGGTGTCTGGGAGACTCTGGGGGAGAAAGAATGTTGACCTCAAATACCCCAACATTCTTTGTGACTGGCAGGGAAGACACAGGCAGCATTGATCCAAGTTCCTTCCTGATCTGGCAGTTATTATCTCTGTGCTAGTGGGGCTGAGAAAAGACCAAAGGAGATTTACCCCAAATAACCCCAAATTGAAGTCATGGAAGGAATTTTGTTGCCCACTTGGGACTTAATTGGAAATTGGTTTAAAGTTAATTTGTTTTTCTTTCTCTGGCCAAACAGGGGTGACAGGCATATGAAAATATGTGCCAACAATGTTCTTATTTGTCTCTTCAGATTTTTTTAATAAATGGTGTCTTTTTTAAATTCAGAAAATTAATTGCTGATATTATGTCATGCCTTATATAATTTGTGGGCACTTCAAACATATTGATATGTGCCTGTTTCATTATATTTCTTATGTTAATAGGAACAGGAGGGTGCAAAAGGAGGAGTATTTTGTTGTTTTATACATCTGATAGTTGTAACTCTGATTTATGTACTTTATTGCGTTCTTTCTTTGATTTATATAATAGCATACACAATGGTAAGCCAAGAGACATTATTTGAAGGTGGGAAACGTAAATAAAAAATATCCATGATAAAAAAAATCCCCCTCCCAGCTACCACATTTGGCAAAATACTACCATATTGGTGCCTGCACAGAATTTCTGTCTGGAGGGTGTAAAGGTATTGGTGGAGGAATTTGGGACTCAGGTAGAACACTTCAGAAGGGTGTGGAAGTTGGGAGGGAAGTCACTGGTGGTGTTGGCTGCAATGGCTGTTGGGGATTGCTGCTGACTGATAGCGGGTCTCACTCTCTGCCGCCAATTTGGTCTTTATAGTAGTGGAGATTTTCATGTGGCCATATTTTTGGAGAGGGTTAGTAGAAGTGCCAGCAGGGTCAGCACCAGCAACAGTGGCATGGGAGTGGGACTTATTTATTTATTTTTGGCATACACATCAGCATGCCTGTGATGCATATGCTTTATTAATGCACATGTGCCAAGGTGGTATCCCTCCTTTCCCCTCTTTAATGTGCATTCATGCAGGGTGCATAAAGGATTTGTAGTTCTTTGCACTGTTCCAGACCCCAGGGAGAAAAAATCCCACACCCAGAACTTCAGTGCAGGAGGAATAGGGGGAGGAGAAGAAGATGATGTTCTTGTGTCTGAAACATGTGCTGCAGAGCCTGAGGCTCTGTCTCTCTGATTCTCCTCCTCAACCTCTGCAACTGCTGTCAGCAGTCCCACCACCACATCTTCAGGCCCTGTCATTGGAACCCAATCCTCTTCCTACCCACTACACAGGATCCTGCCCCTCTTCTTGCCCACTTGCAGCAACCTGGCCACCTTCTTCTTGACCATTCAGGTGATCCTACCCCTCTTCTTGCCCTATCACAGCCAGAACCTGACCCCTCACAGAAACATGCAGCTCTTCTTCCTGGCCACCCACAGGATCCTCCACTATATCCTCCTGATGCCCACTCACAAGAGGATCTCTGTCACCTACTACACCCCCCTCCAATTCCACTACGTCTTCCGATTCCAAATCCTCACACCCCCATTCTGTTTCCTTTCTGTGCCACTCCATGCTCGTTTGTTGAAGAAAGCTATGAAGTGCGCTGAAAGACTCAGAGGAATCCTCACTGCTACTTACCAGGTTGCTTGGTTACAAGGGTTGTGCGTCTGATATCACAACCATTGTTGTTGAAGGTGGCACTGGCTGGAGCTCCACTGTAGGAATGCTGCTGGTTTGTGGCAGCAACAATATATATCATTTAGAAAAAATGATTGTCATAAAAAATATTAAAGATAAAATAATAAAAATACACTACACACTTCATAGACGCTAACTACTCTAACACTAACTCAGTTTTAATTACCCTTACTAGTCTACCCTAACATTGAATTAATTAGAATGCAAATCACTGCCCAAACACTAACTTGCACAATTAGAATGATCCTCACTAAAATTACCTCAACCAGAAACACCTCTATACCTCTCTACTAACAAAACCCTCATTGAAGTGTGGGAAATTCTTTTCTAGTGTAAGCAGTCAGGAAATTAGGGGGTGTTTTTCTATGAGGTGAGAAATACAATCAATAGTATAGAGTGGCGGAAATATCTATATTGTGGGAAATTTCCACCTGAAACAAAAAATCGGCCAGAAATTCAATGGCAAATGTTTTATGTTTTTTTTTGTTTGCAAAATTTCCAGCAGAAAAAAAAACAGAACTTTTTCCTATCTCTACTAGTAACATGACTATGAAAGAACGTCAAAGAACCCAGAAGGGGAGAATTTAAAAGTAGAGGGTAAAACCCCAAAACAGACAAGTTTTATAAAATAAATAATATTACTTATGTTTTTTTGTGATATAATAATATTGATTGAATTGATTGAAACAAGTAAATTCTTAGTCATTATAGCTGCTTTTGACTTTTCACGTTCAAGTTTAACACATGAAATTTCCAGCAATACCCTTATCAGATTTACCTTATGTGACCTTATATTTCTAAGCTGAGTAGTACAGTGCATTGAAATGAGCCTCCACTGGGACTGAATATGATACATACTCTGTGATACAACTCACCATATATATTCTCATTTCCATGTGCCCACTTAGATGTGCCTCTTACAATGTGAAAGCATGGAATGCATAAAGTCTATTTTAAACTATTTACATCCTTTAGGGACGAGTATCAATTGCAGTACGAGAACAGGCTGTGCTCCAGAAATAACATATCTATCTAAACAAGTACATGACACACTGATGGGATATGCACAGTACTAAGGAAATACAGTTTTTTATTACAATGCAGTATTTTAGACTGGTTTCATGGGGACCTACAACTTCCTTATAAAACAAACCTTCACTGTCTGATGTATACAGTTTTCAGACCCAGGAATTAACCAATGAATTATAATAGGTACAGAGTTTCTAAAACCTATTTGGCTTGATACCCATGTACAATCTGTGATTTCCATTCAGCGGTAGTGGTTTTTCTGAAATGTACAGATACAAGATAGGATTTCTAATTTAATTATTATCCATTGCATTAAGTGACTATAGTATGATTAAATACATTTCTGCTTTCAATAGTTCCTGTAACCATTTTTCACTCTTTTTTTATTCTGTAGAATGTGCTAGGTTTCACTAAAATAACAGACTTGCAGATTTGAATACAAATGTAAGACTGGATTCTTAAAGGCAAACTATCACCTTCTAATAATAATCCCTCACTTTTCTTAATTTGTCCAGAGAATCCAAATGGTACACATGGATTTTAACCTTGATCCTTGAATCACAGCAATAACATTTTCAGTCTGGTATGCAAGTCATTTGTCCATGGAGTCAGACATGACAGTTGGAAGCAGGACCATAGGATCTCAAACTCTGATACGTGCATAGGGTAAAGCTAACCCTTTACCAACCTAAGGGTTGTGGAACACACTGCTTAGCAATACGTTATACACCCCTCTTGACCTTGAAGGGGTATGTAGACTCATGCACCCTGCCTGCTTCAGAGTGGAAACATTGCCAGCAACTGTCATCTCCATCTGCATGGAAAAGACAGTGAGAACGGACTGAAGACATTATCTCTTGAACCATGGCACAAGGGCAAAATTCATCAGGGCAAAATTCATCATGGCCACAGTAAGGTAATTAAGGGGATTTTAGTTTTCATTTAAGTATCGTAAAAAATGAGTTTACAAAGCCATTTCATTGTCAGACTTGTACTGAATCTATTCTTGTGAGAACTTCAGTACAATACACACTGACTGGGGAAAACTGACTGGAACGTCTATAACTTTATGATATTCCTCAGTTACCCCCATAAAAACTAGAGGGCCACAGGTGGCTCATCCTTGCTATAAAGCCCCTTTATCAAGCTCTCCAACTGCAAAAGAGTTTACATAAAACAATTAAGGAGTTGGAGCGATTTCTCTCACTGAAGTTAAAAAAACCCAAGAGTTAATACAGTACTTGCAGCCAGAGAAACACTTTTTGAAAACAGCAGCTTGACCTTCCAATGAGTTGTTTCAGGTCAAAATTAGCCAGCTGATATGAGAATGTCAAAAGACTAACTAATGTGCTGTTGACATATGGTGATCTCTCTAGTTTCATGTCTCCTTTGTCTTGGCAAACATTCTGAAATAATTTATATTTATATATTGTTCAGGAAGATCACTCATTACGTGCAGTAAAACCTATATCTATCCAACGAAGATTATCGTTTTGAGATAATTTTTTTAAACACATGTTATGTTTCTAAGTGGCTTAAAAAAAGTAATGTAGTGTGCTTCACACTATAGACAGTAATATAGTATGCAATAGATAGCCAGGGCTCAAATTGTGTATGCTGCACTGGGCTCAAGGTAGAAGAATGGTTCTCTAAAACGTCTTCTTCCTCTACATCACCGTTACAGTGAACAGTACACAGGAATCAGTGTTTCTTAATTTTACAGAAGGGTTCAAACTACCTAGACAGTTGTCCTACATACAGCTACTAGCCAGACCTGAAAAGTTACTCGCCACTGCAAGCCAAAACATACTCACCAGGGCTGAATTTCTACTCGCCAGGGTTAAATTTTCACTCGCCATTGCTTAGCGGTGAGTGGAAATTTTGAGCCGTGTATATATATATATATATATATATATATATATATATATATATATATATTGTTGTTTGCTTTTTGCTTTTTTGTGGCATTGTGATACCTCTCTCTCCCTTCCTGAAGAAATAACCAGTAAGATTATAAAACACATAGACTATCATTTACAACTATTGTAGTTGTTTTTATTATTTTTCTTAAATAAAGTGTTTTTATACACACAGTTGGGGACAGTTCAGATAATTATCCCCACATGCTTGAACCCGAGTTTGCCATTATAGTCATCGGGAAAATATTATATTGTGAGTATATGATCAATTAAATTTATCCTTGATGATTGTGGGACCTGAATGGAGCTCACAATTCTGGGACTACCCATTCTCTTGGTTGCACTGCACTGACCCAAAGGAGCAGTTCAGGTTAAATACTTCCTCTTCCGCCATAGGCTATTGGTATTGTTATAGCTATCAATGAATTATGGCTTTATTTCAGTTGCCTATCTTCTTCTGTGTTAATAAAAGAAGAAGGCTGGCAGGGTGCCAGATTCTCCGTTTCCAGACACACACACACACACACACACACACACACACACACACACACACACACACACACACACACACACACACACACACACACACACACACACACACACACACACACACACACACCCAGGGGCTGCAGTAAGGAGATGTTATTCAGGTCTTCTCTATACTGCCTGTAGAGGACATGGGAGGTAGTAATTTCCTCTTCAGGCAGTGGCCCTCCCACACTATCTCCTCTTCTAAAAAACAAACATGCCCTTTCCACCCTCCTCCACTCCTGTGATAATCTGTGTAAGGAATTGCAGGGGACTTCTTCATTACTCACACACAAACCACAGTACATACACACAATATACACACACACATAAAACACACATACACGCATAACACACGCACAACACACACACAACACACACATGCAATACACATGCAAAATGCACACTCACACGCAACACACACATATACAACACACGTACAAAACACACACGTGCAAAACACATGCAAAAACACACATGTGCAAAACACACACAAAAAACATATGTGCAAAACACGCGTACAAACACACAAATGCACAGCATGATACACAAACACAGAACACATACACAGGCAATACACAAACACACAACACGCAAATTCAACAATCCAGTCAATTTTCATCCTTTTCTGGATTTACCTGGATGTCACTACCCTGAAGAGCTCAAAGGACTTAATCCCCAGTGGCAACGCCGTGCCCCTTTTGCTAGTTTATACTATAGTGCATATGCATGAGAATTATTTTATTGGCACCTCTTTGCCTTCTATGATCATGTATATACATAACTGCCTGTATATAATGATCACAGTTGAAGTTAGCCTTTAGTTCATATCTCATCATAGCACACAGTAGGATTCAGTAATCACAAAAGATTTATATGGTTCAATTGTCTTTATTAGACTACAAACTGAAACTTCCAGGCACTAAACTACAATATAGATCAATAGGCAAACAAAACGTATGTAAACCTAACTATCTATTGTTTGAAGGAAGCCTGCTTAGGTAAATCCTTCTGCTAAACACATTTAGAAACACATATTCCTAAGGTATCATTCACCTTTAAACTCACTTCTCATCTCCAAAGCTTATCAGAATAAGCAAGAGTGGATAACATTATTTTGCCATTATACAAATCATTGGTAAGACCTCACCTTGAGTACGCAGTGCAATTTTGGGCACCGGTTCTGAAAAAGGATATACTAGAACTAGAGAGGGTACAGCGGAGAACAACAAAATTAATTAAGGGAATGGAGGACTTGACACATGAGGAACGATTAAACAAACTTGGTTTATTTACTCTAGAGAAAAGACGACTAAGAGGAGACCTTTTCACATTGTACAAGTATATGAGAGGTCAATACAAGGATCTCTGTGGTGAGCTATTTATTCCAAGGTCTGATCAGGTGACCAGGGGACACCCCTTGAGATTAGAGGAAAGGAGGTTTAAACTTCAGCAGAGGAAGTGTTTTTTATGGTAAGGTCTGATAAATTGTGGAATTCATTGCCCATGGAGGTGGTTATGGCAGATGCAATGGATACATTTAAGGGAAGATTAGACACATTTCTTTCAAAAGGGAACATACAGAGTTATACTGTTTATCAGTAGGCTGATCAGGAAGGTCTGATAAAGACTAATTTAATTGGTAGCAGGAAAGCTATAAAATTCTCAGTTACTGGGGAATGAGGAGAAGGTTGAACTTGATGGACTTGTGTCTTTATTCAACATAATTTACTAAGTTACTATGTTACTATGTCAACAATAAAGCACTGCTCTCTCACATGGCATTCCTGATAAAAGGGGGAGGAGAAGTAATGGAGAGACATAGACTATTCCTACTAAGATGCTCCTAGTGCAGATGAATAGTTGTATCATGGCTATCACAGGAAGAAAATTACTGAGGAATAATATACTAGGTCATCAAATAATTCTAAAAGCTTAAGGGTTGACTAATCTGTGTGACTATTCAGCTGCTAGTGATAAATTTATCTTCTCTCTGCTCACAAAACTTCTATACATGACACTAAATCCTGGAGCTTCAACACATGCCACACCATTAGTATAGACTGTGCAAAAATAACTTCAGCCCCAATATAAAAAACAAACAAACAAATAAAAAGCACAGTAATACATTCACTGATTAACCTCACCCCTTCTAATCTTTATAGGCTTCCTGTTGAAAAAATAAGTTATTTCACATAGACGAATACTGTAAAAATCAATTATTATTCTTAGATGCAAAATGGAATATATGTCATGAATAGGATGACAAAATGAATACTTAGGACAAGATAGAAATGAGTAATCCAAATATGAAACAATAAATGAAGATGGATGTGAATTGTTTCGGAATGATGATGAATAAGTCCCACCAAACATACTTTACCTTTAACCTTAGACATGGAAGCTGTAAGGCACTTGGACTGGTAGCTGTCACCTGCCTTTTCCTCTGGCCCTGTGGTTATTATCAGAATCTTCCTGGTTGGGTTGATGTTATTCACCTGACTCCTTCTCTGTTGAAGATACTCCAGTCCAGACTATGCTATGCTATTCTAGTTGGGATGGCATCTATCTCCCATCTTCTATTGCTGTCAGCACAGTTGTCTCTCGGCATCACATAGGTTTTTTTACAGCCAATCTGCTGCAGCAAGTGTTCACTTCTCATGGTAATCTTAACCCTTTAAGGACCAGAAGGGGTGTGCAATCCATTTAATTGTAGTGTTTTCTGTACTTCTCTGGTTTAATGGTTTAAGCAGGCTCATGCACTTTTCCTGCATCAATTTGAAGAAAAAAAAACTGCCAGCAACTGTGATGTGCTTGACCACAAATTTGCCATCCAGGAAAATTGTAATGCAGATTTGAATTGTAATAAATTCCATTTGTATAATTAAACATATACTCTGTGGGGTCTATTTAATTAAATTGTTCTTTTCAAATGCAGAGCAAAACTAATAGCGATTATGATTGCATTTCTCATATATACTAATGACAAAAAAAATAATTTTGCTAATAAATGTAATATCGCTTTTAAGAAAAAAGCAAAGCTAAAAAAAAAAAAAATCATCTTTTTAGCTCATGAACAAAAGTGAAGCGGCTTTAAAATCCATTGATAAATTAAGTGCCTTACCCATCTGTCCTGTGATTTTCAGGCATAATTTTATTAAATAATCCCCTATGTATTCCTTTAACACTTTGATTGCTAGAGGTGTAGTAATGTATTTGACTTACAGAACTTATTTAACCAGGTTAAATGGTAGCTGTGCCTAGCCTTGAATACATAGACATGTTTCTCTAGTTTCATGCCCAGTTTTACTATGGGAAGTCGCCGCTTTTTGTTAGCTTTGCTAATCTTCACTGCAGTTATTGACAGTATCGCTAGATTTGCCTTCTTTTAATGGGGCAATACATGTGATTGATTGCCTACTCTCAATTGTTTCTGATTGGAGGTAAATCTAAGGGTAGGATTGACACACTATCCAACAAGTAGTTCTGGGTACATTGGATTGATTAAGGTGATTTTTATCTTCAGATTATTCCCTGATTTTGTAGTTATTTGCCTGCAACAGAGGGCCACGATGCACTCCAACAGGATATCATTAGAGCCGTCTCCTACTTGCTTATTGTAGGGCTTAGTCAACTAATTCTATTATTTTTTTGTGTAGGTTTAATTAAATTTACTTATATATATATATATATATATATATATAGAGAGAGAGAGAGAGAGAGGGAGAGAGAGAGAATAGAAGAGGGCAGCACCCATGGGACTTATGAAATAGCTTTATTTATTAAAATTGGCAAAAATATAGGGTCCCTATATTTTTAAAATTAAAGTTAATAATGCTATTTAATACTTCCCATGGGTGCTGCCCTCTTCTAATCTCTATATCATCTTAGCTTGGGGAATGTGCACTTTGGCATGTGACTTTTACGAGTGAGTGCTTTCGGCCAACACCTGGTATATATATATATATATATATTCAGTATTGGAGTTGTGTGTGTCTGAGTATGTGGACAGTATTTGTGTTTGAAGACAGGCAAAGCCATCCCACACTGCTAGCATATACCGTAAAATCTTCATATAATACGCACAATTTTGCCCCAGTGTGGGGGGGTGTATCATACATGAGTTAAAAAAACATTAATTCCCCCCCTTTACCAAGTAAGCAGATGTACTCTCTGCTTAACTCACCCCCTCCGGAGCGGAACCTTCAATCACTGCACAGTGGGCGGCTCTCTTGCCTCTGCCAGCCTCTTCCCGAAAATCCCTGCGAGGATCTTTTTGTTTTTTATTGTAAAAAATAGGTCAAAGGAGAATATACTTTGGATTTTTTATAAAAATATTTATTATATGTGAAAAAATGGAATGTATGAAATTGTATCAATAACAATATTCACAAGTCAAACACTAGAACTGCATAAAATAGATACAACATATCTATATCTGTGAACTCAAACCCGCCGAATGGGGCAACTAATATAATGTGTCGGAGGGTCATCTTCACAGATCTAGTAAAAATAAACATATACAAACTCTCTCCAATTAAAAGTATGAGATGTGTGTTCCCGGTGCAATCTGCAAATACAATCTCGCCCAAACAATGACCTGGGAGACATTGCCCACATTCTCCAGCAACACCTGAACCACACACCTCCACCCAAATCCTATACCTGCAAGATAGGTGGAAAGACTCTCTTAACTCAAAGCGGACTAAATAAACATACAATTAAAAAACATTAGAATCTATATAAATATATAATCTGTTCCTAATAATAAGGGCCATGTACTGGAAATACCCAGATTTTCCTGTTCAAGCCTACAACAAATTTTTGAATATACTATTTTGTTTATTATATCCTATAGTTGGGCTACAGTTTTTATAGCTGCCATTTTGTACTTGGGCTCAAATGAAAGGGATTGTTTGTATTTTTACCTTTTCGTTGCAGTCAATGGTAATACCTCAAGGTCCTCGCAGGGCAATACAGTACATCCAATGCATTGTACTGTATTACTCTGCAAGGACCTTGAGATATTACCATTGGCTAAAACAAAAATGTCCTCGCAAGGGATTTGCTGGAAGCAGGTGGCAGAGGCAAGAAAGTCACCCGATGTACAGTTATTAAAACCGGCTCCACTCTGGAGGGGGTGAGTTAAGCAGTGAGTAGATCTGCTTACTTGGTAGAGAGAGTGAGTGTCACGATCCAGGTCCCATACCTAATGTGCTCCGGCCGGTTCATGCATTCGTGGGGTACTCGCGGCACTTCGGGGTTTCTCGTGTCACACGTTGTGACGTTAGTACACATCTTGGCATATATAAACCCGCACTGCCTGAGTCCCGGGGCGCTCTCTTGTCGGGCTCTTGTTGTAGCGTTTTTGTTCAGGTTTTCGTCTCTTATTGTACTTCCGGTTTTTGACTCCGTGCCTTGCTATTTTGGTTTTCTCTCAGTCTTCAGCCAGCCCCTGACCTAGGCCTGTTTGTCTTGCTCTGGAACCTAGTCTGTCTGCCCCTCACCTTCTGGCCTTCCTTCTCGCTAATGAACCTAGTCAGCAGGCCCCAGACCTTGGCTTTGTCTCTGACCTCTCGTTTTATGGTTGCTCCTTTGGTTCTGATGCTTCGGTTTTTGTCAGCAGGTTCCTTCCTTCTATTTCATATCATACAAGCTTTTTGCTAATCTCTGTGCTTATACATTCTGCACAGAGTCAGTTTTCAAGAAGCGGACAGTGAGGGAATGACTGAATGGGCCAAAAAATAATCTAGTAAATAGGGAATACAAGGGTGCGTATTATACACAGGCAATCTTGTTTTCCCCTAAAATCATTGCTATAATTTACATATTATACCTGAGATTATGGTATATATTATATCTATATTTATATTTCTATGGATAGATTGATGGATGCACTCACTTTAAACTGGAATTAATGCCCAGATGCACAATCCTATAGATATTATACAAGAAGAAAAAAGCAAGGCATCACTGACTTAATAAATTTCACCTCAGTGGCTCAGTGCCATCTCCATGACATAGTGCTGGGATGTGAAGACCGAACACAAGCACAGGGCAAGAATAGCTGTGCTAGAAAGATATCCAGTGCAATGCATTGGATACGTATCTGGCACAAGGGCTGGCTAAAGGCATGCAGTGAAAATGAAGAAAGGCATACATTTCATACTGTGTGAAAGGGAGGGACAGCAAATATTGAGGAGGGGGCAAAAGAAGGTCCAACAGAAGTGGAGTGGAAGAAAATTAAGAAGCGAGTTGGAGGAAAGGATATACTTGTTGCGGTGATTTGTCTATGAAGGCACGGGAGGATTCAACCTCCTGCATTATCACAGGCAAATCACCATTGTTAGAGTGAAACACTCTTATGCACAGGCCCTACTCTCAGCCATCCCATTGGTGCAAAAAGGAGAGTTTTGCGTAACTCCGCCTTTCTGCCTCACCAGATGTGGCTGATAATGAATCAGAAACACTTAGATTTTTATGTGTGTATATATTTTATTACGTTTGTTGATAAATAGATAGTCAGTGGCAGAATAAGATTTCTCTTGAACAAAATAGGAAGTGAAGTCAGTAGTGTGTGGATGCAGTAGGTGCCTTCAGTCCAAGAGTTGTTACTGTTTAAGTGATTTAATGGTGTAAGTCAGGTGAGATGTAGGTAACGATGATCTTGAAGTCACGCTGTCAAGGGAAGGTTCTAAATTAAAATTGAAGTGACCCCCAAGAGACCTTCTGCAAAAGAAGTCAATCTGTCTAACACATCAGTGAAGAAGGCCTTGTGAACAGAGTTGGGTCTATAAACATTCTAGCATGAGGTGCAAGTCTCCTGAAAAGCCCTTAACAATTAGCTATTATCCATTCTCATCAGTGAGTGAGTTGGAGACTTCAAGGGGCTTTTCTGCAAATAAACATAGCCATCCCTCCCTTTTTAGTGTTTGTTGAAATGAAAAATTACATAGAAAAGTGCCTGTTCTTAAAATTAAGCATTTGATTATCAGGTTCTAAGATCCCTTTTGGTTGCACCTTTTCTTTGTCTGAACCTAAGTTGGGTGTCTTAAAGACTGTTTACAAGAGATTCTGGATAAAGGGTTCATTTGACCTTCCACTTCTCCAGCTGGGGCAGGAATTTTCTTTGTGGAGAAAAATATGGCTCACTCAGTCCCTGTGTTCATTACAGGGAACTCAACGAGATCACCTTTAAGAGCAGGTATACTCTTGCTTTACTTCTGGAGCTGTTCAACTGCATGAGATCCATCACCATTTTCACTAAATTAGATCTACATGTGGCTTATAACCTGTTGTGAATTTAGGAAGAAAACATGTGAAAGACAACATTCCGACTCAATTTGGGCATTTTAAATACCTTGTAATGCATTTTGGTCTCCTGTGCAACAGTCCAGGGACTTTCCAACACTTTGTCAATGACATCTTTTGTGGTCTACTCATATTCTTGAAGTGGACACCTTTAAAACTGCTGTAAACTCGTAAACTTTCCCCTGAAGGTTCACTGTCTTATGTTATTTCAGCCTAGTGAGAAAGTGTAGCTCTCAGCTAAGCATCTCAGCTTGAATGTTCACTTCAAAAAACTGGGTGGCCAAGAGGAATATGAGGTTGAGGCTTGTACACTGACTTTGCCCTCCCTGACCATTGACTTGCCTTGACCATCTCTCATTCTGTTGCTCATGTACCTCTGCCTTCCCCAGCTAACCTGTGTACTCATCCTGGTCTGGTTTCAGGCTCAACCAAGGATGGATATCTGGCTTTTCAGCCATCACCTTTAATATGGTACAACAACAGCAAAGGTACACTGGTTTCCAGCTCCATGCCCCAGCCTCACACTCAAGCTTCGCTCCCTAACGTTCTTTGCAGAGACCATGAACCTTAGGCTTTGTTATCAGCTGTTTGTTTCACCATCGGGATCCAGCCTTCTGTATTGCTGATACCATTTTTTTTTTAACGTATAGCTTTATTTTTTAATACAACATTTTTTTACTTTTCTTTCACCACAAGACAGCCATACCTTATTCATTGTAAATATATCAAACAGTGCATATAACAAAACCGTACTCCTGCATGCAGTAGTGTTCTGGAAAGTTGTTTTTAGATGTGCAGTCATGTACTCAGTGATAACTGTATAAAGTTCCTTTATTGGTGGCTTGGATGTAGACGTTCTTGGCATGGTAGACAAATCCTTTAATAGTAGTTGATTATGGACATTGGCAGGAGAGATTGATGGTTTTACTCTTTCTTGTGATGGTGTTATTGGTGGAGTTGTACACCCTTTACTTAGGTCTCTAAAGATTGTGAGAGGCTCTGAGCATGGACAAATGCAATGCTGCCTGTTCTGTGGCTAGACACCAATTGAGAGCATCACATGTTAGCTCTCTATGAGAAATTTCCACATACATATTGGACAAATCCTGCCAAAAAGAGAGTCCAAGCTCCAAAATGATGGGCAAATCCCCTCTGCACGGGAAACACCAGCTAACCCATAATTTTGCCCTAAAAGGAAATGGTAAAATGGGCCACTTGCTCTAAGTGCTTAAAGGGATAGTAACACTTCGTTTTAACTTTATTTTATTTTGTAGGCATTAAAAAAACATGAAGAACGATATAAGTCTTATCTCTAAACCTTTATGGTTTATGAGATATTCACAAGCAAAGTTCCCCTCCCCGCCCCTTTTACCTAGTGTAAGCCGTCTCTTCTCAGATGTGAATCTGGTTGTATGACCAGACAGATAACAGAAGGGGACAATTTTCTTTGTATGAAAACAATGAAAGCCCTTCCCCCCTTGACAAGTTTTTCAGCTTTTTCCATTATCTTAATTGAAGATTGTCCCTCTCTGCAGTCTACCTGGGCATCTCCCTTCTGATCTGGTTGAACAGGGGGGGGATACTTTGTTTGTGAATATCTCTTAAACCATAAAGGTTTCAGAGATAAGACTTATATCATTCTTCATGTTTTTTTAATGCCTACAAAATAAAATAAAGTTAAAATGAAGTATTACTATCCCTTTAAGGAAACCAGTCTCAGAGCCTCTCACATCTTTTTGTTTGGTTTTGAAAAACTCCTAGGGACTCTCCTTAAAAGTAAAGGGTAGTCCAGATGTGGACTCCTTTGTTTCTGTGCGTACAGAAACCAGCTTCAGCTCACTGATGAGGCCCAAATAAGGCCAAAACGTACCTCTGTGGTTAGCTGGTATTTCCCTTGCAGGGGGACTTGCCCATCATTTGGGAGCTGGTCCACCTTTATAGGTGTGAATATCTAATATGTATGTGGATATTTCTCCTCTGTAATGGCAATAATGACCTAAAATGTGATTCTCTTTAGTAGTGACCTAGCTGTAGAACAGACAACATTGCTTTTGTGCACGCTCATAGCCTCTCGCATCTTTTGCTTGTTTTAGTTCTCTAAATGCTATCCAGTGTCTTGAAAGTTGATATAAAGCCACTGAGTCTCCCTAGGAAGTGTTTTTATGAAGGGTTCCCATATTTGATTTAATTTCTCACCCTCTTTATCTTTATCATTTGTGGCCATATGCCTAAAACTTTTATACAGGGAACTATCTGACTGCCATTTGAGTCATGAAGGATTTTTTTACCCACTTGGGGCTTAATTGAAAATGGCTTCAATGGGTGTTTTTTTGCATTCCTCTGGATCAACAGGCGTGTTTAGGCATGGGATGGATTTGATGGATGTGTGTCTTTTTTCAGCCTCATCAACTATGATACTATGTTACTATGTTAAAATGGTTATCTTTCTCAAACCAGTGTCTTAACAGTGAGGTGGTACTCGAGATCCAATTAGTTAGAGTGCATTTAATAGTGATTAGAATTACTGTGTCAGTTAGTTTTTTGGTATTGCAATCTAGTGATTCGGTTTTGTTATAGATTCCTGTCAGAAAGGAGGGGTCATGTATATCTAGATTGTTCCGCGCATGTCTTTTTATGAAGTTTGTAATTTTTCTCCGGTAAGTAAATATTAAGGGCAGTCAGTGATGACTATCATGTATATGGAGGTGGATATGACAGTTGCTGGCAGGATATAAAACTCTGCTCTCTATACATGATAATCTTATCCCTTTGAGGACCAAAGCGTTGTGCAATGTATTACTCTACAATGTGTTACACACATATCTGATCCTCAAAAGGTAACACAAGCTCTTGCATTCTCCCTGCTTCAGTTTGAATAAAGTTCCAGTAAGTGTCCAACTCCATGAACATCCAGGACTGATATTCTCTTATGAAAAAAGGCACAAGACAAAATTCATAGGGTCCATTAGGATTTTTGTCTATAGTAAGGTATGTGAAGGTGTTATTAGTAGGAGGGCTTAGTTCTTTTTTAATAAATGTGTCCATTTAAAATAGCTAATTAAAAACAAACAATTTAATGTGTAATATACACCAGTTGTAGAATCTGTTCCAACCACAAGGTTGTAGTTTCTAATCCTGGCAAGGTCAGCTCAGCCTTTCACCCTTGTGAGGTAGATAAAATGAGTACAGGACATACTTGAAAATGAGAGACAATCTCAATGTAGTCTTCCTGGTAAAATACTTAAAATAAAAAAATAATCATGCAAAATTCCTGGACCCAAAATATTACTGAAAATAACAAAATGGGAAAATATGTACTGAATTTGCTTACATTTTAAGTGGCAATAAAATATAACACATGCCTTTATGTTACTGATAGTTGTCTGCATACCTTCCTTCTTCTGTTTTATGCATTCTGTTCCCTTGGAAACTAATCCATAATTAGGTTATTTGGCTATTTCTAAGACATTTTCCCCCTCAGCAAAAATAATGAACAAAATAATAACAGCCTGAACAACTCTATTGAGTGTGAAACACAGATTAAGGTATGTGAACAAATCAGTTATTGTTCCTTTAAATAATGGACCTTGCTCTGCAGTTTGCCTTTCATTACCCTTATCCTCATTCACCAGCTGTACTGGATATGAACCTTATCAACAAAAATGCCTGCCTTTTTATCATATAAATTACAATTTACAAGCACGTTATTTAGTCAGCATACTAAATATTGGACAGCTGATGCTGGCTATTCATTCACCCATATTTCCTTCATTATATAAATTCTAAAGTATGTGAACATCTGTCCTATTTTGCAAAATCTTTTTTTAAAATGTACATACAATTGACCCCTTATACAATTTTCCACAAGCTCTCTACATTTTACCATTGTAACTATTACTGGGCATTGCATCTACAAAATAAAAGGATGTTTTAATTTATACAGTTCCTAAAAGTCTCACAGTTACATTTTGTCAAGTACATTTTGGTCTTTTTTTAGCAGAGTAACAAATTGTATCCAACTAAACATTTACAGAGTCCAGATTTTAGGAGGACATCCAGAAAGTGCAAATGAAAATAAGATGCAAATCCCAAACTCCCTTTAACAGATGGGGTAGTAAATTGAGCCTCAATTGTTTGATCTCATCTTTGCTATTTCTCCTTAGATGCTGATCAATGCCCGACAGTCATCTGCATGCAATAAGAGTAGAGAATACTTTAGTCTCAGTTTAGCTTCATCGTGCAAGCTGTCACTGCATCTAAATAATATGTTGTAAAGTGCATATGCAGAGCACATGTCTTTAACTTACTTTAGTTGACATCTGGGATTTTTTTATATAAAAGGAATGTATTTGTAGCTCTACACAGCAGAAATATTTCTAATATAGCTGAGAAATCCTATATAATAATTCGCTAAAACGTGTGTAACAACAAAGGCATGCGCAGTAGAGACTGCTGTGCGTGCTGCAGTCATGCTCAGTAGAGACTGCCTGCGCCACGGCTGATATAGAGCTTGATGCTCCGAACTCTATCAGCCACGGCGTGGGCAGTCTCTACTACACATGACTGCCCCGCGACCGACTGGTAGTGGCACTGTGGCCCGTGTAACGGGCTCTTCAACTAGTAATAGATAATTTGAATGTGCTATAAGTTACTTATGTTTTTAAATTCAGTCATTTTACAATTTGCCTCCATTATAGGAAATCTATAATTGCTTATTTTCTTACATTCCTGTTAATATATGGTGGTAGGGAGGGACATGTAATCAAGTTTTAGAGAAAACAAATGTTTTTTATCTTTGTAAATATTTCAGTGACCTGAAATATTGGATTGTAGCGATACATCTTTCCAGTGAAATGTTTACTCAGTGCCTTATAGAAGACCTACACCAATGGTATTGCTGGGCAGCAATAAGTAGCTAAAACTATTTCATTAAAACTATGAGCCCCCCGATAATTCCTATAGTTTAGTTTACCAGATATTATAAGCCTTATTCATCAAACTAAAGAGGTGCAATTCTGGAGCAAAGAAACTGCTCCACAGTAGGGAAATGGAAAAATCAATAACTACCCATTCATTTGAATTGGGATTGTAACCCCTTGGATGCTACAGAGGTCTCTATCACATTGTGAAGCAATGGTTTTGAGGCTTTTCTGGCATTAAAGAGGTTAAAATGGCCTTCAATGGTGCAGTTGATATGTTCTAGAATTGCACCTTGTTAGCTTGACGAATAAGGCCATATGAGTCCACTCAGTTTGTCCATTCGGTTCATAATCTTCAGCCTTTGTCGATCCACTGCAAGCCTGCAACAACTTTGATCCAGTGCCTTTCGTTGCCACTGCGTACTGACAAATTTGGTAATTTAATTTACCCACTTGTCCTTGGTCTTCTTCTTGGGTGTTCAGTATCGATTGGAATCCATTCCAAAAATTCACTTTGTCCATCTACCACCAAATTTTCTTGATATCTGTCCTGCCCTTCCATTTCAGTTGCTTTACTCTATTACTTACATCATAGAACTTTTTTTGCTGATGAATCCACTTGCATGTTTTTCTGTCTCTTATTGTTATTTTTAGAATTTGCTGCTCCAAACGTCTCGATGTAACCTTAAGTTTTTATTTGGCTTTGGCATCCAGTGTCCATGTTTCACAGCCATAAGTATGGACTGGGAGGACACACTGGTCAAAAAGCCTTTTGCTTGAGTGATAAATATATGTCTTAAAGACAGTACTACTAAGTTTTCCAAATGCTTGTCATCCCAATTTTATTAGTCGCTCAATTTCTGTCATGGTGTTTCCATCTCTTGACATTTCCTTTTCAAAGTAAACATACTTAATAGTGGGCATTTTGAGAATAGTTTCGATTTGAATAAGGGTTGACCCCAAATTTCAGCATTTCAATAGTAACGTTATCAGATCCTGCTTCTTTGTCATTTTTCATTTATTTTATTGCAGCTTCTATTACTTCCACCAAAACTTCTGGCCCAGCTTCATCCTCTGACACTGAATTCAGTTGTTCTTCATCCTTATAAAGATTTGGATACAGTCCTTCCATTTGTAATATTTGTTGTTTGATGTTGTACCATCTCCAAAATTTAATGAAAACATTTGGCTCCTACATGTGGCCATCTTTTGTTTTGCTTTCTATAGCCCTTGATTTTCTTTTCCGTGTCCTTTTGAAGAGTTCAATATTGAACTTGCGTGTTTCTTCTTTTATGCACTTCCTTATGGTCTTGTACATTTCTACATATTCTTCGCTGTTTCTAATACTACTGTTTTGCTTAATTTTACCTCGCTTTTTCATAATGACACCAGTTTCTTTTGATATTCTTTTCATATTGCTTGTTCTTGTTTTAAAGTAGGTGCAAGAGCATGGGCAGTGTCTACTATAGTCTCAATAACTTTTTGACTGTGTCTGGAAGATTTTGCAAGTGATTAAACAGGGCTATCTCAAAATTCTTATGATTTTTTAATAGCTGGCTAGAGTCGATCTTCATGTTTGTTGACTTGATCATTTTCTTTCTTGCAGTCAGTTTTGATTTTTGCTCCCATTAGATGATGGTCACTTCCAACATTAAAACGATTTAAGATGGAGCAGTCAGTGAAAATCGTTTTATTATTTGCAAGTATGAAGTCATTTTCACTTGTATTACCAATATGACTTTTCCATGTCCATTGTCTGTGTGCCTTTTTCCTACAGAATGAAATCATGATGTACAAATTTTATTCTGCAAATTTGATCAGTTGGTTGCCTCTGTCTTCTCTTTTTCCAGTTCCGTGTTTACTGATCGATTTTTATCCATTTTGGATCTTACTAATTCTTGCATTGTAATCTCCAATTACAAATTTGTAGTGGAAATTGTTTGTAGAGGTGTAATAAATCATCATAAAATTCTTCAACTTCATCATCGCTTTGGCAACTTGTAGTGGCATAAACCTGAATGCTTTGAAGAACATAGCGACTGCTTAGTTTGATAGCACAGGAAGGGATTCTTTCAGAAATACTTTCTACATTTACAACTGAGTCTGTCAGTCTTTTGTTAATCAAGAATCTGATTCCTCCACTTCTTCCATCATTGGTTCCATTATAGTATAGCCAGTGTCCATCTTCTAATCTGACTAAATCATCTCCTTTTACAAGTCTCATATAAGCCGATGATGTCCAAGCTGATCTGATTTAGTTCTTGTACAAGTTTCTCTAAACGTGAAACAGTTCTCATAGATCGAATGTTAAGCATTCCATGTCTAATGACCAAAGGCAGCCTGGTAGAACTCAGTTCCTAGCATTCTCTGCCAGTGAGCTGGTCTTCATGCTGCTGTAGGAAGTAGATTGCAAGCCTCCAAGAGAATGAGGGCCATTGTTTTTATTTTAAAGCCATGCTGAGGCAATGGACTGTAATCTGCCATACTAGTGCAGTGCAGGCTGGCAGATTTTAGATCAATTTATTCTGGTGTCTTAGCTTTGATCTGTCCACCTTCGGTGACCCTGCTAGGAGTATATGCTCCTGATGGCATAGTTCTCAGCTTCATTGACACATGCAAACACTCCTGACATGCTGGTATGCTATTTTTGAGTGAAGGGGAATGGCAGCTACTAGCATCAAAATGGTGTTGTGGTCCATTGGTTTGGTGTAGAGAGTGGTACCAAATGTGGCTACGTGTTTGTAGATATTAACATTAAAAAAATCAACTGTAGTAGTGCTGCTGCCACTCCCCTTCACACAAAAATACCTTATGCCCAGTTTCTAAGGGTGATGCACAACAATGATGATCCCGTGAAAGCCAGCTTACAACTAGAAAAGACTATAAAAAATGTATTGTACAGATTTTATATTCACCAGCTTTTAACTAAGGAACTGGAAAGATGCAAGCAATTTACCCAACAGGATTTATTATCTAAGGTACAGGATAAAAAACAACTTGGATGGATGGTGCTTTCAACACAATACTTTGCAGGATGTGAGAATCTAGCTAAAAGTTTAGGAAAATACTGGACAATATTAGTAAGCAACCCTAATTTACCTTTCTACGAAACTCCTCCTCCTACAGTGGCATACAAGAGAGGAAAGACTTTAAGAGATCTCCTAATGTGACCTGACTTGAGACAAGCAACAACTCCTACTACAATTCAAAATATTTGGCTTACCAGGAAATAGATCAAAACTGGCTGCTTTTGCTGCAGCAATTGCACCACATATAACTCCATGTTAACCACAGCTACTTTTAAACACCCTCACAACAATAAAACATACAGGATTAAGCACAAAGTCACCTGTACATCTGATCATGTCATTTATGGTCTCACTTGCCCCTGTGGCATGTGCTATGTGGGGAAGACGTAATTCAGGGAGAGAATTTCAAATCACGGTTCTACCATTCACCATGTAGAAAGGCTCAACAGACAAACCTGTCGCTAAACAGTTCAAATATTTGAAACATTCGGTCTAATCTCTCAAAACAATAATAATAGATCATATCCCACCTTTGCCGAGATGAGGGAATAGAGGTTATAAGGCTACTACAGCATGAGGCCTATTGGATTTAAATGTTGGACACTGTTGCACCCAAGGGTTTAAATGAGATGCTCAGTTTTGCTCCATTTTACTAATGATTTTGGATGACATCAGCTCTTCATCAACTGGCAACAGATGCAGATACTGGTGTGACTTAGGGTCCCCTGCTGTCACACTTGGTATCATCTTCTACTTACCTTCCCTCCTGGCTATTACAAGACACACTAGCAGTAGCTTCAGCACTGGTGGCAACAGGATCAGCACTGGCAGCAGGCACAGCACTGGTGGCAGCAAGGGCTGTACTGGCATCAGGCACAGAATTGATGGTGGCACTGGCAGCAGGGGAAGCGTGCCTGACAGCCGGCACCACACTGATGGCAGCAGGGGCAGTACTGGCAGCAGGCAGAGCACTAGTGGTGGCACTGCCAGCAGGGGCAGCACATCTGACAGCAGGCACAGCACACCTTACAGCAGGAGCTCCTGGCAGCAGGCACAGCACATCTTGCAGCAGGCACAGGTAGCTGACCTGTCCTCTTCTCACTACTACTACTACTACTACCTTTTAGTTTGTCCCTTGACATTAATTTCCCAAAAAACCCTAGGGGTGATTTAGGGGGACTGGCTAGCATTGCTTCTGTATTGCTCACTTCCTCCTCAGACTCAGACTCATTGAACACATAATAGTCCTTCCAGTTCCCCCTTTTATTATTTTTAAATCTGATCATAGTGTTAGCAGTCACTATGAGCCTCTCCTGCCTCAATTTTGCCTCAGAATCACAGCAGAACAGCACATCATGTCTACCTCACTCTGTAGCTGCTTCTATTGTGTTTCACTTCCTCAAATACATCACATTTTAGATCAAAAAGGCAAAAACCACATAAATCAATGGGTGGAAACTTTCTAGCCATCGAAAAAATATCAAAACCTTATGGCCAATGGCAAAAAATGCGAAGATTTTAATTGCAAGTTTTAAAATGGATTTTCCCGCGAAAGAGAGGACAACAATGTGGTTTTCGTGGAATTTCCCATGGGAACATGGCGAGAGATTTCGCCCACCCCTATTTCTGTGGCTACCTGTAGGAGAAGACTGGGCTGGCAGACAGTGTAGTAATTCTGTGTCTATAAGTGGAACAAGGCTGAGGTGGAAAATGGTGTGGTTTGGGTCTGCTGCTACTAGTGAAACAAAGCTGGGCTGAAAAATGGTGGTGTGGTTCTTTTACTACTAGTGGGACAGGGCTTGGCATGCATACAGTGTAGTGTGGTTCTTTGACTACCCATTGACATTGGAATATCTCTCCTCAAGCAGCTGAAGGACTGCAACCTTCTGGGACATTGTTTGCCACAGCATATAATCAGTTGCAGGATGGAGGAGTAAATGCAAGGCAAGGAAATACATTAAAACTTTTGAGGTTCCATATCCATGTGTGTGTGTATTCATGTTTCCACCCCAACACCTTTCTACAGGATCCTCCTGAGTAGGAATATCACTTATGAATAAATTAGAAAGTGTCTGATATGGGGCTGGATTCTATTACAGGTGCTAATTTTATCTCTGCTTTTATCTCCAGCTTTCCCCATAAACTTCAATAGGAACATTTTTGATAAAACGGGTGTTAACATTTATCTCCTGCAAAAGAATTTAGCCCATGATCTGGCCAGAATTGGTGAATGGCAAATGCAGAAGGAAATTAGAGGGAAATTTGCTACTGACAATTTGATTAATATTCCCCAAATCCTTTTTGTGTGTACTCATTGCAGTAAATTAATATTATTATTTTAGCAAACCAGCTGAGTTGTGTTATATGTAAAATAATTTAAATATTTTAAAATAATATAATATCAGAGCCAGGTATATCAAGTAGCTATATATATATATATATATATATATATATATATATATATATTTATCAACAAAAAAGATACATCTTAAATCTTAATCTTGCTTTGTACTTAAACAAGACGATAAACATGACATTATCTTACCTTAACAATGAAATAAAATTAAATAAATATAATTGATATCCAACACAAAATACATATTTTTTATTATAGAAAAAAGTATCACAAATTTTTTTTAGTTGAATATTGCTTAGGAAAAGTAAAGGGATGACAAACTCATTGTTGCATTCACAAAATGCTGTATCAGATCCAGAACTTTCTCATTGTGTTGTCATTATTATGTTCTCTGTTGTCACACATAATACTCCTGAGCATCCACGGCTATTGTTTAATCACAGTAACTGTTAAATAAAATAATAATTACTGTTGACATGGGCAGGACCTTTATTTCATCAGAATTCTATAAATGGCTAAAACCTGTCAAATATCCTTTGCAGTTGAAAAGAATGATAAATCCCAACAGGACCATAGTTATTTAATTAGTAATAGTAACAAAAGAAATGCAATTTTCCATTACATTCTTATTAGACATAATGGAGACAGAGGCAGATCAACATTTTTGTGCAGTATTAGTAATAATTTCAGCAAGCCACTGTAGTGCAAGCTAAGCAAAACATGTTAAAAAGAATGAATGAGACACTTAAGAGCATTGTTCCCCAACAAACAGTCATATACAGAACATAGGAAGATAAGTACCAGGAGAAGCAATCAACCGAAAGTTCATTAGATGATTGGGAGTGGTGCTGGTTAATCAAAAACAGGTTACTTGAAAGTAGTGACAGCTGATAGCTGTAGGAAACTCTAGGACGATGGGGTAATGGAGGCAACATGAGTACTCACAGTGAGCAGAGTCAAGGAAATAGATGCAGTGGTCAAGCACATTAATTTTTGTCTGCAGTGAGTTCATGTAGGCCATAGGGGAGTAATCAACCAGAACTGCAGGTACTTGCAGAACAGGACTTTTTGGGATCAGCCTCTCACAGTTTCTTGGTAAAAAAGCTACATGAATGGCTAACTTTTGTAGAACAGCAGTATTACTTGAGAGGCAAATAAAGAATCAAGTAAGAAGGCCATTCTGTCATCTAGGTCAACATTATGATAGACCACTATCTTTGGTTCTAATAGATATACTACATGGCCAAAAGTATGTGGACCCCTGGTAGTCAAACATCTAATTTCAAACACATGGACATTAATGTGGATGTTGGAACATTGCTGCAGGAATTTACTTCCATTCAGCCACAAGAGCTTTCGGCACTGGTGTTAAGCACTTTAACTTTATTGTGGGCTTAAGGGGCACCTTCTTTGCCAATGCCCCATCAGGCCAGGAAAATTCTGGGCTTAAAGAGTCATGGAGAAACCTCCTTAAGCCATGACTTTAAATCTGTCCTGACCAGTCCAAATTGTTTTCTGGTATCCATTTGTCTGCAGTGATCAGGAGAATCAGGAAGCTTTCATAGACTCTGGTGCCACCTGGTTGTTCATGCATAAGGACTTTTCCCTAAGCCCACAGATTCCTCTAAGAGCTAAGAGCAACAAAGTGTCCACAATAGACTCTTTGGGTCCAGGAGCAGTCAACTCTGAGACTCATCAGATTCAGCTTACCACTGGAATCTTACATTCAGAGTTACTCAGCTTTGACATCATTACGTGTCCCACTGCTTCTGTGATCCTAGGTCTCCCATGGCTTTGACACCATAACCCTTCTATCAACTGGGAGACTGACAAAATAATGGCTTGGAGTCTGTTATGTCATACAGGTTGTCTGTCCAAAGTCAGACCCCCCCTAGGCTTGGAGTAGATAACATCTCTTTTCTCCAAGACTCTATACCAAAGCCTTATAGAGACTTTGCTGATGTTTTTCTCAAGGTGCGGTTAGGCTTCCTCCACACAAAACCTTTGACTATCCTATAGACTTGCTTCCTTATATAATGTTTTTTGAAGTTCTCTTGATATTTTTATAGAACTTACGTAGAACCATTGGCACCCGATTCCCCTTATGTTGTTCTTTGTAGCTCAACATATTTCTTCTTGGTATGTGGGTAGCTTTCTGTATTTGAGTGTCAATAATCCTGGCACTGTAACCCTGTTTTATAAAGTCTCCTCTGAGTTTTTGAAAGTGCTTGTCACAGTTCACCATGTCAGAACTGATGCAGTTGAATCAGATGGCCTGGCTGTATATGATGGAGTTCTTTGTGTTTTTGGTGAAAACTATTATTTTTCAGGTAGTTTGTTCTGTCCATTGGTTTGCTATACATGGATGTGTGGATGGGGTTGTTCTTAATAATGATAGTAGTGTCTAGGAAGTTAATGTTGGTGCGTGAGTTATTACGTGTTAGATTGATACTGCTTTAGAGTTTTAGTGGAATTTGAGAAGTTCCTCTTCATGCTGATCCAAATGATAAGAATATCATCTATGTAGCTGATATAGAACAGGGGTTTTGTCTGGCAGGTGGACAGGAAGTCCTCTTCTAATTTTGCTATAAACAGATTGTCATATTGTGGTGGCATTTAGGTACCAATTGCAGTCCCCATTTTCTGAAGATAGAGGTTCTGTCCAAACTTGAAGGAATTATGGGTGAGTATAAACTGTATGAGTTTTGTTACCAGTTCCGTGGCTATGTTATTTTATTCCAAATATTCATGGCATGCTGCTATGCCATCTGTGTGTGGAATGTTAGTGTAAAGGGATTCCACATCCATAGTGGCCAGGATGGTGCTCTCTGGAATGGGGCCAGCTAGTTTGTTGAAGAGGTCCGTGGTTTCTTAAAGGAAGCTGGGTGTTCATTTACCAGGGATTTCAGTATATTTGTTACCCAGCCAGAGTGTGCCAATTCCAAAATTATGGGTCTTCCCAGGCTTCTTTCTTTGTGTATTTTTGGTAGCATATAGAAGGCTTTATCTGTTCTCCACTGATAGAAAGCAGTTCTTTTATGATCCTAGTTGTTTTGTATATTTTTGTAGGGTCATCTTGTAATTTCCATAGTATCTTTCATCAGAGAGTTGCCTCTTTGCTTCTTGAATGTAGTCCACAGTTTTCATAATAACAACAGCTCCTCCATTGTCCACAGGCTTAATAATAATCATACCTGGGAACTTTCAAGATGAGCTGACCCTGAAACCTTTGAAATATTAACCCTTAAACCTTCCCATATTGTAGATTTTATGCGATATGTGCCTGCTTGTGCTAACACAGAGGTGCTCCGGTCTGTGTGAGAGGTACCTTTAACATGCTACAGTTTGGATAACTCCCTGCCTGAACACAAACAAGACAAGCAGGACATCTCCCACTGTCTTTCTGGTACTAATGGCACCAGTTTATAGGCTAAGGAAACATTTCATTGGGGAAATTCATATAGTAGGTGACACAGACCTCTCTCACCCTGAGAATTTGGCCCTTCAACCTGAGACCCTGAGATTTGGGTCAAAACCCTGAGTCTCAGGGTCAAACCCTGAGAGTTCCCAGGTATGATAATAATACCCTGGTTATTCTTTAGTGACTGCATTGCTTTCTGTTCCTTGTCGGTTAGGTTGTGTGTTGGTCCACATTTTTTCTCCAGTATTTCTGTAGTGACTCTGTTTCTTAAGTTATCTATGTATCTGTCCATTGCAGGGTTACTTCCTGGTTTGGAGTCCAGGTGGATCTTTTTGTGGTGCATTAACATTGTGATGTTGCTCTGTGGTTTTGGTAATGGACAGACAAACCTACTTGAAAAACAATAGCTTTCACCCAAAACACACAAAGATCTCCATCATTTACAGCCAGGGCATCAGATATAACCACATTTGTTCTGACATGGCGAACCATGACGAGCACCTTCGGAAACTCAGAGGAGACATTATAAACAGGGTTACAATGCCAACATTATTGACAGTCAGATACAGAAAGCTACCCACATGCCAAGAAAAAATATTTTGAGCTTCAAAGAACAACATAAGGCAAACTGGGTGCCACTGATGGTCACTTACCACCTTCAAGTTGAAGTTCTACTCAAAATATCAAGAGAACTTCAAACAACATTACATACGGATAAAGGACTTTAGAATATATTCCCACAGCCTCCCTTACTCTCCTTCAGACAGCCTCCCAATTTAAAACAACTGATGGTAAGGAGTGCACTGAATAAAATTACAAAAAATGGCACATTTCCCTGCCTACAAAGAAGGTGTGAAACCTGTGCACACATTTACATACCATACCAAACACCCAGTCACACCATAAGATCAATGGTACCTTCACCTGCAAATCATCCAGTGTAATATACCTCATCATGTGTGCAAAATGCCCAACAGCTCTTTATGTGGGTGAAATCGGCCAGCCATTACATTAATGGTTTAATTCCCACAGATCCAGTGTTAACAACAAAAAGACAGAGACACCAGTGGGAGAACATTTTTGCCAAAATGGACACAGTGTCAGGAGCATTAAACTGATTGTACTGATGGGACTGTTTTGCACTAAGAGAGACAATAAAATACAGGAGATTAAATTAATTCTCCAGTTTAATGCTTTAAATAATGGCCTTATCAGGGACAGAACATTTCTTTCCCATTATCACATTGTGAATTAGCCTTTACAACAGTCCCACTGAGAGTGTAAATAACTTTGACACTTCAGACGGTGAATGTAATTTACTTCACACTCCTTTACCATATTCTGATCAAAGAAACTGGGTCTGGACTGAGCTATCTTATCTGATTTCTATTCTAAACAATGCAAAGAGTACTTGTATTTAAAAGAGATGTTTTCATATTTATCTTTATAACATGCTGGAGGAAGAGACATAAGAAGCCTTGAAAGCTTGCATCCTAAATCTACTTAGTTAGCCAAAAAAGGTATCAACTTGACCGTTTTTGCCTCCTACATTCTCAAGCACTGCACTTTTGCAGCTTATCAGGCAATTCTAATTAGAGCCCAAGATCATCACCAGACAGCATGAAAATAAATAAACAATAAAATAAACATTTTCTTAATGTTACAGCATGCTGTAGATAATAAAATAAGCTGAAATGTTTAATGTTGTATTTTGACTTCCCATTTTATATTATGAAATGAACACAAATTCAACAAGAATTGTGATAAGCATAAAGCTAAAAATATGTACAGTATTTAGTCTAAAAATATCAACTTACATGGCATAAGAACATGTTTCAGACTGTTGTTAGTGAAGAAAGTGTATCAAAGTGTTTGCATTCCTTATCATCAGTCAACCTTTGGTGAATACTGAAAAGGAAACACATTGCTTGTACTATGGTAAACATGATTATCAGCTACTGGCCTATTTTCATATGGCTATAAATCAAACTGGGCAGTCATCATTATTCATGGAATATACATTGCTAATTTTTGCAAGAAAGAATATTACTGTATGTGTATTTGTGCAGAAAAATCTCTGTAAGAAATGAAGTTGTTGAGTTTTTAAAGTTTTGCCTTAATGATGTTAAGTGGAGCGTGAGACATCCTTAAATTTAGTGATATAAAATTATATAAAACAAAATAGAAAATGTATTTACTAATAGCAGGTAAATTCAGTTAAACAAGTGGAAAAAAGTAAAACAAAAGAAATTTACAGAAATTTGGTATGCAAGTGTAAGTATTTTCCTAAGTAATACATTATATATGAGGCAGTTTTATAAAATAAAATCACATGTAGAACTGGGAAATGTTAAAAAGGATTAGAAAATGTGAAATAAGTTGAGTAGTTTCCAGCCCTTTAGAAATCTCATTTTGGGGATTAGGAAGGACAAAATAAAAACATATTATTGAGCTAGGTTTAAACATATTGTTGAACTAGGTTTAACTAACAACTGCGCATTCATTGTAGAGGTAAAACTCAAATATCATTGGATTTCCTATTAGGTGAAGTAGGCAATCTCCTAGAGCTTCAAATTTTGAAGGTGTTGCAGCTGTATAGACCACACCCACAATCACACTTTGGGATATGGCCAAAGCAAACTCAGTGCCACTACACCAGACAGCTGTTCCTGATTTATGACAACCACCTTATTTATCCATTTTGATATCCTTTTAGAGATGTATGAAAAGTCCTGTTTTTGTGATAATATTTGAGCAGTTTGCCCCTTTTTCAGTGGGTATTCCCATGGATAGAAAATACATGCAATTTCTGCCTTTTCTCCACTGCCAATTAAGTTTCTGTAAGAATTTTGCTGTTTCCCTCCTATGCTTTCTATACTTGTGATAATTCCCACACTACTACTACTACTACTAGAAAGATAATTCAAATATGAAAGGATGTGGAAGGTGATGGTGAATATATGATAATGAATAGGAAGGAATGCTAGAAAAATTATATGTACTGTCATCTATGATTTCAGCATAACCTTATATTATTTTTTGTAGATCATTCATCAGTGTTCCCAGTGCTGATGGGCAAAAGTTCCTGTTATGTTCCAGTGAAAATCAGCCTTAAACAAAGTCATTAAAATCTTCACTGCTTTTGCCTATTGTCATAATGTTTTCTCTATGTTTTTCACTGGCTACAAAGGTTCTGCCTCTTTACTTAAGTGTACTTCATGATTTTGCACCCAAAACTTGACTTTTCCAGGAACTGAAACACAAAACAAGCAGCTAGAGAGATAGAGAAGGTGCTAGTCTATTTTGAAGCTATTTATTTAGTGACATTAAGGCAGCAGAGGCTCAGACTGTTGGCTAAAGGATTAGCAGCCACCTGACAAAAAAGGAGGCGCTGGAAAAACTATGATGTGTCCAATGAGTCGGATGACAAAGTATCCACCACCAGCATAGAAGGGTCTGGGAGCTCTGTTTCCCCAGACCCAATGATGTCCAATCCCCTGACATGATCCCTTTGGATCTGGAGGAAATGTATGAGCAAACCAGCAAAGCACATGAAGATGTAGGTAGCAGTGTGAGCAGGACAGGCCAGCTATCTAGGCCTGCTGCTACTATTGCCAGTGTGCCTAATATTCAGGAGGAGGAGGAGTAGATTATGGCAATTGTGACAACAGGGGGCCCTAAGTCACATTTGCCATACCCAAGCGGTCCCACTACTACCATGCAGCAGCTAGAGAGAATTGGGGTTGAGGGAGGGGTGATGATGGTAAAGGTAATTGTGAAGCAGCTGGTCTTGGGACTAGCATGGACACTGAAAATTCTAATGCTCACGTGGAAGGGGAAGTGATGCAGAGCAGCCAGACTAGTGGTCAAGGGGTTATTGCTGTACCACTTGACTTTCCCTAAAGGCAACAAGAGTCGAGGCATTAATCAAAGAGGAGGAAGAATAGAGAAAGCCAGCCAGAGCCTGAAAGTTCAAAGGCGAGTGAAACATCCTGGCTTGCCATCATCTTCTTACTCTAGGGTCCAGCCGTGGGAAAACATAACTACATCTTCTTGTTACCCACCTTGTTCATCTTTACCTTAACCACCAACTGATAGCCATTGTGTAGAATGTCAGGATGTGGCAGTTTGTGTCCACCCATTGCACACTGTGTGGTGCGCTGTGCAGAGGAGGATTATTGTAACCAGGGCCGGAGATTCCGTCCCACAGAATATGCTAAGCTGGTGGCAGGGAGGGATCATCATTACTATTAAAACTGCAAGTTGCCACGTGTCCTTAGAGGGGAGTGTCACAGTGACAGCAGCAATACTTGGTTTCTGGTGGGATGATTTCACATTAGGGACCTTAAGCGTCATGGAGTTTGGTTATAGCTGTGCCAGATGTTTGATGTGAATACATATGTGCCCACTGTTCCCAGTTCTTCCCTTATTTACCACACACACTGCACATTGCAGTTGCTGATGAGAGCCACCGTTCCTTACTGCTCTCAAGAAAAGCATTTCTATTCCAACAAAACACCCATGATTTTGGAGAAGGGGCAGGAGAAGAAGCATTATTGGCCAACTTCTTTTCTCCACATATACCTGAAGTGGTGGGGGCTAGTTGTGGTACTACTGCCTCAGGCGCATCACTGAAGCTAGTAGTGAACCATGATCATGCATCACCCATATCACTGATGTTGTTGAGTCCATTCTTTGGAACTGCCTAATCATACTTCAGCACCAGCAGCAGCAGCAAGAATAGCAGTTACAAATGCCTCAATGACATTGGGGCATTTGAAAATGGCCAGAAGCTACTGGCCACCATTACATGACCTACTGGCACTAGGCCAATAGGCATTTTTTTCTCTCTCTCGGGGGTTGTTCTTTCCACACAAACCAGAGGCCTACAAAAAAAAACAATATAGGGGTCTTGTTTCCAACAAGCCTAAGTCATCATCTCTCTCACTCTCACTGTCATCTGTACCTGAAGAAAAGGTGGATGCTAGAGAGATATAGTCTAGATCTACATCATTATTATGAGTCATTATGTCATCCTCAGCATCGCCTGCTGCTTCTTGCCCAATACTTTTATATTCCTCTAGGCTTAAACACTGTGTGCACAATTATTAGGCAAGTGAGTTTTTTGACCATATCATCATTTTTATCCATATTTTCCAACTCCAAGCTGTATAAACATGAATGCTTATTGAATTTAATCATATCAGGTGATGTGTATTTGTGTAATGAGAGAGGGTGTGGCCTAAGGAGATGAACACCCTACGTGAAGGTCTGCATAATTATTAGGCGACTTCATTTCCTCAGACAAAAGAGGCAGAAAAAGATACAAATGAAAAGTTAAAAATTGTAAAATGTATTTCAGAGGGATGCAGCACTTTTGAAATTGCTAAGATATTAGGGCGTGATCACAGAACCATCAAACATTTTGTTGCAAATAGTCAACAGGGTCGCAAGAAACATGTTGAGAAAAAAAGACACAAATTAACTGCCAGAGATAAGAGAAGAATCAAACATGAAGCTAGCTGGAACCCATTATCCTCCAGTGCTGTCATATTCCAGAACTGCAACCTACATGGAGTGTCTAGAAGTACTAGGTGTTCAGTGCTCAGAGACATGGCCACACTAAGGAAGGCTGAAACCCGACCACCACTGAACAAGACACATAAGTTGAAACATCAAGACTGGGCCAAGAAATATCTGAAGACAGATATTTCAAAGGTTTTATGGATTGATGAGATGAGAGTGACTCTTGAAGGTCTAGATGGATGGGCACGTGGCTGGATCATTAATGGGCACAGAGCGCCACTTCGACTCAGATGCCAGCAAGGTGGAGGAGGGGTACTGGTATGGGCTGATATTATCAAAGATGAGCTAGTTGGGCCTTTTCGGGTTGAAGATGGACTGAAGCTCAACTCCCAAACCTACTACCAGTTTTTAGAAGACACTTTCTTCAAGCAGTGGTACAGGAAAAATTCTGCATCTTTCAAGAAGACCATGATTTTTATGCAGGACAGTGCTCCATCGCATGCATCAAAGTACTCCACTGTGTGGCTAGTCAGTAAAGGCCTTAAGATGATAAAATAATGACATGGCCCCCTTTCTCACCTGACTTAAACCCCACTGAGAACTTGTGGGCCCTTCTTAAACAGCAGATTTACTCTGCAGGAAAACAGTACACCTCTCTGAACAGTGTCTGGGAGGCTGTGGTTGCTGCTGCACAAAAAGTTGATCGTCAACAGATCAAGAAAATTTTTGGAAATGTCTCAAATGTTTATTTGTAAATTTTCAGTTGTTTATTTAGTATTCTCACTTTAATAGATGAAAATAAATACGCAAGATGGGAAAATGATCGTTTTTCATTTAGTTGAATAATAATTCTGCACACTAATAGTTGCCCAATAATTGTGCATACATAGATATTCTCATAAGAGAGGCAAAACCTACTTTTACTTTATTAAATATTCAGGTTTAAGGATTCTTAACATACTGGATTGACAGAGAGCAGTGTAGTTGTTCAATAATAAAATTAATCATCAAAAATACAACTTGTCTAATAATTGTGCACACAGTGTAGAGGTCTTGGACAATGTATTTTTACTTTTAATTTCACAACGTTCACTACTACTTTCATCATTATCATCTCACTGTCAAATGCAGCAGCTGGTTGAGCTGCTACACTTTCTTCCATTATGCGATCAACACTGGAATGTGACTTGTTGTCATCTTCAGTATTCTTGCATGTTTTCATTTATAGTAATGGTGCTGGTGGTGGTGGAACTTTTGGTGGGACTTTTCCAAATTGCATCCCTCTTGGGAAGAGAGGGATCACCATAATTTATTGCTCATGCTGCAGGAACCATGGCTGCAGTCAGTTTTTAAACTACCACTTTACTAACACGTCCCTGCACTGCTCCTAATCCTTTCCCCGTAATCCTTGTGTGTTTGCTGGACATTACTCAACTATTGTGTGTGTGTGTGGATTAACTGTAAAGTACACAAGAGAACTTACTGATTATGATATCTTTCCTTGGCACTCTACAAAATACCTTAGCTCATCTAGTATCAGTCTGCCTCAGCCACAGCTCAATTTTTTTAAAATTTTATTTATTTTATTTATTTATTATTAACTGACTCCCATCCCTGTCTACAAAAACAAATACCACATTCCCTGTTCAACTGTTCTCCCCTAGCACACAGATAACAGCAAGATCAGGAAGAAACATGGATCACAGTTGCCTGTGTGTTCCCAATCAGTCACTCAGAATTTTTCAGAAATGGCAAAAGTATGGTACATGCACTATATCTTCTATTCTCAAGGCAGCTATTATATTGGAGCCACTGCCATCAAATATAAATCTTGTTTTCATGTAGTGGTGTGCAAGCCATTTATGTATGACCTGCTGCAGTGTGTTAATTCTCTTGGTGGTACAGTAGCAGAGTAGAATTCCTAGACCTTGTGGTCAAGTTGGAGCAAGGTGTGTTCAAGACAATATGGTTTTGGAAGAATATAGCCACCAACTCGATTCTGCATGGATCAATTTCCATCTTGTTTACACCATTAGAGCTATTCCATAGGGTCAACTTTTGCAAGAATACAGACAGTAACACAAAGAGAACCAAAATAAAAATTAAACATTTTTAGTTACAAACCATTGCATGCTGTTTTTAAATTCAAAGAAGCAGATATTTTAAGTAATTTTACACAGGGAGATGATCTGATTTTTGTGGGTAGGTTATTTAAAGCCTGTGAAGGTCTGTAGGAGAAGGCAGATCTAGTTTTCCTGTTTGTCTCCTGTTGCCTGAATCAGCTTTGCCTACTTCATTGTCTGATGCCATCCTTTGTCTTGCCCAATGACCACCGCATTGTCTGCCTTCTGCCTAAAGAATATATATGAAAAGTCCTATTATTTTTCTGGATATTTACATGGAACATTCACAGTTTGTTGCTTTTTCCATGGATTTTCCCAGTTATAGAAAATTAATTGTCCATCGCCAATGATGAAAACAACGTGGGCTGTAATCCCACAAAAAAGTGGTGGGGGCAAATGCAAATCCCAACCAGCCCTGAACAGGGTCCGCTCAGCACTGCCTTTGTTGCAAGTAGTACCACAAGCAGACAGTGAAACTGCAGATGTGCACATTGGGTGGTACAATAACCACATATAGTAATGTTGTGGAGACCAATTGAATTCAAGCAATAATGAAGCATTTGCAGACATTCCATCCTGCAGAATATGCCGAGCTCATAGCATGGAGGGAACTTTATTTTTATAGAGGGTTACAATTCATAGAAAGTGTCAGTCACCCATCTCCACCACCCAGTATTTTGTAGAATTGACAACGATCGCAATGACCAACAGTACATGATTTCTTGGTGGATGGTTCAACATCATCATCATAAACCTCATGGTGATGGTTATGTTAGCTGGCAAGTGTGATCTCAGTCCTTCCACACTCAGTGTTATCACACACTGGACACATTTCAGTTGTTGATAACTGCAACCCTGTTCTATGGAAAACATATTCAAACACCCATGAGTTTGAAGGGTAGAGGAGAAGTATTTTGGTGATGTTAATTATTTGCCCCAGATACCTTTAAAGAGATAAAAGCAGCTCCAATTAATCTACATTGTATTTGGCCATGGAGAGTGTTATTTCTGTGTTGTAGTTTGAGAGTTATTGAATGATAACATACCCCCTTCCGCCCCTTTTACTGATTTAACACTGCTCACCTCAGAACAGAAAGGTGGTATCCAGGTGGATCGCAGAGAGGGACAATCTTCAACTAGCATAAGGGAAAAGCCTGAAAAACCTGTCAAGGAGGGCAGGGTTTCATTGCTCTCCCAGTAAGAAGATTGTCCCTTGCTGTGAGCTATCTGGTCTTAAGACCAGAATCCACATCTGAAGGGAGGTGGCTTACAATAGATAAAATGGGCAGGAGGGGGATAGTTTATCATTCAATTACTCTTGAACTACAACTTTGACAGTATTGAAATAACACTCTCCATGGCCCAAATACTATGAAAATTAATTGAAGCTGCTTTTATTTTGACACATTACTATGCCTTTAAAGTGAGGGTGGCTTGTTGTGGTGGTGGTGGTGGTATTGCTGCTTCCACACTCGAGCAGGTAGGAACCATCATGATCACCTGTTCCATGTTGCTGCTGTTTAAGGTTCCACCACCACAATCTGTGGGTATTATGATCCCAATCCCACTCCCTTTACCATTACAATTACCTATGGGCATGGCAGATACAGCAGCCTAATCCTGTGACATTAGATGCTCAGATAACTCAACAGCAGGAACTAAACGAGCAAATGCCATAATGTCACTAGCGGGTTGGTTGCATATAATGTTTCTTTTGGTGGCTTACCACCACCTGTTACCTCTGGCAGAAGACCCATAGGTCTGTAATACAAATAATTGTTTCAGTGCTTGCTTTGCTGCAAGCATTTTCTTCAAGGCATGCCTTCCTATAAGCCTGCTAACCATTATTTTCAAGGTACATCTTACTGCAAGCCTGCTGGCAACTTTAAAAAACTATAATTAAATAATCAAAAGGTTGAAATTAAAGTGGTGGGTGTAGTTGGTGGTGCTGAGTATACCATGATGGTGGCAACTGTGCAAATCCCTCTTCATACTCCTCAGTACTGCTGGTACTATTGCATATGCTGTGTGCTTCTTTGTCTTTGCTTTTTTCCACTTCTGCTACACTGCACTGAAAACCTGCTCTGACTGTAATGCTTGCTGGTAGGGAACTAAGGGTTTCCACAACTGTATGAGTCAGTGATGGCTAGTGGCCACTTCATTGTTGTCCACTCTTAATATGTAAAATGTGGATATCACTGGAGAAAGTCTTTCCACCCACTTTAGAATCTTTGTTGAAGGCTGTTTTGCTCCTGGTATCATCCTGGCACTATTGTTGCTTTGTCCACCTGAATGTATACTAGGCGGTACTTCAGCACCAGAGTTTAGTGTGGCAGTGCTAATCATGCTGCTTGAAGTTCCAGGATTTTGAACATTGTCTCTGAATAGTGTCGATTTGGTACACTGCTCCCCACACACCATTCCCTTTCTAAAAATGGATCTCTCTTGGTTAGATGTTTCCCTTCTATCCACCAGCGTAAATCCACCTTTGGTTCTGGGGATATTGTGATTTGGTGAGATTCATCTATCATGATCATTACTTCATAATCACTATTTGTAGTGGTCCGATATAAAGTTGTGCATAGGTTACTGCTCCATAGTTGATTCCATCAGTCTCCAAATCTTCATGCAGACTCTTACTGATGCATGATTTTGTTAGTGAACTGGGAAAGACTCATCACAATGGAGCAGGTTTATAAAAAAAAACTTTCTTGTTCGTTGTTGCGAATTAATTCTAAAAACACCCTTATGCCTTATTGGGAGTGTTGGTATTTATAACAATTTGTAGGAGCTTTTATAAATGTGGTAGAAACACCAAAAGTAAGAACAGGTCAGACATGGCATTAAAATATTGGCAAAACTGTCACAAATATCAACATTTGTTTATAAATTAACTGAGCACATTTTTACATAATTCTGAACACCACTTTTTAAAAAAATAACCTACATGGTGTTATGCTCTCTTAAAATGCCATTACTACTTTTATAACTACCCAATACATTTTTAAAGCTGGTTTTCACTCCACTTTTATAAATCTATCCCTATGTTCTGTACTCTGGGGGTAATAACACTTTCTGTTGAACTGTTTTGAATGTCATTGCCAGAAAAACCAGTGACTAGGAGAGCACCAAACTGGATTTCTTGAGATTCAAAACTCACATGTGAATTTGAAGAAACACTATACAAAACTGTGGGTAGAACAGAAGAATTTCCAACATAGTGCCCAAATATGGTGTTGTTGATATTCCTTGTGTTCTGATATATGTTTCCAGTTACATCATCACCTCGGAGTGGTTAATAGATCAAGAGGCAGAGCTGTAAATTGGATTTTTTTTTTTGCCAAAGGCAAGTCTGAACAAATTATGATGATTTTAGCAAATATATGTAAATAAGAGTTGCTTATTGGACTCCACCTTGAAACTGGGAGTATGAGCAAAAATGTTGACTGCCTTCTCATCCAGAACCAGCCAATAACTGCTGTTGTTTTTTTGCACCATGGACAGGTTGGACTAAAAGCCCCAGAGACTTTTCTTAAAGTGCCCTGCCTCCTAAAAGGAGGATGATAGAGAAAGTAATAATTCAATATACAGTGCATAATACATTTCAAATAAGTACTATTGTACAATAAAATGACAGAGATGGATGTCTCATGATTAAAATAGATTTCATGGCACACCCATTTTTGTTCTTTATATTTATTCTATACTGAAATTAACAATTATAACATGGTGACTCACATCAGTAAGGTGTGCATGCGGAACGCCTACATTGCCTGAGAACATATCTAAATATAAGTAAGGAAGCTGCTGCTGCAAACAGCTAATTTTACAAATATATAAAATGAAAAATAAAACTGTGGTTTTCTGTATCAGTTTGTGCTATTCTTAGATATAGCAAAATATTGAAGCAATAAAGTATCAGCATTTAGTTTGTGTCTTGCATTTGTAAAATAAATTGAGTGTTGATCCTTTTAAACATATTCAGAACTTTTTATGCATTTTTATTTTTGTTTTGTTTTAAGCAGAAAATGTAAAGTATACATTTGTATAATTTTAGGCAATGTTGTACAATTTATGCTATTATCAAAAATAACTAAGCACGTATAAAGAGTTTTGTTTTTTTATTGTTATATCTCCATCAGCTGCTATTTTATGCTTATACAGTAAGGGATTTTTCAGTGTAGCACAGCACATCACACACCAGTGCATTTGTATATTTTCATAAAAACATCATAATGTGTTTAAAACAGCGTTGTGAATCTGCTGAGTTGTTATATTACTAGAGATACTAAGTTACCCAAAACAGGTATCCGTTTTACTCTACCAGACTCCTGTTATATTGCTAATTGCTTCTAGAAAGGGAAATAGCCAGCAATTCACATTTTCTACAGAGTATGCTTACTTATATGCAATTACTGTGTTGCCATAAAGGCTATAATTAAACTGTATAATTTTGATAATTCAAGTGAATATGCCTGATATCTCATACAAGTATCTGGAAAAGGCTGCAGTTGCAGATTTTTATGCAAGTGTCTAATCTCAAAAATTGGATTTGAGGGACTTTTTAATATGTCCCCTGTAGTGCAGTTGATTTGCTCCAGAACTGCTCCAATTTTCCTTAGTAAGCAAACATATTTTAAGTGGAAACCTTGGTATGTGTAGTAATGATATGTTGTAAATTCATGTTTTATGGAATTATCAATTTGGTGGAATTATACTATGAATTCTACTGCCAAGTATTTATTGAATGCCCAGATGGGCATATGACAGAACAATGACTGAAGGAAGCATCAACATTGCCTTGCCAAGTCTTCATTTTATTTGTAAAATGATGCCAACAACAGTTACCCTCCAACCTTAATTAATACATAAGTATTTTCTGCATGTTAGGTTTTCTATATTAAATTATTCAGCTATAAAGGGCATCGTGGCATCATTTATACATTTTTCACACTCTAATAATAATTTGGAACTCCTGAGAAGCTTTAAACATAAAAGCATCTAAATACATGTTTATTGAACCAAGCTCGGTTTTTTACATGGACCCCATCTGTTTTAAGGATTCAATTGACATTTTCTAAATTTGTTGGAATCAATTGATCTCATATCCTGTCCTAGTCTGACTTTTTTCACAAAACTGAAGCAATTCAGGGGCAAACCAGTTGTGCCATGGGGGGGATAAGCATTCTAAATATTTTTATTGTTTTAAATGGGTTTTAACCCATTGAATTTTAGTGAGGTCTTCACAACTGTAGCGTTCCTGGAGTTGAAAAAGTCATTGAAGTCATTGGACAGTTTTATTTGTCCTCTATGGTACAGTTGGTTTGCCCCAGAGTGATTACAGTTAGTTTTTATAATAAGGCACTGTGACCACATGAAGTGATTTAGGACTCCTGTGGGGGGATCAGAACAGGGCAGCATGATGACATTCACCTCCAGGATTATATCATGTGAAATATTGCTCATAGTGTTGTACATTGTGTGGTATAATGTAATAGCGTATGTGTGTGTGTTGTATAATAGTGCAAGTCTTTTTAGGGACAGCAACAGTGGCAGTTCAAGAACTGCTGACCCCCAAATGCGTCCATTAAATCCTCGTAATGTCACATTTGGTGGCAGTGGTGAGATGCCCTCTTCCTAAAGGCATCCAAACCACCACCGGGACAATCTCCATCTGGAGATTTGGATGGAACCAGTGGCAGGTCTATGGAGAAACTATCAAGCATTTGATGCGATCCACCCTAAAAGAGATCCTAGATGCCAGAGATGTTGAAGTGACCCCAGGAAGACTGATCTGGTTGATGCTTTGGTGCAGATGGACTGTCTATCAATTGGCGCCATTGGCATTCTGTCCAGCACAGGATCTGGTGAGAGCCACATGGAGCCAGAGGATACTTTCACCCCAGCTGTGAATATCTGGCTTGCCTTTTATGGCTCCAACACATCTGCTGAAGTGGTGGATAGCATAATCACCATGGTGACTCATGATCAACACATGGAAAGAGCCGCGGAAAGGGAGGAACACTTAAGGTTGGCTGAGCTGGGGAGAGGACTGAGAGATTCAGGATCTCCAAGATGCTATGAATCCACAGGCGGCAAACTTCCTCATCAAGCCTTCAAGGTGTTTGAGGAGAACACCAGTGATATAGATGGGTACCTGCAAGATTTTGAGAGGCAGTGTGCCCTTCATGAGGTTGATTAAAGAGACTGGTTAAACATTCTGGTGGGCAAGCTGACTGGATGGGCAGCCAAGACATATAGAGCCCTACTTGATGAAATCAGTCGCAATTATGCTGAGGTCAAACGTGCCTGCTTACCAGCTACCCAGTAACCCCACATGCCTACCAGTGGGAGTTCTGGGATACCAAACGGTGAAAACAGCACTCATGCAGAATCAGCACTGGCTACTGGACTGCAATGTAAAGACTATGAAGGATTGATGGCAGTTCTTCCTACTAGAGCAATTCTTCCAACATCCATCTCCTTAAGTTCGCGATTGGGTTCTGGACAATGAGCCACCTACATTGCGGGAAACTGCCAAGTTGGCCAACAAATATGTTGAAACCTGATGGAGCGGGCCCTGCCCCTCTACGATCTCCTTATCACGGTTTTTGATGAACACTCAGAACAGTTAGTAACGGAAACGGGTTCTCAGCCAGATCAGGTCAGCAACGGAGCGGGTTCTCAGCCAAATACAGTCGGTAATGGAAACGGGTCCTCAGCTAGATACGGTCAGCAATGGAGCGGGTTCTCAGCTGGATACGGTCAGCAATGGAGTAGTCGAAGAACAGCAAACTCAGGAACGTCGTCAGGCAGGCCAGGTCATACACGATCAGCAATAACGGAGCAGAATGCAGGAACTAATACACCACGAAAGGGCATCATAACGTGGAAATGACAGGGTATATATAGGCCATCACTGGGCGGCGACAAAAGGTACTAGCCAATCAATAAGAGGTAATGCAAACTAGCAGTCAGAATGTCACCGTCCGCCGCACAAAGCACGGGCACCGTGATATTACCCCCCTCTCAACAACCCCCTCCCCGCGGATGGGAACCAGGCTTAGATGGGAATTTAGCATGGAATCTACGCAACAATATGGGTGCATGGATATCAGGATGGGACGACCAAGAACGTTATTCCAGCCCGTAGCCCTTCCAATGCACCAGATACTGCAGTTGGCCACGCACGTGAATCCAAGATGCCTTAAACCTCATACTCATCGTGGTTATCAATGCGGACAGGAGCAGGGACCACCGGAGCAGTGGTATAGAGATTGCAAATCAGAGGTTTGAGTAGAGATACATGAACTATATCATGAATCCGCATATTTTCTGGTAGTTCAAGGGCATAAGAGACAGGATTGACCCTCCGAAGGACTTTATATGCCCCAATAAAACGTGGAGCAAACTTATGACAAGGAGTCTGCAAATTCATGTTTCTGGAAGACAGCCACACACGATCCCCAACCTGGAAAACAGGAGCCGGCAACCTCCTGTTATTGGCAGGCATGTTGTTGATACCATTGGAAGGACTCACGCAAAGAGTTTTGCACTTTTACCCAAGTGGAATGGAGTTGTCTCAGATGTACGTCTAGGGCTGGCATCTGCTGCGCTTGAAATGCATCCGGAAGCAAGTATGGCTGAAACCCATAATTGACAAGAAAGGGTGAGCTTCCGGATGATGTATTAATAGCACAGCTTCTTGCGAACTCAGCCCAGGGTAGCAACTCAGCCAAATTGTCATGATGGTTGGATACAAAGCAACAAAGCCCCTGGTTAGCTTGCTCTGCCGCACCATTCGTTTGTGGATGGTATGCAGAAGAATATGACAGCTGAATGCCCATCTGGCTACAGAATGCCCTCCAAAATCTTGAAATGAATTGACTACCACGGTCCGAAACGAGCACCTTAGGGACATCATGGAGTCTAAAGACTACCGCCAACTCCTTAGCGGATGGTAGACCTGGAAGAGGCACAAAATGTGGCATTTTAGAAAATCTGTGTACCACCATTAAAATATACGTATAGCCATTAGAAACTGGTAGTTCTCCCAGGAAATCAATGGACTAATGCAACCAGGGTATTTCGCAGTTGGATACAGGCTGTAACGAACCCACAGGCAGGTGTCTCGGAGACCTTGCATGGGCACACACCGTACAAGTGGCAGTAAATTCGGCACAATGCTTCCTTAGGGTGGGCCACCAGAATATACGCTACAAGGACCAGAACAATTGATCTCTGCCTACATGCCCTACTGCTCTAGAAGCATGGTAGGTCTCCAATAGTCTGGTCTGAAAAGGTTCAGCCACAAAAAATTTGCCCATGGGTTTTTCCATAATCTCCTGGCCAAGAGGAGAAGTGATGCTTGTCCACAGAGTGGCCAAAATTCGGTCAGGAGATATAATGGGTACTGGCTGTACATCAGACTCTATTTCAGGCCCATGTTTTCTGGACAGGGCATCAGCCCGTACATTCTTGGAACCGGGCAAATAGGATACCACAAAGTTGAACCGGGAAAGGAAGAGTGCCCATCGCGCTTGTCTTGGCGACAATCTTTTAGCTTTTGATAAATATAATAGATTTTTGTGGTCCGTCAAAATCAGAATCGGAGCCCTGGTACCCTCTAACAAGTGACGCCACTCACGTAATGCCAGGATAATTGCCAATAGTTCACGATCACCAATCACGTATACAGATTGCCCCTTAGTCAGCTCTTTTTAAAAGAATCCACAAGGCCTAGGTATCTGACCGGGCTCAGACTTCTGGGACAGTACAGCTCCCACGCCTGTATCAGAAGCATCTACCTCCAGAATATATGGTAGGTCGGACTAAGGATGGACCAGAACCGGTGCTGAAGCAAATGTCGCCTTCAATGCCTCAAAGGCCTCCTCAGCCTCTTTTGACCACTCGGACTCCTTGGCCCCTTTGTGCGTCAAATCCGTGAGAGGCTTGACAATGATGGAAAAGTCATGGAAAAATTTACGATAATAATTGGCAAAGCCAAGAAACCTCTAAATGGCCTTGAGGCCCTTGGGACCTGGCCAATTCAGCACCGCAGACAACTTTTCTTTGTCCATGGAAATGCCCTCTTTAGAAATGACATAACCCAGGAAGGGTACCATGGATTTATGGAAATCACATTTGTCAATCTTACAAAATAATTTATTCTCCCTGAGTTTCTGAAGTACAGTGGCCACATGAATACGATGAGTCTCCAAATCAGGGGAATAAATTAAAATGTCATCTAAATAGACTACTACACAGGACAGAGGAAGATCTCGGAGAACATCATTAATTAAATCTTGGAACACGGCTGGAGCATTGCACAACCCAAATGGCATTACTAGGTACTCATAATGCCCATTGCGTGTGTTAAATGCAGTTTTCCATTCATCACCTTCCCTAATACGAACAAGATTATAAGCTGCCCTTAGGTACAGTTTCGTAAAGATAGTAGCCCCCTTCAGTCAGTCAAACAGCTCGGTGATGAGTGGAATCGGATAAGCACTTTTCATCATTAGTTTCTTGAGCCCTCTATACTCGATGCAAGGCCTTAATTCACCTGACTTTTTCTTAACGAAAAAGAATCCAGCCCCCGCAGGCAAGGATGATTTGCGAATAATACCCCGAGCCAAGGCATCAGTAATATATTCTTCCATGGCCCTGTTCTCCCCACAGGAGAAAGGACACATTCTACCCCTGGGGGGCACTGCACCAGGCATGACATCAACAGCACAGTCGCACGCTATCACAGTGCCTGTGATCTGTCTGTCACTCTCATCTGTGGCAGATTGTGATTTGCTCTGTTGGTTTGGCCCGCCCCTTGGTGACCTTTTTATACCTGACGCTTACATCTGTCAGATGCCCTTTCGTGGTGTTTCTGAGCCAGACTTGCTGTTGCTGTGTTCCTGTATCCGGATTCCTGTGTACCGACTTTGGCCTGTTCTGACTACTCTACAGTGTTCCTGATCGTGTATGACCCGGCTTGTCTGAGAATCTTCTTTGTGCTACGACCCGGCCTGTCTGAGAATCTTCTACTTACTACGACCCGGCTTGTCTGAGAATCCTCTACGTGCTACGACCCGGCTTGTCTGAGAATCCTCTACGTGCTACGGCCCGGCTGGCTGACGTCCTGCCTCAAGTCCTTCCCGGCTGCCTGGCTGGTTGTCGCCACCGCGACATTCTGAATCCTGCGTTGCTGTGCCAAGCTAGTGTGACCATTACCCTCCTGGGGAACCCATCCATCTGTGCAGAGTTCCTTGCCGACTTGCAGAAGCTGTGCCTCTCGTACCGAGCCTTTACACGTTGCAGAGCTAAGCTACCATACCGAGCCTGGGAGATTCAAACGTACCTATTAACCCTTGCACTGCCGCTCCTCACTGACCGGACCTCCTTGCTCTATATAGAACCGTTGCCTTGTAATTCTACTGCTGCTGAGTTGGCCGCTACTTGGTCGGCGACTCCCTGTTATAATTGCAGAGTAGTAAATCCCGGTAGGCCGTTTGGGCGTCCTTGGTTTCACGGTTATCGACGGATGTGTCCGGTGCGGCTATTGGTGGCAGGGTTAGGCTCCAAGCTCTTGCTCAATCTGTAGGTAAACGCCCGCGGGGGCTCTTGGCTCGTGTTGTGCTTACAGTGGTTCTCGGTGATACGCCCGTGGGGGCTAACACGCCAGCTTCGCATCTTGGGCTAGTCTCGATCACGCCCGTGGGGGCTACATACTCTCGCACTTGCAGGCCAAACCCCACAGCTGAGACTGACTAACTGTTTTCATACACCCTTTAGGGTCCTATTCCCTATTCTTAGTACCTATGTTGGGTGCCTTTCGAACATTGTATTAAAGTTATATGTACTGTGTATAGCCTGCAATTGTTGCAGTCAACTGTAGAGGGCAATCCTTTCCATTTTATTTCTTTCAATAAAAGATTGATTTATTTTACCTACTGGTCTGAGTGTCTAACAAACCGTGACAGTACGAAAGGGCCATGACCTCAGACAGTAAGGGTGAAACTAACGACCGAAGCAAGGTCGGTTTCATGATATCGCTACTAACAGGCAAAGCTCTGGCTTGGGCAAACCCCTTGTGGGAGTGTGTCAAACCCTGCACGCTGAACTTTTATGAGTTCGTAAAGAAGTTCCGCCGCGTGTTTCAGGTCCCTGGCAGAGTGGCCTCCGCTGCCAAAAGGCTAATGGAGATACAGCAGGGCGATCGTACATTGGGCAATTACGCAATAGAATTCCGGACCCTGGCAGCGGAGGTGGGCTGGAACGATGAGGCATTATTAGCAGCTTTCACTAAGGGTCTCTCTGAACCAATTAAAGATGAGATAGCTGCTCGAGATGTACCTAGTGACCTGGACGAATTCATTGATTATGTAATGCTCATTGATTCTCGTATCCGGGAAAGACGGCTGGCAAGGAGGGCGACCTCCAGAAAACATGGGCAGGACAGCTCCTTTGACCCACCCTCTCCACCCTTTACTACTGAGCGTCCAGGAGAGGCAGCTGAGCCAATGCAGCTGGGGTTTACTAGACTCTCCAAAGAGGAAAGGTCGTTTCATAGAATGCAAGGCCTATGTTTATATTGTGGCAAACAGGGGCACCTTTTGCGCAATTGCCCAGTAAGGCCGGGAAACGCACGCACCTAGGTTACCTTGGGGGACAGGCCCTAGGTGGTGTTCAACAGTCCCTATATTCTAACATTGCTAAACCCACCATCCAGGTGACGTTCTTTTGGGCCGACAAGGGCGCAGAAACCTTGGCACTGGTGGACTCGGGTGCTGCCGGGTACTTTATGGACCAAGCCTTTGCGGCTTCACACAATATTCCCCTGTGCAAGAAAGAATCTCCATTGGCAGTAGAGGCCATTGATGGCAGACCATTGGAACCTGCCTTTATTACTATGGAGACCATTCCTATTTCTATGTCAATTCGGGCACTCCACAAGGAGGAGGTTCAGTTTCAAATTATTCGTTCACCTCACCATGCAGTCATTTTGGGGTTTCCATGGTTGCTTTGACATAATCCTCAATTTGATTGGCAAAAATGTGAGGTTAGGTCCTGGTCTGATTACTGTAAAGAAAACTGTCTATCGCTTCCTGTCAAAATTATGTGTACCTCTCCTGCTGTGCCAGTTGAATATGGGGAATTCAGTGACATATTCAGCAAGGGGGAGGCTAGCGCATTGCCCGAACATCGACCCTATGATTGCGCTATTGATTTGCCTCCAGGTGTGATTCCCCCGAGGGGACGAACCTACCCACTGTCATGCGAAGAGAACAGGGCAATGGAGGAGTACATTATGGACGCCCTTGGCAGGGGAATTATTCGCAAGTCTACCTCTCCGGCTGGTGCCGGATTCTTCTTTGTAAAGAAGAAAAGTGGCGAACTTAGGCCATGTATTGACTACCGGGGGCTTAATAAGCTGATGCCCAAGAACGCATACCCTATTCCACTCATCACCGAGCTATTTGACAGATTGAAGGGCTCTTCTGTCTTCACCAAACTTGATTTGCGGGCCGCCTACAATCTGATTAGAATCAGAGAAGGTGATGAGTGGAAAACGGCATTTAATACCAGAACTGGGCACTACGAATATCTGGTAATGCCGTTTGGCTTATGTAATGCACCTGCGGTATTCCAGGAGCTGATTAATGATATCTTGCGTGACATGCTTCAGTCCTGTGTGGTGGTATATCTGGATGATATATTGATTCATTCCGCCACTCTTTCCCAACATATTAAAGATGTCACGCAAGTTCTGTTGCGACTCCGGGAGCATAAGCTGTTTTGTAAAATTGAAAAATGCGAATTCCATGTCTCACAAGTACCATTCTTGGGGTTCGTGATCTCCAAAGATGGAATCGCTATGGACCAGGACAAGTTAGCAGCTGTATTACAATGGCCTCGCCCTAAAGGGTTAAAAGCAATTCAGCGCTTTTTAGGGTTCGCCAACTATTACAGAAAATTCATACGTAACTTTTCTACTCTTGTGAAACCATTGTCGGATTTGACACATAAGGGCGCTACTCCCTCTCAGTGGTCCGAGGCCGCTGAAAATGCGTTTGAGACATTAAAATCTGCCTTTGCGTCTGCTCCAGTACTGTCCCATCCCAATCCCTCCCTGCCTTTTACCTTGGAGGTTGACGCTTCTGAGGTTGGGGTTGGGGCAGTACTCTCCCAGCGTCCTGTGGGAGGTGGTACCTGGAAACCTTGTGGTTTCTTTTCTAAGAAATTGTCCAGCGCATAGAGCCACTATGAGATTGGCGACAGGGAGTTATTGGCTATTATTCTGGCACTAAAGGAGTGGCGTCACTTGTTGGAAGGTACCAAGAACCCAGTACTGATACTGACCGATCACAAAAACCTGACATATCTCTCTGAGGCTAAGAGGTTGTCTTCTTGACAGGCCAGGTGGGCACTCTTTTTGTCCCGGTTTAACTTTGTTGTATCGTACCTCCCGGGATCTAAGAACGTGAGGGCAGACGCATTGTCTCGTCAGTTCGTGTCGGACACTGACAGGGAGGAAGCACCGGTGCCCATTATCCAACCCGATCGTATATTGGCGACTATTCGCACAAGTATAACCTCACCCCTGGGGGAGGAGATTTTGGGGTCTCAAGCAAGGGCCCCACCTGAGACTCCAGTTGGCAAATGTTTCGTAGATGAGCCTTTTCGCACTCGTCTATTGGAGACCTATCATTCGTCAAGGGCAGCCGGTCACATCGGCAGGGATCAGCTGGTTTGGTCTCTTTCACAATTATTCTGGTGGCCTACGCTCAGAGCCGATTGTTGCGCTTTTACTGCCGCTTGTTCCACATGTGCCCATACTAAGACCCCCAGGCATCTCCCAGTGGGCTTGCTTCAACCTGTGCCTAATGGAGACCGGCCCTGGTCCCACATATCTATCGATTTTCTGGGAGAACTGCCTAGCTCGAGGGGGTATACATTTATCCTTATGGTGGTCGATAGGTTCTCTAAAATGGCTCATTTTGTGCCACTCAGGGGTCTTCCATCGGCTCAGGAATTGGCTAAGGTCTTTGCTAAGGAAGTGTTTCGTTTGCACGGGGTCCTTAGAGTAGTGGTCTCCGACCGTGGGAGTCAATTCGTGTCCAGGTTTTGGAGGGCATTCTGTGGCATGATGGGCATTCAATTGTCCTTTTCCTCCGCCTACCATCCCCAGACCAACGGAGCCGCTGAGCGTGCCAACCAGGGATTGGAACAGTTCCTGCGCTGTTTTATTACTGATCATCATGACAATTGGGCCGACCTGTTGCCATGGGCTGAGTTTGCCAGGAATTGTGCAGTTAACTCATCGTCCGGGAGCTCCCCGTTCTTAATCAACTATGGGTTCCAGCCAGGTTTGCTCCCGGACTCGTTTCAGTCTCAGCAGATTCCGGCTCTGGATGAGCATATGGAGCAGCTCCGTTCCACCTGGGCACAGGTACAAAGGGCCCTCAGTCAGTCCTTCCAGCGGCAGCAGCGATATGCCAACCGTAGACGGCTGCCAGCGGTCTCCTTCCAGGTTGGGGATAGGGTATGGCTCTCCTCCAGAAACCTCAACCTGCAGGTTCCCTCGAATAAGCTGGCTCCCCGGTTTATTGGCCCATTTAAAGTGATTTGCAAAATCAATCCTGTCTCCTATGCTTTGGAACTTCCACCGTCTATGCACATTCATAATGTGTTCCATGTGTCTCTGTTAAAACCCCTGGTGTGCAATCGTTACACGACCACTCCAGTAGTTCCTGGGCCGGTGGACGTCCAGGGGCAAGAGGAATATGAGGTTCAGAGCATTATTGATTCTAGGCTATTTAGAGGGAAGTTGCAATATTTGGTCCACTGGAAGGGCTATGGCCCGGAGGAGCGCTCTTGGGTTGACCAGAAGGACCTCCATGCGCCCAGACTTATGCGCAGCTTCCACTCTAAATATCCTCAGAAACCTAAGCCTCCAGCTCCGAGAGGGGGTCTTTGAGAGGGGGGTACTATCACAGTGCCTGTGATCTGTCTGTCACTCTCATCTGTGGCAGATTGTCATTTGCTCTGTTGGTTTGGCCCGCCCCTTGGTGACCTTTTTATACCTGACGCTTACATCTGTCAGATGCCCTTTCGTGGTGTTTCTGAGCCAGACTTGCTGTTGCTGTGTTCCTGTATCCGGATTCCTGTGTACCGACTTTGGCCTGTTCTGACTACTCTACAGTGTTCCTGATCGTGTATGACCCGGCTTGTCTGAGAATCTTCTTTGTGCTACGACCCGGCCTGTCTGAGAATCTTGTACGTACTACGACCCGGCTTGTCTGAGAATCCTCTACGTGCTACGACCCGGCTTGTCTGAGAATCCTCTACGTGCTACAGCCCGGCTGGCTGACGTCCCGCCTCAAGTCCTTCCCGGCTGCCTGGCTGGTTGTCGCCACCGCGACATTCTGAATCCTGCGTTGCTGTGCCAAGCTAGTGTGACCATTACCCTCCTGGGGAACCCATCCATCTGTGCAGAGTTCCTTGCCGACTTGCAGAAGCTGTGCCTCTCGTACCGAGCCTTTACACGTTGCAGAGCTAAGCTACCATACCGAGCCTGGGAGATTCAAACGTACCTATTAACCCTTGCACTGCCGCTCCTCACTGACCGGACCTCCTTGCTCTATATAGAACCGTTGCCTTGTAATTCTACTGCTGCTGAGTTGGCCGCTACTTGGTCGGCGACTCCCTGTTATAATTGCAGAGTAGTAAATCCCGGTAGGCCGTTTGGGCGTCCTTGGTTTCAAGGTTATCGACGGATGTGTCCGGTGCGGCTATTGGTGGCAGGGTTAGGCTCCAAGCTCTTGCTCAATCTGTAGGTAAACGCCCGCGGGGGCTCTTGGCTCGTGTTGTGCTTACAGTGGTTCTCGGTGATACGCCCGTGGGGGCTAACACGCCAGCTTCGCATCTTGGGCTAGTCTCGATCACGCCCGTGGGGGCTACATACTCTTGCACTTGCAGGCTCTCCGGTCTATTCACGAAACGCCCGTGGGGGCTATCCTGGGTTACTGTGCTGTTACATCTTATATTGGTCACTGAACATCTTCTATCATCTTCATAGGAACTCTGTGCTGTGCACACTTGCTCAGTTTATCTAGACACCACACGGGTGTGCCAAACCCCACAGCTGAGACTGACTGACTAACTGTTTTCATACACCCTTTAGGGTCCTATTCCCTATTCTTAGTACCTATGTTGGGTGCCTTTCGAACATTGTATTAAAGTTATATGTACTGTGTATAGCCTGCAATTGTTGCAGTCAACTGTAGAGGGCGATCCTTTTCATTTTATTTCTTTCAATAAAAGATTGATTTATTTTACCTACTGGTCTGAGTGTCTAACAAACCGTGACACACGCCCGATGTGGTGGCAAGGTACTAGCCTCTCCCTTGCTAAAAACATCTCTGAAGGATTGGTATTCATGCGGTAGGGAGGGAGAGGTACACACAATCCTGGTAGGTCGTTAATAACAGTAGCTCATACAATAGTCAGACCAGGCCGTAATCTCACAAGTGCCCCAATTAATTCTAGGGTTATGGGTTCGTAACCATGGAAACCTTAAGATAACCGCATAATGAGGTGACTGAATAATTTGAAACGACAGAGTCTCGCAGTGTAATGCACCCGTAAACACTGAGAGTGGGCAAGTCTCGTGGGTGACCTGGGGAGGCACCAAAGGTCGCCCATCAATAGCCTCAATTTGCAATTTGGAATATTATGAGCTACAGCAATTCTTTATCCATAAAATATCCAGCTGCTCCAGAGTCAATCAGAGTGGATGCGGTAAAGGAGAAGCTGACACTGGAAATTACCACCTGGACCACAGGTTTGGAAGGCACATCCTCTGGGGACTGCTGAATACCACCTAGGACCTGTCCCCTTAGGAAGCCTAGGTGCGTGCTTTTTCCGGCCGTGTGGGACAATTACGCAACAAGTGCCCTCCTTTGCCACAATAAAGGCACAACCCATTCTTACGGCAGAAGTACCGTTCCTCTCTGGTTAATTTCGTAATCCCAACCTGCATAGGTTCAAACAATTCGTTTTGTCCAGGAGGCAAGGGTGGGAGTTCATTCTTGTGCCATTGCCCTGTAGAAGACTTAGGTTTGCGGTCTCTATTTTGCATCCGCTCCCTGATTCATGTGTCAGTTAGGTTTACGAATTCTATGAATCTGTCCAGCGTTACAGGCAACTCTCGGGCTACTATCTCATCCTTAATGCGATCATGGAGTCCTTGTGCAAAAGCCGCTACCAGGGCCGCCAAGGGGCTAAATTCTATGGAGTAATCGGCCACAGAACGATTGCCCTGTCAGATGCACATAATCTGTTTAGCGGCCGAGATGTTGCTCCCAGGAACCTCAAACACACTACAAAAGACCCTCACAAATTCACTAAAATTGGTCGTAATAGACTTCGCTGTCTGCCAAATAGGGTTTGCCCAGGCTATGGCTCTCCCTGTTAAAAGTGAGATTATGAACCCAACCTTACTTCTTTCAGTAGGAATGCTTGAGGAGTTAGTTCAAAAAAAATTTCCAGCTGATTGAGAAAACCCCGACATAGGGTAGGTTCTCCATCGTATCTTAATGGTAGGGGTGCTGTCGCAGATAGCCCTTTAAATTGCTGGATAGCATTCAGGATTTGGACCATCGGTGCCTGAACCGGGGTGGCCACCGAGGCTGGTACTGGTTTGTCCAAGTGCGCGGTCTGCTCTAGTATGGTTTGCACCTCCACTGACAATTGATCGAGATGTTGTTCGTACATATTTATTCTCCAATGGATATTTACAGAGCTTCCTTCACCAGAACCGTCTGAGGTCATTGGCCCTTTTGTACTGTCACGGTTTTTGATGAACACTCAGAACAGTTAGTAACGGAAATGGGTTCTCAGCCAGATCAGGTCAGCAACGTAGTGGGTTCTCAGCCAGATACAGTCGGTAATGGAAACAGAGATGCAAAGAAACAAAAAAGGGGCGCTTCCTCATGTAATATTGCCGATACAATATATCACCACACCACCACCAATATAGACGTACTCACAAGAGTGAATGTCACACTCCCACATATGTGTAGTCCGACTTATAAGCTCAGGGATCTAATAGCCGTCCCTTCTAAGGCTTCTTTTCTATCTGCTGCCCTTCTGAATATCTCCTCCACACGAAGGGTTAAAACATAGAATGCAAAAAAAGAAAAAACTCACAAAGGGCGCCAATAGTGCCTTATCATTAGCTAGTTTGGTAAACTTAAAAGAAAAATGTCAATACACGCACATCAGCAAATGGCTGTACTTATATATATATATATATATATATATATATATATATAAAATCACAGCAAATCACACTTTCAGGGTATTTAAACCGTCCCTGCTCGGTAGATATGCTCACGTCTCCCTCATGCCAGTCTGTGATCTTCGATTGTAGTCTTCAGACCTCGGCGTGGATCCCCTCAGTCAACACAGATAAACAGAAGAAAGCCGCTCCAACAACAATCTTCAATAAAATCATGTGTCCAGCTGACAGTTCAGGAAGTCGGTACCGGGAGATCACAACTCCTGATTCCCCTAAGAGTGGCTAGCGACTCTATTGGTCTGAAGAGCATGTGATGACGTCATCAGTCATGTGACCACACACTGAATGGAAGGGAGGAGTTTAGAGAGCTGAAGGTAGACGATAAGGCCTTTGTGTGTTTTTTCTTTTTTGCATTCTAGGTAATGGAAACAGGTCCTCAGCCGGATATGGTCAGCAACGGAGCGGGTTCTCAGCCGGATACGGTCAGCAACGGAGTAGTCGAAGAACAGCAAACTCAGGGACATCGTCAGGCAGGCCAGGTCATACACGATCAGCAATAACGGAGCAGAATGCAGGAACTAATACACCACGAAAGGGCACCATAACGTGGAAATGAGAGGGTATATAAAGGCCATCACTGGGCAGCGACAAAAGGTACTAGCCAATCAATAAGAGGTAATGCAAACTAGCAGTCAGAATGTCACCGCCCGCTGCACAAAGCACGGGCACAGTGATACTCCCACACAGGATCTAACACTACCCCTCGAGAGGTCCTGGTACCAGGGCCCTGCCCCATTCTAGTCACTCGCAGCCAGCACAGTGGAAGGTACAGCTACAGCTTGCAGTGCTATAATTATGTTCATCTGGGTCATGTTTGGCCCAATTGCCCTCAGAGGTGATCCCGGGCCCATGCCCCAGAGGCCAGTATCTCCAGTGGTACCACCCAAGACACATTCCAGCCTCATTCCAGTCATTCACAACCAGCCCAGTTGAGAGGACCGTTATGACCTGCAGTGCTATGATTGTTTTCAGCTTGGGCACGTTCAGAGAAATTGCCCTCAGATACAGTCCTGGCCTGGCAGTCTGCACCAGCAGCCGGTATCTCCACTGGTCCCATCCCAGAGTGCACCAAGATAATCCCACTGTATGGAAGAGAACCATGGCACCAAACCTATGGAATACAATTTATCCACACCCATTGGAGTGGATTACAATATTGCCCCTTTTGACAGGCATGAAATGTGAGGACAGATCCATGAGGTGAGCCTGGTCCAAACTGTCAGCACCAATAACCAAGAACACCATGTGCTGCGAACGGGTAGACAGCCAAAGGGTTGAGAGACCCCGGGGCCACTAACACTATGGTACAACCCCACCAGGTTCCCCACAGCCAAAGAACTGGCTGGACAGTGGCATCCCTTGGGATGGGTCACACTGGATTTAGTGCTGGTAAAGGAGAGTTTGAGATGGGATTGATTCCCTGCATCCCAGCTGAGGTACTGTTGGTACTGATTTGGGGTATCTAACCAGTGCCTTTGCAAGCTCCCTGGCTGTACAACCCCAAAGGTGGCTGCATTTCTGAATAGGGTTGTGGGAGAAAACAGACAGTTGTTAATCTGCTGGAGCCTTTCCCTGCAAACTTACAAACGCCGATCCAGCAGGGACAACAAAAATGCCAGTGGACTATTCAGACCTCATGCACAGTGCAGAGTTGGATCCATCTGTCCAGTACTTGGAGAGGGAGTAGTGTGACCAGATGGAGTGATTTAGTACGCCTGCAAGGGAGTCAACACAGGGTAGTGTAACATTTGAAATATTGCTAATTTAGTTGTACACTGTGTGGTATAATATAATAGTGTGTGTGTGTGTGTGTGTGTGTGTGTGTGTGGTATTATACTGTAAGTCCTGTTAGTCTATTTGGCAGTGGGGAACCAAAGTGCAGAGAAAATCAAGTTTAAGCCTGGCACTCTGGCTTGCTTACAGTAAATTCCGTGCTAAGGAATGGTTGGTATATTGATTGATTCTTCCTTGACCAATCATGGGAGATTATTTATGGTCCAGTTAGAATACCCTTTTTCCAAGCCCTAATTTGTATTCTTATCTTTGATAAGTGTCTGGAAATGTGGGCCATTCCCTGATTTGTCAAGCATACCAACACTGTTCCAAGCCCTAGTTTGCATTCTAATCTTGATAAGTGTGTCTGGAAGTGTATATAAGAAGTTTGTTTCACCAAAAAATCTTTTATGTTCTACCCTACTTAATCCAAGTCTCTACTGTATTTCTGGAGGGGGCTTGGGCTGGGGATTCTCACCTAACCATTGCAAGAGCGAATTCACTTGCCTCGCCGGTCTACTGGCATGTGGCCCCTAGAAACCTCACCTGGGGTTATGCAGCTAAATTCACTAGCTACTCCAGTCTACCATTCAGCAGCATACAGTTGTTCCTGTCTTAATATCCAGCACCTCCAGACTGCCAGGAAGTAGCAGTGCTCCATCCAGCCATGGAAGAGGGAGCAGTAATGGAGTTGCAGGAACCAATGAACCCAAAAGGGTCTGGTAAATTCTGGTACCATCACAGGCACAATATGCAGTATTCTTTGCTATTATAACCACAGGGTTTCATTTTGTCTGTATCAAGTTTGGTCAAGCAGTGGCTATCCAGCTGTTGTTTAACTACAATACCCATCATCCCTATTTGGTCACTAGAGCATCACAGGTTACTTAGCATTGATCTTTCCCAATCTTAAGGCAATACGTCTCTTATTCATCTCTTATTCTTTGCTTCTATGGTTTAATTAAAGGAGTAGTAACATCTCTTAATTATAACCACCTCTCGCCTCATTATCTCAAAAATTACTAACCCAGTTTTAAGTTTGCCCTTGTATAAAATCTTCAATCTGTCCTTGTTGGCAGTTTTTTCAAAGGGGAAGCAGGCAGAGTGTGAGAGTCTACTTAACCCTTTAAAGGGATAGTAATGTTTCATAATAAAAGCAGCTCTAATTAATCATCATAGTATTTGGGCCTTGGAGAGTGTTATTTCAATACTGTCAGAGTTGTAGTTCAAGAGTAATTGAATGATAAAGTATCCCCCCTCCCACCCCTTTTACTGATGTAACACTGCTCACCTTAGAATGGCTGGGAGGTACCCAGGTAGACTGCAGAGAGGGACAATTTTCAATTAAGATAAGGGAAAAAGCTGAAAACCCTGTCAAGGGGGGAGGGTTTTCATTGTTCTCACAGTAAGAAGATTGTCCCCTGCTGTTATCTGTCTGGTCTTACAATCAGATTCCACATCTGAGGAGAGCAGTGTTACACTAGGTTAAAGGGCCGGGAGGGGGATACTTTATCATTCAGTTACTCTTGAACTACAACTCTGACAGTATTGAAATAACACTCTCTATGGCTCAAATACTATGAAGATTAAATAGAGTTGCTTTTTTGTGAAACATTACTATCCCTTTAATATTAAAAAAAAGGTAAACAATACAGGGTTTATCCTGCTATGTAAAACAAATGTACTCCCACTGCTGAGAGTTGATTTACTCAAAAGGTATTGTAGCTCAAACTGTTTTTTGGGTGCAGTGCCCCCATGTCCTGAACTTTTACAGTGGCACTGTTACTACACTATCATATGGAGGTTTATGGTCAACTGACCAGAGCTGTCCATAGAATGTTATTTTAACAGCGCTGCCATAAATTTCATGCCATGGAGGTACTGTTTCTAAAAAAATCAAGTTTAATTTATAATAATTTTGAGTAAAACATCTCTCAGCAGTGGGAGGACCATTGTTTTACTCAGCATGATAACCCTACAATATATATTTTTTCCATATTAAATTTTACTATACCTTTAAGGATCAGAGAGGTGTGCACTGCACCAAGATTACAAATACAGTGGATCATGCTTCTTTTCAGAGTTTCTTCTAGCAACAGTCAATAGTCTCCCTGTGGAAATGACATCTTGGACTGGCAGAAGATGTTATATCTTGAACCAAGGAATAAAGAAAACATTCAGAGAGATCATTAGGATTTCCTGCCCAGAGAAAAATAAGTGGGAATTATTTTTAAGTGTTAGCTTTAAACTTTTTCAGTTTGTCGGATAAATAATCTCTCATTAAGTTTTCTGTATAGAAAAAAAGAAGTATGTCTTCTACAAATGAATATCACTGAATCCATGGAATACATATATATTTATTTAGAAAAGTTCCTTTAATGATGCATATTTATTTATGGTATTTTGCATTTGAACACTGCTGACCTGTCACTACTTTGATGATGTTCACATGAATCTAAAGTGTTATGAGTAGGGTTATCCTCCATGGCTAATCTCAATCAGACAATAAAGTATATATATTCAATTTAGGTTAGCCGTGTGTTAGTCCAGTGGTATAGAGGTCAAATGAATGAGCACTGCAGTATGTAATAATACATTTTTTATTGGACTAACACTCAATTATATTGAGACAAGCTTGAGACGTTCCCTTTATCAAGTCTAAAGCATACTGGTAATATGAGGGAAAATGAAATGTAAATTTCTACCTACAGATAATGGGATTGCCATGGGCACAAAGATGGCACCACAATATGAAAACCTTTTAATGGCTGACCTGGAACAGAGATTTCTTGATACATACCACTACAACATTTATAAATATTCCACTATATCGATTCAATATTCATCATTTGAACAGAAGGTGAAGAAGTACTCAAAGATTTTCACAAATCCTTCAACGCATTTCATCCAGCCATTAAACTTAAAATGGATTTCTCTACAGAAAAGGTACACTTCCTGGACACTACCATAACTTTCACCAATGACAAACTACAATCATCTGTATACAGAAAACCAACAAACAGGTGCAGTTTTCTTCACAACTCCAGCTTCCCCCCAGCTCACACTAAACAAAGCATCATGCACAGCCAAGTTATCAGATACCAACGCACATGCTCAGATACCAAAGACCACAACAATCATCTAAAAACATTATCTGAATCATTCAGACAGAAAGGCTATAAAACAAGGACAATCACAAAGAAATAACATCTACAATAAGAACACCAGGTGAACACATGTTACAATACAAAGAGAAGGATGTCTCTGCATGTATACCACTTGTGACTACATACAACCCTGCACTAGAAGAAATATGCAACATCATCAAAGAGCTACAGCCTCTGCTAACAGACAAAGTGGTGTTAAAAGACATATTTCCCCAACTGCCTATTCTGGGATTCAGGCCACCACTGAATCTGAAACAAAAATTGATCAATAGAAAACTGACCAATGGACTGATAAACACAGATAATGGAACCAAATCGTGCAACAAATCACTCTGCAAATCATGTCAACACATTTGTGTAAACAATACTGCACAACACGACAACAAGATATAAAACATTAGAGGATCATATTCATGTACATCAACAAATGTTGTAAATATGATACAATACACTGTGAATTGGGATATTACATTGGTGACAAAGGCCTACCACTAAACCTAAGGATGAATACACACAGACAATCTATTAAGAAATACTATAAAACTAAGAACCATACCCCAGTCAGTCATTATTTTACCCAAGGTAACCACTCCATACATAACCTTAAAATCAATATACTCAGAGGGAACATTTTATATAATATTTCCTATTTATTTTGTTCTAGTACATGTTTACTCATCTCTCTTTCAAGTTTTTCTACTGGTATCTGTGCACTGTGATTCTGTCTGTCTTCCCCTGTCTCTCATGCTGCCACTCTCCCCCTACCCTCACACTTTAGACTTGATAAAGGGAGCCTCTCTCTCAAAAGAATGTCTTAATATAATTGAATGTTAGTTCAATAAAAAAGGTATTACAACCTGCAATGCTCATTCATTTCACACACATACACACCCACACACACACTCTTAGCTATCATTCAATGTCTGTTAAATATAATCAGAGTTACAATGTAATTCTAAAATTACTTTGTAGATATTGTACTCAACTCTGCAATATGCGTGCATTTAAGGAATAACCAGGTCCCTTGCTTGACTTAATTGCAATGTTGCTTTTACAAAATAGTCACTTAGGAGTTCATAAATAAATGTACTCGTTTGTATATCACTGTTTGAATAATGTAGAATCTTCATTCTGTTTTCTTTCAACAACTGAATTTCGATAATATGTTTAAAGGGGCAGTAAAGGGTAAATACAAGATCCTTTTAACCCATTGTCAGTGCCCTCAGAGCTATGAGAACAGCAATCCAACAGCTCATAACTCACCTGCTCTATGATGGCTTGATGTGCAGACCACCAATATGTGAATAGCTGGGTGACGTCAGTATCTTACGCTGCGCTCTTTGGAGATTTTTCCTGTCTTTATTACTGTTATTCATTTTAATCAAATTATATTTTGTTTTACTTATTGGTTTTAAAATAAAAGGGACACCACCCACACATACACCTGGCAAATAGTAAAACACATAAAATATGCATTCATTCTGTAACTATAGAATACACTAATTCTGCTTTTTAGTATCTTTTCTTTCTATTCCGCTAATGTTTAGGCCAAATCTCATTGCTCACAATCTCTACTTTATCTGTATCTTAGGAAGATGAGAAGAAAAGGGAAGGGGCATATTCTTAATCATCATTAATAATTAGGTTATCAGCAATAGCATCATCATCTGCTTTCTCCCTATACCTAATACAATCATATTCTTTCATGATTTTTTTTAAACCGTGAAACACTTTATTTTCACTTTACTGTCATTTTCTGCTTCAGTGTTTGGGCCTACTGCTAAATCCTCATCTGCCATGGCAAACACACTTGAATGTGAATCCTCTTTAAAGGGATAGTAACACTTCGTTTTAACTTTATTTTATTTTGTAGGCATTAAAAAAACATGAAGAATGATATAAGTCTTATCTCTCAAACCTTTATGGTTTATGAGATATTCACAAGCAAAGTTCCCCTCCCCGCCCCTTTTACCTAGTGTAAGCCATCTCTTCTCAGATGTGAGTCTGGTTGTATGACAGGACAGATAACAGAAGGGGACAATTTTCTTTGTATGAAAACAATGAAAGCCCTTCCCCCCTTGACAAGTTTTTCAGCTTTTTCCATTATCTTAATTGAAGATTGTCCCTCTCTGCAGTCTACCTGGGCACCTCCCTTCTGACCTGGTTGAACAGGGGGGGGGGATACTTTATTTGTGAATATCTCTTAAACCATAAAGGTTTGAGAGATAAGACTTATATCATTCTTCATGTTTTTTTAATGCCTACAAAATAAAATAAAGTTAAAATGAAGTATTACTATCCCTTTAAGTATAGTACAAATACTTCTACTACTTATAGTCGTGGAACTTTTTATATCACTTTTACAAATTGCCTTCTCATGAAGGGAATGATCATCATCATCATCACTTATGGCACAAACTGCAGCAATCAGGGTAACAGTTTCTGTAATATGACTTTACTACCACTAACACGTCCATGCACTCCTAATGCTCCTTTCCCATGACTACTGCCCCTATCATTTTGTGGTTGACATAATGATAGGAATGCACCACACCGCTTTTAACATATTGAGTGCTATATTGTCTGTCAGAAAACAATGTATGATCCAAATCTGTTACTGTTACTCTCAGCTGCAGCTAATGGGAAGAATCTCCTGCTTTTGTCATCTGTCAGTCAAAAGTATGCTTTTTTTTGCACTGTTGCTGTCAATCAGTGTCACTGTCTACAAATCACAACCACACTCCATGCAACTGTAAGCAACTCTAGCACTCTTTCATTGACTGTCTGCTTATACACTACTAGCCAACTATTGCCAACATTCCCTTTCTCTCCTAAGGACTGCAGTGTTAATTTTACAGTACAGAAAAGACCTGTGTAAGCTTCAGAATCCAAGTTAGATATAAATGAATAAAGCAACCAGCAGCTGGTGCAGCACCAACCTCACCTCAGTAATTGATTTTCTCTCTTGTTCTTTCTGATGTTGGAGTGATTGTACATTACATACAAAGTATGTCAGGTCTGTGTAGTGTCTGTCACTTGGTCATAGCAGTGTCTAAGCCAGGCTAACCACTTCAGGTAGAAATGATCACCTGTCCAAATGTCATTTATCAGTCAAAATGTTTTTTGTGTTTTTTTTAACTCTCCCTTCTCCCTTCACACCCACCCACAGAGAACAAATGTCATCTACACCAACACTCCTTTGAAGCAACTTCGACTCACTCACTTTGCCTGCCTGCCTACACTAGAATCAATAATTCAGCTGTTTCCACACTCTGAAGAACAGGCTGACACCATGTGGGACACTGGTAATTCTTTTATAATAGTCTAGTAGGAATACATGGGGTTAACTTTTCATATGTGTGTGGGGGGGATATATTATTATCATTGATTTAAAAGCAGTTGAAAAGCTGTAAAATGGCACTTTCATGGGAAATTTCCCACATGGTGGGAAATGCTATTTGTCACAGTTTTCTCCTTTAAGCCAAAAAGTTTCACCCATTCCTAACTACTTTATTGTTTTGTGTAGCCATGCATAAGCTATATTTTTTCATGATTTTGTAAACTCTCTTTAGATATCATATGTAGAAATATACTCTACCATTATATAAACAATAAATAAAAAAAATTGAAAAATGCTAATTTTTTTTCATGATTGGTATTTATTTGCAGGCAATTAGTGTGGTTATTAAAACACCCCAAACCTAAACTAATTTGCAGGGAGCAAATCTGAGCAGCCTCCTCTGGTATCCTGAAATTAGACTGAGCGTGCTGTCACTTCTGACAGTGCCTCTAAGGTACATCTTTGATCATATTTTTGCCTTACGGATCAATTAAGAGACACACATAAATACACTTATTTCCGGGCTCCCTGCACGGCTGCACGCTGTTCGGGGAGTTCAGAATTGGATTTGCAAAAAAAAAAAAGGTCCCTGGTCCTTAAGTGACCACTTCGTGTGTGCTCGGCCGGTCCTTAAGGGGTTAAAAACCACTTTATGCAAGAGTATAATTTTCCTCTAAGCATTAAGTTACTACTAGTTTACTGTAGTTCTCCAATCTGTGTCATTTTCCATCTGGTTTTCCTTTGTTTGCACCTGTATCTGTTCAATTTATTGCTACATCTGTGTGCCAGCCACTTCTTTCTGTGCCTGTGTTACAGATTTGTTGATACTTCCTTCTTGCCTATTTTTTGTTTGTTCCCTAGCTTACCCCCAATTATCTCTCTCTTTCTCTCCCTCTTTCTCATCTCTTCTTTAGATATTACATTTTTCAGCATTAAAATAAGCTGATAGATGTTCACAAATATGTATTAAGACATTTATTATTTTAAATAAATTTCTTATTTGCTTTGTTAATGGTTTTTTGCATATCTTCCATAAGCCAAATGCTTTTCTGTTCAAAACAAAATAAGGTTGAGATGTCTTTAATTTCTTGTGATATCGTTATATATGCAAATATATTTGTAGAATTTTCTTTTATCTAGAGTTAAAAGAGGCACATATTTACCAAAATGTGGTCTGTAGGGTATCCTTTTAAAAAGTTGCATTTAAAACATCGTGCTGCTTCATGCCACATTAAGCATGTCACCATAATGAAAAGGGCGATATGAGAATCTTGCACTGCATAAAATCGCAAGATTCTCATGTCGCATCCTTAAACGGTGCTTCAACTCAACCCGTAGCATTGCCCGCATACCTAAGGAATGACAAGCAACATTGGATGTTACAGTTGCGGCATGGTTAACCCTTTCATTGCCAGAGAGATCCCCAATCATTGGGAACCTCTCGGACACTCAAAGGGTTAAGCTACATATCAAACAAATATATCTAGAATTTTTAGTTCTTTGTTCCATATGTAGCTTAACCCTTTGCTTGTCGTTCCTTAGGTATGCAGGCAATGCTGCGGGCTGAGTTGAAGCGTCGTTTAAGGATGCGACATTAGAATCTCACACTTTTATGCAGGGCGAGATTCTCATGTCACCCTTTTCATCACGGCAATATGCTTAATGTGGCACATAGCGGCACAATGTTGTAAATGTGACATTTTAAAAGTGAACCGTTGTGTAGCAATGCATTGGATATCTCTCTGGTACTCAAAGGATAAACCGTTACTACAACACAGACAATCTATATGTTCCTGATCCAGGCATGTGATTTAATTTTATTTAATTTGACTCATATTTACATATGCTGAAATTACACAATCTATTGTGCTAGTTAAATAACTCGTCCCATTTAGCTTTTATTTAAAGCGTGTATTTCTGCATGCAAATATTAACAATATATCAGCAATTACCCTTTAACCCTTCGAGTGCCAGATGGGTATGCAGCGCATTGCTTTGCAATGCGTTGCGTACTCCTCTGGCACTCAAAGGGTTAATTATATATATATATATATATATATATATATATTTGGCATTTAATATGTATTATTTCATTTTGCTAAATAAAGCTCTTTGACTTCAGAATGCAAAATGGATTTACTATAAATAATTTTACATTTATGCCTATTTCAAAAATCTGAGTTAGATATTTGAATGTAAAAGTGCAGTATAACTGCACATCAAAGACTGGAAGAACAAAATTCTGCTAAGTCAAATCATTATATCTCAATCTCATAACTTCTCTGCTTCATCTTAACACTCTACATTGACAGAAGCTCTTTAAAGCACATCACATTTTCTTCATAAAACTTTTAAGTGAGAAGTATTATAGTGCCATATGGAACTTAGTCTAGTGCTACACTGGTTTTATCAGATTAGGGCATCATAGTGTTATTATGTCAAAATGTCTGTGTTGCTTCATCCACTGATTTATAACATTTACAAATGGCCTGAAAGAAGGTATAAAAAAAGCTAAAGTTTAATATTTGCACCTAACACTATGTTATTTAAGTTAATAAACTCAGAGCAGAATGTTTGTTCTCTACATAAGGATTTACATAGAATGAGACATTAGGCAAACAAATGCAATATGAGATTTAATGTAGAAAAACGTATAGTTTTGGAAGTACAAATAAACATTGTACTTACGAATAGGGATGGGCGAACATTTTCGCCTCAAACTGAAATCGGCAAATAATGGCACTTCTCGTCTGGTGAATAATTTCCTGCAAAAAGTGAAGTTTTTCTGTTTTTTTAGCCTAGCTCATTACATTGAAATCAATGGGAACATTGCAATTACGCACAACACATAGCAAATATTATATTCTTTTGCAAAGGCATAGTATAAAAGGGGCATGAGGGTACCTGTGTTGGTGGAGTGTAGAGAAAGAATCAGTTGAAAATGGAGTTTTTTTTGGGAGGGAAGTTTGTTTACTGGGATTGAGGGGACAGTTAATACAAAAAAGAAATCCTAAATACAATCCTAAAAACCCCATAAGACATGGAATAAAAGGGGTCGAGGAGAGTGCCAGTATTGGTGGGTGGAGTCTGGGAAATGACTCAGTTGAACAGGGAATTTATTTTTGGGGGGGTTCTTGACTGGTATTGGGGGGACAGTTAATAAAAAAATAATCAATAATATAAAATAATACATAAGCTGTCACTGGGATGGACTGATACTTGATGTGATAGAATGTTTTGTAGAGGATAATTTGTTAGATTTGTTGTTAGAGACACAAGCCCTGAACAACCATTGATTTGTAGGAATTAGACTTATTAGAGGCCCAAGCCCCGAAGAAACACTGATTTGCAAGAATTAACCTGGTTTGGCACAAGCCCTAAGGAAACATTGATTTGTAGACCTTAGGCTTGTTAGAAACAAACTCAAAAAATGTTTTATTTTGTTTTTTTTTTAGGACTGTTTTTTTGTATTATATTTTTTTTGTATTTTTTAAAGCACAAGCCCTGAGAAAAACATGTCCTACAGGCCTAGTGTTACCACATCATTTGTGTTGGCCAGTGGTCATTTGCCATTGTCAGATGTCCTACTGAGTCCTGAGTCTATAATTGCAGAATTTGCAACTGCTGCTCTTGCTGCAGCTGCTGAGTTGTTTAAGCAGTAGGTTGATTAGCTGAAAGGGAATAGGATCAACAATAGCAGTAACATGGGAGATGGATGATGAAGGTTCCACTTGCCTTGGCTAGTTACAGTGATGCGCCTGAGGCAGTAGCAGTACAATAAGTAGCCCTCAGTATATGTGGGGAAAATAAGTTGGCCAATAATTCTTCTCCACCTGCCCCTCCTCCAAAATCGTGGGTGTGTTGTTAATAGAATATATATTTTTCCCTTGAGAGCAGGAACTGTGCCTCTCATCAGCAACTGCAATGTGCAAAGTGTGTGTAGGAAATAACATCTGGGGGCACAACTGTAGCCAAACACCATGACACCAGAAACCAAGTACTGCCGCTGTCACTATACCCCTTGTTCACACCTCACTAAGGACACATGACAACTTGCTAACAGTTTAATAGTAATGATGAACCCTCCCTGCCACTAGCTTAGCAAATTTTGCGGGATGGAATCTCCTCTGATGTCGTTTGATGTCCTGCTTGCAATTCTCCTCCACCACACTGCCATGTGTGGTCAGTGCAGCACACAGTGTGCAATGGGTGGACACGAGCTGCCACATCCTAAGATCTACAGAGTGGCTATCATTTGGTGGGGAAGTAACGATGAATAAGGTGGATTGGTAGAAGATGTAGATACACTAGAAGAAGAAGGTGATGGAGAGCTATTTGTTTCACTCATCATGGAACTTCCAGTGTCTGCCTGGGTTTCTCTATTCTTCCTCCTCTTTGAACTCCGTCTCACCTCTTGTTGCCTTTTTGGAGAGTCAGGGGGTACAGCAACAGCGGTGGTCAATTTCTGTGGTGGGTGTTTGGTTTGAATATGTTTGACATAAATGTCATGGTGTCTGTGTCTAATGTGTGTTATCAGGGAGCTTGTGCCAAGGTGCATTCCCTCCTTTCCTCTTCTCACTGACTTCTCACAAATTGCACACAGTGCCACTGATGATGACTGCACTGTGCCTGCCCCAAGTGAAAAATAGTCCCACACCCATGAGTTCAGGGGATAGGGATAGGGAACAGGTGAAGAAGAATTCCCTCTTTCTTCTTATCTTCCACATTCCCCTTCACTGTTTGTGGCAGCGAATGATGTTGCTGTTATTTCTGCTACTGACTCAAAATAAGCACTGCAACTAGGACCAGGAGTATTGCTGCCGCTGGCAAGTGGAACCTTTCCTAGTCTCGCATCACTTTGTTGACTCCATTTCCACTGTGTCCACGTGGTCTGTGGCACACTAGCTTGCTCTTCACCATCTTGCTGCCCTCGCAACTCAGCAGCAGAAGGAATTAGAGCAGTTGCAAATTTGAAAAGGTCACTGTTGGTGGTGGCGGTGATGCCCATCCTCATCCCTGTCTCCCATTCCTTTTCAATTTCTGCTAAAAAGGCCATCAATGTCTCATCCACCCCAGCTTCTCCGCCATCATCATCACCACCACTACTAGTGTCTACGTGCTGCTGCTGCTCCATTACAGACATCTCACTACTGTTTGGAAGAAGTGACGAGCAATGTGACAGAGGGTCCCTTAATGTCACACTTGCCATTTCTTGGTGACATGAAGAAGGCAGACAGGAGCAGTAGCACCAGGCACAGGCAGCTGATCTGTGGTCCTGGTGGTGGTGGTATTTCTGCACCTGCTGTCCAGCAACAGTTCTGGCCTCTTCAGGATCATGTTCCACTTGGACACTGTCATGAAGGGAGTGGGGTTCCCAGGGCCAGAGGAATAGTGTGGTCCCACTTGACCACTAGTCTGGGTGCTCTTAAATGTTTACCCTACCACTCCCCTAACACTTTTTTTTAATTTTTTTATTATTCTTGTGCTATTTTTGGCGAATTATCTTTGATAAAGTAGCGTTTAAGCTACGAAACGCGTAAGAGCCAGTACATCGATATATTTTATATTATATTTTATCTTGCTTTGATAATAAACAAGATTTTATATTATACATGAAAGATTTTTATCGCTACTTTCTTGCTACATTTTTGCTACACTTGCTGTTATATTTATCCACCCTATTGAACCAGGATCATATATGGTGAAAAGGAACCCGAGTGGAGACGGGATAAATTATCTCCTACTGCGCTAATAGTTAAGATCGACTGACATATAAAAAATGTGAGTATCTTTATATATACATATTTATTGTTCACCCAAGTTGAAATTGTTTTACACTATTGGGCGCCTCCTTCTATTTTATGTTTTTTATACTAATCCCAATGGCTACTTCATCATTACTGTTACTACTACTACTAACACCAACCACATCAAGTTCAGCCCCAGAGTCTTCCTCCTCACAGTCACTAGTAATATGAGGATATTGATTACCCCCTCCTTCACTCCTAACGCTAACAAGTTGCTGGACCTTTTTAGTAGTAGTATTACTAGCACTGGCAGTACAGCTTGGGGATAGCAAGTGTCCCCTGTTGTCACACTTGGCATCATCTTTTCCTTCCCCCCTCCTGAGTATTACAAGACACACTTGCAAGAGGTTCAGCACTGGTGGCAGCAGGCTCAGCAATGGCAGCAGTCACAGCACTGGTGGCAGCAGGGGCAGCTTTGGCAGCAGGCTCAGAACTGGTAGCAGCAGGGGCAGCACATCTGACAGCAGGCACAACACTAGTGGTAGTAGGGACAAGACGTCTGACAGCAGGTACAACAATGGTGGTAACAGTAGCTGCAGCAACACGTCTGACAGCAGGCACAGTACTAGTGGCAGCAGGGGCAGTACGTCTGGTAGCAGTTACAGCAATGGTGTCAGCAGGGGCAGCATGTCTGGCATCAGGCACAGGCAACTGACCTGTCCTGCGCTCAGTACTATCCTTTTCTTCCTCCCTTCCCATTAAATTCCCCAAGATCCCTAGGGGTGATTTAAGGGGACTGGACAGCATTGGTTCTTTAGGGCTCACTTCCTCCTCCTCCTCAGATGTAGTGGACACATAAGTGTCTTTCCAATTACTCCTTTTACTATTTTTAAACTTTCTCATAGTGATAGCAGTCACTATGAGCCTCTCCTCCCTCAATTTTTCACAAAGATCACAGCAGAACAGCACAGCAAGCCTACTTTGCTCTGAAGCTGCTTCTATAGTGTTTTATTTCCTGGAGTACAGAACATTTTTATAGCGAAAAGGTGAAAACCACGTAAATCAATGGGCAAAAAATTCTAGCCATTGAAAAAAATGGTGAAGAATTATGGTCAATGGCCGAAATGAAAAACGTTGGTTTTAAGGCGGATTTTCCAGCAAAAAATTGGACAACAATGTGGTTTTTGTGGGATTTCTCATGGTAACACTGCAACAGCTTTCACACACCCCTACTTATGAACTTAATGAGAGCCTTCTAGAAAACTTATGGACTGGAAAATATCTTGGAGTACTTGTAAACTGCAACTTGGCAATGGAAATACTGCACAGGTTTTGGTCCCCGATCTTAAAAGGATATTCTATAGTTGGAGAGATTGCAGAGAACAACAAAAAAATAATTCAGAGAATGGAGGAAATGAAGTATGAAGAACATCTAGCAAAACTGTTTTTATTTACTTTAGAGAAAAGATGAGTAAGGATATCCTATTACCTTGTACATGTATATGTGAGGACAATGCAAGGACCTCAAGTGAGCTTTTCATTCCAAGGCCTAAGCAAATAAGTAGGGGCCACCGTTAAGATTAAAAAAAAGAAGTTTCAACTTAAAAAGAGGAAGGGGTTCTTTACAGTAGGGTATGTTAAATTGTTTCTTGTGGATGTGGTGATATCAGATACAATGTAGGAGAATAGATGGGTATACACAGGTTTAAATAATGTTGGCATATTTAATAGGAAGTTATTACAGTAAATGGACAGATTGAGATGGGAAGGATTATTTAGTTTTTGTTTTCTGAGATATACTTTGGAAAAGGTGGAACTTGATGGTAAGGTCTTTTTGTAACCTAATTTACTATGTAACTGTAAATATTATTGATTATATTCCTATTACATTTGTTTGTTGGTTCTTTATTGAGGTGCAAATACATGTTTTTGGGTTACTGTGAAAAGGAGGGAGCTACTTATCAATACTTTCAATCTTAACCCTTTAACAACCCATGATGTGCCAGGACCATCATGGGTAAACTTCCCATAAGGACCGATGACAGCCCTGGCATATCAAAGGTTAAATGATAGCAGCGTGCAATATGCTAAGCATATTGGCCAACTTTGCAGATATGTTGTTTTGAACCTCATTTGTACCGATGACTTGCTATATGGTGCTTTTAACCCCTTGGATGCTAGAGAGGTCTGGTCCCCAAACAGATCTGATGAGCTAGCGCTCAGCAAAAGTGTGCAAACTGCAATTCAGAATGAGCTCTCATAATGTGGCTGAGAGCAGCAGTACATGTCTATACTGGGTGAATGTTCCCTTGACTAATACATCATAAGCAACTACTCAGAGTTAAGTCTATATAAGAGCCTGTGTTCGTGTAAAACAATAGAATTCATCAAGAACCCCACTTTCCTCTCCTGTCACTCACTCCCCCTAAAATGTTTATATTCTTATATATTATTTAAATGATAAAGACATATAGTAACAACTAAAGAACACTTTGAAATCTTGAATTTGAGGAAAAAAAATGTTAAAATAAAAAGTATCTATGAATGGGGTGTGACAGTTCTTGTCTATGTGTGTGTCTATTTGCACAGAGTTGCTTAATATCAGTTTCATTCTTTTTTTCCAGTCCTTTGATGGGTTTTCAATAATTTGTAATTAAGAAATTGACTTTTGGGGTATTTGCAAACATTTTTAGAACTACAGGGGTACTTATTAGCAAAACGGTTGAGAAACCCAGATCTAGAACGTATTATTGTAAACAATTTTTTTCATAGAAACTAATGTATAATTCTTGTCAGCTTAAAATAAATTACCTAAAATAAAATACACAGGATGGCCTATTGCCCAATATAAACTATAAGAAAACCTACAATGGCTTTCATTCATAAGTCAGTTCACTGGATTGATTGAACAGTTTGTGTTTTGGCTAACTGATTAGTGAATCAAATCTTTACAGGATATCCAGGATTCTAATAACTGTTTTGTATGTGTGTGTGTGTGTTTATGGTAGACTGCATATGTCCTGTCTGATTCACACAAATATAAATGTTGAATACTTATGTCTTCTTAATACCCTTTGACTGCCAGAGGGGTACGGAATACATTGCTTTGCAATGCATTCGTTACCCCTCTGGCACTCAAAGGGTTAAAGGGTATGCACTGTATATATTACATTGTATGCTGTCAAATGCTTAATAAAGTTTGAGAGAGTTTAATAAATACTCTTCAGAATGAAACACAGGCTGCATAAAGGAGCTCTGTGACCACTTTTCCTGCTGTCATTTTGGTTAAATCAATGCACAGAATATGAAACATATATACTGGGAACATGTTTGGTCTTTGGGAACTTAATAACTTATGAGAAGTTCGGTCCTGAGTTAAAGGGGACTATTTCAGTACTGGGTCACTCCTGCATATGAAACTTTAAAATCTAAACTTATAGAATCAGTTCTCTCATCTATATTCATACCACAGCTTGAATATTCATTTGTTAACATTCATTTTTTCCAAATAGTATTCCATCTAATCACCTTATTTTATAAAGTAATTAAAATGTTAACAGATATTAGCAAAGTAGATGCAGACTGGTATGCAGGCCATTTAGATTTTATTAATTTCAATATAGTTTCTCATTCATTTTGTCATAAAAGGACAACATTTTTAATTTTTGGAATTTTTTGATAAAGTTATCACTTGAGCTTCAATAATTCATTACTGGTGAATTAATTTGTAGTCATTGACCCACCTCTCAAAAACTGATATGGATTGGGTTAAAATTACCGATAATTAATAGACTTTGGACTATTTGACATACAAAAACAAATACCCATTACTTTTCCATTTACATGTATATGGGTAAGGTACTCATTTTGAACACATGCAGCATGCATCTCATTATAGCAATATCGCAATAATGTAAATGCATAAGTTCTTGTAAACTTTGAAATTCCATTATTTGAATAGACACTTGCATTTATTTATTTATTTTGCTTTGTCAATATATTAAATTACAAGTCGAAACAAATGTGCCCACTCAAAGCTAATTAATAGAATATGTGTGCATGCATGTCATCAGAAAAGTTAAGGCAAAGAGACTCTAGGGAAAACTGAGCATTTAGATAAATTGTTTTTATTTGGCAATGCAGTTTGGAAGTAGGCTTATACATGTATTAGGCCCTGATGTACAATAGAAAAAAAAATAGTGCTTTCTCTAAACACCATGTGCACACAAATCCTTTGCGCTCTCTATGTCTTTGGATGGACAAAGAATATAAGTGCAAATCCCCCCATTAAATTCTCATTAGTTTTAACAATTTTATATTGTGTCTGTGATTGTAATATAGTGGGTAATAAGATATATAACAGATGTGAATTTGACATTTTAGCATATCTATCTATCTATCTATCTCCAAAATAGATGTTACTCTTTTTATCATAACTTCCTGTTTTACATTACATATAACTCTGCATGTTCCCTTCTTCTAGAAATGTATCCAATATTCTCTTAAATGTATCAATTGTATCTGCCATTACTACATTCTTGAGAAAGGAATTCCACAATTTAACAGACCTTTCTGTAAAAATTCACTTTTTCTGCTGAAGTTTAACCCTCCTTTTACTTTTAATCTTAAGGGTGGTCCCTAGTTATTTGATCAGGCTTTGGAATGAAATGCTCACTTGTATTGACCTCGTATGTATATTATAAGATCACCAAGTTCAGCTAGACTTCTTCATAGTCAAAGCCTACATTCCCTTAATACATTTTGTTGCTCGTTCCTATACTTTCTCCGGTTCTAGAATATCCTTTTTCAGAACTGATTACCAAAACAGAGCTGCATATTCCAGGTGAAGTCCTTCAAACAAATTATACAGTGGCAAAATTATGTTATCCACTCTTGCTTCAATATCCCTTTTTATGCAAGACAGTATGTTGCTTGTTTTTGCTAATTCAGTTTGATACTGATCAATGTTTCGAAGTTCTTTCTTTAGCAACGAGTATCCTAGGATTGATCTATTAAGTTCATTAGTAGCATTATGAATATTTTGTACCAAATGCATGACTTTACAATTTACAACATTAAATTTAAAACTTGTTTGACTACATTTACTGCTTTACCATATGTAAGTTGCAGCTTATGTCTTCATTGACGGTCAGATGATGCTCAAAAGACTTGTCTGGCAAGATCTATTCCTCATAATACCATTTTTATTCCTAATGCTACTTTTATTCTTGGAAGTGTAATCCTGAACAGAATGCCTTATTATCACAGTGCCTGTGATTATTCTGTCACTCTCATCTGTGGCAGACTGTGATTTGTTCACTTGGTTTGGCCCGCCCCTTGGTGACCTTTTTATACCTGACTCTTACATCTGTCAGATGCCCTTTCGTGGTGTTTCTGAGCCAGACTTGCTGTTGCTGTGTTCCTGTATCCGATTCCTGTGTACCGACTTTGGCCTGTCCTGACTACTCTCCAGTGTTCCTGATTGTGTATGACCCAGCTTGTCTGAGAATCCTCTACGTGCTACGACCCGGCCTGTCTGAGAATCCTCTACGTGCTACGACCCGGCCTGTCTGAGAATCCTCTACGTGCTACGACACGGCTTGTCTGAGAACCCTCTACGTGCTACGATCTGGCTGGCCGACTTCCTGCTTCAAGATCATCGCGGCCTGCTTGGTTGTTGTCGCCGCCGCGACATTCTGAATCCTGCATCGCTGTGCCGAACGAGTGTGACCATTACCCTCCTGGTTAACCCATCCATCAGTGCAGAGTCCCTTGCTGACTTGCATAAGCTGTGCCTCTTGTACCGAGCCTCTACACGCTGCAGAGCTAAGCTACAATACCGAGCCTGGGAGATTCAAATGTACCTTTTAACCCTTGCACTGTCGCTGCTCTCTGACCGGACCTCCTTTCTAAGTACAGAGCCTTTACCTTGTAAGTCTACTGCTGCTGAGTTGGCCACTTCTTGGACGGAGACTCCCTGTTACATTTGCAGAGTAGTCTATCCTGTTAGGCCGGTTGGGCATTGTTGGCTCTTGGCCTCACGGTTATCAACGGAGGTGTCCGGTGCGGCTATTGGTGGCAAGGTTAGGCTCCAAGCTCTTGCTAGATCCGTAGGTAAACGCCCGTGGGGGCTATTGGCTCGTGTTGTGCTCACATTGGTCTCCGGTTATACGCCCGTGGGGGCTAAAACGCCAGCTTCGCATCTCAGGCTAGTCTCGATCACGCCCGTGGGGGCTACATACTCTCGCACTTGCAGGCTCAGTGGTCTATTGACGAACGCCCGTGGGGGCTATTCTGGGTTACTGTGCTGCTATAACTCACATTGGTCACTGAACATCTACTACCCATCTTTATATGAACTCTGTGCTGTGCACATTTGCTCACTTGATCACTACACCACACGGGCGTGCCAAACCCCACAGCTGAGACTGACAAATTGCTCTCATTCACCATTTAGGGGCCAGTTCCCTATTCTCTGTTCCTATGTTGGGTGCCTTCTATCCATATTATTAAAGCTATGTGTACTGTGTAATAGCTTGCAATTGTTGCTATCGACTGTAGAGGGCGATCATTTGTATTTATTTTCTTTCAATAAAAGATTGTTTTATTTTACCTACTGGTCTGAGTGTCAAAACAAACCGTTACACTTATTATACATTAAGCAGTTTTCCCACTACTGAGATCAAACTCACAGGTCTATAATTCCCAGATTTCTGTTTTAGTTCCCTTCTTAAATAAAGGTACTGCATTGTTTTTATGCCAGTGTTGTGGCACTGAGCCTGTAGTGAGGGAGTCTTTAAAGATTAAAAACAGTGGTCTTGCTAACATTGCAATGAGTTCCGGAAAAACCCTTGGATAAATACCATCAGGGCCAGGTGCTTTGTCAGTCTTCCTGGACCTCCTCTTGTGTTAACCCAATGTCTGATAATGGTATGATTGCACTTGTTATATGTTGAGGCTCTTCTACTATTTATTGTTCCCTGGTATATACTGATGAAAACAGTCTGTTCAGAACATCAAGCTTTTTCTTATCCTCCCTAATCAACTCACCCATCTCATTTCTAAAAAAGGTGCAATGCGCTCACTCTTAAGTTTTTTGCTATTTGTATATTTGAATAACTTTTTTGGATTAGTCTTGCTCTCCTTTGCATTTCAGCTTTGATTATCCATTTTTGCTAACCTTTTTGCAGTGTTTGTTGAACTCCTTATATTTCAAGAAATAGTTTTCTGTTCTTTCAGACTTAAATAGTTTAAATGCCTTTTTTCCTTGTCATTTCCTTCTTTACATTTACATGTGACCACATTGGTTGTGATTTACTTCTTTTGAATTTGTTCTTTAAGGATATATGCTGCTGAAAATATTTCTACAACTTCAATTTAAACTCTGACCATTTTTCCCTCAGTATTTTTCTTTTAAGCCTTTGAGTGAACACTGTCAAAAACAGAGCATTAGCATTTTCCATTTATGTTCCCATTACTCACGCTATTACTCACAATGAACGCTGAGCCACAAGTCATGTTCTGTGGCCCATCGTTCCTGTTGTTAAGGCAATTGAATTTAACAGTAACACTGTGTGTATGTATGGTTCAGTATCCGTTTTTGCCCTACCGACAGTTTTACTGGGGACAATTTGATCAAACCCATAGTCTGTTAATCATGTCTGTCCTAAACAGGGAATAGCCCTCAATATTTACAGCCAATTCATTTGTATCATCCCACCATGTTTCGGTTATAGCAATTATGTCCAAATGCTCATTAACCGCTAGCAATGGCTGCTCCCTATTTTGTCTACCGTACTTCTTCCATTCACCAACTCACAATTAATTTTGTTGTCATGTTGTATGTATTTTAACAACTGAATGGTAATGGAAGTGGAAAGGAACTCTTTTATGGGGAAGCAAGCCATTGTCCCCAAACATGTACATACATTTTAAGAGTATTAGAAGAAACGGCATGGCATTTCGCCATTTGTAATAGCGAGTCTTCTCTCAGCAGCCAAGCTATTTGCTTTTTTCTAATCTGCATTTAATAGGAGTCCTTCCCTATTAGCTACATTTATCACTTCCCCTTCTTCACCCCCCATGATCCTTTACTTGAACCCAGTTCCTATTTACCCATGGCACTGGGTTGCTCATTCACACCAGTGACAGTTTTCTGCAAAAGCTCTTAATCTGTACAGTTGGTTATAGACATATTATATAATAACAGAGATGCCTGTATAATTTGGTTTTCTGGAAACCCTTTACTCGATGTGCTTTGTTAAATGTGATTGTTATTGCTTGTTTTGTTCAAAAAAAGTTTAACATTATACTCTTTTGGTCTGTGCACCTGACATTTGTAGGGGTGGCGCCTTCCCCCGCGGTTGGGAATCTGACTGCATGGGATTGATGTCATCATGTCATCACGTAACCAGCAGCCCCAATTAATATTTATAGTATTTGAGCCACAGAGAGTGTTATTTCAACACTGTCAGAGTTGTAGTTCAAGAGTAATTAAATAATAAAGTATCCCCCTCCCACCCCTTTTACCTAGTATAACACTGCTCACCTCAGATGTGGAATCTGGTTGTACGACCAGACAGATAACAGCAGGGGACAAGCTTCTTACAGTGAGAACAATGGAAACTCTGCCCCTCTTGACAGTTTTTTCAGCTTTTTCCCTTATCTTAACTGAAGATTGTCCCTCTCTGCAATCCCCCTGGGCACCTCCCAGCTGTTCTGAGGTGAGCAGTGTTACATCTTTAAAAGGGTCAGGAGGGGGATACTTTATCATTTAATTACTCTTGAACTACAACTCTGACAGAATTGAAACAACACTCTCCAAGGCCCAAATACTATGATGAATAATTAGTAATGCTTTTATTATGAAACATTACTATCCCTTTAAATAGGTGTGTTTGTGTATCCTTTTTTGTTTTGATAAAGGTCCCCCTGGAATGAAACATTGACCATAATAAAGTTATCTTTTGCTACTTAACAAGTCCCACTGGTGCCTCCTTCTTTTCTTGATTATATTATTATTTGTTTAGAATTGTGCACCTGGCCAATTTGTATATATATATATCTATATCAAGAAATGGAGCAATGTCCATGTTGGAAATAAGCACTCAGTCACAGGTCTTGCATTTACTGTCTAAGTTTTGGCTCCCTCTTCCTTTAGGGGGCTGAAAGCAAGACCTGTGAGTGCTTATTTCTAACACAGACAATGCTCAATTTTTTTATTTAAAATTGTGTATTTGGATACATAGCTGCTAAAATCCAAACTAGATATTTGTTATTAGACTCAAACTCTCTGATTTTCTTTTCACAGATACTCTTAGCTGCCAAGTGTCTGCTACCCCAGTTCTAATATATATATATATCTATATCTATCTATCTATATATATATATATATATATATATATATTTTTTTTTTTTTACATTTATCACCAGTGACAGTTATAATGAATACGGACCTTCCATGGTGCTGCAAACTAATGAAAAATCTTAAACCGTTTCTGTTTTTAGCATTCAGTGGGCCCCTACTGTTGGCTATGATCCCCATTTCACCAGTGGTATTTCAGCTCTCCCACTGGAATCTTTCATAAGAAAACAGGGCTCCAATGGCCACATGCATCTGCCTATACATCCTTAGGAAGACTGTTTTATTTTATTCACAGATATTAGGATAAAATACACCAATTAAGTTATTTTTACCCAAGCTTCTTAGACAGAGACAGTGTCACGGCCTGGGGCTGTTCTATGTCTCCAACTCACAATCACCATGCAGCACTCTGCTCCAGCTTGCGTTGTTCTATGATGATCTCTGGCATATTTCTGACATGCAGCTGGTGGTGCGCCTGATGTCACTGGCTGCATCCGATCATCTTGTCGGTATGTGATTCTGACTGGACTGTCTGCTGCCTCATAAGAATGAATCCGCCAGGAGAGACACCGTGAGGGAGCGCTTGGTAGCGTTCCTAGCATAAATCAGTGCTCACAGCAGATATTATATTTGAGATATATATAAAAAAATAAATGGAAAATAGAAATAAAAAAAATGTACAGCTCCCCCATTTCAGCACTCCTCTGCTGTGGCGCCATAAGGCGGCTGCCTAAGCAGCCTTATGCTAGCACTGGTACTGCTTGGGTTAACCCTTTGAAACCCCGTAGTAGTTCTTATATAAAAACACTTTCAGTGCCAGAGAGGTATCCAACGCATTGCACTGCAATGAGTGAATACATCTCTGGTACATCTCTGGTACTCCAAGAGTTAAAGCCTAAAATTAAGTATAATTTACCCTATTTACCCTCTCTTTCCTCCTTATTCCCCAGTCTGGTTAACTCATTGAATGTTCCAACATTACTCACTGCTGAGATTGCCAAAATGTGTATTAGGTGCAGAGGGAAACAGCATAGAGAAGCCTGGACCATGGTACAGTACATACCCAAACCAGAGGCACCATGCCAAGCCCATTTATTTCCCAGAAAGGCAAGTGTGATTGATACAAGAGAATGCCACCCAGAACAAAGAACATTCCATGTTGACCCTTCAAGGACCAAAGGGGTTAACCTGTTCAAGGGTTTTGAGATGTGAGTTAATGTTTTATTCAATACATCTCTTATGATTACTCACACTATTGGAGAGGTCACGTGATTGCGTAGCTTGTTATTCTATTGGTCTATTGAGACTAAGTTCCTCATACGTTTGGGAGGCTCACGCAGGAGAGATTTCGGATAGGATATTAGTATAATTCCACGTTGTCTCTCTAGACCAATGCAATGAGTATGCAAGGTATTTAAATTATGTTCGTTTGCCAGCGCATTTCTTTATATCCCTAGGTCTTAATTATATCTTTGATAAAGTGGCGGTGTTTGCCACGAAACACGTTGATTTGTTCTATTGGGTTTTATTTGATTTTATAATATATAGATTTTTAAGCCTTAAGCCTTGCTCAACTACTCAAATGGGGAAATTAAAATTTAGCATATTCCCACTGATTTAAATGGGGCTTTTGACCTCCTTGAAAAGAAGGGGTTAAAAGCTCCATTTAAATCAATGGGAATATGCTGAATTTTAATTTCCCTATTTGAGTAGTTGGTTTCCTCAAAACTAATCCTCATTAACTTGATGAGCAAGGCTCAAGGACACATTTTCTCTTACTTTGAACATCTGTGATTTTAACCCTTTGAGTGCCAGAGGAATATCCAGCACTTTGCACACTGGGTATCCCTCTGGCATTCAAATGGTTCTTAATGTTCCACAATTATGAGATCATGACTCAGGACTCAAAAAAAAAATCCAAAACAAGAAGACAAAAAAAAGCAGACTGAACGGAATGAGAATGATTTACTTACTGATAAGGTCCAGGGGAGGATTGGAACGGGAGGCTGAGTCCGACAGAGAGGAGCAGGGCAGCAACAGCAAAGCAACTACACGAGGCAGGTTAACACGCTGAGTGCTAGAGAGGTACTTATATATCGCTTTACAATGTGATAAAGCCTCTCTAGCACTGGGTTAAGTGGGCTGCGCACAGTAAGTAGAAAGTCTGTGATTGAATCACACAGACTGTCTAGTGAATTTAGTTTTCAGAGCCGTTGTAGTGTTTATTTCCCTTTGAGTGCCAGAAAGGAGACCAGCGCTTTGCTTTGGACACTCTTCTGGCACTTCAAATGTTAATATGATTTGCACAGAGGGTCTAAAAATGTACATAAATCAAAACTGAGAAGACTGTTTTTAACCCTGTCAGAGCCAGAGGATGCAATGCGTTGTGTATCCCTCTGGTACTGAAAGGGTTAACACACACACTGTCTTTTCAGTTTGAAAGCATTAACAATAACAACCAAGGCTGGCTCACCCGCGGCACCTATCAAATGCAGAGCAGCAGCCGCTTTTACACTGTGTCACTGCCTGTCACACTTCGGTGGGGCTGGAGTCTAGCCTGTGATTTTGTGGAGCAGCCCTCCCCTTCAAGCAGTCACTGGCCCACCGAGGCATGCCCGAATGCCCGATAGTACAATCCGCCCCTGGTACCCATCCTTACTTTTATTTTAATTAAGAATCTGATAAACTATAATAAATGATTGGGTGCCCTTCCCCTTTTGTGTTTGTTTTTAAATGTTACATGAATGCCACTAACAACATCACCACCAGAAAGTGTCTACAATTTAACATAACGTAAGTAGTGGAATAAGTGATATGTGTGGTAATTGTATAAGGGGATATGAGGGAAATAGTGTGAGTAGTGTGAGGCAAAGCTCACCTTTGGGTCAAAAGTGGGCTTTTATTTTAAATTAGGAGAAAACCTGATAGGACTAAAGGGTTAAAACCGGGTAATGGAAATAGGTTGCCTAATGGAAAAGAAGGGGCTTTTCATTCAAGAAAAGAAGAAATCTGATCATATCAGGAGTGACAGGGGTTTAGTAACCATCATAGTAATTGTCACCTGCCAACTATCAAATAGCCAAAGGGATGTGTTAGTCTTCCATCAGTCAAATAATGAGAAAGGAAGTGGGTATTCTGCAAGGTTTATATATCCTTACAAGCCATGTCCCCTTATCCCATATTGCAGCCAGCTAATCCCTGGACCAAAGGTACACTGACCATCTGTCTGATAACTACCTTCAAACCCCCCCCCCTGGGTTAATCACCTTCACCCAGGTTTTCCCCCATGGGGAGAAGGTTGCTTTATAGTACAGCTGAAAGAACCAAAGGAAGAAGGCTGGTGAATGAGACAACTTGGAACCTTTTTGCTATTAGTAATCAGTTTAGGAGACAAATATCACAATTCAAATAAGCAAAAGATGTGCAATGTTGTATCAAACAGCTGCACTAAAGGAGAAAAAGCCCCGCACACCTATTTGGCAATTAAGCCATTAAGTATACTTTAATGTTGACCACTGCATCTTATAGTCATGAAAATATAGTAAAACAAATACATCAAATGCCATTAACTGTGTGTACCATTTGTATTAGTAGTTACACACAGATATGCTACATAGGATATCCAGTACATATAGTATAAATATAATTTAGTGGCACAATTGTATTACAACTGTATTAAAGAAAACAGAATACAAGCTAATATGGTGGCAATATTCCCTTAACAGATAAATAACATAGTGGTTGATTTAACTGGAAAAGCTTTATTTTGTGTAAGCATACACTGAGAGATCTAAATCACATACTTTACATTGAAGCTGTTTTAAGACAATGGTGTGTTGTGTGCAAAGCTCCCATAAGTGGGCCCCTCTCCCCACTCTAATGCTCCCTGAAGCAGATGAGCTCTGTCCAGTTCTACAATATGTTTTTTTTATTTGCCTCAGCCACACATACATCTGAACTAAATCATCCTGGTAGACAATCTGAGAAAACAAAAAATACACATATTCATTTCAAGGTACTAAAGATACAGCATTGAGAGTATCCACAATAAATACAGACTATTGCATGTGTGTATATTACACATAATGGGCAGAATTTACAAAGCAATGTAATCAAGCTAGAAGTATATTTACACCCCTGCTCAATGAAATGGATGTATACACAAATACACACACAGTTATACACACACAAAGAGTTGAGCTAAGAACAAGAGGTCATCCATTAAGACTAGAGGAAAGGCACTTTCGACTAAAACAAAGGCAGAGATTCTTTGCAGTAAAGGCGGTAAGGCTATGGAATTCTTTGCCTCGGGATGTTGTGCTTGCAGATAATGCAACTGCATTCAAAAGAGCAATGGATGCCTATCTAGCACAGAACAATATTGACAATTATGACAGATGGCTTCAAAGCAAATAGGATATTGATCCGGGGAACTATTTGACTAACAGTTGGAGTCAGGAAGGAATAATTCCCCCACACACACATTTGGGACTAGATTAGAAATGGCTCCAGAGGCTTTTTTTTGCCTTCCTCTGGATCAACAGGGGTGTTTTTGGCATGGGCTGGACTTGATGGACGCATGTCTTTTTTCAGCCTTATCTACTATGTTACTATGTTACACATTCATACATGCTTTCTCTCAAACATAGATCACTCTAGTGCTTGCTCTTAAGAAGGGATGAGCGAAAACTGTGGTAATACCTATCAAAAATATATTTTTTCTGCTTTTTCTGACTGTGACCTCCAGCCTTGTTTCACTGCAATAGAACCAGAAATACTGAGTTCTATTGCTTTTTTATATATAATAGAGTACATTTTCTTCTTTAAGCAGTTTATTAACTCCCTTTTTCTTTGCATTTTGTTTGTAAATCTACATAGTATATTTTTTTCCCTTTCTTTTTTCTATTTGCTTTTCCGAGCTCTTATTCATTTTACATTTTTTACATCTTTCACACAAATAATATAGCTATTCAATATGGTATACAATGTTTTGATACTGACTACAGTCATGGCCAAAAGTTTTGAGAATGACACAAATATTAATTTTCACAAAGTCTGCTGCCTCAGTTTAGATGATGGCAATTTGCATATACTCCAGAATGTTATGAAGAATGATCAGATGAATTGCAATCAATTGCAAAGTCCCTCTTCCCATGAAAATGAACATAATCCCAAAACAAATTTCCACTTCATTTCAGCCCTGCCCCAAAAGGTCCAGCTGACATCATGTCAGTGATTCTCTCGTTAACACAGGTGAGAGTGCTGGCGTGGACAATGCTGGAGATCACTCTGTTATGCTGATTGAGTTAGAACAACAGACCGGAAGCTTTAAAAGGAGGGTGGTGCTTGAAATCATTGTTCTTCCTCTGGGATAAAGTAATTTTCTCAGATGAATCCCCTTTCTGATTGTTTGGGGCATCTGGAAAAAGGATTATCTGGAGAAGACAAGGTGAGAGCTACCATCAGTCCTGTGTCATGTCAACAGTAAAGCATCCTGAGACCATTCATGTGTGGGGTTGCTTCTCAGCCAAGTGAGTGGGTTCACTCACAATTTTACCTAAGAACACAGCCATGAATAAAGAATGGTACCAAAACATCCTTCGAGAGCAACTTCTCCTAACCATCCACAAACAGTTTGGTGATGAACAATGCCTTTTCCAGCACGATGGAGCACCTTGCCATAAGGCAAAAGTGATAACTAAGTGGCTCGGGGAACAAAACATCAACATTTTGGGTCCATGGCCAAGAAACTCCCCAGACCTTAATCCCATTGAGAACTTGTGGTCAATCCTCAAGAGGTGGGTGGACAAATAAAAACCCTCACAAACTCAAAGCATTGATTATGCAAGAATGGGATGCCATCAGTCAGGATGTGGCCCAGAAGTTAATTGACAGCATGCCAGGGCAGATTGCAGAGGTCTTGAAAATGAAGGGTCAACACATTCACATATTTGGCTTTCAGGTTTTAGGGCAATTTCATGGTTTTGGATTCATGAGAGGTAGGATCGTTTTTGATATGGGATGCACCGCTCCAATATTGGAGGATACAATGCACCTTTAAATAACCCCATTAATTTTAAATCTATCTTCACCAGATATATATGTTGCTTCTTATGGGTAGGGATGGGCGAAAGTTGTCGGCGTGTTATTGCGAGAAATTTCACGAAAACCCAATTGTTATCCGCTTTTTTTGCAGGAAAATCCACTTTAGAATTAGCAGTTAAAATTTTTTCATCTTTCTCCCATTGGCCAAAATCTTTTGCCATTTTTTCAATGGCTAAAACGTTTTCGCCCATTGATTTACATTGTTTTCGCACTTCCCCTATAAAAACATGATGTTTTCTCTGAATGCAGAAGCAATAGAAGCAGCTACAGAGCAAGATAGACATGTTGTACTGTTCTCTTGTGATATTTTGCAAAAATTGAGGCAGGAGAGGCTCATAGTGACTCCTATCACTATGAGCAGCAAATAGAGGAACTGGAAGGACACTTATTACGTGTCCACTGAGTCTGAGGAGAAAGAGGAGGAAGTGACTAGCAGCACTCAACCAATGCTGTCCAGTTCCCCTAAATCACCCCAAGGGATTTGGAGAATTTAATAAGAAGGGAGGGAGAAAAGGGAATGGTGAGGAAGGTTGAAAAGGGAAGGAAAAAAGGAAAGGGAAGGAAGGAAGAAAAGGATAGTGAGAGCAGGACAGGTCAGCTGCCTTTGCCTGCTGCAAGACGTGCTGCCCCTGCTGCCAGTGCCACCATGTCTGATCCTGCAGCCACTTGTGTTGTACCTGTTGCCAGACGTGCTGCCCCTGCTGCCAGTGCCACCATTTCTGATCCTGCAGCCACTAATGTTGTACCTGTTGCCAGACGTGCTGCCCCTGCTGCCAGTGCCAGTGCCACCATTTCTGATCCTGCAGCCACTAATGTTGTACCTGTTGCCAGACATGCTGCCCCTGCTGCCAGTGCCACCATTTCTGATCCTGCAGCCACTAGTGTTGTACCTGCTGCCAGATGGCTTAGCGGCCAATTGTTTGTTTGTTTCATCCTCTACAGAAGAAGTGGTCAGGGGACCAAAAAACATTTTGAGGTGTTTTTGATTCTTTTAACAATAAACATTTTGTTTATATCTCCCCTGGTAAGAAGACGTATTGTACAACACATGATAACGCCAATCATAGACTAGGGGGACGTAGTATATGCTCCTGTGCCACAAATCCATCTTGCTAAAATTGACACTCTGCATAACTCATTATGCCGCTTCATCCTTCAGTGTAATTACACAACCCATCATTGTGATATGTATGAAGAACTAAATTGGCTAACACTAGAATCCAGACGTGCCCTTCACCTCTCTTGCATGATTCATAACCACTTCTCTAGAAAACTACCTGCCTACCTGAACAGAATGCTCTCTCCAGCTCTCCATATTAACTATATCCTCTGCTCCACTGCTAACAACTTACTGAGTATCCCACATTTCAAGAAAGAAGCCGGTCGATCTGCCTTCTCCTTCAGAGCTCCAAAAGTCTGGAATAACCTACCTGAAAAAAATCAGATCTTGTCTAAAATCCTTAAAAATAACTGCTTCTTCATATCTAAAAACAATATGCAACTGTATATAATAATACTTTTAGTGTATGTGTGTGTATGTATATGTATATTATATCTCTGCATTTGTGCAAATACGCAACTCTTGCTGTAAACACACAAGGACATACTTGAAAATTAGAGAAATATCAATGTATTCTTCCTGGAAAAAACATTTTCTAAATAAATCTTCTTTTCTGCTATATGTCTTCCCAAGTAAGATCTTACATCTTATTGCTTGATGCACATGGGCATGGTTCTGTTGTGGGGAGAACCAGCATCATCATTCCCCGCTAGTGATTAGAATGTTACACTCTGTTGGAGGCCAGTCTTGGAATATTTCTGTGAGTATCCTTACCATTTCAATATCTTATCATTGTTATACATGATTTTATTGGGCCACGCTCCTTGTGTTTTTCTTAGCCTGTTTATATTAAAACCTGTTTTCTTTATATGCTAATGCAAATAATAATAGGAACAGAATATTGATTGAAGAGGCAACATGGTATGACTTTTTGTCAAATGCTAATGTTTTAGCCATTTTTCAAAGTCATGGTGTTATGATACAGAATATACATAAAAAATCTTTACTAATGTACAACTGGACTTTTTTACCAAAATTTGGGAACATAATTTGGGAACATAATATTATTTTTATGTTTTACAGTATGCTGTAAAAACCTTGCCCTTTCTATCCTGTCAACTGGACATGACCCTATTTTGGTATCCTTGGAGTGCGAGATTCTCATGTTAACATTTTTATCAAGGTGACATGGTAACTGTGTCACTTGGTCACACACTCTTTTGTATGTGACCTTTTAAAAGGATACTCCCAGATCCTAATGGTCTCTTCTTTTCTTGGCTATCATTGTCAGCATCAAGCAATTAAATGTCCTATTAACACCTCTGTTGTCATTTCTAATCCAGAGAGTACATTTGCCATATCATCATACCCTATATTCCATCTATTATCCAGTTCAGAAATTGGTCCCCATGTTCTTAGGTCCATGTCTATTATTCATCATAGCTATACCGTATAATAAACTACAGCCTTTCATTATATAGTTGTGCTTTGTGTTACACTATTTTGCAGCTTCTCGTTGTATAGGAAACATCAGCTGTATTGTGTATTTCACTGTGTATTGCAGCTTCTCAGTGTATAGGAGTGATTAGTTGTATAGTTTCTAAATCTAAGTTGCAACTTCTCATTGTATATGAGACGTATATTGTGTATTACAGTGATGTCTGCAGCATCTCAGTATATAGGATAGATTAGTTATACTGTGTATATCACTATGCTGCAGCTTCATATTGTGTAGGAGACATCTGTTATATAGTGTATTATACTGTGTGCTGCAGCCTCTCATTAAAATAATTTATAAATTGTGTTAAATGTTACATTCCTCCATGTTCTACAGCCTTGTGTGAAAAATGAAATTGTAGCAGTCATGGAGAGGAAGTGTCAAAACTACGGTTTCCTTTTCACACTGAATGTCATCTGGTGTTCCTGTGTGTGTGGATTTATAAAAATACAGGAAGCAACCTGTGGTAGGTCCTCCTTCGACATGAGAATGTCTACAATGCCCACTGATTAACAAAGCCCCAAGTCACACCTAAGTGAGCTACATTATGCATGTCAAAAGTTGATGAACAGCTGGAAGATGTTTTGTGGCAGTGATGTATCTGAGTGTTGGTTCTAGTATGCCTTGAGGATTACAACAATTACCAAAATGTAAATACCAACCTGCCAATGGTTGTCGCAGAAACCCAGAGTACTCAGGAGTCAGACGTAATATAAATCACCTTTATTAAGGCACAGAACAAGGTAAAGGATGAGACAATAGGAACAGGCAGAAGGTTGGCAGATAAGCACACACTACTATCAGGAATAGTAGGCAGCCTAGACTGGACCAAACTGCTGAGACTAGGCCGGAGCCATTGGAAGTCTCTACAGAAGTTAAGGCAGGAGCAGGAACAGGAACCCCTCGGATCTTCACCACTGGAACTCGAACTGAAACAGGAATTGGATCTGCCATGGAGGGTCTTCTACTGGAGCAAGGCTTGGAACTAGATGGGAGACACTGACTGTGACAACTGAGAACTCTGACACATGCCTGTTGTCAGTCTAGTAGGAGGAAAGCTGACTCACGCCTGCAGTCAACTTAGCTAGGAGCTATCACTGACTCACGTCTGCAGTCAGAACCACTGAGGTCTAATACCGGACTCACGCTTGCAGTCGTTATAGGAGAAAGTCTACCAGAGCCCCAGGTCTGCGCCAGCTGGATGTCCACAGGATGGAGGAACTACTGAGACAAGCAGGACAGAGCCAACGGGCAGCACCAGATAGGATGGTCAGACAAGTCTGGTCATTCATGGAGGGATTAGTCAGCCAGAGCCACAAGTTTGCACCAGATTCGATGTCAGACAAGCCTAGGGTCATACACGGAGCGGATAGTCAGACAGAGCCACAGGGCATCACCAGATCGGTTAGTCAGACAATCCTAGGGTCATACATGGAACGGTTAGTCAGCCAGAGCTGCAGGTTTGCACCAGATTGGATGTCAGACAAGCCAAGGGTCATACACGGAGCAGATAGTCAGACAGAGCCACAGGTCAACACCAGATCGGGTAGTCAGACAAACCAGGTAATACAATGAAACACAACTGCACTGGAACACCATGAAAGGGCAACTGAAGTGGTGTCCAGGCAGTTTATATACAAATTGCTCCACAACCAAAAGGTGGAGCAAATAATTTGATATCCCTTTAAGAACCAGGTTACGACATCACCAGGGAATCCCTGTGATGCATGTCCGAGTTCCAATGTGCTGGAGCCACCAGGGGGACCAGCAAGGAGGCCGGTCGCCTGGATGAATACCAGGGCGCACCGATACTCCCAACAGACGCTGCAACCTGCAAGGGAGCAGAGACCGACCGCCGGCTTGAAGGTAAGCAACCGCTTACAATGGTGTTAAGAATTATACCTGTTGAACTGCACTGGAAACTATCTTGGATGCATATTTGTTGAATATGGATATCTATTTATAATTTTCATTTTATGTAGAAGGGTAAATGGGACTTTTTTACAATTTTACACATCAAAAAACACAAAGAAATGAGGGGGCATACAACAGCGTAACAAAGTTTCAAGAGCAATAATAAAACAAATGAGTAAAATTACACTCAAATTTAGATGTAGACTGTTAATGGTGTATACCAAAGTTGACAAGTAAACCACCTGGGGAATTCTCACCATCTCCACTCACTGTTCTGTCCGGTTCAGAATGCTGCACCACTAAGTAATAAATATCAAAAAGTTCAGCCAGGATACATATATATATATATATATATGAGATATATTTAATAAAGATATAATCTCTGTATATATATATGTATAAATATATATATCTTATAAAAACAAAAATATATAAAGGTATACCATATTGACTGATGAGTTTTGCTGGAAGCACCCGCTTTCTCAAAGCCAAAAGTGTGTAGGAGTGGAGGATTCCTGAACCAGAAAGAACACCGACTGGAGATGGTAAGAATTCGCCACATGCATTATCTGTCAGCTTTAGTATACACCATTAGCTGACTACATCTAAACATTAATGTAATTTTATTCATTTATTTGATTATTGCTCATGAAGCTGTATTATGTGATTAGGCTCCCCCTCTTTTCTTTGTTTTTTTATGTGTATGTCCATCCTTTTGGAGAAAACGAGATGAGGAGGGGCAGCACTATTTGAAGTTTTTTGTGTCTGGGTCAGGACTAGCTGTCTGTCATATGTGTGAGTGATAGCACATATGTTTGTGAGTACCTACGAGTGGGTTGTCTATCTGGTGGTGGAACAAATATTTCGATAACTTATTACACTAGGGTGCCTCCTTGTGCTCTCCTTTGTTTTTTTTTCTTTTTACAATTTTATCATAGTGCTAGTCATTAGAAAATCCAAAAAAGTTTCTTATAATACATAATCTCTACTAATAAGACATAAAACCTAAATATACCAATAAAATTAAGACATCGCTCTGCCAAGAAAAAGAGAATCATTTTCTGAAATATAGTTTCTAATAAGCTACATATACAGAAGAAGATAATTAAGGAGAGCTAAATCAGCTCCAGTAAATCCATATCTGAGATCATACTGAAAAATATGTGAGTATTTCTAGTTCTAAAATGTTATATTAAATAACTGTAAATTGCAATAAACATTAATGAATTCCTGTTTTTTCTTACTTCTTCTTACCTAAGCACCAGTTCACTCAGACATGTCCCAGGGACAAAGAATGATCCACACAACTTTATCAAAAAAACAGAACCAGAGTAATGGAGTAAAATGGTGTGGGGTACCATATCAACTGGCCATAATGAAGCCCAGTGGGTTGGCCACACGCATTACTGCCACTGAAGACCTGTGCTATCCACTTCGGCTGTTGGCCTGCAACACTGGAGTTTAATCAACTTACTCCTAACTATGCCCTTTCTCTCAGTCTGGCAAGGATATAACTGCAGTGACAGACTAAATTCCAGTGCAAAAGAAAGAAGGTAGGCAGGGTGGCATTCTATTTTGCTTCATGACTCCCCACGCCAAAGGTGACCTCCATACCATATCCTTTTGACACCATACCCTTCCTGTACCCAATCTTCCAATCCTTCAGACCGACCCCAATAATGCTGATCATTAACACCCCCCTCCCCGGACAGGTACCCCCAATAGTAGCTGGGCAGTCACATTGCAAGAGTCATTTCATCTAAATTCAGGGGCAAGAAAACTGCTGGGCCTCAAGGCAAAATTTTAAAGTGGACTCACAAATATCTTTTATGATTGCAATTAATTACTTACACTGCTTTGTAGACCTCTCTAGCATTCAATGGGTTAAATCACATTTAAAGAACTGAGAAATTTCATTTGCCATTAGTTGGTTTGTTCCAGAGTTGCGACTATTTATTTTGATGAATAAGGCCCTTAAAGCAGGTGTATCCAAGCATGTTCTCAAAGGAAGGGTCTTGTGAGAAGTGTGTATGTGATCATGGGTGTAGTAGCTAAGTGCACCAAAGAAGTCTGCATAGGGGTTAGAACAATATAGGGTCGATCTTAACAATGTCTTACATGCATATAGCATTGTATGTAACAAAGAAAAAGATTCTGGAGCAACCCAACTTCTTTCTATGTGGGAAATAAAATTCAAATTGATTTAAATGGTGCTTTTAACACAATTAGTAATAGAGAGGTCTGCAATGAATTGCAAAGCAATGCACTAGAAACCTCTCTGCTCCCTTGCTCCCTGTGGTGCAATTGGTCCTCCCTAGAATTTCTCTACTTACTTTGTGAATTGTGGCCTAAAGCTCAAAATGAAGATTTTGCTAAATCATAATGCCATTAAATACCATTATATACATACACTGTAATTTTAAAACATTTTATTTCTTTACCCCATAAGACTGCTTTCATATTAACAAAGCATTGCTTCCCTCTCTGGTACTCAGAGTGTTAACATTAGGAAAATATTTAAATGCTCCATCCAGGAAGAAGAATGATAATGACATAAGCTATGTAAAATAAATTAGCTCAGTATTGCCATCATGTGTCTGTTTTATGTACTTTCATTTGTAATTTGACATTCACAGAAAAATGACATAGACATATAATTAACTTAATGAATTACTTCACTCTTAATCCAATCAAATTATAACTAATGAAAACAGCAACACTCATAGCAAACATGTAACACTATTACTAGCTACTAAGGGAAATGTAAGATGATTATATTATTTGATACAGTGAGTCAGAGCCGGATTAAGACTCAATGGGGCCCTAGGCAGGATCCCACATTGGGGCCCCCTGACAGATCGGACCCACTACCGCACCTTTGCTGCAGTCCTTTCTCAACTGGCCGATTGTTCTTGTGGGTAGAGGTACTAGTACTAACTTAACGGAAAGACAAAATTAATGCGTTATCCCATTGGATGCAGAAAGGTCCCTAAAGCATTGCAAAGCAATTCAGTTGACACCTCCCTGACACCCAAGGGGGTTAAATATATTAAAAATGTATAACAGAGCTTAGAGTTGAAATAGGGCTACATTAGTGATACCAGAGAGCTTGCAGTCGAAAGCTGGAATACACTAGTGACACCACAGTGCTTACAAGTGAAAGAGCTACACTAGTGATACCACAGAGACTACAATAATATAACTACTGATGTATTAAATGCATCATATAGATGTACTTTAGTACTGAATAAGACTCCTACCTAAGTAAGTGCTTCCATTACACACAGCAGTTATATATATTCAACTGACTGCTGTATGATGGATTCCTACCTAGGTAAGTGCTACTGTTACACACAGTAATTCTATAGATACACCCAACTGCCATATAATGGACTCCTACCTAGGTAAGTGCTTCTGTTACACACAGTAGTTATAAATTTATATATATATATATATATATATATATATATATATATATATATATATAAAATATAGAGGAGGGCAGCACCCGTGGGACTTATTAAAGTTATTTTAGTAATGCAAAAAAGTGAAATTAAGCTTGGTCAACATTTAGGTCCCTCTAAGGGACCTTTCTCAAGACAATGCATGTGTAAAATGGCATGTGTTAAGTACCTAGAGCCCTCAGTGTTGCCCGTGTCGCTGATGACATCAGCATCCGTTCATAGGACAGTGGCGGATGGACGTCCCTCACTGGAGACTATACTCCCAGGTAATAACTGTCTAAAAAATAAATTCAAATATAAGCAATGATCTTAGTGAAATTGGAACTTACTATAAACAGAAAGAAAAAAAACAGTACTCAAGAAAGACGAGTAAAACTGTGAATAGCCAGTGGATCCGCTGTACTCATTCGTAATATGCAACAGGGCTACAATGCAACTAAGTCACAACCATGTGAGAGTAGCTGCATGTAGCTCATAAGCTCCCATAGAACGGGCTTAAAGCGCTGGTGCAAGGATTTTTGCCACCCTAGGCAAAACCTCATTTTGCTGCCCCCTTAGCTCCACTATCTGTGTCCTGCCCCTTTATGTCCCACCCTACTTATAGGCCATGGAATAAATATACCTAATAATATACCAAATTTCAATACAAATATACTTATGTATATATTATTAACAGAGCATTATTTTTTTCTAATGTTGGCTGTTTTAAGCCTAAAATCAATCATTAGTAGACAGGGCTGCCATTCAAAATTTTTGGGCCCAGTACCTAACCTAACCTAAAACCCAGGGTCCAACAAAGTATATTACACGAGACCCGCAGGACAGTACATTACTTTATGAAACCAGGAAAGACGTTGAGCTGTTGTGGGACCACAATTCCAGTAATTACCAGCAAGCTGTCTGGTAGCTTAGGATGCGGTTAGTGTTAGTCCATTTATAGCTGGGGGGGTGATGGATGCTCAGGCTGCCTTCCTGAAAGAGGGGCAAGAGTGAAAGGAGGACAAGGATGGATGTAGGGTGAGAGGTCAAGATGAATATGAGGATTAGGATTAATATGAAGGTTGATAGCAGAGGATGAAGGGTGACAAGCAAAGTTTAATGCCTCTGTTACCTTTTTACAAGTTGCTTCTACTGCTGCATTGCACTAGCTATTTCCTTCCAGACAAGGAGAGAGAGAGTGAGTGTGTGTGTGTGTGTGTGTGTGTCTGATTTAACCCACTGAATGCAAGAGGGGTTGTCCGGTGTGTGTTGCTTTGCAATGTGTTGGATACCCCTCTGGCACACAGAGGGTTAAAGCTGTATCTTTACAAGAAGTTTTGGAGAGCCAGAAAGATATACAGCACATTGTATTAAAACTCATTGGACACCTTTTTGGCACTTAAATGGTTGAAAGAGGAATAATCCTATAATTAGCATGGAGCTCTCTCTCAAAAAAAACACAAAAACAAAAAAAATGACAGCTCCTTCCCAGATCTGTCAGCAGTTGCAGAGATTTATTCTATTTTGCGGTGCTTTAACATTTTTTCTTTTTTTTGGTGTCCCATCCCAATTAATCTTGACTGGGGGAGAATGGGCACCGAATGTCACAATATACACACAGAACATGTAATAAATCTCAGCAGCTACATAGACAGAAAAAGGAGCCAAACTATTTGTGATAAGAATGGGCTCAGTGTCGGTGCACCGTTATCCCTCATAAATTGGTGCCTTGGAGGCTCCAGAAATGAACTCTTTAATGGCAATAATTCTTCTGTTTAACATCTTGAGAACCAGAGGGGTCTGCAACACACTGTAAAGCAATGTGTTGTACACTCCTGTGGGTCTTAGGGGGTTAACATACAAAGTAATTGTATTACACCTATGTATTGTGCATGCTTTCCCTTTTAGGAATTAAACGGGAGTGTGCTTTAATGTTTGGTGAAGCTGCCAGCCCGCCCAATTGTCCCCTGCTGCCATTTGGTTATCTTAAATAAACTTACCTGCTGTCAGCTTCTGCTCTCTCTCCTCCATGCTGTGCACCTATCAGCAAAAGAGATAGTCATCTTGAGGAGAGAGAGCCAGAGGAGGACCGCACACCAGCATGCACCTCTGTTAGTGTGTAGCTGGAACTTCCTGCTTGATGATAAAGCCCATGCCAAATATGGTAAGCTGTGAGATGTCACGGACACCCAGCGCCCAGAGTACATACGGACAGTAAACTCACAGTCAAACAGCTTACTTCTATATTTATTACAACAGTATTATAGGAATTTATTACAACAATATTATAAGATTATAAGAAAGTAATGGGAGTGATATCAGGGCAGTCTCGATTTTGTACAAGTAGTGTCTGAAATCCACAAGTGACCACATACTATGGAGAATTCCAGTTTCACAAGAGAGCTAGTATATTGTTCCAATGCGAAGGTACAAATTGTATACAGTCTAAATACATACATCCAATAAGGACGTACTTGCTCTGCAGGAACAATGTCCCAGGTGTGCCAAAAAGGTCTGCCATGTAATACACGGAAGTCACATTGATGGCTTCCCCTTACCCTTGTGCTGCCGCGGCACTGCCTCTGCGAGAGCCAGGTTCCAGGGACGAATCTGGCTGCATAAGGATTAGTGGTCGGGAGCCCTTGCAACATATACCGCTGCCGTGCAACCAGTTCAACTGTATATCCCTCCCCATATGCTCATGTGTCAGGAGAACAGGAAGTCCTGACACATGCAAATTTCTAACTCTGAGCCACTTTCTAGGTGTGTGCGGCCAGTGTACAGATAGAGGGAACAGGGAAGAGGTTTCCACCGGGCCCCCTCCTTTGACCGGGCCCTAGGCAGGAGCCTTGTGCGCCTTGCCTGTAATCCGGCTCTGCAGTGAGTTATGCAATCTACTGAGATAAAAAAGTCTGCCTGGAATAAGCTGCATGAGTAGAATACATGTAATATATATAACCTGGTTATTGTTATATTTCACTCCACTCAATTTGATTTAGCAATTTAAATTGATCAAAACAATACACGTATTATATGTCTTTTTTGTGATATTCATACATATTGTAATAGCTAACAAAAATCTGCATGGAAGGTATACTAAATCTATTTATAATTTTTACTAAAATACTTGTCAGATCATAAAGACCAAAGTTGTTTCTTCTTTATTTGTACATTTTGGTTTCAAATGCTTTAACATTGGGCACCCCTCTGGTACTCAACCGGTTATGTTTACAGTTTTAAGGACTATTAGTTTTATTATAGTTCATTAACCCTTTTAGGACCCATTATGGTCCTAGCACATCATGGACTGGACGTGTGATAAGGACCCATCATGGTCCTGGCATGTTAAGGATTTCAGAGCTCCCTGTGCGGCTCCGTGGTCCTTAAGTGGCAGCTGATCCTTAAGGGGTTAAAATACATCACCAGCCTTTTTATTGGAGTTAGTATTTCATACTGAGGCTTTAAACTAGGCAAACTGTAATATTCTTTTTAATATAACGAGATTTTATTAACTTAAAATAATAGTCTCTCTCTCTGGTCTTTTCTTAGTGAAACAACATGAAAAAGAAACATATGCAAATTTCCAGTTTGTTTACTAAAATACATTCAGCACATATATTTCCATTGATTTATACTGGGCTCTTAAATAGAGATAGGAAGAAAAGTCCCAATTTTTTGTGGGAATTTTCATGGAAAACCCACAATTCACTGCTTTTCAGTGGAAATTCACATGCTCAAAATATGTATAATTTGCACCTTCCTGCTACTGGCATTGAATTTCTAGTGAGAACTTTGCCATTTCCCACCTATGTCTTTTTTGGCCATGATAATTCTTACCCTGCTTAGAGTTGTATAAATAAAATAGTTTGGAGTAATTTATAATAAGAGTAGCACCAGTACACTTGTTGCTGCTATTGCCTGCTACGCTGCAGGGCTGATGTGTGTCTGTGTGTGTTTGTGTGTGTGTGTGTGTATTTGTAGGAAAATTAGTTATATGAATTAGAGGACTGTTGCTGATGTGGAGGAACCCATTAGTGGTTAGCAGAGTCCCTGAGACTCAGAGATACCAAAGCCAATCAGCAGATAGTGTTGCCATGAAACATATCACATGCCCTGCTGTGAGACAGAGATGCCAGAGCCCACCAGCAGATTGAGCTTTCACCACTCCCACAACATTCCCTGTAAATCAAATCCTGCCATCACCAGATATTTTTGCACTAGCCACCACTCCAACCTCATCCCTGAGTCTTAGAGCCCACCACCAGACAATCCTACCATCACTGCCACCACTTTCCAAGTGCTCTGGGCTGAACTGCTCAAGGTGTAAATATGGTTTTCCCCCAGGTGGCTATGTGCAGCAGTAGGAACAAAAGTTGCAGATACCTAACTCTGAGACTGCTACTGCTGTTTCTGTGAGTGTGATGCCAGGCCAGCGCTTACACCTAAGTCACACCACCACACACCACCACTTCCACCACCACAAGCAAGAGAGGAAGAAGAATATTGTGGTGATGGTGCTGCTGCTGATAACAGTGGTGGTATTGACTCAGTCATAATGTTGAGAGCTTTACTAGCTCAGACAAACCAGCAGTAGGAGAAAGGCATGATGGGAATGGGTATCCCTAGCAATAACATAATGTTGGTTGGGGATATAGTATTTTCCTCACAGGAATTTTTATGAAAAACTCACAAATTCCTGCTTTTCATCAGAAATTTCTGCGCATAGAAATCAAATAAAATTTCACTAACCCACCCAAAAAATGTTAAGTGAGAACTTTGATGGTTTCTGTCTATAACCAAGACATCCTGTCTGGGTTCTGACTCAGTAATATGTGCTGCTATGGCTACCAGTGCAGTGGGACAAGGCAGCAAAGTCTGTATGTGGGGATCTATGGAAGTGGTGAGAAATGTGAGGCCATCAAGCTGCTGCCAAACCTCCATCACTGGCTGGTTAGATTTGCAGCAGCTGGAGGACCACACTTTTCCATCCTTATGGTGACCAGTGCATTGGAACAAGGCTGGGGGTCAGTATGTGTGATTCTGTGGCTACCAGTGCAGTGGGTCAAGGCTGCGGGGTGAGTATGTGCAGGGGATAAAGGCGGAGTTCCCTCAGAAGCTGAAAAGTGCAGTACTGTTGATGTACAAGAAATGATATGGGACAAATGGGCATTTCTCTTACTACTGCAAGTGTTGATGATGAGGCAGAAGCAGCAGAAGCACCACAAGTCACTTCATCTGCCTCCCACCCCCTACCAGAAATCATGGGTGTGGGGATATGTTTCCTTGGGTGCACCGAATGTGCAATTATCCACATTTGCAAAGTGTACACATTCTGTAACAAGATTGTGAAGAGAGGGGGAATGAGGAGTCACACCACTGTACCCAATCCATCCTCAATGACAAGAACAACATGACGCAAAATTACCACAAAAAGGCATGAGACAACCCTCCACCAGCCCAGATGTCAACAACTTCATCTATGTCATCATCTATTACTAATAACCCATTTTACCCCTTAGATCCCTCAGGGTCCTCCTCATCAGAACTGCCACTGACAATTTTGCCACCAATACCATTGCCACCAGACAATTAATTTGTAGCTGTAAGGATTTAGCAGTATTTGTCCACACATTGCATACTGTGTGATGCAATGATCACACATGACCACATGGTGGAGGTGAATAGAATGCAGGAGATAAGGGAACATTTGTAGATGATCCACCTTGCAGATTATGCCACGCTCTTATCATGGAGGGTACATTATTTTATTGAGTTTTAATTAGCCATTGGAAGTGTCAGTCATCCACTGCCACTAACACAATCAGCAGTCATTTTTTTGTGGAATGGACAAGAGGCACAGTGCCTGCCTGACAACACTTGATTTATTCGACATTCAATTAGAACAGACATGCCAATTTGTATTCTCTCAGTCCTTCCCCTCTTCACAACATGTTCACACACACTGCACAACTTGCAAACTTCACAGTTCTCCCTTCCCCAAGGAAAATGAGGAGGGAGAAATATGTTAATTGGATAACTTCCCCCATATGCACCAGAAGTGGCAATGGATTGTTTTGGTGCTGCTGCTGCTGCCTCAGCAACAGTAGGAATCTCTGCCACCTGTCCAGTGTCACTATTGGTGCTGGTTTTACTACCACAGTCTGTTGGGATTGTAATCTCAGTCCCACTTCCACAACCCCCACTACCCCATGGGCATGATGGATGTACCAGCCTGGTAATGTGATATGATATTTGATGCTCAGATGACTCAATATTAGGAAGTAAATTATCAAAAACCATGTCACTAGTGGGTGGCATACAATGTTGCTTGTGGTGGCTTACCTGGCAGTAGGCCACTATTTTCTTCAAGGCCTGCCTTGATATACCCTTTTAACAATTGATTTCAAAACCTGCCCTGCCTTGCTTTATGCCTGCTAACATTTATTCAAGGCTTACTTTACCATAGGCTGTGTAAGTAATGTCTCTAGTTTATCAGTTTATTAGTTTTACTAATAATTACAGTTGTTTGAAAATGCTAACAAATGCATAGGACATTGCTATACTTTTTGGAATGGTTTACTTAGCCTGTAAACCAGTTGTGAAAACAAGATTTGAAAGGCATGCTGTAGTGAATAACTCTTCTGGAAACTACTTTCTTAATGTATAAATTTAATTAAGGGGCATAAGCTTGTTTACCAAAAAAAATTCTAATTTTTATGAAGGAGAACAGAGTAAGTTACTGCTCTACAGTACACACCTGTATTCCCTCAAATACCCTGCTCCTGCCAGCTTATTAATAATTATTGGAAAGGCTTACCAGCTGTCTATGTCACATGAGCATGACTGGTCTATATTGCTTTCTGATTCAAAGTACATAACACTATTACTCCTCATAGTGTAATAAAGCGTAAAATAAAGAGGACAAATAAATATGAAATATTCAAATAATAAAGTGAAAGTGGAAGGAATTCCCAGTCCCTTCTCCTAAGTCTTTATATATATATATATATATATATATATATATAGTTGCAAAATAAATCACATTTATTGAAATCGACATTTCGGCTGTGTAAAAACCACCTTTCTCAAGATTACAAAGCATAGTGAAATGTGTCCTTATAACCCTTGCAAACAAAACAATTACAACATGAAAATTAGAGCCAAAAGAATAAATTAGGAAACTACTTGACAAATTTCTAATTAACATTCTCACCCGGTGCACAAAGAATATGATGAGCAATAGTATGCTGCAAAAACAAAGCAGTTAAAAATGACAACATCTATTGTATCATACAACAGTTTATTTTGCAACTACAAGACCCTGTGAGTGCTGTGTCTACAGCCACAGAACTGTATGTATATATATATATATATATATATATATATATATATATATATATATAAAAAATTTTTATATTGAATAGAAGGGTGTCACGGTAATCAGGCAAATAAGGACAGACACGAATATAAAATATAAATCTACCTTTATTAACAAGTACAGTAATAATAGTATAGCCCACACAACCCCAGAACACAGGATGATAGGACCAAGGCTCCTACCCAGAGCTGCTCAGTGCATACTGTGAGATACCGGAGACTAGGAACGTGGTGCAGGTGGAACACCAGTGGGAACGTTAACTGAGGCACAAGTCTCCACCCTGGGTCACCCGACCAGAGGCAATAGGGAGCGAGAGTGGACCTGAACCATGAAACACTGAGACTGATGGTCAGGCAAGTTCAGAGAGTATAGAGCCAGTAGTCAGCCAGAGCCAGAGGTCAGAGAAGCCAGGGACTAGATGGAGCGAGTTAGTCAGCCAGAGCCACAGGTCAGAACTGATGTGGGTAGTCAGACAAGTTGGGGTCATACATGGAGCGAGTTAGTCAGCCAGTGCTACAGGTCAGAACAAATGTGGGTAGTCAGACAAGCCAGGGTTATACACGGAGTGAGTTAGTCAGCCAGAGCCACAGGTCAGAACCGATGTGGGTAGTCAGACAAGCCGGGGTCATACACGGAGCAGATTCTCAGGAGAACACAGGTCACAACGGAGCGCAAGAGACAATATCAGAAACACCACGTAAGGGCAATGACTCCCAGGCCTAGGGAGGTTTATAAAGGAGCAGGAGAAGGCAGGACCCAATTAGGCCACACAGAATAGGCTCATAAACAGGAGTCCTAGCCAGTGCCTGTTTCATGATGTCAGCACTGCTGAGGTGGCCGCAACTATGCCGGCCGACACACCACAGAGGAAGGAATCACAAGCTAACTAGGCCTCTAAGGTAGACTGTGATAAAGGGCTTGTATACTGAATAGTACACTTTATGATGTCTGTGTACTCTTAACCAAAATATTACTCTTTATAATGTAATTTTAACATTCTTTCGTAAAGAACATAAACGATGATCACATCAATTTATAACCAACATCATTAAACAAAATAAACACAGGGCTCAAAATTTCCACTTGACACTAGCCAATGGCGAGTGAAAATTTAGCCCTGATGAGTAGAAATTTAGTCCTGGTGGGTATGTTATGTCTTGCAGTTGCTAGTAACTTTTCAGGTCTGACTAGTAGCAAAGGACTTCAAGTTATAAGCCCTGATAAACATAATAAAAAATAAAAATAAAAGGTTTTATGTGAATGGTGGTGGGTAGGGATGGGTGAAAAATTTCCCATCAAACTGAAATTGGCGAATAATGGCACTTCCCGCTTTGCAAATAATTTCCCACGAAAAGTGCCGATTTTCTGCTTTTTTCGCCTAGCTCATTCCATTGAAATCAATGGGAACATTGAGTTTACACACAACTCATAACAAATATTATTTTATTTCCCAAAGGTATAGTATAAAAGGGGCATGAGGGTGCCTGTGTTGGTGGGGTGTTGGGAAAGAATCAGTTGAATAGGGAATGTTTTTTTGGGGGGTTTGTTTACTGGTATTGAGGGCCTATAATAAAAAAATAAATCCTAAATACAATTTAAAAACCCCATAAGACATGTTATAAAAGGGGTCTGAGGAGGGTGCCTGTGTTGGTGGGTGGAGTCTGGGGAATGAATCAGTTGAGCACGGAATTTGTTTTGGGCGGGGTTTCTTGACTGGTATTGGGGGACAGTTAATAAAAAAATAAATCAATAAAATAAAATAAGAAATTTGTATGTAAAGTGATAGACAGGAACACCCAGACATAAGCTACCACTGGTGTGGACTGATACTTAACTTGATAGAGTATTTTGTAGAGGATGATTTGTTACATTTGTTGTTAGAGGCCCAAGCCTTGAGGAAACATTGATTTGTAGGACTTAGACTTATTAGAGGCTCAAACCATGAAGAAACATTGTTTTGTAGGACTTAAGCTTGTTAGAAACAAATCCCCCCAATTCCTTTTTTTTGTAGGACTATGGTTTTTTTGTTTTTTTTTTAAAGCACAAGCCCTGAGAAGAAAAATGCCCTACTGACCTAGTGCCAGTAGGTCATGTTGCCCAGTGGACACTGGCCATTGTCAAATGTCCTCCTGAGTCCATCATTGTGGAATTTGCAACTGTTGTTCTTGCTGCTGCTGCTCTTGTTGAGTTGTTTAAGCAGCAGGTTGATTAGGCAGCTTAAAGGGAATGGGATCAACAATAGAAGTAACATGAGTGATGGATGATGAAGGTTTCATTTGCCACAACTAGCTTATGTGATGCACCTGAGGCAGTAGCAGCACAATAAGTAGCCCCAGTCTATGTGGAGAAAAGAAGAAGTTGGCCAATAATTATTCTCCACTCGCCTCTCCTCCAAAATCATGGTTGTGTTATTAGAATATACATTTTTCCCTTGAGAGCAGGAACTGTGCCTCTCATCAGCAACTGCAATGTGCACAGTGTGTGTGGTAAATAACATCTGGAGGCACAACTGTATCCAAACACCATGACACCAGAAACCAAGTACTGCCACTGTCACTATACCCATTGTCCAGACCCCACTAAGGACACATGACAACTTGCTGACAGTTTAACAGTAATGATGAACCCTCCCTGCCAGCATCTTAGCATATTCTACAGGATGGAATCTCCTCAGATGCTACTTGATGCCCTGCTTGTGATTCTCCTCCACCACACTGGCATGTGTTGTCAGTGCACCACACAGTGTGCAATGGGTGGACATGAACTGCCACATCCTAACAGCAACAGAATGCTATTGTGTGGCAGGGGAGTTTACAATGAATGAGGTGGATTAGCAGAAGATGTAGTTATCCAAGAATGTGATGGTGATGGCAGCTAGTTGTTTCAATCGTCATGAAACTTCCAGTCTCTGCCTGGGTTTCTCTGCTCTTCCTCCTCTTTGATCCTTGCCTCGCCTCTTGTTGCCTTTCTGGAGAGTCAGGGGGTACAGCAACAGTGGTGCTTGATTTTCGGTGGTGGGTGTTTGGCTTCAATATGTTTGACATAAATGTCATTGTGTCTGTATTTCATTTGTGATATCAGGGAGCTTGTGCCAAGGTGTGTTCCCTCCTTTCCTCTTCTCACTGACTTGTCATAAATTGTGCACAGTGCCATTGGTGATGACTGCACCCAAGAGTAAAATAGTCCCACACCCATACCTTCAGGGGCGAGGGAACATGTGGAGAAAAATGGCCTCTTACTTCTCGTCCTCCACATTCCCCTTCACTGTCTGTGGCAGCAGATAATGTTGCTGCTACTGCCTCAGATTCAGTACTGCAACTAGGACCAGGAGTATTGCTGGCGCTGACAAATGGAACCTGTCCTAGTCCCGCATCACTTGTTGACCCCATTCCCACTGTGTCCACGGTGGTCTGTGGCACACTAGCTTGCTCCTCAGCATCCTGCTGCTCTTGCATCTCAGCAGCAGAAGGAATTAGAGCAGTTGCAAATTCCTCAAATTCCAAAAGCTCACTTCTGGTGGTGGTGGTGATGCCCATCCTCATTCCTGTCTCCCATTCCTTCTCTGTTTCTACTAAAAAGGCCATCAATGTCTCTTCCACCCCAGGTTCTCCGCCATCATTATCACCACCACCACCACTGCTGTTCTATTACAGACATCTCACTGCTGCTTGGAGGCGGCGATGAGCAATGTGACAGAGGGTTCCCTAATGTCATGCTTGGCATTTCTTTTTGACCTGAAGAAGGCAGACTTGTATCAGTAGCAGCAGGCACAGGCAGCTGATCTGTGCTCCTGCTGGTGATATCATTTGTGCACCTATTCTCCCCAACAACAGTTCTGGCCTCTTAGTCTTCAGGATCTTCCACATGGACACTTTAGTGAAGGGAAGTGGAGGTCTCCCAGGGTCAGACAAATGGTGTGGGCTTCCTTGACCTCTAGTCTGGACACTCTCAAATGTTTTGCCTACCACTCCGGCTGTTTTACCATTACTGCTACTACTAACACCAACCACATTAATTTCCGCCGCAAAGTCTTCCTCCTCACAGTCACTAGAAATATGAGGATATTGTAGATTACCCCCTCCTTCACACCTAATGCTAATAAGCTGCTGGACCTTAGTAGTAGTAGTAATAGTAGTAGTGCTAGCACTGGCGGGACTGCTTGGGGATGGCAAGCGTGACTTAGGGTCTTTTTCTATCACACTTGGCATCATCTTCTCCACCTCTCTCCTGAGAATTACAAGACACACTAGCAGCAGATTCAACACTGGTGGCAGCAGGGGCAGCATGCCTGACAGCAGGCACAGCACTAGTAGAAGCAGGGGCAGCACCTCTGACAGAAGGCACAGTACTGGTGGTAACATGGGCAGCACAACTGACAGCAGGCACAGTACTGGTGGCAGCAGGTTCAGCACTTGCAGCAGACACAGCACTGGTGACAGCAGGGGCAGCGCTGGCAGCAGGCACATCACTGGTGACAGCAGGGGCAGCACGTCTGATAGAAGGCACAGTACTGGTGGCAGTAGGTTCAGCACTGGCAACAGGCACAGCACTGGTGGCAGCAGGGTCAGCATGTCTGACAGCAGGCACAGCAATGGTGATCAGTAGCATGGGCAGCACATCTGACAGCAGGCACAGAACTAGTGGCAGAAGGGGCAGCAGGTCTGGCAGCAGGCACAGCAATGGTGATAGCAGTATCATGGGCAGCACATCTGACAGCAGGCACAGCACTAGTGGCAGTAGGGGCAGCATGTCTGGCAGCAGGTACAGAAATGGTGGCAGCAGGGGCAGCATGTCTTGCAGCAGGCACAGGAAGCTGACCTGTCTTGCTCTCACTACTACTTCCCTTCTCTTCCCCCTTTGTCATTCATTTCCCCAAGATCCCTAGGGGTGATTTAGGGGGACTGGACAGCATTGGTTCTGTACTGCTCATTTCCTCCTCCTCCTCAGACTCAGTGGACACATAAGGGTCCTTACAGTTCCTCCTTTTACTGTTTTTAAACCTTCTCATAGTGATAGAAGTCATTATGAGCCTCTCTTGACCCAATTTTTCAAAATAAATAACATCAAAACAGCACATCACATCTACCTCGCTCTGTAGCTGCTTCTATTATGCTTCACTTCCGCAAATACGTCACATTTTTCTAGCGAGAAGGTGAAAACCAAGTAAATCAATGGGCAGGAACTTTCTAGCCATTGAAAAATTGGTGGGGATGCTAATATTTTAATGGTTGTTTTAAAAGCAGATTTTCCCATCATAAGGCGGACAGTAACGTGGTTTTCGTGGGATTTCTTGCAGGAACATGGCAACAACTTTCACAGAAACATGGCAACAACTTTCACACATCCCTAGTGGTGGGAGAATATATAAAAATGATGATTAATACGAATGAATATGAGACAAACTATATGTCTGTAAACCTCATGTTGTTGTTCGTCAATCAATTGTCAGTCTTGTCATCACTTGTCCCAACTGTCTTAGATGGTGGCAACTGTGCAAATCCCTCCTCCTTGAATGTTTTCCCCATTCTTGCTGAATTTTTAAAAATGTAAGTCTTCTTTAAAGGGATATTAATACTTTGTTTTATCTTTATTTTATTTTGTAGGCATAAAAAAAACATGAAGAACGATAAAAGTCTTATCTCTCAAACCTTTATGGTTTGAGAGATATTCACAAGCAAAGTTTCCCCTCCCACCCCTTTTAACTAGTGTAAGCCATCTCTTCTCAGATGTGGAATCCAGTCCATACACCAGACAGATAACAGAAGGGGACACGCTTCTTCCTATGAGAACAATGAAAGCCCTGCCCCCCTTGACAAGTTTTTCAGGTTTTTTCCTTATCTTAATTGAAGATTGTCCCTCTCTGCAATCTACCTGGGTTCCTCCCTTCTGATCTGGCTGAGCAGCGTTACATCAGTAAACGGGGCGGGAGGGGGATACTTTGTCATTGAATTACTCTTGAACTACAACTCTGACAGAATTGAAATAACACGCTCCAAAGTCCAAATTCTATGATGATTAATTAGAACTGCTTTTATTATGAAACATTACTATCCCCTTAAGTGCTTCTGCACACACACTGTTTTGTTTACCTGTACTCAACTGGGTCATCATTGTGACCTAAATCACAATTATCATCCAACTATTCTGTACCCATCTAAAATGCAGTGAGCTTTAAGGTGTTCATGTGCTTCAGTTAATACCGATAGATATTCTGGAAGCAAGTCCCATAGAAATGTGCCAGCACCACCAACACAAATGTTAGACTGTCTCCCCTGAGAAACATTAATTGCTTTATACATAACATGACGTGTTCTACAAAATATTTTGGCATATTGCTGTTGAGGATGCGGCTGTGGGTATAATAACTTTGCTTACTTCCTTTTCACTATGATTTCTAATAGTTTTGACCCTCCATTTCTCACTCTCATTATCCAGAATACAATCTATCACCCAGTCTATAAGGAGTTCTTTATTGTTATGGACCAGAACCAGACAGGACACAAAAAGGAAAAATGCAAAACACCTTTATTAAAGTAACAAAAAATAAACAAAACAGAATCGTGATCCAGGAGCATAAACCAAATGACAAGCCAGGGTCAGGAACCAGGACAAGTACTCAGCCAAGCCAGAGTCAGGAGACAGAAGTCCACAAAGTCAGGAACAAGCCAGTGGGTCTGGAGTCAGAAGGGTTGTCAGAGGAAGCCAGGTCATACACGGATAAACAAGAACTCAGTAGAATCACAGCAGTCAGCAACAAACACAAGGACAATGGGGAAGTGAGCCAAGCTGTTTTAAATACCCTGGGAGGGTTGGCTGATAACAGTCAGGTGAGCAGTCAGAGAGGTCAGCTGATGAGCCTGTGTCAGAAACTCAGAAGACAGCAGCAGTGGATAGCAGAGCACTAGATTAGCTCAGACATCAGAATCAATAGGCAGAGTTGAACTGCTCAGCAAAACCTTGACAGTACCCCCTCCTCAATGAACCCACCCCCAGAGGGAAGGACCAGGATTATGGCGAAAACATGCATGGAAGCACTGAGGAGGGCGGGGGCATGCACGTCTGCAGCTGGAACCCATGAGCGCTCTTCTGGACCGTAACCATTCCAATATTAAAGGCTCCCTCTGAACCTATGAGAGTCAACTATGGATCAGACCACATACTCCTCATGGCCGTCAACGGGCACCGAACAAGGTCGAGGAGTGACCGTAGTGAAATGATTACATACCAAAGGTTTCAGCAGCAAGTCATGGATCACATCGTGTATCCGCATATTGGGAGGGAGGTCTAGGGCATAGGCCATGGGGTTCACACGTCAGAGGATACATAAAGGCCCCACAAAACAGGGAGCCAGTTTCTGTGAGGACACTCGGAGGTGGAGATTTCTTGAGGACAACCAGACCCTCTCCTCGACCTGGTAGGAGGGTGCGGGTAGGCATTTATGATTAGCCTGGAGCTCCTGGGATTGTTGTGAGAGTTGCAATGACTCTTGGGCCTGCACCCATGTGGAACGGATTTGCTGGAGATGATTATACAATGCCGGGATCCCCTGGGGAGTGAACGAATCTGGAATCATGGAGGGTTGATACTCATAATTCAGCATGAAAGGGGAGAGCCGGGAAGAAGCCAAGACAGCACTGTTATGAGCAAACTCCGCCCAAGGTAGCAGGTCCGACCATTTATTCTGATGGTCTGAGATGTAACACCGCATGAACTGCTCCAAGGCCTAATTAGCCCCTTCCATTGCCCCATTTGACTGCGGGTGATAGGTCGAGGAGAAGGAGAGTTGGATACCTAGTTGAGCACAGAAGGACCTCCAGAATTTTGAGACAAACTAGCTACCCCAGAAAAAAAGAAAGAAATTGGCGCTATGTATACCAAGACAAATGATACTGTAAGTGAGAGAACACACTAGGTCAGCCCAAAAAAACTATTATACTCAAATAGAAACACAAAATCACACACATATACGCACGTATATAATCGGGCGATTCTATTGTGATCCCTCTTAACTAATACACAATATGTAACGTCCACACCGATGTATCTTCTCCAAATTTCAGTGTAAGTACCAGAGGAATACGTATCGCTCCACAATGTATGTAAGAGATATAAAGAAAAAGGAGTCCAATCAAATATTGATACTTTAAAATGTATGTAACAGAAAAGTATCCACTTACAGTTACACTGCTCTCATCCTACTCCAGGAAGAAGGCAATCCCTGAGGAAGTACTTTTAGTACGAAACGCGTTGGGCCATTGGTTAAGGTTGGTGGGTACCTGCTCCGACAGCGATCACATACGTGGGTATTAGATTTTGATCCTATCGGACTTAATTGTCCGGTGGTAGATCCACACAGTACGGTGCGGGTCACTGTAGGTGTGTTTAAGTATCTGTGTATTTGCTGTTGGACCGGGATAGCACCGACATACTATTTGAATTTTATTATCGTTTGTTCTATATATTGATGTACAATAAAAGGATTTACAACTATACAGTGATACATTATATCCTTTTGGATACGATATATAAGTGAGATTATTTGATGATTTGGTGACGGACTACGTTGGATGAAGAGAATCCATAGAGTGAGTGGATCTTAATTATTTATGTTCGTGTATGAGAATACTGTATTTATTATTATTCTTTCTATCACGTTAACACCGGAGAGGAAAGAAGTATAACGTGGGAGATTGAGAACCGTTCCTTAGAGTTGTGCGGGAGACATACCCTGTCAGTTATATGTGGAGAAAGAAGTTCCAGAACATAACGACATCTACATGCAGACGTATACTGATGGTGTGTAAACGATCTGGAGGCTATGCCGATTTGAAAGAGCAGTGAAATACATCAAAGTAAACGGAAAGTGGAGACCGAGTGATATATCCTTCTTCCTGGAGTAGGATGAGAGCAGTGTAACTGTAAGTGGATACTTTTCTGTTACATACATTTTAAAGTATCAATATTTGATTGGACTCCTTTTTCTTTATATCTCTTACATACATTGTGGAGCGATACGTATTCCTCTGGGACTTACACTGAAATTTGGAGAAGATACATCGGTGTGGACGTTACATATTGTGTATTAGTTAAGAGAAACTAGCTACCCCGGTCGGAAACTATGACTTTGAGAATCCCGTGTGGCCGATAGACCTCTTTGACAAAGACCGTAGCCAACTTTTTAGCGGATGGAAGTTTTTGAAAGGTATGCAATGAATCACCGTAGAAAATTGGTCAATGACCATGAGGATGACAGTGTTACCATTAGACAAAGGAAGATCGACAATGAAGTCCATGGCAAGGTGTAACCATGGCTTCTCCCCATTGGGTATAGGTTGGAGAAGGCCCACTGGATGGTGACGGGGTGATTTAGTCTGAGCACAGACTGAACAAGCAGCGACAAAGGCAGCAATATCTTTGCTAAGTTCTGGCCACCAGAAAAGATGGGAAACCGACCAAAGAAGCTGGTTCTTTCTATTATGGTAGGTAGAATGTACCTTAGTACGGAGGCTAATAGGTACAAAACAGCACCCAGAGGAAGTCTCAGCTGGTGCATCTACTTGGCGGCCCTTATTTTCTCCCCAAGGGGAGATGTTAAGCTGGTATGTATGGTGGCCAGAACTTTGTCCTGAGGAATAATAGGACTAGGAGGACTCTCGAAAACTGTCTGGATAGGGCATCGGCCCGGACATTTTTGGTACCTGGCAGGAACGACACCACATAATTAAAACGAGACAAGAATAAGGCCCATCTGGCCTGCCTTGGAGACAAGCGTTTAGCTTCAGACAAGTAGGTAAGGTTTTTATGATCCCTGAGGATTAGGACTGGCAAGGAAGTTCCCTCGAGAAAATGCCTCCGTTCTTTGAGAGACAGTATTATTGCCAGAAGCTCACGGTCGCCAATTTCATAATTGCACTCAGCAGGACTTAGCTTCTTCAAGAAATACCCACATGGATGCAACTGGCTCTCAGGAGTAGGACGTTGAGACAGGAGGGTGCCTAATCTTGTCTCAGGCGCATCGACCTCAAGTACAAATGGAAGCTCGGGTTTTGGGTGTGCCAAAATGGGTGCTGCTGCAAAAATGGCTTTCAATGACTAAAATGCTCTGATGGCCTCCGGGGACCGGTTAGTGGAGTCACCATCTTTTTTGGTCATGTCGGTAAGGGGTTTCACCATAGAGCAAAAATTGTGGATACATTTCCTATAGTAGTTAGTGAACCCAAGGAAACGTTAGAGGGAGCAGAGACCTACTGGTTGAGGCCGAGGGTTTCTCAGGGTCCATTTTGAAACCAGCCTCTGAGATTACTTATCTCAAGAAGGTGACCTGTTTGCGGTGGAACTCAAACTTCTCCAATTTGCAAAACAGGTTATTCTCTCTTAACCTTTGCAGAACTCAGCCTACATCTGCGCGGTGGCTTTCCATGGAAGCAGAATGGATCAGAATGTCATCTAGTTACACAACCACGCACAGATAAACAGGAGCTCAGTAGAATCACAGCAGTCAGCAACAAGGTCAGCAACAAACACAAGGACAATGGGTAAGTGAGCCAAGCTGCTTTAAATACCATGGGAGGGTTGGCTGACAACAGTCAGGTGAGCAGTCAGAGAGGTCAGCTGATGAGCCTGAGCCAGAAACTCAGAAGACAGCAGCACTGGATAGCAGAGCACTAGATTAGCTCAGACATCAGAATCAATAGGCAGAGTTGAGCTGCTCAGCAAAACCTTGACATTTATATACTTTCATAGGAGCCGATTCTTCACAGTGCTGCTGCACACACCTTTGATACAAATTTAGAAATATTAGGCTTCAAATAGGATTTTAGTCTTACTTGTTAAATCCTTTTCTCTTAGCCCATATGGAACACAGGTACTATGGGGGTTGAGCTTCTCCATTGGGAGGCAGAACACACTTCTCCCTCTGCATGTCAACCCCACCCTGCCTCCAGTTTATGATGTGAGACAACCACACCAAATATGGACAGTGAGAGAAGAAGGAGAAAGGTCCTGTGAGAAAAAAGATCCTAGAAGGACTCCCACAACCAGACAGGCGAGACCAAAGGAGGTCCCTTTCAATAGGTAAGAGACCTGTGTTCCATATGGACTAAGAGAAAAATATTTAACAGGTAAGACTAAAATCCTAATTTCTCTTCAATATGGAACACAGGTACTATGGGGATATTCCAACAGTAGGCTCCCAGAGGTGGGAAAAAGGAGAAAGGACCTCATGCCTGTCCCCATGACTCTCCAGGCACAACTAGTTGAACAACAGTAAGGCACAGGAAAAATTAGGTCCTTAGACAGACAGAGCTGTCTGAAGGACCTTCCTGCCAAAGCTGGCTTCAGCCAAAGCCAGAATATACACATGATAATGTTTTGCAAAGGTATGCAAGGAGGACCAAGTTGTAGCCTTGTGCAATTGCTCAGCGGAGGCCTGATTCTTGTAGGCCCAGGAGGCCCCAAAAGACCTGGTGGAATGTGCTGTAACTCTGAAGGGAACAGGTTTCTCCCTGAGTTTGTACACCCTATGAATCGTAGACTTTATCGAAAAGGCAATAGTAACCTTGGAAGCAACATGACTTGCCCTGGGACCCTTAGGAATAACAAACAATGAATCAGTCTTATGAAAAGACTCTGTACACTGCACATAAAACTAAAGACACCAAACCACATCCAGTAGGTGGCGATCCCTTTCCTTGTCAGACTTGGGGTCTGGACAAAACAAAGGCACAACAATCTCCTGATTTATGTGGTACTCAGAGACCACTTTAGGAAATTCCTGAGAGGTCCGAAGAACAGCCTTGTCCTTGTGAAAAATGAGGAAAGGCAGCTTGGTTGTAAAACTTTCAATTGTTTTTAAAAAACTTGAACAGTCTGAGTAAAAAATACCAAATATGTATATTTGACCTACATGCACATACCCCTAATTATCAGGAGTACAAAGGGGTAAAATACACATTCCATTGGTTACATGGTTAAACTACCCTAAAACAACCAAATAACTATGTTAATATATATATTACCTTCCCCTGAAAGTACAATAACATATAAATCACAAATGGCTGAAGTTTCTTTCTACAAGAAATGATGAAGAAAGGAAATGTGTTAAAATATGGTTTTCCAGAAAGCTTTCAGAAATATACACTAAAGTCACAAATTACTGTACAACATCCCAAGCAAGTTTAGAGTAACAAACTTAAAGGTATAGTAATGTTTCATAATAAAAGCAGCTCTAATTAATCATCATAGTATTTGGGCCTTGGAGAATACTATTTCAATTCTGTCAGAGTTGTAGTTCAAGAGTAATTGAATGATAAAGTATCCCCTCCCTCCCCGTTTACTGATGTAACACTGCTTACCTCAGAACAACTGGGAGGTACCTAGGTAGACTGCAGAGAGGGACAATCTTTAATTAAGATAAGGCAAATGTGAAATATAAATACCATATTTCTCCTGAGTACACTGATACCCATTATGTATGTGTGTGCAAATATATGTTCTTCCCCTGGGTCCCAAATTTGTAATAGCACATAACAGAATTTCTACTGATTTCATGCCGATAACCAGAATGAACTATATAGTCTCAAGGCATAATTATTCAGTTACATCAAAATAACCCCCTAAAAGCATACATTTCCTGAAAATAGATATAAGACGGCATCAAGTGAGGGGGTTACTTGCCTTTCAATTCTAAGTTTGATGTGCATAAATGTTTCCAGAAGGTGGCTTTAAAGGAAAAAATAGGCATTATTTTAAATTTCTTCCTCTTCAAATGGATAAAAATAATTGAAAATTGTGGAATTTACTACTGTATTTACTAGCTACTGATCTTCCAGGAAAAATGCTACTATGAGCTGGTGTGAGCTGAACTACTCTAGGGTGTGCCAGAAGTACACAATCACACCAGCTGCAATCTCTCATTTTTCTTCAATTTTTTAAAATGTGACTTGCCTGTACTAAAATGGTTGTAGCAACTATAGAAATTAAGAAAATGTATACAAACCATATAATTTTGGAAAGACAACAACCCACCTCATAAACTGAGGGGTGATTTGCCTTTCTGCCTCCTGCCTGATGTTCACAAATGTTTCCAGAAAATGACACTAAAGGAAATAGGCATTATTTTAAAATTCTCCCCCTTCAAAGGTACAAAAACCATTAAAAATTTTGGAATGTATATTCATTATCTATTGCTCTTTTGAGCAAATGGTATGAGATGAACTACTGTAGGGGGTGCCAGAAGTACACATGAACACCAGCTGCAATCTCACATTTTTTTTAATTGTGAATTGCCTGTAATAAAATGGTTGTAACATCTATAGAAATTAAGATATGTTAGAAAAATCATACCACTGTGTAACATGACGGGCCTTCTGCCCCTTGAATTCTTGCACTGAAATGATCACAATGATCATTTTAACAATATGAAGTAAAGGTAGGCAAGATGTACCATTCTGGAAAAGAGACATTCAGTCTCATCAAATGAGGGGTGCATGCCTTTCAACCCATAGACTGATGTGCATTAATATTTCCATACACTGAATCTACAGGAAAATAAATGTTTTTTACATTTACACCACTTCAAAGGTAAAAAAATATCTGAAACCCCATTCATTTCCTACTGTATTCAGTACCTGATACCAGCCTTGGAAAAATTATACCCAATTTGTATGGGATGACTTACTGTATTGGTGCCAGGACCGCTAACATACACCTGTCACTGTTCTTTAACGAAATTACCTGCCTGCATTAAATGAATATAACCATTAGATATACAAAGAAAATGTAAGCAAGGCATAATCTTTGGAAAGTAGACATTTACCACATCAAAAGAGGAGTCAATTGTCTTTTTACCCCTAGGCTAGTGTGCACAATTATTTTGACAAAGTGGTGCTATAGGAAAAAAACACTTGCATTTTTAAACTTCAATCATTTCAAAGATACCAAAATCTTTCTTTCAACATCTTGGAATGTCCTAGTGTTTACAATATTTAGTGCTAGCCTAAGAAAAATGGCACCCCATGAGTATGGGTTGACATTGTGGTTGCCAAGAGCATGGCTACAAGTGAACAAGGCTCGGGAAGCAGACAGTGTATGTGTATGTGAGATTATTTGGCTATCAATGGAACAAGCCTGGAGTGTCAGAGAGACTAATGTGTTACTCTGTGGCTACCAGTGCAACAAGACCGGGGTGTCAGACAGTTTATATGGGTCTATGTGTCTACCAGTGGCAGTGGAGCCAGGCTAGGGGGTCAGACAGCGTATGTGGGGCTCTGTGACTACCAGCGACACCAGGATTTTGGTTAGACAGTGTATGTGGGGAATCTTTGGATACTAGTGGGCAGGTGAACAAGGCAGGGGGAGGAGGTCAGATAGTGTATGTGGGAAATCTGTGGCTATCAGTAGGCATGGGAACAAGGCTGGTGGGGCAGAGAGTATACTGCAGAATTTGTGTCTACCTGTGGACATTGGAACAAGGCTGGGGGTAGGTCAGACAATGCAGATGGTGGATTTTTTTCTGCCAATCGGCAGAGGGCCAAGTTTGAGGTTGTGGCTACCAGTGGGCAGGGAAACAAGGTTAGGTGGGTCCAACAGAGTAGATGGCAGATTTGTGTTTACCAGTGGACAGGGGAACAAGGCTGGGGGCTGACAAAATGTTTGTGGGGAAATTTTGGCTACCATTGAGCAGGGGAAGAAGGCTGGGGGGTCAGACAGTGTAGGTGGGGGATCTGTGGCTAATAGTGGTAGGAAAAAAAGGCTGGGGGGTCAAAGGGTAGGCAGGGAATATTTGGCTACCAGTGTGCAGGGGAGGGGTAAGGCTGGGGGTGTACGTGTGATATCTTCTTCTCCTCAACCCAGCATTCAATGGTTGTCTTGTTTGAACAGAAGGACCTTCAAGACCCATACAGATCATGTGGCTTTTGAAGGTCTTCCTAATCAACACAGAACATAAGGCTGAGCATGAAGATAAAGAGGATAATGTAAGGGAAGATGGGGATCTCCTTCCTGGGTGCAGCAATGATTGCCTATAGTGCAGAGATTCTGGGAATTTTTCATAAACATGATTTCTCTTATACTTCTGAGAGTTACCATGGATATTTTTAAGATATATAACTTGCCCTGCTGTGTACAGAAACATATTCCCTTCTTGCAGGCAAATTTGAAGTTTCTCCCTGCACCAGGAGTTGTGGGAGAAGCTTCTAAGCGTGACCTCTTAATGTTTGCTTTGTAGACCCAGTTTGCCAACCACTTGAAAATTTAAAAAGTTGGCACTCAATGGGTTGAACATTTTATGTAGAAAAGGGGGTTACATTGTATAAGTATTAAATACTACACATTTTCATCACTATTTAATGTGTGAGCCTGATGAACAAAATACTTTTTTCAACAGTGTGCAAAATAAGGAGAATTCACCATTTAATAAAAATTATATAAACATATAAATATATTTTTAAGTTTTCATGTGATTTGCTGCATTTTTCCTCCAATACAGATTGGTGGGTCATTGAGCTTTAAATTATTAATCTGACATCAGTAAAAGTTTGTCCAGATTTGGGTTGCCAAATATTGCTTAAGCCATGCAAACATAGCAGAACATACCATTTTGCCATATATTACTGGAAACCATTTTATTTATACCAAATGTATTAAAGTATTTGCTGTATTCATTCCAAAACCAACACAATATAGTTTAAGTTGAGTGCCTGAGGTATCCAAAGCATTGTGTTACAGTCTTTAACTCTCTGGCAGTTAAAGGGTTAGTAAGCATGCTTTTCTATTATGTCCTTTATTCAAAGTGTATTGATTATTTCACTGCCTTATTCTTTTTAAGTATAAAGTGTATATGCAATATAAACATTCTGCAGAAGCAACCACAATTAGACAAAAAGCCAATGTTTAAATACAATTATGCATAAAATGGACTGCCTGAATATATAGAAGTGTCAGTTAGGTTTATTATTAATATCTATAGCCATGACATGATCAGTAACAAACTGAATGGCCTTAAAGTGGCATTGCCTCTTAGGACAAAACTGAGATAAATATTGCATTATGTTAAGGGGGAAAGACAATAAAGATCAGTGTTTTATATTCTTTCCTCATACAATTTATTCATACAACACTATTAAAACAGTTTAAAACCATTTCCTACAACAATGGGCAAAGTCTTTGCTCTTAATTTCTCAGTGCCGCCCTTCAACATTCCATCAGTGATTTTGCTTTCAACCATGATGGGGGGTTTAAAGGCTAAAATGGGAGAAGGACCAGCCAAATTTCAAGGCCCCAGAGAAATTCAAATAACAGTGAAAATATAAAAAAACTAACTGGCCATATTTTAGTGTGTGGGGCCATTTATGAATGTTATAGATAAGTTCCTCAATGCTGTATTATCATGTAGACACTGCCCCTTTTTAACAATCCCATTTTAGTTACTATCTGCAGATCTAACCAATGTTAGTGCTTTACATGTTTTATTTTCTGTAATGTGCTGCACACAATTTAGGATCATACGTATCAGGGCAAAGGTTGTACAATTCTTAAGCAGAACCATATGTCATGAAAGAAAATAATCCTTTTGAAATCAATTGGATATTCCTTCAGAGCATCTGTTGTAGATTATTATGCTCTAAAATTACATGACTTTTGTGCAAAGAATTGACTGCCAGTTTGCCACACTTGTCTTTTATAAAGACACATTGAAGTTATTGTCATACCCCGGACCAGTGTATTAGTCCCTCAGATGTGGAATGGACATGGATATCTGCCCACTTTTATTTTTTAACTGGTATTCTCATAGGTATTTTGTAAAATAACAAACAAAATAAGTATCTTGTAATACCTTTTTTATTGGACTAACAGAATTTTGGACTGACAAGCTTTCGGGAGAACCTCCCTTTCTCAAGTCTAAAGCATTAGACTTGAGAAACGGAGGTTCTCCCGAAAGCTTGTCAATCCAAAATTCTGTTAGTCCAATAAAAAAGGTATTACAAGATACTTATTTTGTTTGTTATTTTACTTCTGCATCACTGGACTAATACGGCTACAATCTCCACTCTCATACATAGGTATTTTCTTAGAATTTACTTGACTCTCTGTCTGCTTGGTATAGTAAGAACTAATTATTGAATGAATGCTTTGGAGACCTCTCTAGCATTCCAGGGGTTAAAAGCCCCATATAAATCATTGGTAATTTTCTTTTCTCCCAGTGATGCAGATGGTTTGCTCCAGAATTACCCCTATTTTGTTTATTAAATATGGCTCCAAGGGCCTTATGCCAAAAGTAAACGATGAGCAAATCAAATCAAGAACTACTAACTGCACCTTAAGGGACAAATGAAAATATGCATTGATTTAAATTAGGCTTTCAACCACACAAATCAATGTCGAACAATGCAAATCTTCAGTGTTGCAGTAACAAATCTTGAAAATATGGATGGGCAAAAGATTTTTCCTCAAAAACGAGACATGAAGAAAATAACTCACTACCTTCTGCAGAAATTCCCACAAAGTGCAGTTTTTCCATTTTTTGCTTTTTTCATTTGTAATGAAATCAGTCAAATTAATGTAATTCCCCACATGTGAATAGTTCCCACAAGTATTCATGCTGTATAAAAGGGAGTCTTAATTTACTGCATGATGTCAGTTTATGCTTGGGAGAAAGGGAAAGTTGCTGAAATTTTGAGCTTATTAGTGCGGAGGCAGACAGGCAAATAAGGGATCTGGAGTTGCTTAATTTAGGATTACTGGTACAAACCAGATATTTTTTTGACAGGTGGGGTGAGGGGAGAAAGGAGAGTTAAAGGGATTTTATTTTGTAGGTATTAAAAAAACATGAAGAATGATATAAGTCTTATCTCTCAAACCTTTATGGTTTATGAGATATTCACAAGCAAAGTTTGCCCTCCCCGCCCCTTTTACCTAGTGTAAGCCATCTCTTCTCAGATGTGAATCTGGTTGTATGACAGGACAGATAACAGAAGGGGACAATTTTCTTTGTATGAAAACAATGAAAGCCCTTCCCTCCTTGACAAGTTTTTCAGCTTTTTCCCTTATCTTAATTGAAGATTGTCCCTCTCTGCAGTCTACTTGGGCACCTCCCTTCTGATCTGGTTGAACAGGGGGGGGATACTTTGTTTATGAATATCTCTTAAACTATAAAGGTTTGAGAGATAAGACTTATATCATTCTTCATGTTTTTTTAATGCCTACAGAATAAAATAAAGTTAAAATGAAGTATTACTATCCCTTTAAAGAGTAAACCTAAAATAAATAATGTTTTGACTGATGACTGTCAGTCAGGATGGTGATCCTTCCAGAGCTGGCTGAGCCTGAAAGGAAAAGGCTCAGTATTTCACCACTGAAAAAGATTAATATGACTGTTAAGTGAAAGATCAGATGGAACATCTGGACAAGTAAAGATGCCCAAAAATACACAATCACCTCATCAGCATCATCACTTCCAAGTCCAACCCCCACTCAGTCATACTCATCGTTATTGACTAAGAGGCAACACAGGTCAGCATTAACAATGCTAGCTATCAGTACTTCTGACACTGTTCAAGGTGCAGCTCCACTGCCACCTACTACTATAAAAATATTTATAACCTGTAGTAGGTGGTAGTAGTAGTAGTAGTAGTAATAATAATAATTAGACAAGTGTACAGGAAAAAGTTTAATTTCACCCAAAACGATTAGGTATCTTTTATTTTACCCATTTGGATTAAACACATTTTATCCCCTCTTGTTTGTTTAGTCAAAATCATAGGTAATTGCTTATCTTGATGTTGGAGGTCCAGTGGTGTCCTTGACAGTTTGGGTATTTGGAAAAATCTGTCAAAAAACAAAGAAAGTTAAGAAGAAAAAATCTCTGCCACCACCATCCCCCACTGCCTTCAAAGTAACCCCAATGATAATCCTGCTTGAGTCGTTGCTCATTCCAGAATGAGGAAAAAATTAACAGGGGTTGGTTTTTATATGGCCATTAGTGTTGAGCGAGCATGCTCGGCCGATGCTCGGATCGGCTCGAGCATCGCTCTGCTCGGCACATGGCGGTACTCGTACGAGTACCGCCATGTGCTCGCCCGGCATGTTCGGGTGGCGGGGATCTGTGCCGAAGGAGGCACAGATCTGAAGACGCTCCGCTGGACCACCAGGGACTGGAGGTAGGGGGCATTGCGGAGATGAAGGGGGCATTGCGGAGATGAAGGGGGCATAGCGGAGATGAAGGGGGACATTGCGGAGATGAAGGGGGACATTGCGGAGATGAAGGGGGACATTGTGGAAGGGGGGCATTGCGGAGATGAAGGGGGCATTGCGGAGATGAAGGGGGTATAGCGGAGATGAAGGGGGACATTGCGGAGATGAAGGGGGTATAGCGGAGATGAAGGGGGACATTGCGGAGATGAAGGGGGTATAGCGGAGATGAAGGGGGACATTGCGGAGATGAAGGGGGCATTGCGGAGATGAAGGGGGCATAGCGGAGATGAAGGGGGACATTGCGGAGATGAAGGGGGACATTGCGGAGATGAAGGGGGACATTGTGGAAGGGGGGCATTGCGGAGATGAAGGGGGCATTGCGGAGATGAAGGGGGTATAGCGGAGATGAAGGGGGACATTGCGGAGATGAAGGGGGCATTGCGGAGATGAAGGGGGCATAGCGGAGATGAAGGGGGACATTGCGGAGATGAAGGGGGCATTGCGGAGATGAAGGGGGCATAGCGGAGATGAAGGGGGCATTGCGGAGATGAAGGGGGTATAGCGGAGATGAAGGGGGACATTGCGGAGATGAAGGGGGTATAGCGGAGATGAAGGGGGACATTGCGGAGATGAAGGGGGCATTGCGGAGATGAAGGGGGCACAGCGGAGATGAAGGTGGACATTGCGGAGATGAAGGGGGCATTGCGGAGATGAAGGGGGCATAGCGGAGATGAAGGGGGACATTGCGGAGATGAAGGGGGACATTGCGGAGATGAAGGGGGACATTGTGGAAGGGGGGCATTGCGGAGATGAAGGGGGCATTGCGGAGATGAAGGGGGTATAGCGGAGATGAAGGGGGACATTGCGGAGATGAAGGGGGCATTGCGGAGATGAAGGGGGCATAGCGGAGATGAAGGGGGACATTGCGGAGATGAAGGGGGCATTGCGGAGATGAAGGGGGCATAGCGGAGATGAAGGGGGACATTGCGGAGATGAAGGGGGACATTGTGGAAGAGGGGCATTGTGGAGATGAAGGGGGGCATTGACCAGGCACCCTCCCCTCATCAGAGCAGGGGGTGCCTGGTGTAATGCTCGTGTCGCCCCATTCAATTCAATGGGGCTCGGGTGCTCGGCCGAGCACTCGAGCCTCCGGCGGTGCTCGGTCAGAGCACCCGAGCATCGGGGTGCTCGCTCAACACTAATGGCCATCATTGTTTTAATGAATTCCCATTCAGCCACTGGCTGGGTTTGGGGGGGGGCGTTACACAGGGCAAGGAACATGCCCTGCAGTAACCTGACCTCCCAGCCAGAAACAATAAATGTAGGGGGAAAACTACTATAAAAGCATATTGAAATGGAAATAAGCAAAATGACTATGCTTAGCATCAGCAACAACAACAACATTACAACAAACTGCAGAATATGTTGTCACAGTAATTAAGTAATGCGTCTCAGGGGCAACGTTTATGGTCATGGTGATTGCACTGTTTATTTCGAAGGAGTGCCCCCAATGCAGGTGAGATGGTTACAGCATACCTGCAGCATAATTATGTTCTATGCTGAAATTACCCTCTTGTGTACTAGTAAATAAAACAGTGTGTGGCCATCAGAGTGCTTTTGTTGCCCACCAGCAAGTGTGTTTTCAGAGGTTTTCAGTGTAGATGTAGTTTATGAACACAGGACATCTTTGCAGCAGCAGTGCTGTTAGACTTACTACATGTGAATATGTAGCAGTGGCAGTGAGAAATAAAGCCCACAAGACACAGAGGCATATGGCAAATCTAGTGGAGGTGGAAGAGGGGGAGGGATATGTGCATTGATCATTGATGAATAATTGACAAATAATGCAATGTTATCCATTGACCATAATCCTTCTCCTCTTCCACCTCCCCTAAAATCATTTATGTTTGAATATATTTCCTTGAGGACAGTGAGGGGGATATCAACAACTACAATGTGACCACTTTACTCTAATTAAGCACATCCAATTAACCACCCTGAGATTTATAGTCAGGGTGGAGATGCTGTGATTATTCCATTTGTCTGTCCCCAATAACGACCAAGTTGTTGTGCCCCAAAATCCCTACTGAAATGCCTGTTGACTGTGGGAACTAATAGGATTCAGGGTATTCAGAAACTTTTTCAGACTAATAGGATGCAGGGTATTCAGAGACATTTTCAGACTTTCCACCTTATTGAATATGCAAGGCTTGTTTCATGGATGGTCAATTTTTTTATTCATTGTTTGGTAATTAGAATGACCCATGGGAAGTCACTCACCCACTGTCACCAGTGACCTGCTGTCAGACAACTAGTCTACCACCAGCAATGCTGGAAACAAATATTTTTTCAAGGATTTTGTTGCATATGAATATTTTTAAGGCTTATTTTGTTGTAGGTCTCAGCCTGATAACATTTTTTAAAGGCTTATGCTGTGATGTGGGTCTCAGCCTGCTAGCAATTTTTTTCAGAGTTCCCCTTGGGCCTTAGCCCAGCCCCTGTTGCACCCAGTGATTATAAGAGCAAGCCCCCAAATAAAGGTTAACATTTAATATCCTTATGTTTAGTTGTAGCCTTGCTCTTCCTATTTGTGGGAAAAGCATCCAAATTTACAGGTTATACACCCAGAACTGCCTCACTTAAAAGTTGATCAAAAGATTACATTGGTTCCTTTCTGTAAAATAGAATTGCTGGGAACACAAGTCGAGACACCCATAAACTTGAGGCCCCTGGGGAATGCCTGGGTACTCCAATGCATTAAAATGGCCTTGCCTTAACCTGCTAACATTTTTTTTCATGGCTTGTGTTGCCATAGAACTCAGCCTGCTAATAACTTCTACTTTCAGCTTTGGATTTCTCCACTTCAGTACTTAACAGCTGTAGTATTGCAGTGGAAATTCTCATTATGGAAAAGCAGGAATTTCACTGGCAGAAGCAAAAATGAAATTTTATTGGATTTTCTATCCAGGTATTTTTTCAAGAATTCCCATGAAAAGGAGTTTGAACTTTTTGCTATCCCTACCTGAAAATGTTTATTGTTAGACCAGTAAGATGGGAAACATAACTGATTGCAAAGAATAAGAAGTGTGATTTTTTTGGATACTACTGAAACTTAGTCAGATGATACACATGATTGTCAGTTAATCATGAGGCATATACCTTTTTAGATTGGATAATGTAAACAAAAATAGATAAGGAGGGGGATGATTTTATGTAAAACAAGCCTTAACACCTAGTATTGCTTGTAGTCTTAATTGTAAAAATTAAAGCTGTAAGAAAACAATTGCAGCAGCTTACATAGCAATGCAAAACTTGGAAAAAATTATGAGCATGCTTGCACAGTGTTCAAAATTCCATAGAGCCACAGAGGTAAATTTAAAGAGAGAGAGAGAGATTTAAAAATTAAAGTGACAGGTGCTGTGGCCAGTAGGGGAAGCTGGAGGAGGGCTGCTTCTGGTTTGGAGGAGGATTCTTCCACAAAATACAACAGCAATGCTCAAGTCCAGAGATCTGCACACATGCTGCACAGGCCAGTAGTGCTGCCACCTTTTGTGATTGGTGATGATACCTTGCAGGGTGTTATTGATAGTGGTTTGGACTTGGGAGCATTCTTTGAAGTGACAAATGAATAGTAGGACATATTTCAGGAGGAACTGAGTATCACCCCTGTATATGACCACCTCAGTGATACAGAAATTATAGAGTTAGCTGCATGCTTAATTCCTGCTTCTGAATTGCCTTTAGGTATCACCAGTGGTGATTATGTGTCACAGAAGCATCAGTCAGAGCAGCATGATCCTCATTGGGCTGCTGCTGATGCATCACCTTTCCCACCATGGATGAAAATATTGTAGTTGGTAGTAGTAGTGAGAAAGATGAAGATGGATTTCCCCTGTTGGTGGTAACATGGGGCAGGCAGTGGTGGAAGAAGTTGTTCCACTTCATAGTACTAGCAGTTGTACTACTGAGGCAGCAGCAGGTTCAGCAGTACCAGCAAATACAGCAACAACAGCACATGAAGGCACTTTAGATGGTTGACAGTAAACACAGCAACTTCTCACCACCAGCCAGTGGCTGAAAGTATGTGATTTTATGGGGTTTATCATAACTCGCAGCACTTTGAGGTTGATGTTTACCCAGTGCTTTACAATTTAAGGTTTTGGACAAAGGGTGAAAAGTGCTTAGGAAAATGAAACACTGGAAATGGGGTCCCTTTTCGAAACCTTACAATTTAAAGGGGTAAAAGAAGTTATACAGAGAACATAAGGGTTAAATCCGGAATACAGTGCTCGATTTCTGTTGGAATAGTGCAACATAAATACGACCCTTCTCTCCTACATTTCCACTTTGATCTCCTACTATATTTCATCCCACTACTTAAGATCATCCAATAAAATTATTCTCTCAGCTCCTCTTGTGTCTACAGCTCTCTTGTACAAAGCTTTTTCACTCAATACTTATTATCTGTGAAATGCTGTAGCATTTATTATTATTATTATTAGTAGTAGTAGTAGTAGTAGTAAGTATGGGATGGCAGTACATAGCTATCATGGTGCCCATGATTGCCCACTGGTAGTGCTGTTGCGATGTGTGGGCGAAATTGTCTATTACTTCCTGAGTGTCTCGCTTATTTGCATTCGCTATTCTTATAGGCCTATAGTAATTGTCAGAATGAGTCTCCGCCTACTTGCTAGGCCTTATAGGCCTCAATCTGCCAGTACTCCCTTGCCCTTTCATGGTGTACCTGTGCGCTAGGTCTTGTGATATTCCTATGCTCTGATCTGTGTATGACCTCTGGCTACGTTTGACTCCGGCTACGTTTTGATCCCTGAGTTGTTGCCTTCCTCTATTCCATTCTGCTTGTTACCAACGGTTAGTGCCATTGGGTATTCCCTTGTGTACTAGGGATTCAAGTCACCATTGCCTATCGCTACCCTAGTGTTCTGGGGTACCTTTGGTCACCATTGCCTGTAGGTTTATCCTAGCATTCTAGGGGGGTTTCATTTTGCTTGGGTGTTTCCGCTTCACCCGCACTAGTAGCTACTTCTGTCATTGATGCTATTATATTCTGTAGTCAGATTGGGATCAGCCTCTCTTCAGTCAGTGGGTTGCGTGCTGTCTCCATACCTGGCTAATGAGGGTTGGGGAAGTGCTTGTGCACTGTGTCCACACCTGGTCCTGTGAGGGTTGGGGAAGTGCTTTCCGTATTATTTCTGTTCTTATTTTAATAAAGATATTGATTTTACTGTATCTGTATTTGTTAGTGTTGTTATTCCATAGTCATTCCCTGACAGTACGAAAGGGCCATGAACTCTGAAAGTACAGATACTGGTATCCGACAGTTGCCTAATATCCTTTCCAGAATGGATATTCAAGAACACCGTGTAGACCAGTTGTCTATGGTGATGCAGATGCTCCTTCACTGTACAGCGCATCTCGATAAGCCTGCACAACTACTGGTGACCCCTCCTGTCTTGACATCTGTAGTAACCACTCAGGTAGAAAACACAATTTATAGAGGGCTGTCTGGAGCCACTACACTCCCTCTAAGATATGATGGGGAACCCACATTGTGTCGTGGATTCATAAATCAGCTCGGAATACTTTTGGAACTGGTACCTAATGCATTCTAGAGTGAAAGAAGTAAAGTGGGTGTCATGTTTTGTTTTGACTCTCAGACACAGAGTTAAGATAAAAACACAACTTTATTGAGCGTTTAAAGAGAACCCTCACGGGTCCTGACATACACATATACAATAACGCACAATTTGTACAGAGTAGTAAAAAACAGTGGTACATCGAATATGGATTGGCTGTACCAGCCTTGCCAATATACTGGGCAAGGCAGACTGTAGACTGGCAACACGAGATGGAGAAGGCTCTACCGGCCCTGCCAAAATACTGGGAAAGGCAGCCAGGAGACTGGTAACACGATAAGGGGAAGGCTCTACTGGCCTGGCCAAAATACCGGGCAAGGCAGCCTAGAGACTGGCACACAACAAGAGAAGGCTCTACCGGCCTTGCCAATATACCGGGCAAGGCAGCCTATATACAGATACCCAGGAATAGTTGGCTTTACCAGCCTTACCAATATACCGAGCAAGGCAGCCAAACAAGGACACAGTCGAGGCAGGTACAGGACTATAATGAAGGTGGCCTCAGTGACTGGAGAAGAGTTAGAGCAAACCAGTCGCAAATGCTGGACAACAAGGAGGCCTACCGCTGCTGTATAGGAGTCAGTAAGCAGCCAGTAAATAGGAGCAAACCAGTACCCGCGTACCGGACTACACAGAGAAGTTACCGGTGCTGTATAGGTGGTAGTAAGCAACCGGAGAGTGTCAGAGTGAACCAGTACCCGCATACTGGACTAAACTGAAATGGTACCGGTGCTGTATAGGTGGTAGTAAGCAACATAGGAGTGAACCAGTACCCGCGTACCGGACTACAGGGAACACAGTCGGATGGCAAAGGAGCAAACCAGTACCCGCGTACTGGACTACACAGAGGTGCTACCGTGCTGCATAGGTGGCAGTCAGCAACCGGAGAAATAAAGGAGCAAACCAGTACCAGTGTACTGGACTACACAACCGGTGCTGTAAATGAGCAAACCAATACCCGCGTATTGGACTACACGGAGACGTTACCGGTGCCGAGAGGTGGTAGCAAGCAACCGGAGAACTAAAGGAGCGAACCAGTACCCGCGTACTGTACTAAACGTAATACGCCCAGAGTTCAGAATGTCGCCCAAGCGACCATGATAACAGAGAGAATCCAAGACGATCCAGGAGCAGGAGAGACAGCCAGGCCGGGACAGGAAGATGGAACAGTAACGACAGTCAACCGGATCAGGAACGGAAGCAGGAACGTCAGCCCAAACCGAATCAGGAATGGAGGCAGGAACCACTTCAGCAGAGAAGGCTGTCAGTCGGGTAGGTAGGAAGATGCTGGAGAGTAGAGGATTCAACCAAGGCCCATGGAACACAAGAATACAAATGCAGGTGGCTACTGACATAGAGACACCATGAAAGGGCAAGCAAAGGGTGCCAGAACCAGGTCTATATAGGCAATACTGGGCAGACCAAAGACAGGCAGACAATGGGGAACCCTCACAGATAACTGACAGGAAAAGGCAGCAATCACAGGCACTGTGATAATGGGCTTTATGATTTCTTTGTTGACTGGCAAAGCATTGGCATGGACCAATCTGTTATGGCTAAACCCATAACTTCCAACTTCACAGAACTTGTGGATGCCTTTCATAAAGTATTTGATGTTTCAGGCTGAGCAACCTCTGCAGCAAAAAAACTTATGACTATTAGCCAGGGTGCCCGTACAGTAGCAGAATATGCTATTGAATTTCATACATTAGTGGCAGAGGTAGGCTGGAACAACAAGGCTCTGGTGGCGGCCGTCTCACAAGGGCTTAAAGATATTATCAAGAACGAAATGGCAGCCCATGAGCTGCCTGAGGATCTGGATCAGTTTATTTCCTTTGCTATACTGATTGATACCCGCATCAGTGAAAGATCCCCTTTTAAAGAACGTAAGCCAAGGCTTTAGTCTCGACTGGCACCAAACTGGGGGCTCCCACCCATGACTCCCTCGCCTCCCAAGCCTCCTAGTGCTGAGGTTAGTAGGGCTGAGCCTATGCAAGACAGTTTTACATGCCTGTCCAGGGAGGAGCGCTCGTTCCATCGGAAAGAAGGTCTATGCCTGTACTGTGATAAGGATGGACATATGTTACGAACTTGTCCTGTATGTCCGGGAAACGCATGCGCCTAGGGTCTCTGAGGGGACAGATCCTAGGTGGCGTAAATCAGTCCCCAGACCAAGAGCAAAGCAAGCCCATTTTACAGGTGGCAATATCTTGGGCAGCCTCCTCTGTTTTGACACCAGCCCTGATTGATTCAGGAGCCGCAGGTTACGTTATTGATGACGAATTCGATAAGCAGCACAATATTCTCTTGTTGCCTTGTGTTTCTCCATTGGCTATTGAGGTGATTGATGGTAGACCGTAGGAACCATCCCATGACACACATGAGACCCGTCCGTTGTCTCTTAGAGTAGGAGCTCTCCATGTGGAGACCCTACAGTTTCAGGTCATTCAGTCTCCACACTACACAGTCATTCTGGGGTTTCCTTGGTTTCAGACACACAACTGCATAATGGACTGGAAAACCTGTGACATCATATCTTGATCTGATTATTGTAAGAAGTCTTGTCTACAGCAGCCCACTAAGATATTGTGTACCTCCCCCTCTATACCCTCAGAGTACCAGTCTCACAATGAGATATTCAGTTAGGGGGAGGCTAGCTCTCTGCAGCAGCATAGAGCATATGACTGTGCAATGGTCCAGCAGTGTTCCAAGAATTTATTAATGATGTACTGAGAGACCTGCTACATTCCTGTATAGTAGTTTACTTGGACGATATCCTGAAGGCCATACAGGGATTCTTAGGATTCGCAAACTATTATAGAAAATTCATATGAAATTTCTCTAAGTTAGTTAAACCTTTGACTGACTTGACTCATAAAGGGGCTAATCCCTGGGCTTGGTCTCCTGAAGCCAGCAGAGCTTTTTAAGTGTTGAAGTCTGCTTTTGCTGTGGCTCCAGTATTATTGCATCCCAACCCTGCCCTGGAGGCAGTGCTGTCCCAGAGGTCCAGGCCTGGGAAGACCCTCATGCCTTGTGGGTTCTTTTCTAAAAAGATGACTAAAGCCTAGAGCCTACACGACATAGGCGATAGCAACAAATTAGCCATTATTCTCGCACTCAGTGAATGGTGTCACCTCCTGGAGGGGACGAATGCTCCAATCCTGATCTTGACTGATCATAAGAATCTGACATATCTCTCTGAGGCCAAAAGACTGTCACCACCGCAGGCCAGATGGGCACTGTTCCTATACAAATTTAATTTTGTGGTCTCATATCTTCTGGGGTCCAAGAATGTCCGAGCTGACGCACTGTCTAGGCAATTTGGGCCAGACAGTGAGACAAAGTGCACCTGTGCCTATCATTCCTCCAGATCGCATATTGGCCACCATACGCACTAGTATCACGTCTACACAGGGCAATGCTCCAGCAGAAAAACCCAGTGGTAAATATTTCGTAGCCTAACCTTTCTGTACCAAACTACTGGAAACATACCACTCCTCAAGGGCAGCTGGACACATTGGTCGTGACCAACTGATTTGGTCAGTCTCTCAGCTCTTTTGGTGGCCTATCTTAAGAGCAGATTGTGCAGCATTTGTGGAGATCTGTTCCATTTGTTCTCGTGCTAAGACCCCGAGACACCTTCCACTGGGGTTGCTCCAGACGGTTCCTAATAGTGAGCTCCCATGGTCACACATGTCCATAGATTTTATGGCGGAGTTGTCAGTATCCAAAGGGTGAACGGTCATATTGATGATAGTGGACCGTTTTTCCAAGATGGCTCATTTTGTCTCTCTCCAGGTACTGCCTTCCTCCAAGGAATTGGCTGAGGTGTTTGCTAGAGAGGTGTTCCGACTCCACGGAGTACCCAAGGTTCTGGCCTCTGATCGTGGGAGTCAGTTCAGTCACGGTTCTGGAGGGCCTTTTGCGACCAGATGGGTATCTAATTGTCATTACGCATAAGACAGCAAGATAGATTTTGTGTTAATGGGTTGATTGCGATATTTATAGACGATCTCCCAAGTTATTTTAAATTATTTTTTTTATATTTTGGAAGCCGTTTTTGCATTGATTTTTTCTTTTTGGATCTATGCATAATATCTGAGTTTCCCGATTGGAGACGGGAGATTTTCTCCGCCTGCACATTAATCAGCATTATTTCTAGCTGACCACTTCACTTGTGAGTAGCCATTTGGCATTCATTTTATATTTATTACACTGTTCTGGCTGTATTGCACTTTTGGGCGCCTTCTATTTCCTAGTGATTGTTTGCTGATACGTTTGGAGAAAGTGGTATAGGAAGTGAAACCTGAGTGGAGTCTACCAGTTAGCTGAGACTGAGTGCAGCTTCTAATTACCCTTGAGTGCTTTTGAGCTGTCTTACACATAAGTGCATTGGCAGCCGATTAGTTTGTGAGTATAGTGACTACTGGTGATTCCGGTGGTGGTTCTATTATTGACGATTCAACACAAGGGGTGCCTCTTGTTTTTTTCCCTTTTATTTATCTTCTATACATTATGATAATTGGGCTGACCTGTTGTCGTGTGCTGAGTTTGCCAGGAATTGTGCCATAAACTCTTCATCCGGGAGCTCTCCGTTCCTGATCCACTATGGTTTCCAACCATCCCTGCTCCCGGACTCCTTTCTGGTTCAAGATATTCTGGTTCTGGACGAGCATATGAGGCAGCTCCGCTCCACATGGACACAAGTTCAGAATGCCTTACGAAGGTCCTCACAGCACTATCAGAGACATGTAGACCGCAGGAGGCGTCCTGCTCCTGCTTTCCAGGTTAGGGATACAGTATGGCTGTCTTCCAGGAACCTGAATCGGAACCTGAACCATTCCGGGTACTTCACAGAGTGAACCCTGTCACTTATGCCTTCGACCTTCCTGTGGGTATGCGCATTCACAACATCTTGCATGTATCCTTGTTGAAGCCTTTGGTCTGTAACTGCTACACTTCTACTCCAGTGGTACCAGAACCTGTGCTCATTCAAGAGCATGAGGAGTATGAGATTCAGGGCATTCTGGACTCCCATAGAGTCAGTGGGCACATTCACTATTTAGTACATTGGAAGGGCTATGCCCCTGAAGAACGTTCGTGGTTAAATCAGTCTGATATTCAAGCTCCTGTTCTGTTGCGCAGATTTCATGCTAAATTCCCGAATAAAGTTGGGCCTCTTCCATGGGGGAGAGATCATTGAGGGGGGGTACTATCATGATGCCCGTGACTGCCCAGTAGTAGTGCTGTTGCGGTGTGTGGGCGACATTGTCTATTACGTCCTGAGTGTCACGCTTATGTACATTCGCTATTGTTACAGGCCTATAGTAATTGCCAGAGTGAGTCTCCGACTACTTGCTAGGCCTTATAGGCCTCAGTCTGACAGTACTCCCTTGTCCTTTCATGGCGTACCTGTGTGCTAGCTCTTGCGATGTTCCTATGCTCTGATCTGTGTATGACCTCTGACTACATTTGACTCTGGCTACATTCTGATCCCTGACTTGTTGCCTTCCACTCCGGTCTGACCCTTGGCTCCGTCTGACTATCTGTTCCGGTCTGACCCTTGGCTACGTCTGACTATCCGCTCAGGTCTGACCCTTGGCTCCATCTGACTATCCGCTCTGGTCTGACCCCAGGCTCCATCTGACTATCCGCTCTGGTCTGAACCTTGGCTCCGCCTGACTACCTGCTCTGTGCTGACCCTGGCTCCGGCTGACTGGCTGATACGGTACTGACCTTGGCTTGGCTGACTTACTACTCTGTGTTTATGACCCTTGGCCTTACTGACTCCACTCTCTCGCTAGACCACGCTCTAGCTGATCCCTCTGGTACAAGCTGCGCTCCTCCCGCTGCGCCGGACATTGTCTCTGGCTATTCCATTCTGCTTGTTACCAACGGTTAGTGTCTTTGGGTATTCCCTAGCGTACTAGGGATTTGAGTCACCATTGCCTATCGTTACCCTAATGTTCTGGGGTACCTTTGGTCACCATTGCCTGTAGGTTTATCCTAGCGTTCTAGGGGAGTTTCTCTCATTTTGCTTGGGTGTTTCCGCTTCACCCGCACTAGTAGCTACTGCTACCATTGCTACTATTACATTCTGTTGTCAGATTGGGATCAGCCTCTCTTCAGTCAGTGGATCGTGTGCTGTCTCCATACCTGGCTAATGAGGATTGGGAAACTGCTTGTGCACTGTGTCCACACATGATATCGTCAGGGTTGGGGAAGTGCTTTCCGTATTATTTCTGTTCTTATTTTAATAAAGATATTGATTTTACTGTATCTGTATTTGTTAGTGTCGTTATTCCATAGTCACTCCATGACAATAGTGGAAGAACTATGTAACTTTTTTGCTTTAACGCCATCACTTGTGGAGATGGTGAGGGTGGTGACCTTATGTGTGGGCACTCTATGACTTGTCATCTCCAAATACAAACTCAGAGTCATTCTCCTGTGCAGCAGTAGCAGAAACTCTTGGCACACTCTCTAACACATCAACAGAACCTCTATTATGTACCCCAAAGCCCTGGGAACATTTAGTTGTGGCATCTCTGACCTGTTGATGGTGTGTCTCCCAGTCAGTCCCGTGGTTGGGCTTAAGGTGGGAACTTATTGTGGATGTACCTAGGTAAGAGCCTGCTTTCCTTTTGCTCACGTGCTTCTTACAAACAACAGATAGCAACATGCTTTGCTTTTGTATCCTGAGGGAAGTCTCTCCATACTGTGGATTTCACGACTGTGAAGTTCCTGAGAGGCTGCTACTACTACTACTAGTGGGGCTAGATTTTGCTGACTTTACACTACTAGGTATCACAGGTGTAGCACTTCCAACTAGGGGTGGTTGAAAACTGAGAAAAATTTCTTGCAAAAACTGATGATTTTTCTCTTTTTTCGTGAATGTTTTCTACTTTTCTCAAATACTAAATGTTCCTCCTTTTCCAGCAATTTTTTTGTCTATTCCAACACATTTTTCTCCTATTCTAACACATTTTTCTCCTATGTTTAATATGGTGCAAAACCTCCCAGAACAATATTACTTCTTCTGAGTGCTGTAGTGGAGAAATAAGTAGCTGGAAGTCAAATTTGTGAGTACTACAGCAACATATACCTTTAAAAATGTGTTAGCATGCAAAGTGTATTTGTCTTTTGCCCACAACACTTAAGTGACACTGGTACATATTCAAGATGATGTCAAGTGATTAAAAAAAAATTAAATACAACCAGCAGTATGTCAGATGGTACTGGTGGGGGACTTGTGTGGTTTGATTGGTGTGACATTGACAAACTGCATCCACCCTGGGAGGAGAGGGATCATCATCATTTATTGCATGTGCTGCAGCAACCATGTATGTGTGTTTTTACTTTCTGCAGTACACAACTGATGGAGTGTGATGACTTGCCTTGGGCCTCAACAAAATTTTCAATGTTGTTTGCTGTCTTTCAAGTCTGCCTCAGTCACAGAGCAAGCTCCCAGTCAGCTGTCTAATATATTAATTTGTTTAACTATTTATGTATTTTTTATTTTATTTATTTATTTATTTATTTATTATCCACCCTATTTTATCACAGCTAGTCCAAAAAATTATATGTAACTAAAAACACAGAGACAATAAAAGCAAAATCAGCAAGTAGTTTGGACCCCAGCTGCCTGTATCGTTCTCCTGTTTCTCATTTAGGGCAATAACTTTCACCCATCCCTATTTACTTATTTATGTTCCCCTATCACAACCAAAATGTAAGCACTGTATTCCTCACTTAACCATTATGTACTCTGGATGTCTCTCTTTATCACTGAAGTATTATAAGCTTTCGAGCAGGGAACCGACTTCCAGTGTTTCATTTTGCTAAGTACTTGGGACCCTGTACAAAATTAAGTTGATTTCTACTAATAACATTATTATTCAAAGTGTAATCCTGAATATAATCCTTTATTATTGTACAAGCAGTTTTTAAACAACCAGGGTCAAAATACAGGTCTACTATTCCTTCAGGGAGGCTATGCCATGTAGCTGTCAACCTCTAGGTAAAAAATCTGGGTAGATAAACTATTTTATAATTGTCCTTTAAATGCAAACCAATACTATGACATTTTTCTTTAATTAATACAAATTATGTCAATGTTTTCCAAAATGTATTGGTTCAAAATAAACACTTCCTTTAGAAATCATATATCTAATTTAACATTATGTTTCTTTTTTAAAGCTGACCTTCATCTAAACCTTTTTGGCCTCATTGCAGTTTCTAGATTCTTTACAAAGATGTTTTTTTGATGACTATACAACTTAGCCAAAAGAACACAGACTGTAACAATCCTGAGAGCTTTTCAAGTCTCAAAGCCCGGTGGAATTTTTGGCAAAAGTAGTACTAACGTGATGAAAAAAAAAATCAATCTACTTTATAAATAACGCTGCGTACAAACAAAGGAAAAACAAAATGCACATAAGTTAACAGATGGGGATTTTTCAGGCGCTTGGGAAAGGCATTTCACATACATATTTAGGCCAAATCCAGAAGCTGTAATGAATGCAGTGTCCAGGTTTTTTTTCTTTTTGTCTGGATGCTAAGGACCAGCTGGTGGAAATGTAACTTAATTCCATTTTTTAATTTTGTAAATTATTTTCCCACACAGCAAGCTTCCAAAAATATTCAATAAAGAGTGTATTTCATTTAAAACTTGATTACAGTCTTGTTTTTCATTATGTCCTACATCAACTACAATTTGAACTCTTTTCTGTGGGTTTTGGTATTTTTTTTAATAATAGTGATTATAACTTAATAGCAAACGTGCACATTATTATCCTTATTTGAGCTTGCAAGGTGTAAGGCTCATTCCATTCTACAATCCTATGGCACCCGAATTGTTAATAAATTCATTTTTCATGTAGTAAATTAATACATAGAAGAGCCAATACATCACTGGCATGAAATGGAGAGACATGGTAACATAGTAAATTAGGTTGAAAAAAGACACAAGTCCATCAAGTACAACCTTTGCCTCATTACCCAGAGAAATGAGAATTATATGAGCTTTCCTGCTGCCAAATGAGTCAGTACCAGAATTTCCTGTTTTACCTATAATCACCTTGGTTATGGCTGTGATTGATCATTCCAATAGCATGTGAATCTCCATTTTGTCTGTGATGTTTTATACTCTGATCTAGCCTGATTTCCATGTGGATGACCCCTCAAACTTATAGCAGCATAAAGAAAAGCAGTGTGCCACAGGCTTTGGTCAACATCTTACTGCAATGACAATTTCTTTCATCTGATTCTTTAAGTTCTGGAGGGAGACTTAAGTACAACTTATTTTAGCAGTAGCTAGAGTTAGGTTAGCTAATAATTAACTAGGTAGGTTAGCAAAGAAATAATAGCTAAGTTAGCTAGTAATTAATTAATTAATTAGGTAGATTAGCATAGAATACCTAGGTTAGGTAGAATATATAATAGGTAGGTAGGTTGGTTATGTAATGATATAATATTGTAATATAATACACTTACATTTTTAAAAAAGTAAGATACTTTTCAAACCTCAACACACCTCTGTGTGCATACATTGTTCCATCCATACTCCACTGCTGTATCTAGCAAATAGCTTGTTGTTCCTGGATATTTTAGTTAAATTTTAAACACACCTAATAATATTTTACTGTACAAGCTTCAGTGCAAAACTGAGCACTGAAATATATAGTTTCTATCCAGAATCCACTATTGTCTCCAGCAAAAATATTTTTTATTCCTGAGTTTGCTAATTCAATTTAAAGAAAAGGTCTAATTATATTTAATGTTCAAACTTCAGTGCACAGCTGTGCATTCAAATTGACTGTGTTTGTACATTGTTCCACCTAGACTCCACTGCTGTCTCCAGTAAAAAGCTTGTTGTTCCTGGGTATGTTAATTCAGTTTTAAAATTTCAAACTTCAGTGCACAACTGCAATATTAAGTAGGCGGTGTACACGTACATTGTTCCATTCATTCAACTGCTGTCTCCAACAAAAAGATTCTTGCAACAGAGAATATTAATCTAATTTTTAAAAAGTCTAACTAAAAGTTCAAACTTTAGTTTTCCAGACTCCACTGCTGTCTCCAGAAAGCTGCTTGTTATTTCTGGCTTTGTTAAAGGGATAGTAAAGTACCTTAAATAGTATGCTCTAAATCGTAGATGCACTAATAGAAATAAGAAAATAAAGTCCTCCATTCCCTCCCCTTTCTGCCTGACAAGCTGTAAAGCTGTCAGAGGCAGAATCCGGTCGCCTGACTGTAGGCAGCACTTCAGGAGCACTGTCATCTAGATATCTAAGTATAATTACTTCATCGGTATGGTCTACAACGTATGACTGGCTTGCAAGCACACGTTGTGGACCATTCCGATGAAGTAATTATACTTAGATATCTAGATGACAGTGCTCCTAAAGAGCCGCCGTCTGGTCCCAGAAGCAGGATTTCATGACATCCGCTGTACAGCAGATGCATGAGAAGGGGGAGGGAGAGGAGGTCTTTATTTTATTACATGTCTCAAACCATAACAGTTTGAGAGAAAGGATTAAGCACAATAAATGTTTTTTTAATGCATCTACGATTTAGAACATACTTTTTAAGGGACTTTACTATCTCTTTAAATCAATTGAAAAAAAGTCTAATACTGTTCAAACTTCAGTGCACAACTGTGCACTCAAATAGGCAATGTGCACTTGCATTGTTCCATCCAGACTCCACTGCTGTCTCCAGCAAAAAGCTTGTTATTCCCTGGTGCAAAAACACAAAAAAAAAAACCCCCAAAAACGCAAAAGTATTTTTATATTTACTGTTCAAAGTCCAATGCATAACTGCACACTCAAATAGGCAGTGTGCATGTACATTGTTCCATCCACTCCACTGCTGTTTCCAGGAAAAAGTTTCTTGTTCCTGAGTGTTATTTCAATTGTAAAACTGTTTAATCATATTTACTGTTCAAACTTTAGTACCCCAGACTCAACTGCTATACTGTTATTCAATAAAAAATTATAATACTGTTCAAATTTTACTGCACAAGTGCGCATTCAAATAGCCAGTGTGAAAACACATTATTTCAGCCAGTATCCACTGCTGTCTCCAGCCAAAAAGCCTGTTTTCCCTTGCTGTGTGGGTGATTCTAGATTGACCAGAACAGCACTTTTTTGGTTGAGGCGCTTGATTCTTTAGTGGAGAGAAGCTCCACCAACATGGTTAAAAGCCTACCCTGACCAACTTCCACTGCCTTCTACTACTGACCCCCCTACGCTACAAAAATATAAATGTGGCCTGGGAGCTGTCGTCATTCCCATCCACCAGAGTGTTCAGTGTTCACAGCTCTATCTGCAACTGGTAGAGCAGATGGCCTTCTTAAAGGTCAGTCTGCCCAAGTTTAGATGCCCAGCCCTAAATGTTTCTGGCTGAAGAATCATTCTTCATCAATATTGGGGTGACTGACTTTTCTACCCCATATACCAGGCTGCTGTTGTATGTGTTTGTGCATACTGGTGAAATTCTGCTGATGCTGTTGCAATGCTGCTGCTACCATACTCTCTAAGATCAGATTATATTTGTTTTGGGGGATTCCTCTTGTAAAACAGCCACTACCAGTACTTCCTCAGTAATTCTGCAGACCAAGCTGCTGTTTGTGCCTATCCGGATTGGTCTAATGCTGGTGATGCTGATAGTGGTACTGCATTGTCAGCAATGTCTTCCTTTATTACTGCACGAGACCCATGCTGTGCTTGTACTAATATAGTCATAGGTGCTGTATTGATGGTGGTATTGCTATGTCTTGCCCAGGCTCTTCTCCTCCATCGCCTCCTCCTGCAGTCCATACCATGTTTGTAAAAGTGTCATAGATGCTGCTGCTGCTAGTAGTACTGTGATGCCAGCACTCCTCATTCACGAGTTCCTAAAGCCCATACCATGCTTGTAACACAGGCACAGATGTGGTTAATGCATCCTTCCTTACTTTCAGAGATCAGTACATGTATTTTTATTTGGGGGCTCTTTGCTCAAGGACATGCCCCTTATGCACACTCATTGTGAACATGAATAAAGAATAAAATAAGTAAAAAAAATGTTGGCCTTTATTTATATCTATTTGTATTATTTGTTCATGTACCCTGAAGGGAACCCAGATGGAATGGATGGCCAAGTTTTATGTAATTTATTTGAATGAATCTTGAACTAAGGTAAGTCCACACAAGGTGACAGGACCTACCCCACTAAAAATAGTATTGAACAAATTCTGTCCAGGGACAAAAACTTGCAACAAAATTTGGAGAGCAAAGTTATTTTTCCCTGAACGTGTTTATACAGTAATATGCAAAAGTCTTAGGCAAAATGCATAGTGAGTGAACAGAAGAAAAATCTAAATCAAATCAATATTTGGTGTGACCACCATATGCCTTCAAAACTGCATAAATTCCTCTAGGTACACTTGCTCAATGTATTGGATTTTGTAGGCATATAGTCAGGTGTATGATTAAACAGTTAGACCATACATGTGCTAATGAATGATCATCAGTTTATCCCCTTAAGGACCAGCCACACACGTAGCTGTCACTTAAGGACCAAGGAGCATTTTTAATTTTTTTTTTTTGCATCCACTTCCGACTCATCGAACGGCGTGCAGCCGCACGGGGAGGCCACAATTCCATGAAGGTCCTGGCATGTCATGGGTCCTTAACGCTAATCCACCTATGACATGCCAGGACCGTCAAGGGTCCTTAAGGGGTTAATATGTAGGTTGAAATAAAATCATTAAATAAAACAGAAACAGCTGTGCAGGAGGAATAAAACCGGTTGAGGAACAGCCAAACTCAGCTAAAAAGGTGAGGTTGCTGAAGACATTTTAATGTCAAAAGTAATACACCATGGCTTTCCCAGAAAGACATTTCAAGGCAGACAGAGGTTTCCAGATGTGCTGTCCAAACTTTATTGAAGTAGTACAAAGAAACGGGCAACGTTGAGGACCAAAGATGCAGTGGTCTGCCAAGGAAACATAATTGAGCACATCATGCTTGCTTTCCTTCAAAATCGGAAGATGTCCAGCAGTGCCATAAACTGAGAATTGGTAGAAAATATTCAGACCCTGGTACACTCATCTACTGTCTGGAGAAGTCTGATCAGAAGTGGTCTTCATGGAAAACTTGAGGTCAAAAATCCATACCTCAACTATGCACAAAAACAAGGCCAAGCAATTCAACTATGGACAAAAACACAGTAACTGGAGTGGCAGCAGGTGCTCTGGACTGGTGAGTGTAAATTTGAAATATTTTACATATATATATATATATATATATATATATTTATATATATATATATATATATATATATATATCCTATATAATAATTTGCTAAATCGTGTGTAACCCCACGACATGCGCAGTAGAGACTGCTGAGCGTGCTGCAGTCATGCGCAGTAGAGACTGCCCGCGCCGTGGCTGACACAGAGCTGGGCACTCTGAAGGAGCATCCAACTCTGTATCAGCCATGGCGCGGGCAGTCTCTTCTGCGCATGACTGCCCCGCGACCGGGTGGCAGTGGCACTGTGGCCCGTGTAACGGGCTGTTCAACTAGTATATTTATATAAGTATAAGCCTCATTGCATAATTTATGGTACCTCACACACAGAACATAATTTATGTCTCCTCAGAAAACAAGCACACATTGAACAGAATGCCTCATTACATAATTTATGTCTCATTAGGAGACACAACTCCCATTGGGTGATTCAATGGGGACATTACTGCTCCCATTGGGTGACTCAATGGGTGCATGTTTATCATACAGGGAGTTGGCCCGCCCCCTCAAGCCTGCCCACCACTATCCAACTGACAAAAAAAAAAAAATATAGTGGCCACTCCATCCTGAAGTAGGGGATATCAATAACTTCTCCCAGTCCACGCACACTCTCGCTCAGGATCATGACCCCACAAACACACTGTTTCACCTCCCACAGATAATTGTAACCCTCCATACACTCTGTTTCAGTACGAGGTTGTAATTAGTGATGAGCGAGCATGCTCGGCCGAAGCTCGGTTCGGCTCGAGCATCGCTCTGCTCGGCACATGGCGGTACTCGTACGAGTACCGCATGTGCTCGCCTGCCATGTTCGGGTCTCCTCCCCGCACGTTTCGCGGCTGCTGCGCAGCCAATAAACGTGCGGGGAGGCTCTGACATCAGTGTAATGACAGCAGCCATGTTGGCTGCTGGCATTACACTGATTGGCTGGCCAGAACCCATGATCGGGTGCTGTATAGCACCCGATGCGCGAGTTCGGCTCATTCTTAGCCAGGGAGAGATGCGCTTAGGCAGGGAAAGTCAGTGTAGGGAGAATAAAATTGTTGAAACTCTTTCAAGACCCAAAAGTCCTTTTTAGGACTGTTGTGTGTGGGGGCAGCATTTATATTTTGTTTGGGGGGGCACAATTTCCTTTTTTTTGTGGGGGGGGATATTTATAAGGTGACATATAATACTAGATGCACAGGAAGTCAGTGTAGGGAGAATAAAATTGTTGAAACTCTTTCAAGACCCAAAAGTCCTTTTTAGGACTGTTGTGTGTGGGGGCAGCATTTATATTTTGTTTGGGGGGGCACAATTTCCTTTTTTTTGTGGGGGGGGATATTTATAAGGTGACATATAATACTAGATGCACAGGAAGTCAGTGTAGGGAGAATAAAATTGTTGAAACTCTTTCAAGACCCAAAAGTCCTTTTTAGGACTGTTGTGTGTGGGGGCAGCATTTAATTTTTTTTGGGGGTGGCAGAATTTCATTTTTTTGTGGGGGGGGACATGTTCTAAGGTGACATTGTACTAGGTGCACAGGGACAAATATTTCACAGTGCAGTGACAAGCTGACATATTCTGTTAGGTGCACAGGGCCAATGATTTTACAACGCAGCGACAAAAAGGGCCATTTTAAACGTGTGCCTAGCCATAGATTATTGTCACATTCTGTTTAGTGTGCAAATTCACAAATTAACGTCACATATTCCGTTCACTGTGCCTAGCCGCAGATTAGCGTCACATTCTGTTTCGTGTGCCTAGCCGCAGATTAGCGTCACATTCTGTTTCGTGTGCCTAGCCGCAGATTAGCGTCACATATTGTTTAGTGTGCCTAGCCGCAGATTAGCGTCACATATTGTTTAGTGTGCCTAGCCGCAGATTAACGTCACATATTGTTTAGTGTGCCTAGCCGCAGATTAGCGTCACATATTGTTTAGTGTGCCTAGCCGCAGATTAGCGTCACATATTGTTTAGTGTGCCTAGCCACAGATTAACGTCACATATTGTTTAGTGTGCCTAGCCGCAGATTAGCGTCACATATTGTTTAGTGTGCCTAGCCGCAGATTAGTTTTTATCTTCCTTTTTGTGTGTTTTACGGTCAGTCTGTAAAAATGGCGTACTACGGGCGAAACATCGTTCCCAGCAGCGAGGTTGGAGTCCAAGATGCATCCAGACATCCTCCCTATGCTGTCCCTGAACCATTTCTGTGGTGTTTCCATCATTTTCTGACCTTTTCCTATGAACCAGGCACCCTCCCCTCATCAGAGCAGGGGGTGCCTGGTGTAATGCTCGAGTCCTCCCATTGACTTCAATGGGGCTCGGGTGCTCGGCCGAGCACTCGAGCCTCCGGGGGCGCTCGGCCAGAGCACCCGAACACCCGAGCATCGGGGTGCTCGATCATCACTAGTTGTAATGTTTCCATAAAATACAAACTCAGGGATAAACTTAATAGCAACTCTTTTATTTAACTCTTTTCATCTCTTCAGTCAAACTCACTAACTGCCTGTTTTCAACTGTCCCTCCTCCACTTCCTGCTTCCTGATTCCTGGCCTTTCTCCTTAAAGGGAGAGATATGTTTTGCTGTATATTACAGAGGGCAAGCCTCAAACACCGCTTTCTATTTATTCCCTCAGCATATTGTTACGTTGTCTCAACTGAAGAGCCACCGTGTGTCATATTGCTATGTTACCTCAGCTTAAGTAAGGAGGAGTTTCTGCTCCCATTGGGTGATTCAATGGAGGAGTGATTTAAATCATTCAGGGAGTAGGCCTGCCCCCACTATCCAGCCGGTCCACCACTATACACACACACAAGACACACACACACACTCTCTCTCTCTCTCTCTCTCCCTATGGGTCCCTCCACCAACCTGAGGCACAAAATGAGCTGATCCAACACAGGGAGGGTGGGATTGGCTCCAGTGTACCTTCATTTCTGGTATCCGCAACACAACAATGCTTTCGGCTCCTGGTGCACAATGTGCTTCTGCTGCACGAAGCCCAGCTGCTTCATGTAACTCGGAGGCAGGCAGGCCCAGAACCAAATCCTTCAAGTTACCCCTTCATGAAGCACAGCACTCCGCCCCGCAACAGCCCGGCCATGCGGCCCTTCAAGGAGCTCTCTACAAGCAGCAGTTGGATGCAGCTATTACCAGTGGCTGAGGAGTGGAGACAGACCATACTGGGGCCACTCTGTAGGACGCACTCTTACAAACAAGCTTCTTCATTGCCCAGGGAGGTAGTTATGGCAGATACAATGGATACATTTAAGAGAAGATTAGATACATTTCTTTCAAAAGGGAACATACAGAGTTATACTGTTTATCAGTAGGCTGATCAGGAAGGTCTGATAAAGACTAATTTAATTGGTAGCAGGAAAGCTATAAAATTCTCAGTTACTGAGGTATGAGGCAAAGGTTGAACTTGAGGGACATTTGTTTTTTTTCAACCTAATTTACTATGTTACTATGTTCTTCACCACCGCTCTCTGCCCTCTGTCACACACCTGCACTGTGTAAGTACCCTGGCACAAAAAATATACATGCCGCACTATAGCTGCTCCAACCACACACACCATCCCTGCTCCAACCACACACACCATCCCTCCTCAGTTCCCGCTCTCGGTGCCCGGGCTGCATCCCTAGTAACGCTCTTGGCCGAGGCCTGGGGCGGGAGCTGTCTTCCTGGCCAGGGAGCCGGGCCAGCGGTTGTCTGGCAGCCACTGAGTGTGCATGTACAGAGATGGACACAGAATGGAAGAGGTGGCTGGAGCTGAAAGGGTGCTGGGGATAATGGGGCCATTAGTCCAGCAACAACTGGAGAGCCACAGCCTGAAAGCCATCACATGCACCTCCAATGCCTTCCACTCCAGTGACTGTGGACTGCATGACTCTTGCTACATACAGGGACAGATGGTTAGCCCTTTCAGTGCCAGATGATTAAGCAACACAATGACCAATGCCTTGCCTACCCCTCTGGCACTTACAGGACCGTAATAATATCTGTATGTGTGTGTGTGTGTGTGTACGCATGTATGTCCGTGTGTATGTATGATCAATGTCTGTATATGTCAGTGTATGTGTGTGTGTCTGTGGAGCCGACCCACGGTTGTCTGGCAGCCTCTGAGTGTGCATTTACAGAGACGGACACAGAATGAAAGAAGTGGCTGGAGCTAAAAGGGTGCTGGGGATAATGGGGCCATTAGTCCAGCAACAACTGGAGGGCCACAGTCTGAAAGCCATCACATGCACCTCCAATGCCTTCCACTTCAGGGAATGTGGACTTCATCACTCTCGCTACATACTGGGACAACTGATTAACCCTTTCAGTGTCAGAGGATTAAGCAACACAATGAGCAATGCCTTGCCTACCCCTCTGGCACTTACAGGACCGTAATAATATCTGTGTGTGTGTGTGTGTGTGTGTGTGTGTGTGTGTGTGTGTGTGTACGCATTTATGTATGTGTATATGTATGATCAATGCCTGTATATGTCACTGTATCTGTGTGTGTCTATGTATGTGTGCAATATGATTCTTTCTGCTTCACACAGTACACAAAAAAATCATCATCAGCCAATACAGCTAAATGAAATGTACAATACAAACACAAAAAATTCTTACAAAATATCTTCAACATGCCACCTACAACATTTCAAACAAATAATGCTACATAACACATACCCTACTACAATGACAGGCAACGCCGTCACATATTGCTAGTATATATATATATAAATATTAAAAATAGTATGAATGAAAATAATAAAAACAATTACTATGTATTTTATATAATGGCAATACTTTCTCGGGGATCAAATGAAGTTTATTTACATCAAAGGGTAGAAAATTGACTTGGATTGATGTTATTGGCACTTATAGGTGTGGTAGTTCCAGGTGTGGCTGATGTAAATTGATTAATGTAACTAAAACTTTTTCTTCTTCTGTTACAAATAAAACTTATGAAATGTATCACTAAGGGAGTGGTGTACCTTATAACATGTTCCACTTGTCATATACAATATGTGGGTAAAACGACGAGAACTATGAGAGAAAGAATGAATGAACATTAGAGTGACATAAGGAGCAAAGATTTTCGCTCAGGAATATCCTCTCATTTCAAGGTTGGTTTATGTAACAACTCCGGCTTTACTGTGCAGGGTATTGAACGTGTTAGTTTGGGACCACGTGGAGGTTGCCTTGATGATAAATTATCCAGAAGGGAGGTCTTCTGGATTTTTGAGTTAGGAACTAGACACCCACATGGTCTCAATAAAGAATATGTCACTTGTTATATTTAACCCTGATAATGCTTTGGTTTTTAATAATATGAATGGTTATATATTTCTATAGGTTTTTGTCTGCTGTAAATACCAACACAGCTTATAGGGTTAACATGTTTTCGGCTAATATTGTTTTTATATGTAATGTAATTGTATTGTATATTGTAGTTTGTTGTCTGACTTGGATTTTTGTTGTGATCCAGCACATATATGAGTTAAACTGTATTTAAATACGAACATGCCTTTTTGACAGTTAACTGTTGCAATCTATTATATCATCTGATTTTATAGATGTATGATGATGGTGTCTGGAGTGATATCTCATGCCATTGTTAAGAGTGGATGATAGGTACTTGGAGTTTATCTCTCTTTATTTACTGAGGAAATTTTCCTCTATGTGTGATATGGGGAGATACCATTTCGGGTACTGAAGAGGTTAAAACCTCTATTTGATATGACCTTTAAGATTGTTGATTGTTTGGATTTAGATCTCAATGGGATTGGTAATGGGAGAATGGTTTGATGGTCCGATTGGCTGGAGCAGATTTAAAATTCTTAACGGACAACATTGTAACTTAAGGTTATGATTAAGCGCATACAGTGCGAAACGCGTTGATCTGTGAGGGGTCGTGTATAGCATGTTGTGCTGGGTATATTTGAACACCTCCAAAAGTCTCTCTTCCATTTCTTCGAGATATCGATTTGTCAAGGTACTTACTGTTTTTCATTGTGTTGCAATAAAGGAAACAGTGCTTTTATCTCTACTTGCAAGTGTATTCATGTGAGCGGATTTGTTTATATGTGATCAAATGGAGTTTAACCTTTCACCAGTCTACCCATTTCCAGATTAACAAATGAATACTAATTAATGAGCGAGTGAATATAAACATAAATAAAACTAAATAATGGTAATAGGGAGAAAAGACTGGTGTAAACAGGGGGATATGGGAACATTTAAGTTATAAACAAACCTTATGACCTAAATATATATATATTTCAAATATATGGTATATAAATAGATGGATTTGTATAAAAATAAAATATTCGATACATGACTTGAGCAATGTATAAACTGTTAATACATCAAATTATGTGCACCAACAAAAAAGATTAACATAAGAAACAAAAAAAACGTTTAAAAAATGGAATGTATACACGAAAGTGAATATTAAATACATTTGTCATTATGTCTCAAAGGATTGAGGGTATTACACTTATATAGTTCCCTAAATCTACCTCCTGGTTCAAATGTTGCTTTCATCTGTTCTAAACCCATAAGAATAGTTCCTGCGGGGTCCCTATTATGCACATAATTAAAGTGTCTAGATAAAAGATATATATTATTACCTGATAAAATTGGCCTTTGATGTTCTTAAAATTGATTTTTTTAGTTCCCTAGTTCTTCCTATATATCTTTTATTATAAGGACATGTTTTGCTATTTACAAGATACAGTGAATTACATTTTAAAACATGGTTAATACAAGACATTGACCTTTTTTCATCCTCAAACTGTTTAGTACGGTAAGAAATATATTTGCATATGATACCGTTACCTTGTAATTTTATTGTTTGTAAGCTTTTATGTTTGTGATTGAACAATTTATTTTTAGATAGAATGTTGTTTAAATCTTTAGTAAAAATGATATCCATTTCCTATGTATTATTATCAATGAGAACTGAATCTTGTAATAAAATGTGCCAAAGCTTAGTTAATATATTCCTAATTTTATTATGTAAAGTATTATATCTTGTATTAAATTTTGGTGTGTTTTTTCTTTGCTGTTTTTATTGAAAGGTTTAAATGTGCATTTTATTTTATATATAATCATTTTATTACAAGATTCAATGCTCTAATTTTGAAGAGAAACTGGATATCATCTTTACTAAGATGACCTTTTTTGTTTCTTATATGGATCTTTTTTGTTGGTATACATAATATAATGACTTAACAATTTATACAGTCTTCAATTCTTGTATTAAATTTTGTATTTTTATAATACTCCTTCTGTTTTTTACTATATAACTACATGTTCCCTTCTCCTCTCCTCCCCTAACCCCCCCCCCACCACAGTTGTTTACTTGTACTTGTTTGGCATTTATTCCATTCTTGTCTGAAAATGAAAGGTTTTCTTATTCCTTGGGCTAAAAAAATATTCCTCTTGTTGTTTTTTGGGTGGGTTTTGCTCCTAAAGGTAGTGTACTTTATACTTTATTATTATAGTACTTGTTGTTGGTGGCCTTAGGCAGTTCTTTCTGAAAGGAACTGGGCCTCGTGGTTGTGACTTCTTGTGTGGATGCAGTTTTATAACCGAGATTCTTCTGCTATGTCTTTGTCTGTGTGTCTGTGGATCCTTTGGAAGCAATTGTTCTTTTATCTTGCTTCTACTGATATTGTTGTTTAGGAGTGGTTCCTCAGACTTTCTGTTCCTGTGTGGCCTGTGGTCTGTTATGTAATAGTTTGGATGAGTCATTGTCTCTCAGTGTGCTTATCTATGTCGGTGGAATAATGACCTGTTGATCATTATCTCTGAGTGTGCTTATCTGTGTCTGTAGAATAGAGGCATGTTCAATGTTGGTGTTAGTATAAGTTTCTAGTGGTTTCTTGTAGTCTTATTCAGTGAATTAATATTTTTCTTTTGTTGTGTGTTGTTAGTCAGGCATCTTATTTGGTTCCTGTTGGTGCTTATCATTAGTTTTGCTTCTTTTCATGTCTTGGTGATTATAAGATCCATCATAACCTCTTTTTCTACTAATGTGTTTGTTCCAGAAGAGTATTCTGCCTTCCTTATAGTCCTCCTCATTACATCTAAATTTTTTCTGTTTTCAAACAATCACTTATTTTTCGAACTTCTGTACGTTGTTGTTAATCATATTATCTACGATATATAATTCTGGACTATGTATATATATATATATATATATATATATATATATATATATATATATATATCCAATGCATTTTTGATATCAGTAAATCAAAATCTGGTTCATTACCTATGACATTGTAACAAAAGCCTAGTTGATTGGACTCAACTTTTACCCAAGCAAAATTTTCCTACAATTCCTTATGACAAACATATTTTGGGTGTTCTCCATTTTTGTGGCCCTGGGTTATAATCCTAGGGTGCTTTTGTTGGAGTTTAAGCAAGATACAAAACAAAATCTGTGGGTCACTGCCAGATTTCAGCACTTACTTTCACACCCTGGAGATTAAGTTTCTCTGTCTGCTTGAAATATTAAAATACGGCAACCACTTGACAAGATAGGACCCCGCTTCATATTATTTTACAATTATTCACCAGGTATCTCATGTCTCTTATCAAATGGATATTCCTCAACATCATAATGTATTCATTATACCTTTCGTACCACTTTATTAAAGCCTTATGTTCTGACCCACTTTGTGAATCCTGTCTCTGCACCTCCACCTCCTGCATCCGTGGATGATCATGACTAATGTGTCCTTGATAATATTCTGGACTCCTGTAAGCACATGACATCCATCAGTATCTGGGCATAAGAAAAGGATATTCTCCTGAAGACTGGTAGTGGGTACTTGCTCCTGATGTACATGATGCTAGTCAAGTGCAGTGGTTCCATGAAGCCTTCCCTTCTAAACCTTCTTAAGACCCCCAATGCAGGTCTTGCTTTTTCCAGTATATGCTGTTTGCTCCTACTGTCCATTTGTTGACCCAGCCTGTTGCTTACCATGCATTTGTTTATTGCTTGTTCCTGCAGTGATCCATTGTTTCTGAACCAGTCCTGTTCCTTACCATGCTATAGTTTGTTACTTGTTCCTTTCATTGATATGTGATTACCAAACCACTCCTGTTTTTGAATATGCTATTGTCTGCTGCTTGTTACTATTGTTCCTGGTTTGCTGTACATTTGGACCTTCAGTTGTTTATATTTGTTCCTGCTTCTCAGCTGTTGCTCTATGCTTGGGTATTGTGGATACCTTTACCTGTAAGCACTAGTAGTGCTGAGTTTTGTTCAGGTGGCTTCCTAACTGTGCTGCTGCTGGTTTCCGCTACACTGCCAACTGTGTTCCATGCCTGGATTGTCTTCTGTGTCACCATCTTGTGTCCAGTCTCTATATTGCAACCTGTCTTCAGCAACTTCACCTATTGTTCAGTTCCTGTTACTGCATTTACGTACGTGTACCCAGTCGTGTCTGGAATCTTTGCCTAGTCCTGTTTATTGCTGCCTGGTGACAGGCTGCAGAACCTCACTTGTGACCATTACATAGACCCTGCCTAGTCAATCTGAGCACAGTCAGTCTCAACTGACCTGTGCTATCCAAATTTGTTTTTGGCAACTATACACTGTTTAGACTGCAGCAACACTTTAAAGTCTTGCTGTAGGGGAAGCCTGATTATTAGCTGTAATATAACAATTAATGGAAAAATTTTACATAGTTATATACTGTTAATGGATATGATAATACTAAGGAAATAATTAATCTAATTAAGTTAAGTAGTAAATGTAAAATATAAAACCATATTCTCCATTTTGTTAATCACTGAGATAAAACAACATAGGTTGCACACTACACAAATACTGCACATCTATACTCCCTTAATATATGTCTCAGAATATGCTATGTTGTTTTACCTTAACGATTACCAAAACTGAGAACTCTATCATTTAATAATCAGCTGTTTTTAAAAGATACTTCTGTTTGCCTATTTATTCCACTAGATGGCAGAGAAGATCCTTATAAAATAAGACATAAATTATTAAACACTAACTTTTCTGAATGCATGCTTTTCAAAAAAAGATGTAAAAGTACATGATCATAAGTACAAAATGTTTAAACCAATCCATTATTATAAGCTACTAATTTTTCATATCTATATTGTAGAGCAGGGTTTCTCAGCCTTTTCAGTAATAAGTACCCCACAGGGAAGATGCACTAAAGTTTGTAAAGGAGGATGGTGATACAGTGACAAATTTGCATCTTCACCATCATATTTCTGTGATTTTTTTTTTTCTTTTCTCTCTTGTAAGCATGTTATTTTCTATGATCATTGAGACACTCATTATTTAACCTTTTAATTGCTAGAGGGGTGAGCAATGCATTGCTTACTTCACTGGCACTCAAAGGGTTAAAGGGAGTGTGTGGCCATGGCCATAGAAAGCTACAGGGCGATCCCAACTTTGCCAGCCCAGTTTGTCGATGTTAGGCTGGCTGTGAACTCTGACAGTATAAGAAGCTATCAGAGCTTAGTGCATGTGGACATGTGCCACATTAATACATAAACACAACCACATGAATACAACAATGGCTCATTAAGCTCTATTTCAATATGCATATGATACACTGTCAAAGTAGTCAGTGCAAAATTGTATATCTGTTGAAGGCATGGAGGATTTAGGGTGGTATTGGTATATTTTTTGGCATAATCACAGGGATATGATGGTGAAGACATCATAGTGACTGTCAATATGACATCTAGACAAATCAAGATTGCCAAACTGGCCCCTTATCAAACTTTAGTGGATATCAGCCCTGGTCCCCCAAATTGAATCATGGATGTTTTGCTTATCTCTAGGTGGGTATTGGACACAGCTAGATAGTAATGCAGCTCTGGTTGTCTCACTTCTTGACAAGTCTTCTATTTAATCTTTACCTACTCTAATGACCAAATGCAGAATATGAGTAGTTGCTGAGGACATCATCCACAGTTTGGTTTGGCCTTCAGCCACATTATTTAGGTGCAGCCACTGCATAATTTTGCCGAGGACTAGTGCAGCACACCTACACTGAGGAAAGTTAATCACTTTGGGAAGTACTCTTTACCTGTGCCCCAAGTAACCAGAAAGGTACTAGTAGCACAAGTTGACAAATACTTTTCTACAGGAGGGGTAGACACTTAATGGACCCCCATCTATTGAGGACTACAACTGCCATCATCCCCATCCAGCCAATGTCTGTTTGGGGACAATAGGAGTTGTAGTCTCCTGCTTTTGGTGCTCTTACAAGCAGGGTCCACACTACACTTTGTTTTCATTTTTAAAGGGACAGTAATACTTTGTTTTATCTTTATTTTATTTTGTAGGCATTAAAAAAATATGAATAACGATATAAGTCTTATCTCTCAAACATTTATGGTTTGAGAGATATTCACAAGCAAAGTTTTCCTTCCCGTCCCTTTTACCTAGTGTAAGCCATCACTTCTCAGATGTGGAATGCAGTCCATAGACCAGACAGATAACAGCAGGGGACAATCTTCTTCCTTTATGAACAATGAAAAGCCCTCCCCCCCTTGACAAGTTTTTCAGTTTTTTCCCTTATCTTAATTGCAGATTGTCCGTCTCTGCAATCTACCTGGGCACCTCCCTTCTGCTCTGGCTGAGCAGTGTTACATCAGTAAAAGGGGCGGGAGGGGGATACTTTGTCATTGAATTACTCTTGAACTACAGCTCTGACAGAATTGAAATAACACTCTCCAAAGTCCAAATACTATGATGATTAATTAGAGCTGCTTTTATTATGAAACATTACTATCCCTTTAAGAAAGAACATTACAATAATATGTGTTACATCTGTGACTCTTGGAGTATGATAAATACCAAGGTGTTTTCAGTGTCAGTAAAAAAAAAGCAGGTACAGTTTTCCATCTCTTATTTCTAGCTTTCATCACACTTTTTATAGTACTTAACTTTTCTTTTTATATTTATGTGCTATAACTTTAGAACACAGTATACTATATTATACATTTTACATTTAGTGCCCCTTATTACATATTTTTAATTTCTAGGCCCTAAATTTTGAGGGTTTCATGAAAGTATATAATTTTATTAAGATTATTGTTAATATTATCACTTTCTAGAGCAAGCCACTATATAGGTGCATGTGGCTAGTTGAATTTGGCACAGTGACATGGTTTTAAAAGCAGACTTATGTGCCCATCTGTATTCTTAACACAACTCCCAGCCAATGGCTGGTTGTGAAAGATGTGATTTATAGTCTACAACAGCTATAGACCCAAAGGTTGTCTACTTATGATCTAGATGCAGCTAAACACACTTTTATTCACTAAGTTAAATGTCGGCAGTGTTAAACTTATCAGTATGTGTTGAATTATTATTTTTTTCTCCTTGTGTATTTTTTTAAAGATATCTCTCTTCTAAATTGTGTGCACCTGAGGAATGGTATAGAACAATGGACCTTATGTATATGTATGGTGGAGTTATACTGGATCAAACCACAAGTGACAAATAAAATCACCATTGATTTAAATGAGAAGCAATGCATTGGAGTCCTCTCTAGCACTCAGTAGGTTAAAAGACGCATTTAATTTGGTAACGTGTAATAATATTTATTTATCCACTTCAATGCTCCTGGTTTGCTCCAGCATAGCTTCATTTTGCTTTTATACAGCACCATAGTGATATTTTACACGTATAATTGACACTGTCAGGTATTAGACAGTTACCAGAATCAGGTGTCAAAATCAGATGGCAATGGTGTCTTACTTTGATGCTTAACAATGTCGGACCTCTAGATCAGGTTTCAGACTCAGTCAGAATCAGATATCAGTATGAAATGTGGTGTGAAACAGTTTTTTTTAACGTTAACATTTTGCAGTGTCACATATCAATCTCAGGAGTAATGATCAGGAGTCACAATCAGATGTCAAGAAGAAGCATGAAACTAGTGTTTATTGATAACTGATACTGTCAGAAATCTTGACAGTAAGAATAAAATGTCAGTGGGAAATGTGGTGATTGACTCATGGATCAAAGGTAGGAGGTAAGTGTTCCTCTTAGTAAGTTTGTTAAGGCCCCCTATCATCCATGCAGTGACAGAGGTATCCATGTATATGTTCCACAAAAATGAAACCAGACCTTTAATGAAAGAGGAAGGCTGATAAATCATTTGTTAAGGTCTCATAAATATATTCCTCCATGACCTTGGTTTCTGTGACGTAGAGAGGCTAAGTCTATTGGCATTCTCCCCAAGAAAGGTTGATGGGGCAGTTGTATGGGTGGTGAAGAGATAAAGTAATAGCCTTCCTTTTACAAAAGACCCTGGCAAACCCCTGATACTCCTGATACGAGAGACATAAAAAGTATAGACGCAGATAACTGTTAAACAGTGAACTTTACAGAAATATCCCAGGAAAAGAAGTTCTGCCATTTGCCAGTCAAAATGAGAGTTAAGATGTAATCCAGGAGAAGAATTTACTTCAAAAGAAATTTGTTCAAAAAGAATAAAATTAATCTGGACCACATAGGGGCAAGGTACCAGGGCAAAGACGCCAGAAACCAAAGGAAATCGATTGAAAGAAGACATTGTAATTGATACATACTTAAGAAGAAGTGGTACTCCACAGAAAAAAGCAAATGACTAGCTAATGAAAATAAAAAAGACTTGGAGGGAAAATGAATGTCCAGGCCAAAATAAGTTTAGAATGAAAAAATGTTCCTTTTCAGTAGTAGTGATAGTAGGGACACTTAGAAAGACAGTAGGTACAATTAAAAAGACTCACTACAATCTCACTAAGTGTAAGAGTTTAGAATGACAGTTATGGGTAAAATTACCTCAATCTCTGGAATAGAGACATGAACCAAGTCTAAGAAGTTTATCCACTTCAGAAAAACATTTAAGTCTGGCAACTTCCTGGCAACTTCAATGGTTTAGGAGTGCAGTGCAAATGGATAGATTGACGAGAAGGAGCCCTGTGGATACTGTCTCATTCATGTTCATATCTGCATTCAGATAAATGATTCTCTAGAGCAGAGCATAAAAATATAAGATGGAAAGTAGATGGGAGCTCTCTGGCTATTAACTCATCCTCAAGACATTCAGAAAGTCCCTTACAAAAGGCAGTGTTAATCACACTTTCTACCCAATCCAGGTCATACACTAGAATGTGAAATTCCACAGTGTACTGAGCCAAAGTCTTAGGTTCATGATTCAGTTGCAAAAAAAGAAATCTTCAGCTGTGCCATAATAACTGGGACATCAAAGACAGAGCAAAGAGCTGCATTTGCATTCGAGAATAGGCAACATTTGATCACTTAATGGAGAGACCCACCCCAGAACCTGACCTCTGAGAAGAGAGGATGTGAAAGTGATCTTTAATTGAAGTGAAGCAAAAACCTCTGAAGTATTTCTAAAACTTATAGCACATTGGTGTCACCATTATAATGCTCAAGAAGAAAATGTTTAGGTGACTGACTAACAGGGGAAGAAAATAGTGGTGGATGACTTGCGAATCATCAAACTATACATGGTGATGAAACTTCAAATCTCTGCAGAAGGAAAGTGATGGAAACTAATTTCTGGTCTAACCTCTGAATCTGGGAGGATTGCTGTTTATCTTTAGATCAGACTCCATATTGAGTAAGTGTTTAGTTAATGTCATGTTACCTTGCAACAGGACAAGTCTGAATCTACAAAGTTCAAAGACCACTTGAGAAGCTAGGGTACATTGCTTAATTACAAAGCTGGAGTACACCACCCTAATTCACAATCCAAAAGTCCTCTCTCCACACCCTCAGTCCAATTACATGGTACTGTGTACCTGCTGTCACTCACATTACATCAATTATAACACTCCTCTTCACCCACCCTCACTCCCTGTATTGCTCTGTACATGCCGTTCTATTCAGAAAATCCTCTCTCCTTTCCCCCCACCCATTCACAAAGTCCTCTTCGCCTGCCCTCCCATGATACAGGTACTCCTCTTCACCCGCCCTCCATAGCATTCAAAAAGTTATCTTAATATCTCAAATTAAAGAGTAAAGTGTGCCTCTTCACCCACGCTTACTACCACTCACCAACCATTCCCTGTATGGAGTCAAAGCAGTACAGTATATAATTCTATTGTTTATTCATACTACTGTAGATATGGTCAAAATGTATTATATATCTTTTAGCTTGGAACAATAAGGGTAATTAGTAAAACTGCCTCCAATTTAGGTAGGATGTTGATCCAGGGAGAATTCCGACTGCCTTTTTTTTTTGGAGTCTGAAAGAAATTGTTTTCCAGCTCTTAAAGGGATAGTAATACTTTGTTTTATCTTTATTTTATTTTGTAGGCATTAAAAAAACATGAAGAACGATATGTCTTATCTCTCAAACCTTTATGGTTTAAGAGATATTCACAAGCAAAGTTTCCCCCTCCCGCCCCTTTTTCCTAGTGTAAGCCATCTCTTCTCAGATGTGAATCTGGTTGTAAGACCAGACAGATAACAGCAGGGGACAATCTTATTTGTATGAAAACAATGAAAGCCCTTCCCCCCTTGACATGTTTTTCAGCTTTTTCCCTTATCTTAATTGAAGATTGTCCCTCTCTGCAGTCTACCTGGGCACCTCTCTTCTGATCTGTCTGAACAGGGGGGATACTTTGCTTGTGAATATCTCTTAAACCATAAAGGTTTGAGAGATAAGACTTATATCGTTCTTCATGTTTTTTTAATGCCTACAAAATAAAATAAAGATAAAACAAAGTATTACTATCCCTTTAAGGCATAATTGGAATTGACTTCAGAAGGGATTTGTTTATCTGCTTCTGGATCAAGAAAAGGAGATCTAGAAAAGTCTGAACTTGATGCAGTCATATCTTTTCTCAGTCCCATCAACTATGGGATTATGGACCTTTGTATAAAAACAATGTGGAGCAATTCTGGAGCAGATTAGCTCCCCATTAAGGACAAATACAAATTCCTACATGTTCTCACTAATTTTAATGTAAATTTTTAACCATCTGAATCCTTCATAGGTTTCCACAGAAATGTTTTGCAATGCATTGGATGCATTGAATTCTTCCGGTTATTTTTATACACAAGGGCCTATGAATATATATTTGGCCTATGCATCTTAAAGTATAGCACCACATATTGCTAAGATATGAAAAAGCAATGCACATGTCCAATTTATCTTCAGCCTTTAGAGTTGTTATCATTTCACATTATTCAACAGTCCATTTGGTGAAGCATTTTTTTTACTACAGATTGGTTCCCTCACAAAATGAGGCATCATGGCAGCAGTTTCATGTACTATAATATATGAGTAGTGTTGCAACTGTATTGTGATGTTTATGCATAAAATTCAGTAAAACAAACAATTCTTGGTCACCAACTGCGTAATTAGGAACAAATAAAAAACCCTTTGTGAGTCAGAGAGGTAGCCAACACATTGCAAATCTTTTAACACCTTGCATACAAGAGGTTAGGCATATACAAAACTTTATGCTGCAGAAATAAATTTGGCAGGAAATTAGACCCATGAAATGTATGGTTAAAAGCCCAATTTAGTTTTACATTAATTTTTATTGGTCTCCTATGGTGCATTTGGTTTACTCCAGAATAACTCAAGCCATAGTGCCTTCTGCCCCTTCAGGAATTCTCCTGAGAAAACCCCTTGCAATGACTTGGAATGGAGAGAGGTGAGTGTGTGTATACGCATGTGTGAGGTTGTGCATGATAACATATATAGGTAAGTGGTGATGTACGTGTACATTATAGCATTTGCAGGGGAACATTGGGAATGTGAAATACAACTCAGGAACATGTTTTTCCGATTGAAATCAATAAACTTCTCTATGAATGGTTGGGTAGCCCTCTTTTTAGTTCTCCTCCTTGCCTCTTTCATGCTTTCTTTGGTATCATCTCCCCCATTCCCTTCCCCCTTTCTTTTTTTATCTCCCCCTTTCTCTCTAGTGCTGCTCCATATTGTCCTGTTTAGCATTCTCAGGACTTTATTGTCTGTCCAGTTTATCTTAAACTAGTCGAAGAGCCCATTACACGGGCCACAGTGCCACTGGCAGTCATGCACAGTAGAGGCTGCCCACGCAGCAGCTGATACAGTGCCAGTCGGTCGCGGGGCAGTCATGCTCAGTAGAGACTGCCCGCACCGCGGCTGATACAGAGCAGTAAGCTCCTTCGGAGCATCCCGCTCTGTATCAGCCTCGTCACTGGCAGTCTCTACTGAGCATGACTGCAGCATGCTCAGCAGTCTCTACTGTGCATGATTGTGGCGTTACACACGTTTTAGCGAATTATTATATAGGATGATTGTATGTTTTCGTTATTGTGATGCTGCTATTGCTTCTATTTTAACATGATGGATACAGCATTTTATGTTGTTTCTCTGTACCCCTTCCCTTTTCCTTTTTTTGTACACTCCTCTTTCCCCTATCTATTTGATGAAAATATTTTCAATAAAAATCTATATTAAAAAAAAAAAAAGAAGAAAGAAATCAATAAGCTTGGCCTTCCAATGGTAACATCTGCTTGTGTTATCTCCCACTGGAATCTTTAGAAAAAGAGAAATATCACTCCCCTTCCATAGAGGAAAATGAGCTCCACACATTCCTACCTGTGATGTTTACAATACATTGCTTTGTAACACATTGGAGACCTCTATAGCATTCAAGGGGTTAAAAGTTCATTCAAATCAATAAGAAAATGTATTTGTTCCCTGTGGGGCAGCTATTTGTTCCCTGTGGTGCAGCTGGTATACCCCAGAACTACGCCCCTTTTTTCATGGTGGGTATGATCCTAAAGGTTTACTTCTTGCCTCTATAATAAGCAGTATTCATATTATGTCTAAATGAAACCTACACAAGCAACAATAAAACTCTCTTAAACCACTGGATGCAAAGCAAAGCAATGGAGACCTATCTTGCATCCAACAGGGGTTACCAGGCACACAACAATGGAATTTAAGCTAATCAAAGGCATTAACGTCATTTTGTATGACATTTATGCCCTGGCTTGATGCCATAAGAAAAGTAAGGAGTGACTGAGAAAAGAAAACACTACATTCCAAGTATATGAGGAAGCCGGGCCTGCAAAAATGATTAACGTTTTTAAATTCCATCTGTTTAATACAAATGGAATATTTAACGAAGTACAGAATGACTTAGTGTATACAGTACATAATTATGTGCTTTTCACTTCATGTATACAGTTTATATGATATTAAAAGTACTCTGTGGGAATTTTCTGTATGTATATGAAGCCATTTACACATAAACTATGCATATGTGATTAAATTAATCTATGTTAAGATGAAGCCACGCTTAATCAGGCTGTAAGAAATACATTTAGGGCCATATGAGTAAAGAAAAAGGAACAATTCTGGAGCAAACCAACTTCACCATAGTGAGCAAATAAAAATCCCCAAACATCATTTAATTTAATTGCAGCCTTGGAACCACAATTTGTTAGAGACATCTTCTAGCATTCAAGGGGTTCAGAGCTTCATTTAGCTAAATGGGAACGTATGTCTCCCTTATGGTGTAGTTGGATTGTTTCAAAGGTCTTCCTTTTTTGTTTAGTATATATTTCCCTATGATTGGTCCTGACAGTAGCAAGCCTCTGCACAGCACATTGAGTATTCTTCTTTAATCACAGTGCTTAGGAAAAATGCCCACTGTCATGTCTTTAAAGAGATAGTAATACTTCATTTTAACTTTATTTTATTTTGTAGGCATTAAAAAAACATGAAGAATGATATAAGTCTTATCTCTGAAACCTTTATGGTTTAAGAGATATTCACAAACAAAGTATCCCCCCCCTGTTCAACCAGATAAGAAGGGAGATGCCCAGGTAGACTGCAGAGAGGGACAATCTTCAATTAAGATAATGGAAAAAGCTGAAAAACTTTTCAAGGGGGGAAGGGCTTTCATTGTTTTCATACAAAGAAAATTGTCCCCTTCTGTTATCTGTACTGTCATACAACCTGATCCACATCTGAGAAGAGATGGCTTACACTAGGAAAAAGGGGCGGGGAGGGGAACTTTGCTTGTGAATATCTCATAAACCATAAAGGTTTGAGAGATAAGATAAGAGATAAGGGTACTGGGACCCTTGCTCTTCTCAATCTACACTGCTTCCCTTGGAAAACTAATAAACTCCTTTGGGTTTCACCATCATCTCTATGCTGATGACACCCAAATATATCTTTCCTCCCCAGACCTCTCCCCTTCCCTCCTGTCCCGAGTGTCTGACTGTCTGTCTGCCGTGTCTTCCTGGATGTCCTCCCATCAACTCAAACTTAACCTTGGCAAAACTGAACTAATTCTCTTCCCTCCATCTACAACCAGCCTTATCCCACATATTTCCCTCACCGTTAACAACACTTCCATCACACCAACCCCTACAGCACGCTGCCTGGGGGTCACATTTGACTCCGCCCTATCCTTCATTCCTCACATCCAGTCAATCTCCAACTCATGCCGCCTCCACCTCCGCAACATCTCTAGAATTCGACCCTTTCTCACAGAAGACACTACCAAAATTCTAATCCAAACACTCATCATGTCCCGTCTTGACTACTGTAACTCTTTACTAATTGGCCTGCCTCTCACCCGACTAACCCCGCTACAGTCCATAATGAACTCTGCTGCAAGACTAATCTACCTCACTCATCGCTTCTCTAACACCACACCCCTCTGTCAGTCCCTACACTGGCTCCCGTTAGCATACAGAGTAAAATTCAAAACTCTGGTGCTAACTTATAGAGCCCTCACTAACACTGCACCCCCCTATATCTCATCTCTCATTTCCAAATATACTCCCGCCCGCCATCTTCGCTCTGCACATGACCTTCTGCTCTCCACAGCTCTTATCACATCCTCCCACTCCCGCCTACAAGACTTCTCCCGTGCTGCACCTGAGCTGTGGAATTCCCTCCCCCGCCCCATCAGACTCTCCCCCAGCCTTCAAATCTTCAGACGCTCCCTGAAGACTCACCTCTTCAGGGAGGCTTATCAACTGCCTCCATAAACATCATCACCAAGATTCACCCCTTGCACGGACTACTGCACTCAACAGCACTTCTCACTCCAACCCACTGACTGGCAGTTCATGTGGCAGGAGGCACTTAAACGCAATAGCACTTACTCCTTCTGTATCAAACCTACCTTCCTCTAGACTGTAAGCTCTCACGAGCAGGGCCCTCTGATCCTCCTGTTCTACACATCTGATTGTACTATTTAATACCTCTGTATGTCTATTCCCAATTGTACAGCGCTGCGGAATTAGTTGGCGCTATATAAATAAAGAATAATAATAATAATAATAATAATAATTATATCATTCTTCATGTTTTTTTAATGCCTACAAAATAAAATAAAGTTAAAACGAAGTGTTACTATCCCTTTAAGAAGCCAAAGAAAACATTCCACAAACTGACACACTACCCTGATGGGCTATAGAATTGGTTTCCAAATCATTCCTCAGGTACTGCCAAAAGGCCAGGATTTAATGATTTCCTTGTTTGAGCACAGGGCATTTAATCAGGGCATCCGTCATTTTGATTAACTGTATTTTTAAATAAAAACTGAAAGAGGCTTTTATTGATTCACTTTCCCTAAGTAGAGAAATCCATAACACTCGATCTGTTAGCCATATCTGAAGACAGGTTTGAGAATCACTGAGCCTGATGTAATAAAATACATGGGGGGAAATGGTCTAACCTTGATAAGGGTCCATTTTTGAAATATTGTTGTTAACTGTACCTAAGTTTTGTGGTATGCGCTAAACTGCCTTCCCCATCTTATCTCTCTGATTATGATACAAATTTACCTCATATACTCCCATATCCATGCCTTTGCTACATTTACAATAATGCAGTGTCTCCTCGGCTAGTGGCTCAACTGCATGTTGAAATATAGCTTAATGAGGTAGTTTTGTATTTCTGAGGGTTGTTAAAGTGGCCACATGCATTAAGCTCTAATAGCTAACAATGCTGTTGGAGCTAAAAAACAAACAAAAAAACTAATTTGCCTCCCTGAGGATTTTAAATTGGCTTTCTATGCAGCCAGAGATTACAGTTCACAATGTCACAGTACTCCTTATTCCACAGGAAAGCAGAGGTGGGCTGGTACTGACAGCAAAGAATTCAGCAACAACAATAGCATGAGCCCTCCCTTAACAATTTGTGTATTGGAGGAGTAAGCAACTCACTGCAAAGCAATGCATTTCACAAGCCCCCAGAAAAAGAGAAACCTTTATTTACATGGTAGAGGGCAGTTCATGTTATATTATATGGCGTTCATGTTATATTCTATTGTATGGGAGGTCTGCACCTCTCAAAGTACTAAATTCTGGCTCATTAATTCACTGACCCAACTCCAGTTAAATATTTACTTGGACCAGGGGTATGTGCCCATCCATACAGTAATCAAGAAGCAGAGAGGAGAGGGAGAACTAAGTTTATATGAACGGATAAATGTGCTGGCCAATACGAGCAGTTCAGTGAGAGTTGGTGGGAGCTGCTGTGTGCACTTTTCCGGAGACACTGCCATTGAGACTGCAACTTCTGTAGGATTTATTTCAGGTCACTGGCTGATTGAATGCAGAAGGCTTGTGGACTGTTTGGGTGTAGATCACACACATATATTCCCAGAATACAGTTTGTCTGAGTAGGAGTGAGCTTGTTGGAGTTTTGCACACACAAAGAGGAGAGTCACACTGTTTGTATACCCCAGTACTGAGCTCATTGTAATATATATTGATATATTTCTTTATAATGAAGCTGAGGTGGTAACTTGAGCTATAGATCATAGCTTGCACAGGATTGTTAGTTGCCTCTTGGGGATGCCCATACCATGGTGTGTCGCAGGGACTTGGAAATTTGTATTCTCATGATGAATATTGTTTTCTGCATGTACGTACTGCTATATCATATCTACTGGAACTTCACCAATCTCAAGTAAGTGCCACTTGGCAGGGTCATCAAGAGTGATCATGATTTCTGTGAAGCTGCAGGATCCCACTTCTGCCCTGAAAATATCCCAGATTAACCCTTTAAGTGTCAGAGGGATGAGTGTTAAGGGAGGGCTGTTTCTTTTCTTGGTGCTGGTCTAAGGGTGAACCCATCCTCTCTGATCCTCCCTTGCCATCTCCAACACATTGCCAGCTTTACACCAACATCATATGCTAATGATCTGCACCCTCCCCTTTCACACCTAATTCTTAGTGCATGACTGGAGTTGTGTCTTAATCTCCCAGGCAAAAGATCTCCGCAAATTACTAGGCACAATTTGCATTATATCAAACCATAATGCATCAGTCTCACCCTTGAGTCATTCTGGAGAAAAAAATGGGAGTTTATGGTAAAGTTTGCTTGCTAACAGTAAATTACATGTAATAAAACCATTCAATAGCTTGCTGCTGAAAAAAATTCTCAAAGACACAAATGGGATTTGTACTATCCCAGGAAGCATAAACATTTGAAAAATGGCTGCAGCTACTTGTGAAAAGTAATTAATTAATCTTTGAGTTTAAATATTCTGTTTTTAACCTGAAATAATATGTGTAAAAAATACTTTGCTTATTAGGAAATGTCCCCTGGCCACTTACACAATCACACAAAGTGAGGAGCCATAATCAGCAGTGACCATATTAGGACAGAGAGTGTGTTATAAATAATATGGGATTCTTTGGTCCCTAGATCATGATTTTTTTTTGTTAAAGTGAGAGCACTGTCCTTTCCTTAAAGACTTTAAAACATAAAGGGGTGTATTCACCCCATAAATTGATATGGAGTCCATGCAGCTCATTTTAATTAATTGGAAGACCAGAAAAAAACAAAAAACAATAACAATTAAAATGGGGTCAATAGCTCTATATCAATTCACAAAGTGTCAATGTCATTAGGTTCAAGTGGTCTAATATAAGGATTATATGGGGAACACAGGAAGGAGTCAGTTTTCACGTATGAGTGACGCTTCCTTCTACACTGTGATTAGCTGAGAGCTGAGGTTACTCTAGGATCGATTATGTATCCTGTGAAGTCTGACCTCCCAGACAACTCACTGCATCAATTGAGGTGTCACTTGCCTTTTAACTCTTAGTCTGGTGTGCACAAATGTTCCAGAAGGGGCACTAAAGGAAAAAAAATATGCATTCTTTTTTACATCTTCACCCCTCCAAGTGTACTGAAATCTTTAATAACTATGTCGTTTTGTACTGTATTTATTATCTATTGCTCTTCCAAAAAAATAGCACCTTATTAATATGGGTTGATGTACAAGAGGTGTCAGAAACACAAAACCACACCCTACCTGTTTTCTTTCTTTAAATTGGCTGTCTGTACTAAAATGACCATGTATGTATGTATGTATGTATCTTTATTTATATGGCGCCACACAGTGTACGCAGCGCCTTACAATAGACATATGTTACAATAAATAAGAGGGGATGAAATAAGTGCGACATTCATAGAAACAATGGGAGAGAGTTCCCTGCCCCAAGGAGCTTACAGTCTAAATGGATAAAGGGAGACATACAATGGGGTAAGAGGGTGTTAAGTGCTGAGATTACAAGTGCTGAGTTTGGCCGAAGGCAGTGCATGGTCCTAGTTACATGGACCATTACTATTAGAGATGAAAGAAAGGTAAGCACGGAAAGTAGACATTCACACACATCAAAAGAGGGGTTGTATGCTTTTCTACCCCTAAACTTGTGTAAAAAAATTTCCTTAAACCAGCGCTATATAGGTAAATATGTTTTCTTACAGTTCTACCACAGTTTCACCACTACAAAGATACTAAAATCTTCGAAAACCATGGAATTTCCTGGTACCATCCTGAGAAACATGGCACCCCATCGGTATGGTTTGACATACCTAATAGGTTGCCAGATGCACTAACTTGTAACTGCCACTTTTAATTTTTGAAATTACCTACTTGCAATAAAATGGTCATAAGCATTACAGATATGAAAAAAAGGCCTACCATTTCACAAAGTAAACCTGTATCTGAATCAAATGAGGGGTTGCTTGCTCTTTTTACCCCCAGCAGCTCTATAATTCATTTGGCTTTTTATTACTAGGCAACACTGTAGAAAAAAATAGGGCTATTTTATAGTTCTAACCCTTCAACGATATTTATAGCTTTGTAACCCATGGAATCTAATAATGTAATCATTAGCTACTGCTCTTTCAAGAAAATGGTACCCCATTGGTATGAGTTGACATACTGTAAGTGGTACCAGAAGCACAAAATTATGCCAACTGCAATCTATTATATTTCATACGTTTTTCAAATACAAACTAGAGAAATTAAGAAAATAGAGACAAAGCTTGCCATTTTGGAAAGTAGACAACCAGCTAGATCCAGTGAAGGGTCACTTGTCTTCTACACCTAGGCTAGCATGCACACCTACTTCTAGAATGTGGTGCTATAGGAAAAACACAATTCAACAATTTCAGTTATACCAAAATCATTCAACACCCTGGGACTCCCTAGGGTATTCCGTATCTAGGACCAGTCTGATAAAAATGGTAACTCATTGGCATGGACTGACATACTGTAGTGGGAGTATGGATACCAGTGAAAAAGGGTGGGGAAGCAGACAGTATATGTTTGACTCTATGATTACCAGTGAAACAAGGCTTAGGTGTCATAAAGTGTAATGTGTTGTTCTGTGGCTACAAGTGGAACAAAGCGGGGGTGTCACAATGTGTATGTGTGGTTCTGTGGCTACTAGTGGGTCAAGTCTGCGGAAGCAGATATTATGTCTATGGTTCTATGGCTACCAGTGGAACAGTGGAAAATGCTGGGGGTGCCACAAGGTGTATATGGGAATCTATGACTACCACAGGGCAGTGGAACAATGCTAGGGAAGTATGCACTGCATGTTTGTTTGCCAAAGCAATGACTTGGAGACCCCTGTGGCATATATATGTTATCTTTTCTTCTTCTTTTTTTCGTCCCTGATACTGATCTTTTATGTGATCATGTAAGAGATCTGTAGTGGCAATCAGCACTCACTGCCATTTCCCATAATCCTCCTCAAACCGATATGTTCCCTGAACTTCAGTGTTGAATGGAAAGGACAGAACCCCTCTGCATCATTTCTGATATCTGCAAGTGGACCTTCCCACTCCTCCTACTCAACCCAGAAGTTCATGGAATGCTGTATGGGATGGAAGGTTGTGAGTGCTTTCTGTTAACCATAATTTAATACTTACATGATCATGTAAATCAGGAGTGCATCAGGAGGGTACTGGTGTCCCTAATATGAGATAAGATTTAAAAAACATGTAAACTGCAGGGGACCGAATGGGACAGTGTGCCAGGTAATTGGTTGTCCATCCATGCACACATTTTCAACCATGTGTCTGGCACATGCTTGGCTCTCTTTACATTAAAAGCCAGTCCCTGTTAATTTTTTTAATTAATATGGGGCCTTTGCAGTTTTCTTGACATGCTCAGCAGTTTTCATAACTGTAATGCCCCAATCCCAAGTTTAAACAATTAAATGGAACTTGAAAGATATGGAGGGGATGTTTGAATCCTCCTGCACACCCCATCACCTGTGCTTATACATTACTCTCCAAATGATGTGCCTTCTCCTCTGAGTATGACTGATTTAGTGAATACCAGTGCACATGCTTCACCAACGTTAATAATTTACTCTTTGAGTGCCAGAGGGGTATCAACACAATGCTTTGGATGGCCTTCAAGCACTGCAAGGGTTAATCCGAGCAAGCCATAAATGTCTCCTCTATAGCATGCACTGGAGAAAGGGATCATTTTTGGCCAATTTTCTCTGCTTCTTATTAGTAGCAAATGGTGAGAAAAAATGGGCAGAAGACTAGAACACCCCAAAATGCACACACACCTCCCCTGAAACAAACAGCATAAAGAGGTGAATATTTGGGGTAAATATATTAATAAATCCTATATAATAATTTGCTAAGATGTTTGTCAGAAGCCATCATGAGCAGTAGAGACAGTCCGAAACACACGGAATGCTGGGAGTTTTGTGCTGGGAGCATTCTGTACTTTCTGGCAGTCTCTACAGTGCATGACTGCATCAGCGGCAGGACGCAGAGCAGGGCCGGCCTCTTAACCCTTTGAGTGCCAGAGGGGTATGCAACACGTTGCGTACCTCTTTGGCACTCAAAGGGTTAACATCACCCGGACCTTGGCCCGTGTACACAGGCTTGTATCCTAATATGTTAATAAATGGAAGTTAAGTATATGAGTCCCAGGATCGCAGGTTTACCAAATTAAGCCGTCTGTGATTTACATGTGTTTAAAGTAGAGGTGGGTAACAGGAAGAACCCATAAAATGCTATAATATGAATAGCTAAGCTATATTAAAACTGAACCTGTGCTGGTGATATATTGATTCTTTACCATAATGCTAATTAAAACTTATTTCTAATCTTTTTGTGTATTATGTAGTGCTACTAATGCTTTTATGTTTTGTCATTTCATCTGGATTTATTATAATATGCAGTGCACATCTATGCACATTAATGTGTTTATTTGCTCTTCATAATTTTCTCATTCATTCATCTCAAAGATTCTATATAAAAAAAAATTAGATATTTCTCTACAATTCTTTGTTCCCTTTTAATGCCTACTGTAACATATATTTATATTAACCCTTTGAGTGTCAGAGAGGAATCCAGTGCATTGAAACACATAGTCTATGTGGGTGTAGGCCATAGACAATGGTTTAGCAGTGTATGCTTCTGCGTCACAAATCCATCTTAGTAAACTCAGCACTCTGTTTAATTCATTATGTCGCTTTATCCTCCAGTGTAATGACACTACTCATCATTGTGATATGTTTAGAAAAGTAAAGAGGATAATAATCAAATCTAGATGTACCCTGCAGCTTTCTGCCTAGTATATAACCACTTCACTAAGAAGCTACCGGACTTCCTGAGCAGTATACTCACTCCAGCATTCCATATTAACTGTAATCTCCACTCCACTGCTAACAACTACAATAAAGAAGCAGGTCAATCTGCCTTCTCCTTCAGAGCTCCAAAAGCCTGGAATAACCTACCGAAAAAATCATATCTTCATCCAGTTTAAAATCCCTAAAAATAACTGCTTCATTGTATCTAAAAAACAATATGTAACTTTATACAATTGTATATTGTTTCTCTATTTTGTGTAAATATGTAACTCCTTACTGTAAAAGCTATCCACGACATACCTGAAAATGATAGAAATATTAATGTATTATTCCTGGTAAACATTAATAAACTAGTTGAACAGCCTGTTACACGGGCCACAGTTCCACTGCCACCCGGTTGCGGGCAGTCACGCGCAGTGGAGACTGCCCGCGCCGCGGCTGATACAGAGCTGGGCGCTCCTTCGGAGGGCCAAGCTCTGTATCAGCCGCGATGCGGGCAGTCTCTACTGCACATGACTGCAGAAAGCACAGCAGTCTCTACTGCGCATGTCGCGGCGTTACACACTATTTAGCGAATTATTATATAGGATAAATACATTTAAGGAACTTTTATTAAACTTTTACTGTTTTCATAAATATTATCCGGATAATGCTAGCAATGTTTTGTCCAGAGGAGGGCAGCAGAACTCCATAGTAGTTGAAAAAAGGTACCCTCATCATAAGTTGATCACAAATGCTGTGAATTACTATCCAATTTGGATGTACAAATCATTTTTTCTGAATATACGTTGATCATGAAAAACATGTAAATTAATTTTAATTTGTATCTATTAATTTATGTTAGAAATAGGTGTTATAATAAATTACACTTGCCATGTTAACAAAAGAAATGTAGAATAATTCTGGAACAACCGAACTGTACCATGAGTGATACATAAACATTCCTAAAATTCCCATTGATTTAAAGTCATTTAACCCTTTGACTGCTATAGAAGTCTCCAATGCTTTGGAGACATATCTTTCATTCAATATCTTAAAATCCTCATTTATATAATTGGGGACTTTAACTTACCCCCTATAGGGCACTTGGTTTGCCCCAAAATTACTGCATTTTTCTTTTGAAAATATTGCACTTCATTTGTAAGACTGGTTAACAATGTTTTCTTTACTTCTTTGGTGCTCAAAGGGTTACTGCTGCAAAATAGTAATATTTTTTCAAATATATCAGATTCGGGCTTAAAATCGATTGAGGTTGATAACTTTCTCAAAGTTTTTACCTACAAATTTCACCATAGGCTTGAATGGTAATCTGATAAAACCAGTGAACACATTTATCAACTGCAATGTAATATAGGCCTTAGTGTATTGAGTCACATCAGTGTTAGGCTGGTTTCTAGGTCCTGATCCACAACTGGCAATTTTAGACTCAAAATGCACAATACAGATTACTTACCTTAAAAATTGAAAGGTAGTCAGAAATCCCTCCAAAAGTAATTATGTTTTTGCTTTATACATGATGGAATTATTATCATTACATAAGACAGAGTGTTTTGCGCCAACTTAAACAATAGAGGTTTGACTGCAATCATTTAACACCTTGGGAGTTAAGCACTAAGGTGCTATAAAGAGGTGATAATATAGAGGCAACTTCTCCAGTAATTTTACTTCTCCAGTTCCTATGTTATCCTATAGATCCTATGTACTAGGATGCTTCCAACTTTGTAGATCTTAGTGCATAGCCTCTAAAGAATAACATAGGAACTAGTGAAGTGACCTCACTGGAGAAGTCATCTCTGCTTTATCACTTCTTTATCAATCCTTAGTGCATAACCACCATATAGTAAAAAAAACTCAGAGGAAATCAGCATAAAATTATTTCTATTGCCTGCCCAAGGAATCAGGATGGCATTCAGGACTTACTCACATTAAAGTCTTAACGATGGTGACGTCTAAGCACTGAAGCATTAATAAGAACTCATACAGGGTGAATTGCTTTCATGCAGATTTTTATGCCTAAGTACAACCCCAGGAAATTAGGTGTTTGGCAGATTTGTATATTCCCCCTGATGTGCATGGAAGCCTTGAACTGATGGACTCATAGTGCCATATGTTCAAAAGAAAACTAGAGCAATTCTGCATTGAAAGTGACTTTTAATCCATTAAATGCTAAAGAGATATCAAGTGCATTGCTTCAAAATATATTGGAGACCTCTCTAGCATCCAAAAGGTTAAAAGTCCCAAATCTAACAAATGTATATATTACTTCTGTCATGTAGTTGGTTTGCTCCAGGAGGGATTTGCACAAAGGTGTGATAAAGAGGTGTGACAACTTCTCCAGTGTGATAAACTTTCCAGCTATTATATTCAATGGAGCCAATGAACTAAGATCTGTCAAGCTGGAGAACATAGGGCCCATAGAGAAGAATGTATGAAACAAGGTTACAGTGCACATGCTGCACTTCTGTATACTTTCACCAGCAGAGTACCAGCACCTGTGCTTATATAAAAGATGCATTTAGTACATTTCTGCCCATAATTCCTCAAGTGTACAACTGCTGTGTCAGAAACACTACCACCCTAATAATAGGCCTAAAGAAAAGAATTAAAGTGTGTTGTTTCTGGGTACAGATGAACAACACTCCCTGAAATGCCTACACACTCCAACACTTCCCACTCCTTGGTGAATATGCATTGCAAAAGGAAATTTAGTTCATGTCCATGCTGCAAAACAAAAAAAAGAATAACATGTATCACATTGTTTTTATCTATGAAATAAATCTCATATTTTAGTGCTCTACTGTCTTCTGTATTAAAAAAATAATTACTGTTGTACTTGGTATAATAGAAAAGGCTTTTGACAATGCTGTTCTAGTACATGCAATCATAATTTTTGTTCGGTAATGCAATATTGAACGTTCCTATCGTCAGCAGGACAGGCGGGTAGAGTTGTAGGTTCTCTTGTGTTACCCATGGATGTGTTTGTTTATGGGGTATATAAGTGTAAAGAACAACTTTTATGTTCTAACTAGTTATTCATCTGCCTAGAGTTTTTTGTAGGAAAAAAAGGCAAATTTTCATTTCCAAATTCCTGCTCCCAAGGAATTTCTTTACTGTGTGAGACGCAGCATGGAGTGTGAACAAAGTACAAAGGAAAATCACTTCACAACATTATACAATGTTATATATATTAAAGTGGCAGTATAATGTCAGTTAAAGATTGTTTAAAACCCTGGTTGTGTCCTCAGAGCTATGGGAACAGCTCATAGCTCACCTGTTCTCTCACTGTTTTCTGTGCAGGTCACAGGGATCTGAACAGCTGGGTGACATCAGAGCTTTACTCTATGTTCATGGAAACATCTTCCTTCCCCAAAGAGACTTTGTAGAAGCCCAATAATAGTGCATTCACAGACACAGGGATTCAGTACAGAGGGGGAGAGTATATGTAAGGTGATTATCACCCAGTTGTACAGCTCTCCATGATTTGCACAGCAAACAGCTGGAGCAGGTGAGTTATGAATTAAGGGAATTCTGCTCACACAGCTCTTATGTCACCAGGGATTATTGACCCTTTACTGGCCCTTTATGTTCTAGCAACACTTCAAGCAAACACATATCTTTGAATGTTCCAATATGCTCTTTTCTATAAAAGTAACTTGTAATTTAGCTTTAGAGTTCATTTAAATCTGCTGGATGCCAGCAACTTCTGCAATGCATTGCAAAGCAATTTATCTAGAGGAGAAGATGAAGCTCCATATAATAGCTGATTGCCACTACAATTCTGCAAAAATAAGTGAAACTTTTTAAAAATATATATTTTTCAATTTTCCACTAATCGTGGGAATGTGGAGCCTTAGCTAGGGACTCTCCATCCCATTGGGCAAGGGGAATATAAAAACTGCCATTACTTCTAAGAAATTAGCTATGCTATTACATATTCCCATTGCCTCAAGAAAAGGCTATCAATGCTAATAAAATATTTGAAGGGGGTCTATTTAATAGTTTTGAGCTATGTAATTTCTTACCACAGACCTGAATAATGGCTGCTTATTGCTCTTGCAATCAAATACTGCCTTGCTTCCTCTGTTCTTGAGTATGTGAATAAGGTGGAAGAACTCAAAGTTTGGCTATAGGAGCCAGAAGCAGCCACTATTCAAGTTTGACAGTATGAGAGACACCAAGAAAGTCTCCCTACTAAAGCATGCGTTTGGGGAGAAGGTGAAAAGAGCTGGTGCTAATAAATTAGTACATGGGGCAAAAAAAGTTTGTGCAGCACTGGCATAGAGAAGTATATTAAATAGACCTCAGGGTACCTAAACCTACACGTCTTTCTATGTATTTTTTAGAGACAGTGCATACATTTTTTAGGAAGCCATCAAAATTTTAGCACATTCACAGAAATGCAGCTGTCTCTAAATGTATTAATACATTAAGTAAATTACCTGTTTGACCTGCACTATTTTTTAAACAGAGCCCATAAATGACTTGTTTGCTTCTGTGGAAAACCAGTTGTGCCTGCCATGGGAAAGAATCCAAAATGTTATTTGATTTAAATTGATTTAACATTTTTGGGTGTCCAATGCATTGAAAAGTAATGTGTTGGACACTTATCTGGCACTCAAAGAGTTAAATGGAAATTTTAACTCATTGATCGATAGGGATATATTTGGACTGGCATTTGCTGGAGACAAGGGAAAGTAATTGTATAGGGTAAGCTACATGCATTATCCCCAACCAGTCAATGGTGGGTTGGGGATGATGCTAGCTGTAGTAGTCTGCAGCTGGAGGTCTAACAAATGAATACTCCTGTTGTAGACTTTACTTTGATGTTTCATTCACTGCTGTTATGTGTGGACCAGATGGCAGAATGATTTATATGATACGTAAAATACAATAACCCACTCTTATTATTTTTGTATTAAAAGGAAATAATGGAAATGAGAGCTACACTGAGGGTTTGAAAACAGAATAATTTCATTTTTAAAATATGGAATTATCTTGAAGAAATGGATTAGCAAATCAAATTTCTTTGTGAAGTAGAATAGTCAGACAGGGGATTAAATATTAGACCATTGATCAAATTATTCCAGATGAAAAATTGGGCAAAGTTTATACTTGATTTGTCCTTCCAAATATTGTCAGTGGCTTCAGTTTTCCCTTTATAAATATGCTCCCAAGTTCATTTGCCAAGATCATAAATATTTTAGAGTTGAAAAACACATTCTGAAGTGTATTTAACAAAAGTTAATAGCAAAAGGGAAATGGTATTATTCATGAAGCAAAAGAGGTACAAATCTGCAGCAGGCCAGGAGGAAAACTGAACCTTCTGTGCACTTCTACTATACCTAGAGCAGGGGTAGCCAACCCTGTACCTCAAGAGCTACCAAAAGTGCATTTTTTTGTGTATCTCAAGACGAGCACAGGTGGACTAATTAGTGTCTCTGTTACCTTAACTGGCCAAACTGTGCTCCAGCTCAAAAACACAAATTGTTGGTAGCTCTTGTGGTACAGGGTTGGCTACCCCTGCTCTAGGTGTAGTAGAAGTGCATAGGATGTTCAGTTTTCCTCCTGGCCTGCTGCAGATTTGTACCTCTTTTGCTTCATGATTAATACCCTTTCACTATTAACTTTTGTTAAATACACTTCAGAATGTGTTTTTCAACTCTAAAATATTTAAGATCTTGGCAAATCATCTTGCATGTTAACCCTTTATCAACAGTTAAGGACGACGGATCTTTTTATTTTTTTGTAAAATTAATTCAGGGGTTCCAAAGTGGCATGCAACCTCGTGGGGACACCTGAGTTCAATGATGTGCCAGGACCATCACGGGTCCTTAACACAAGTTTACTCATGACAGTCCTGACACGTCATGGGTTCTTAAGGAGTTAAAGCAATTTTAAATCAATGACAATATATATTCGTTCCCTATGGTGCAGTTGGTTTGCCTCAAATCTGCTCCCTTTTAATGTGTGCATTTGGCCCTTTGTGCTTCTTGCATCTGCAATAGATATTATATAGTTATTTTGTAGCAAAACTAAACCTGTGTAAACCAATGTAAAGCTCTCTTAACCTCCTCAATGCTAGGGAAGCATCCAATGCATTACAAAAGCATCGTGCTAGAGACATCTCTAGTGTTGGGGGAGTTAAAAGTCTCATTTAGATAAATGGTGCCATGGTTTTCACTAAAATTGCACCTCTTTACAATGATGCATGTCCCAAAATTCTGAAAATAAGCAAAGAAGTGTAAAGCATTTTATGCTAACTTTGCTTTCTTTCAAGTATGTTATTATTGTTAATTAGTATTTAATAATGTCCACCACACCAGGATTCAAACCCATGACCTATCATTCTATGTTCTGGCAGCCAGCCTACCCTTACACCAGATTAGGTAATAAACATACATTTCTCATACTGCTGTCTCTACTTCTGCTAATCTGACTGGCCTCAAACTCTGTCTGCAGATTCTTCATCCTATTTTCTATGTTTTGCCTTGGCAAAATATAGCAAATAGACCACTACTGAAAAAAATCACTGAAAATCTATAAACCAACGCCTCTCACTCTGTACACAACTGAGTTACACACTCAACTATTAGATATGTATGAAAACAAAAACCAATAAAGAAAAATTGCAAAGCAAAGATTGATTTAAATTTACCATAGTCCCAAACAAATAATAGTCCTTTAAACATGTAATTCCTTATGAATGCTAATAGATGCTGTCACTGCTCCCCACATGTAGGTTGGATTTCCACGATCAAACTCCGTAGAGGAACACAAACAGAAGGAAAAAGGCAGCGAAGAAAGCGACTCTAGGTGTTTAATATATTTTCATATATTTGTTCATCCTTACATTCTCTTTACACACATGTATAAGGACTTGCCTGAATTTGTGGGAGGGGCTGGAGGCCTTTTTTAAACCCTCTAGTCCAGCCCTTCTCTGTTCACATCAACTCAGTGAACTCACGTGCTCTCACTTTGTTGGGTCTCACCTGTGTCAGCTGGTGCAACAAACGATGCATAGCTCCAGTGCTTTTTTCCTTTTATCAAGTGGTAATGCCTCTCCTGTCCTAGTCACTCATATATCCACCCCTCCAAACTCATTCCCTCCCCTCCTTTTTCCTAGTTTTCTCCCCAGCATTTCTTTTCTCCTGCTCCTATTCAAGCTCCCCCTCCCCTTATTAGTTTTCATTCCCAGGTGCCTCCATCCTTATGTTTTCCCCTATGACCTAGGTTTATCTCTTTTTTCTCCCCAGGTTGCTGCTGCAGCTACACAGTACAGACACCTTTATTTATCCCACTCTGCTTATCTTAAGTTACTATTGCAAAGCCAGCTAATGGCTAGCTATTATTGCAGCTATTCCCATCTACCATCCTTATTACAGTATCACAGTCTTGTTTACCCAGTACCCCATTACTCTATGCTCAACACCCCTTCCACCCCACCCCTCACACACACCCTTATGCTCTGCACTCTCTTCTTCTCCCTTTCCTTCCCATGCTTTCTTGTCTACCTGAAAGATAATAAAACATTCATCCTTCTTTACCTTACCTCCATTATACAGAGCATCCCGGGCCTTCCTCATGGCTCTAGGTTCTACCTCCTGTCACCTAGCAACTGGCTCTGAGTCAGCTGCTGGGTCCTAATGCTGTGTCTTAGTGAATGTCTGTCTGCTGCAGGGTCTTCGTGTGGAACTAAGTGCCATGCATGTCTTAGTTGTGCCTGGTAACCCTACCACTCCTGCCTCTCTACAATACAAGACTGGCTAGGCCCCGGTGCTGTCTTTCTGAGGATATTCTACCTTCCCCACACCATATGCTTTTCTTTCAATCTGTCCACCCTACTATTCTGTCAATTGCCTTCCTAAACTCAAAAAAGGCCTTACCACTTTCACAGAGGCAAATAGGCCATGTTCCTTACCTCTGTCACAGAGACCATTACCTTTTTTTCAGAGGACAGTAACTCCCATTCTTTACCTCTTTCACAGAGGCGATTAAGCCCTCCCTGCTCCTTACCTCTTTTTGCAGAGGCCAATAGCCCCCCTACTCTTTACCTCATTTGCAGAGGCCCATAGCCCCCTGCTCCTTACCTCTTGCAGAGGCTGAAAGACTCTCCCCCTGCTCCCTACCTCTTTCACAGAGGCAAAAGGACTACTCCTTACCTCTTTTTCAATGGCCAAAGGACTACTCCTTCATTTTTCGAAGAAATCTAATGACTACTCCTTACCTCTTTCGCAGAGGCTGAAGAACTAATCTTATTTCTTTTCATAGAGGCCAAAGGCCTACTCCTTACCTCTTTTTGCAGAGGCCAAAGGCCTACTCCTTACCTCTTTTTGCAGAGGCCAAAGGCCTACTCCTTACCTCTTTTTGCAGAGGCCAAAGGCCTACTCCTTACCTCTTTCACAGAGGTCGAAAGGACTACTACTACTGAAGGACTACTCCTTACCGCTTTCACAGAGGTCAAAAGGACTACTCCTTACCTCTTTCACAGAAGCTGAAGGACTACTACTACTGAAGGACTACTTCTTATTGCTTTCACAGAGGCTGAAGGACTACTCCTTACCTCTTTCACAGAGGTGAAAGACTTCTCCTTACCTCTTTTGCAGAGGCCAAAGGACTACTCCTTACCTCATTCACAGAAGCAAAAGGGCTACTCACTTTCTCAGAGGTTGAAGGACTACTCCTTACGTTTTTTGCAGAGGCCAAAGGACTAGCTCTCACACCTTACCTCTTTCACAGAGGTCAAAGGATGCACACCACCTCTTTCTTTCTAACTTCTCTTCACAAGAACATGGAAAAAACTAGTATACAAATATCAAGCTCTGATACACCAGGTCCATCTCCTTCTACACCAGGACCACTGCTGTGAGACCATTCAGCAGTTCTCCTGCATTTGATATTGGATCATTCCTTAGTTGATGCAAAAATTGTTAAAGATAGAAATATCGTATCATATACAGTCACTTCTGAGAAATCCATCATTCTTCCCCTTCTCTCATTATTACTCTGTCACACCCTTTCAATAAAAGGGTCAGTTTCCTCTCATCAGGCCTCTGCAGGATTCCTGTTAGGCACAGGTTCTTTCCCCTTGCCATTTGCAAATGTCCCAGCCCCCTGCCCTGACCTTATCTTTATTCATCAACTCCATATTGCTCTCATATCATTCTGCAAGCTCTGTACCTCAACACCAATAATAAATATGATAAAACATGAACAATTTCATCTACTTCATAATCCAATTAAATCTCTACTTTGTTCTGACCATTCTGAACCTATGCTTTTGCTGCACTATCCCATTATACTTCTCCAACTATCTAACTTTACTTAGTAGATATCCTTACCAACTGCCACCCTTCCTTTTAAACTTAATCTCTTTTCCTCACATCAAGCTGTTTAGCAGGTGTATTTTCAACATCACCTTCCAGGAAATTCACATCTTCCAACAGATCATAACCTTTTCAGGAGCTTTTCAGACCTGTTGTTTTCCCCCATTTTGAGCAACTCATTAACACCATATGCAAAGTTTTCTCCATTAACCCAGCACAATCTAACCAAAACGTTCTGCACACATTGTCATTCCTTTTACTTCAATTCACAATAATGGTGCCAAGTCACACCACTGAACAGGATCTACTCCTTTTGTCCAACTGACCTATTGGTCCCCTTTTTTGCAAATGGCCCTCTTAGAACTTCCAGTTTACCAATTACATTAGGATCCTATTGTTATGTTTATTCCTCAACCCCAGCCTATATTTAGGCCACTCGTTTATAAAAGGAGCAGCATCCACCATCTTTAAGAACGCAATCCCAGCTCATATCATTTTTGAACTATTATATTTTCCCATTTGCCCTGTAATCATGCTCACTGCCACCCATCTGTGCCTAGGTTTCAATCACCTAGGTTTTTGCCACACCTCATCAATCACTCCCCCTTTCCCTGCTGTAAGCTCTGACCACAAGTATAAGACCTTGACTGGATTTGTGTGAAGGGCTGGATGACTTTATAAATCCTCCAGTCCCCTCCCCATTCAAATCACCTCAGTAAACCCTACCCTCCAACACCCCTTCCATTATTCATTCCTTTAAGGTGAGCCCTCTAATCAGGCTCAATGCCACGCATCTGAGAATAGGTTTCAATCACCTAGGTTTTATCCACACCTCATCATTCACTCCCGTTTCCCTGCCGTAAGCCCTGACCACAAGTATGTATAATTATATATATTGATAGATAGATAGATACATTGAATCAAACTGGAGTGGCAGTTTCATATTTTACATAAAGTACAAAACATTTATTCAGCCAGGTTGGATAAATTAAAAAAAAGTGAAATGTGATTTGAAAAATGTAATTTTAATAACAACGGATGTACAGAGTTTATATACAGTTTTTGTCCACTTCCTTTCTATGTAATGTTGGTCATCGCAGACTTTATTCTAGGTATCTAAAGGATTACTGTGAGGTTTTGGGAGCCATACTTTCACTTACTGGTTTTTGCGATTGTTGTAATTAAAGCTACCATGAGGTATAATATAAAAATGGCAATTTGAAGAACTTAAGTTTGTTACCTATCCCTGAAGATGCCACGTCCTGATACGAAACACACAGGAATTGGAGTCCTCTCTATAACACCAACATCAATCTGTTCCAGATTTTGAAGCTCTGCATACTATTCAGAGACGGGAGGTATATGCTAGAAGATCTAACACTATCCAATCAATTCAGCAGACCTCTGACCACGGGAGTAGTCAGCAGTCAGATATTCGGACCTACGCTAAATTTAATCATATGAGATGGGAGAGGAGTTGAAGTTACTCCTGTAGATGATTGTTTGTGTCTATCTTTTGCCCGCAAGGTAACGAGCAGTTGTAATAAGGATCTGCAGAACCGTGCATATGGCAAAAGAACTACCTGTTTAAAATTAGATATCACACTTGCCCACTTATATATCCTGTATACATCCAAGGACAACATATATTAGTTCACAGCTTTCTAGAACATTGTTTCTTTCATCACCATGTGACATCCATCTATATGTTTATCAATATATATTCTACAGTTATAGTGCCATATTTTTAGATATAGAGGATATGTCCTATATATTATATTTCATCTATTTTTAATTTTATACTATAAAATTGTTGATTATATAGAGGCACTTGTGCTTTCCTTAATTTACTTAGTTATATATATATAGAGAGAGAGAGAGACTGCAGGCGTGGACCGTCATGAAATTCCGGGCTCCCCGCGTGGCTGCACGCCGTTTGGGGAGTCTGGAATCAGATCGCACAAAAAAATGCACCCGTGGTCCTAAAGGGACCGCAAAGTATGTGCGTGGCCGGTCCTTAAGGGGTTAAAACAGTCTGGCTCACTTCCCCATGGTCCTTGTGTTTGTTTGCTGACCTGTTGCTGCTGGCTGCTGTGTATTTTCCTGCACTCCTGTTTGCTGTGTTCCAGACCCTTGGCTTGTTCCAGACTTTGCTGACTTCTGTGCTTTAGACCGTTGGCCTGTTCCTGACATTGCAGACTTCTGGTTTCCTGACTCTGGCTCAGCTGAATACCTGTCTTGGTTCCTGACCCTGGATTATCTATTGATTTATGCTACTGGATCACGATTCTGTCTGTTTATTTCTGTAATAAAGCTGTTTTTACCTTTTTGTGTCCTGTCTGGTTCCTGGACCATAACAGTACACAAGACCATGAATTCAGAAGGCTCAATCAATCCACAGTATATTTTTTTCAGGCTGGACCAGGTAGACCAGCGCATGGACCAGTTTGCATTAGCCTTCCAGACATGCTTGCTCCATACTGCGAATCTGGTTCCACTACCCCAGCAGCCCCCTGCGCAGTCTGTTCTTATAGAAGCTGCCGCTCCTGCTCTGGCTGTCATTAATGATTCTAATGTTGCGAGAGGTATGACTGAGTCCTCCACACTTCCCCAGCATTATGGGGACGAACCTACCCAGTTTAGAGGTTTCCTGAACCAGGTTGGTATCTATCTGGAGATGGTACCACAGTCCTTCCCATCTGATAGAAGTAAGGTGGGCCTCGTGATTTCCTTACTCTCTGACAGGGCCTTGGCATGGGCTAACCCCCTTTGGGAGACTCAGAAATCTATAGTGCACAATTACCTTGAGATTGTGGCATCCTTTAAAAGGGTATTTGATGTACCGGGCCATTCCACCTTGGCTGCCAAGCACCTAATGTCCATCCAACAGGGTACTAGGATGTTGCGGATTATGCCATAGAGTTTTGTACCCTGCTATCCAGAAGAATAAACCACTAGTCTTCGCTGGGCTCTCCTAGGTCGAGTTTTCCATTATTACAGAGGCACTTATTGACTTTGGTGCAGAGGGCCTCTTTATTGACTGTGCCTTCGCCCAGAAGCACTCCATGCCATTGTAACTCTGTACCACTCCACTTGCCATTGAGGCGATTGATGGCAGACCTAAACAGCCAAAGCAGGTCACCCACGAAACCGTTACTTTTTATATGACACAAAAGTTTACAGTTCCAGGTGATCAACGCTCCTCACTATCCTGTGATCCTGGGCTATCCATGGTTGCACAAACACAATCCCACATTCGACTGGGCAAGGGCCGAAGTTATGGCATGATGAAGGTGCTAACCACAAACCTGGTATCTTTGTTGCCTGAAGCGTACCAAGAGTTCCGAGATGTATTCGATAAGGGCCGAGCTGGTGGGGTCCCACCTCACCACCAATATGATTGTACCATTGAACTGCAACCAGTTGCCATACCTCCTCGAGGTTGAGTCTACCCTCTGTCTGTTGCTGAGAATAAGGCCATGGAGGAGTATGTTGCGGATTCACTGTACCGGACATTCATCCACAAGTCCTCCTCTCCCGCTGGGGCCGGATTCGTCTTTGTGAAGAAAAAGAGTGGTGAACTGAGACCCTGTATTGATTATAGGGGGCTCAACAGTATCACAATTTAAAACACCTTCCCTATTCCACTTATTACTGAGTTGTTCGATCAAGTAAAAGGCTTGTGCGATTCGGTTCATCCATATTCGGATTTCGGACAAATAAGGGTGACTTGGAGCCATTAGGACATGGCGAAAATCTTACAGCCATTCGTTTTTAGAAGCCTAATTCGAAACATAACTGGGCAGAATTTCATTACAATATTTGGATATTCGGATGACGTTCTCCCCGCGCACATGCTGCTTTCCCTCCCTCTAGTCCAGTTAGCTTCTTCATTTCATGATAATAATAATCTTTATTTATATAGCGCCAACTTATTCTGCAGTGCTTTACAATAGGGTCTCTAGTCCAAGCAATTAGCTTCTTTGTTTCATGATGGGGGATGGATTAATGACATCACAGACACCCAGACAGCTCCTGCATTTCCTGTAGCTTCCTGTTGTTCTTGGAGCTGGGAGGGAGAAGAAGCAGATAGAGAGAGTGACTGTTCAGTTGTAGTGTAGGGAGGCTGATAGGCATAGGCAGGCAGCCAAAATTTGTGCCAGTTATTGCCACTGCAAGGGAGAGTAACCTTTGTTCCTGTGTAAGATATGAAAATTCAAATTAAGAGTTTGTATAATTTGCAGACTGACAAACACACTCTCACAGTCATTTAGGGACCGGGAGGCCTACTATCTTACTGCCACAGCAAGAGAGAATCCTCAGTGTTCCAGTGTTAAATCTAAAAATTCAACTTAGGAGTTTGTTTGAGTAATTTTGAGTGACCATCTCACAGTTGTTTAGAGACCGGGAGGCCAACTACCTTTCTGCCACCACAAGGGAGAATCATCAGTGCTCTAGAGTTAAATTTTAAAATTTAACTCAGGATTTTGTTTGAATAATTTACAGAGTGACAAAATCTCTCAGTTGTTTAGGGACTGGGAGGCCAACTAAATTACTGCCACCGCAAGGAAGAATCATCAGTGCTTCAGTGTTAAATTTTAAAATTCAACTTAGGATTCTCCCTTGCAGTGACAGTAAGGTAGTAGGCCTCCCAGTCCCTAAACAACTGTGAGATTGTGTCACTCTGCAAATTATTCAAACAAAATCTTAAGTTGAATTTTAAAAATTAACACTAGAGCACTGATGATTCTCTCTTGCGGTGACAGTAAGGTAGTTGGCCTCCCAGTCCCTAAACAACTGTGAGAGTGTGTCACTCTGCAAATTATTCAAACAAAATCCTAAGTTGAATTTTAAAATGTAACATTGCAGCACTGATGATTCTCCCTTGCAGTGGCAGTAAGGTAGTTGGCCTCCCAGTCCCTAAACAACTGTGAGAGTGTATCACTCTGCAAATTATTCAAACAAGATCCTAAGTTAAATTTTTAGATTTAATACTGGAGCACTGATGATTCTCCCTCGCGGTGGCAGTAAGGTAGGTGGCCTCCCATTCTCTACACAGCTGCAGTGACCCAGCAAACACCAACACCACCACAGTGATGTTGCTTTCAAGCAGAGCTAGCAGCAGCAGGCGGGCAAAGAAGAGTACTAGTACTAGTCAGACTCAGTAGTAGAATTCAAAACAAAAAAATAAAAATATGAAGGGAACTGCAGGTTGTTCTACTAGTAGGGTAGAGAGGTCCAGGTCCTTCTCTAAGACAACGAAGCAGCCCTCACCTGTATCTCGTCAGCTGTTTGTTGATGATCCCCCCAGAACCAACTGCACAATGACTAGTGCCACTGGCAGTTTAGTCACCACCTCCACTACAGCCAGTTGTATAAACCCGGGGACACCTAAGGTTGGTAACAGTACTGGTCGGACACTGCGGGAAGTATCAAAGTGGGATTTTTATAGCGAACATCCGTGTAAGCAGCCCAGATGGAAATTACTGCAGGATAACATTTTTCCTGCCACCACTGTCATTGCCACTGAAAGCATATCTACTCCAGAAAATGTTATTGAGGGAGATAGTTTACCATTTCCCAGTAATCACCAGGCAGAAGAAGGAATTGAGCACGTTTCCACTAAATCTGCTTCTTATGATGATGTTTCTTCCTTTCAAAATCTAAAAGAGTTAGAAGAATAACCTGAGGGATCAAAGTCTCCTAAGCTTGATTTGTCCCCTGAGCTTGATTTTTCCAGTGACCATGACTATTCCCCTGAGCTTAATTTTTCACTATCACGTTGCCCTTGACTGCTCTCCTTTTGTGTCTATCACCAGTAGGGGGCTCTCCATTGGCTGGCTGCTTTCAGCCCGCCCTGCATTGCCTATTTAAACCTAGCCTGGGCAACCTTTGGTTGCCCTTTCATGTTGTCTCTATGCTGCTTGAGTCTGCACATTGTTCCTGAGCATCCTGTGCCTCTGCTGTGTTCCTGCTACCTGTATTCGTCCTGTTCCAGTGTTACCTGTCTAGTAGCTCCTGCTTCCGTCTGATCCGGTTAGAGTCACCTCTTCCTGCTGCCAGTCGTCGCCACCGTTCCTGATTCCGGTTGATCGTCTGTATGCTGGTTCCTGCTTCCACCTACTGGTTCCTGTTCAGTTCGCCTACAGTTATCTGATGTTCCTGAGTCGCCTTGGCGACATTTCTATCTTGCCGGTTATTCAGTACGCGGGTACTGGTTTGCTTAACAGCCGCCCGGCTGTCTCTTACTATCTATTAGTGTTCCACGTAGAGGATACTGGTACGCTCCACAAGCCACCCGGCTGTATTGCAGGATTGTTAGCGTTCCACGTACTGGGTACTGGTTCGCTCCATAAGCCACCCGGCTGTATAGCAGGATCATTTAGCGTTCCACGTACTGGGTACTGGTTCGCTCCATAAGCCACCCGGCTGTATTGCAGGATCATTTAGCGTTCCACGTACTGGGTACTGGTTCGCTCCATAAGCCACCTGGCTGTACTGCAGGATCATTTAGCATTCCACGTACTGGGTACTGGTTCGCTCCACAAGCCACCCAGCGGTATTGCAGGATTATTAGTGTTCCACGTACAGGGTACTGGTTCGCTCCTCTAGCCACTCGGCAGTATATCGGGATTGTTTAGCGTTCCAAGTACTGGGTACTGGTTCGCCCCACTAGCCATCCGGCTGTATTGCAGGATTGTTTAGCGTTCCACGTACTGGGTACTGGTTCGCTCCAGAAGCCTCCCGGCTGTTTCGTAGGATCATTTAGTGTTCCACGTACTGAGTACTGGTTCGCTCCTCTAGCCATCCGGCTGTATTGCAGGATCATTCTGCGTTCCACGTACAGGGTACTGGTTCGCTCCACAACTACCTGGTTGCTACTTCAGATTAATGGCGTTCCAAGTGTGAGGGCACTGGTTCACTCCACATCCATCCGCTGTCTCTATTGCTGGGCCTCCTGTCTTCCCAGTACGCTGGTGCTGGTCCTTGCCTGTTATTTGCTGGTGGGCCACTTACGCTGACTTAGCCTCTTTGTCATCTCTGTGACTGTTGCTACCACCTTCCAGTCACTGAGGCTAGTGGTTGCCATTCTCTCCTTACCAGGCTGCCTTGCCCGGTATATTGGTAAGGCCGGTAGAACCTGTCCTATTCCTTGGGTTGCCTTACCTGGTATTGGCAAGGCCGGTAGAGCCAGTATTTGTCTCTTGTCTATTGGCTGCCTTGCCCAGTATATTGGTAAGGCCGGTAGAACCTATCCTGTTTCCTTGGGTTGCCTTACCCGGTATTGGCAAGGCTGGTAGAGCCTGTATTTGTCTCCTGTCTATTGGCTGCCTTGCCAGGTATATTGGCAAGGCCGGTAGAGCCTCTTCTCACAAGTTCCTATTTCCTGGCTGCCTTGCCCGGTATATTGGTAAGGCCGGTAGAGCCTCTTCTCACGAGTTCCTATTTCCTGGCTGCCTTGCCCGGTATATTGGCAGGGCCGGTAGAGCCTATATTGCTATTGTTATTATTGCATTCCTGTCAAATAAAGATATATGTGTGCACGTGTATGATACCCTACGGGGTTGCCCTTAACTTTTCAATAAAGTTGTGTTTTTACCTAACCCTGCATCTGAGAGTCTTAACAAACCGTGACATTCACCTGCTTCCCATAGTAGTCCTCCTGTTTCTCCAGTTACACTTGTGTCTTCTAATGACAACTCAACACCTGCATCTCCAGATCCATTTGAGTCTCCCAGCCAGGTAGCAGCTGTTAGTGTCTCCGCCACCAGTACCACTGTCACTCCACAACCCTCCTCCAATCCCAGTCCCAACATCCCTGCTGCCATCTTTAGATCTACAGGTATCCCTGTAACTGTACGTAGAAAGAAAAAGTAGAGTGGGGTTGGTCCAGCAGGTGAAGATGAAGAAAGTGTCATCTCAGTTTCTTCGTCTCCGCCACCTTCCAGAGTTATCAGTCGCTCCAAAGAGGGGGACCAGAATCTCACAGTTGTGTAGGGACTGGGAGGCCAACTACCTTACTGCCACCGCAAGGGAGAATCATCAGTGCTCTAGTGTTAAATGTTAAATTCAGCTTAGGAATTTGTTTGAATAATTTGCAGAGTGACACACACTCTCACAGTTGTGTAGGGACTGGGAGGCCAACTACCTTATTGCCACCGCAAGGGAGAATCATCAGTGCTCCAATGTTAAATTTTAAAATTCAGTTTAGGATTTTGTTTGAATAATTTGCAGAGTGACAGAATCTCACAGTTGTGTAGGGACTGGGAGGCCAACTACCTTACTGCCATCGCAAGGGAGAATAATCAGTGTTCCAGTGTTAAATGAGCAGTAAATTTATGAAAAAATATATACTGTAGGGATTTTCCTATCGAGTAAGATAAGGGTACTCCCACTGCTGAGAGATTTATATTTCCAGAGTTATTATGGTTTAAACCCATTTTTTTACATTAGCAGTGGCCTCTAGTGGTCAAATTCTAATTAGTTTTCCTGTTAGATTCTAATAGAGAAGAAAGTCAGAAAAGTCAGAGACATACAGTTCTCCATAGAATGTGATAGAAGCTGCCTGTCACTTCCTGTCAGTTAGAACTATCAGGATCTGAACACAGTGAATTCACTTTCTGATTATTTAAACTGCTATAATTTTTTAATAAGACATCTGACAGCAGTGGGAGTGCCCTTGTTTTATTCACCAGGAAAAGCTCTATAAAATATGTGTTTTCATAAATAAAAGTTTACTGCTCTTTTAAATCTAAAAATTCAACTTAGGATTTTGTTTGAATAATTTGCGGAGTGTCATACTCTCACAGTTGTGTAGGGACTGGGAGGCCACCTACCTTACTGCCACCACAAGGGAGAATCATCAGTGCTCCAGTGTTAAATTGTAAAATTCAGCTTAGGATTTTGTTTGAATAATTTGCAGAGCGACAGAATCTCATAGTTTTGTAGGGACTGGGAGCCAACTACCTTACTGCCACCACAAGGGAGAATCATCAGTGCTCCAGTGTTATATCTGAAAATTCAACTTAGGATTTTGTTTGAATTATTTGCAGAGTGACACAATCTCACAGTTGTGTCGGGACTTGGAGGCTATCTATTTTACTGCCACCGCAAGGGAGAATCATCAGTGCTCCAGTTTTAAATTTTAAAATACAATTTAGGATTTTGTTTATATAATTTGCAGAGTGACAGAATGTCACAGTTGTGTAGGGACTGGGAGGCCAACTACCTTACTGCCACTGCAAGGGAGAATCATCAGTGCTCCAGTGTTAAATGTTAAATTCAGCTTAGGATTTTGTTTGAATAATTTGCAGAGTGACACAATCTCACAGTTGTGTAGGGACTTGGAGGCTATCTATTTTACTGCCACCGCAAGGGAGAATCATCAGTGCTCCAGTTTTAAATTTTAAAATACAATTTAGGATTTTGTTTATATAATTTGCAGAGTGACAGAATCTCACAGTTGTGTAGGGACTGGGAGGCCAACTACCTTACTGCCACCGCAAGGGAGAATCATCAGTGCTCCAGTTTTAAATTTTAAAATATAATTTAGGATTTTGTTTATATAATTTGCAGAGTGACAGAATCTCACAGTTGTGTAGGGACTGGGAGGCCAACTACCTTACTGCCACCGCAAGGGAGAATGATCAGTGCTTCAGTGTTAAATCTGAAAATTCAACTTAGTAGTTTGAGTAATTTGCAGTGACCATTTCACAGCTTCCACAGCAAGGGGGAATCATCAGTGCTCCAGTGTGAAATTTTAAAATTCAACTTAAGATTTTGTTTAAATAATTTGCAGAGTGAAACAGCCAGTCTCACAGTTGTCGTGTGGCCAGGTCCTCAGCCAGCTCCTCAGGGAGGAACAGAAAAAGGCAGACCTCCCAGAGCACCATCTCAAACAAGATGTTGGGACCAGGTAGAACTCCACCTTAGATATGCTAGAGCGTATACTGGAGCAGAAAAAGGCAATTCACGCAATGTCATGTCACCATTTCATTGGCACTAACAGAACACTGGGCAGGGCTGACTGGGCACTGATGGAACAGGTAGTGACAGTCCTTATACCTTTCCATGCTTTGACAGAAATTTTGAGCAAAGAGAACACTAGCCTGGCAGAAGTTATTCCCCTCTTCAAGCACCTCTCCTTAAAATTAGACGATTTCCTTGCCCATAGGGAACACTTGCCTGGTGCTGATGGTAATATACTTCCCAATGTTGCTGCCCTTCTAACGAGGCTGAAGAAGGAACTGACTTGGCACATGGAAGACAGCATGGACAACTGTCCCGAGTTAATGCTTGCCACAGTCTGCGATCCACGAATCAAAGGCAAGATGGCACTTACTTTCAATTCACTCACTGCCTGGAGGGAACAATTGATAGCGAGGGTGCATGAGAGGCAAAGGAAAAACAGAATGCAGTCACACGAGGCAGGAGAAGATTCCGCATTTGAGCTGGAGAAGTGTGGAGGTCTTCTTGGACCTATCAGTAGCAGAACCAGTAGCACGTGGAGCAGCTGCTGCTTTTTATGCTGAGTCAATGGAAAGATTATGCTTCTGACAAAACAAACATCCCCCAATCAGTAGAAAAAGTGCTGAGTTTGAGGATAAGACTTACCTTGCAGAACCTTCTTTGCCCCCAAGGACAGATCCCTTGACTTTCTGGGATAACAAGAGGTCTGTGTGGCTCATTTTGTCCCTGATAGCCCAGGAGTTGCTTTCTTGCCCCCCCCAACCACTGTCCAGAGTGAGCAGGTATTTTCAGTAACTGGAAATATACTTAGTCCCCAACTCTCTCAATTCGCCCCCCAGCTCATTGAGCAAATTACTTTTTTAAAAGTCAACCTGCCAAAGCTGGGTTACCCTGCTCTCAGGTTCGATGCAGATTAGAAAAACAAAAAAGTGTTAAACTAGAATCATTCATGGTACCATAAAACGCTGAGCGCTCCAGCTTACCCAGCTCTAGAACAGTAGTTGGTTGGGCAGAGGACAAATCCCCTGACTTGGTGGGACTCAGGGGGGAATTTAAAGTCTACATTGTTGTCCCACTATACAGGTTGTTCAGTCTAGCTCTGTGTTATCTATTTACTGAGCCCTGCCTGCTCCAGTGTTCTGTGGTTTTCTGCTGGCTACATCTCCAGTGTTGCTGTCATCCTGAGTCTGCCTCACACCAGTCATCCTCAGTTGCTATATCCATCTACTTACTGAGTTTTGCCTACTCCAGTGTTCTGCAGTTTTCTGCTCGCTACATCTCCAGTGTTGCTGTAATCCTGAGTCTGCCTTGCACCAGTCATCCTCAGTTGCTATATCCATCTACTTACTGAGTCCTGCCTGCTCCAGTGTTCTGCAGTTTGCTGCTGGCTATATCTCCAGTGTTGCTGTCATCCTGAGTCTGCCTCTCACCAGTCTTCCTCAGTTGCTATATCCATCTAATGACTGAGTCTTGTCTGCTCCAGTGTTCTGCGGTTTGCTGCTGGCTATATCTCCAGTGTTGCTGTCACCCTGAGTCTACCTCTCACCAGTCTTCCTCAGTTGCTATATCCATCTAATGACTGAGTCTTGTCTGCTCCAGTGTTCTGCGGTTTGCTGCTGACTATATCTCCAGTGTTGCTGTCATCCTGAGTCTGTCTCTCACCAATCTTCCTCAGTTGCTGTATCCATCAACTGACTGAGTCCTGCCTGCTCCAATGTTCTGTGGTTTGCTGCTGGCTATAGCGCCAGTGTTGCTGTCATCTTGAGTCTGTTTTGCACCAGTCTTCCTCAGTTGCTGTATCCATCTACTGACTGAGTCCTGCCTGCTCCAGTGTTCTGCGGTTTGCTGCTGGCTATATCTCCATTGGTGCTGTCTTCCTGAGTCTGCCTCTCACCAGTCATCCTCAGTTGCTGTATCCATCTACTGAGTCCTGCTTGCTCCTGTGTTCTGCAGTTTGCTGCTGCCTACATTTCCTGTGTTGCTGTCATCCTGAGTCTGCCTCGCACCAGTCATCCTCAGTCGCTGTAGCCATCTAATGACTGACTCCTGCCTGCTCCAGTGTTCTGCACTGGCTACATCTCCAGCGTTGCTGTCATCCTGATTTTTCGTAGTCTAATGCTATTCTAAGAAAAGTCGTATGTCTATGAGTCCTGCCTGCTCCAGGCTTTCTGTATGATTTTCGTATTGTTATCCAATGGTACCTTTTTTTGGTGGAAACAGGTTGAAGTCAAAGACAATATCGTCCCAACACCAGATCCCAAAGACATTTCCCACATGGTGACTACTAAACTCACACTCTAGCAAACAATTGGCAGCATCAGTAAACTCATGCCTGCTCCAGGCTTCCTCAATTTTGTAGTCTAACTCTAATCTAAGAAAAGTTGTATGTCTATGAGTCCTGCCTGCTCAAGGCTTCCTCAGTGCAATGCACTAGATACCTCTCTGACACTCAAAGGGTTAAAGAACCCTAGATCTCAGGAGAATGAACTGTAGAAAAGTAATGTCCAATAGCTACACTCAGGGGAGTTGTGTTGTGCCTAGAACACAAAGTGGTCTCCGGCACATTGCAGTGCCCCTCAAACCTCGCACTCTGAGGAAAGAATGGCTGATTCTTTTTTAATTTGAAGACAGAGCTTGCTGGATATTTATATCATTATGAGGTTAAGTTACAAGGTGCATATTATATTTTTAAAATGGTCAATAATTATTTTACATTGAATAAATCTGTTTTTTTTGCATAATAGTATATATATATATATATATATATATATATATATATATATATATATATATATATATATATTTAAAGTTGGCACCCAAAGAAAGTCCATTCTGTCCTGAAAAAACCAAAACAATACAGAAATGTCATGGGTGCACAAAAGAATAAAAAGGAGAAATGTGTTCTAACATGCAAAAGAGGAGGAAGTATCCCTGGTCATTAACATCCAATATACCCTTGGTTTTTAAGGGGTTAAAATAGACCTCATAAATTATTTTCCTTAACATTTGTATGCATTTATATTATTTTAGTACATTTCATAATTAATTCAGGTAGAATAATTTGATGTGCATATGTGCCTGCATTGACAAAGTATCATAGAAATAAATGCAGTAGTTCCTAACAGCAAGCTCTCTCTTTAAAATAAAATAAAAAATTACATTTGATATTACATATGCACTCCATAAAATAATAAATGCATGTTTAAAATGAGGTTGGAAAATGTTTCTTACTAAGAAGAGTATTCATTAAGTACATTTCTATTAGTCACTTTACTCCAAATGGTTTATATTGTAGCATATTTATGGACTCTATGACCAGACTTTATTAAGCGCAAAAATTAGAATCACTATAAACTGAAATAAGTGTGCACAATTCTCTTTGAAAAAATGAATGTAAGATGCAGCAAGAATGGATAATTCAGGCTGAAAAGATACTCCAAGTGTGTAAAATACCCATTTATGCCGTATGTGCCCAAGAATTTCAAAGATACTGTAATGGGATTACAGTCTAGCCAATATGTAAAAACAATACACAAAATTAATCTCAGATGTAGGTGATAAATAGGTTGATGAATAGTGTGAAATTAAAAATGGTCGGATTCCTCATTTTTACAATTCTACCCTAAATAAATCTTAGTCAATATATTGAAACCAAATTAACTTTGATCTTGATTCACATATTGATAAAACTGTTTTAAACAATTTTATTTCAAATTTTTATACATGCTCAATGTTTTAATGCAGTTAACTGTGTTGGTGGTAAATTCTATACTTTCTGTAACTTTTCTTTTTACAGTTAGGATTCCAGAGTAATAGTTTTATTGACACATTATACGTTTAAGAATATTTCTGAGTTATATTGACATTGGTATGGACTCCAGCTGTTTAATGTATAACTGTAAAAGCAGACAGTACATAAATAACTGACAGGATCTTTCCAAAATGAAAAGCACTAACATCCTAAACCACACATGGAAAAAAAACAGAAAGGGACATGGGAAGTTTAAAAAAAAAAGATTTAAGAAACAGATTCTCCATACTTTGCTTTCCCATATGTTCTAATTTTCCAGCTCTATGGTGAATACAATCTGTATAAGACAAAAACCATATGTACTGACGTGCACACTGGGAATTAAAATGCATATTTTTTGTTTCCTGTATAAAAAATGTACAATTGCTAAAATCAGTATGCCTTATGCTTTGGAGGATTGGGAAATTCATTAATTGTTTAAATTAAATATAATATATTGTAGATCTACCTATCTATCTATCTATCTATCTATCTATCTATCTACACACATACACTATATATATATCCAAATCATCAGCCATTCGCAATCCACTGCAGAATGAAGGCATCCTCAGCAAACCTCCAACAATTTCAGTCCTGTGCCTTTTGTTGCCCTGGTGTACCAACAAATTTGGTAATTTCACTTACCCATCATGGTCTTTGGTCTTTAGTATTGAGAAGAATCCATTCCAAAATTTGTTTGGCCCATCTTTCGTCAGTTCTTTTTGCTGTGTGGTTTGCCCATTTCCATTTCAGGTTGTTTACTCTTTCAATGATGTCATAGACCTTTGTTTGCTGATGAATCCATGCTTTTCAGCCTCTTTTTATATTTAGAATTTGCTGTTCCATACTTCTCTGTGTAACCCTAACTTTTTGTATGGATTTGGCATTCAGTGTCCATGTTTCATAGCCATAAATAAGGACTGGGAAAACATTTTGCTTGAGGCAAAGTGGTAAATTTGACTAAACCCCTTAACGACGGTGTGATACAGTGGACAGCGGCCATTAAGGACCACGGCACTTTTTTTGAGTGTCAACTCAAAATTCTTAAGATTTTTCAATAGCTAGCTAGTGTTAATCTTGATGTTTGTTGACTTGATCATTTCCTTTCTTTCTTCCTTGCATTCAAGTTTGATTTTTACTGTCAAGAGACAATGGTCACTGTGACGGGGGGTACAGGGGTTACTTGTTGGTAGACCGAGGGTTAAGCGATTTGTCCAGCCAGACAAAAAGATAATAAATTGCATTTATTAGAGTGGTCACGGCACAAAACATAGGACAACAATTACAGGCAAACAAACAGGGGTAAAACATAAAAACTAAACACTTCTGCTGTTCTCTTCTTAGTTGCATAACTTGCCAGGGGTTACAAATAATACTCACAGTCCATTTTAGCTTAATGCTGGAGCTTATTCATAGTCCCACTAAAGGCAAAAGTAGGCATCATGCCCACTCCACATGCTGCTGGATTACATGAAGGTTCCTTGTATCTTTTAGTCCTGGCAGAGGAGTTGGGGAAGACATCCTAAGATCCTTGTGGTAGGAACATCAGGGTAGTCTCTCTGTGTCTGATGCCGTCTTGACTTACAGCCCACAACTGAAAAGGGTACCTGGCCCTACAGTGCCCGCTCACTCTAACTTTTCCAGTGAGGGCACTGACCAGTCCCAGTTTCTCCAGTACGCCTTTAGAAAGCACCTGGACCAATCCAACTCCAGACTGGCCCCAGGCCACCCCCTTCCTTGCTGGGGAGAGGCTCTCTCCTGCTCCTACATTCTCATATCTCTCTCTCTGACTCCCTTCTTTCTCCCAGGTTTTCTCTACCCACCCCCTACAGGATTTGATGTCACAGGTACCATGTACCAGGTCTGATGTAGAGGGGAAAGGTACACACTCTACACACAGATTTGCCCTACCCCCCTCCATCTGACCAACACTGGCTATCTCATAGCACAATCTCTGGGTTTAGCTAGACTGGATGGCACCATTCCTCTGTACATCCTACACATTAACCAACCCATTCACTGCTGGTAACTGGACAACCCACTCTAATGCATGCACACACAGGGGACATTAAGGTTTCAAGAATGGGAACACGTTAAGACAATGGCAATCACTGAAACCAGACACATTTCTTTCTCTGGGTGACAACCATTCTGTCACAGTCACTTCCAACGTCAAACAATTTAAGACTGAGCAGTCAATGAATATAATTATAGTATGAAGACAATTTTGCTTGTTTTACCATTAGGGCTTTTTCATTTCCATTTTCTCTGGGCCTTATTCTTCATGATGTACAAATTTTGTTCAATCAGTTTGTTGCCACCATCATTTCTTTTTCTGGTTCCATATGGTCAATAGATTTTTCGCCCTTCTGGATCTTACCAATTCTTTCATTGAAATCATCCATTATACATTTGTAATGGAAATTGTCCTGTTTGTAGAGGTGTAATAAATCATCATTAAATTCTTCAACTTCCTAATCACTGTGGCTACTTGTAGAGGGATAAACTTGAATGATATGAAGAACATAGCGACTGTTTAGTTTGCTAGCACAGGAAGCAATTCTTCCAAAATACTTTCCACTTTTACAACTGAGTCTGTTAGACTTAATCAAGAATCAGATTCCTCCACATCTTCCATCATTGGTTCCTTTATAGAATAGCCAGCGTCCATTTTCTAATTTGACTAAATCTTCATCTTTTTTTTGCAAGCTTGATATATAAGCCAATAATATCCAAGCTGATGTTATTCAGTTCTTGTACAAGTTCCTCTTTTCGTTAAACCATACTAATAGATGTTAAGCTTTCCAATGTCTAAAGACCAAAGGCAGCCTGATAGAAACCAGTAATTCTTATCATCCTCTGCCATTGAACTGGTCTTCCTGCCCTGAAGGGAGATGCTTACAAGCCTCTAGGAAATGAGGACCATTGTTTTTGTTTTGAAACCATTCTGAGGGAATGGAGCATAAGCCAGAGAAAGACCTGGGAATCCTTGTAAACTTACAAACTTGGAATCAATGACCAGGGACAAATAGCAGTAGCAAAAGCAAACAAAGTCCTGACTTTCATAAAAAGGGGTATTGTAGAGTGGATTTTGCCACTGTACAAATCATTGGTAAGACCTCACCTTGGGCACCATTTCTGAAAAAGGATACTGTAGAACTGGAGAGAGTACACCAAAGAGCAACAAAATTAATTAAGGGAATGGAACACAATGTATGAGGATGATCGTCTACACAAATTTGGTTTATTTAATCTAGAGAAAAGTTTGTTTGGCAGCAGGAACCCTTATATAATTTTCATTTCTCTGGGTTATGAGGCAACCTAATTTACTATGTTACTATAAAAAAAAAAAAAAAAAAAAAAAATATATATATATATATATATATATATATATATATATATATATATATATACACAAAGCTTTACTGAGTATCTTCAACACACCAACACCAATCATTTTCAGTACTCAGATGGCCCAGCCTCAGGGCAAATGTCAGGGGTTTATATATGTATGTATATGTATGTATATTTTTATTTATATGGTGAAACACAGTGTAAGCAGCGCCTTACAACAGATATATGTTACAATAAATAAGAGGGGATAAAATAAGTGCCACATTCATTGAAACAATTGGAGAGAGGTCTCTGCCCCAAGGAGCTTACAATCTAAATGGGTAATAGGAGACAGACAACAGGGTATAAGGGTGTCAAGTGCTGAGATTACAAGTGCTGAGTTTGGCCAAAAGTAGTGGATGGTCCTAGGTCTCCAGAAAATAAGATTTCAGGGTATACTTAAAGACAGAGGGGGGATTGTTCAAGATGTAGGGAGAGGGGCCAGGAACATAAGAGGAGATGAGGGAAGAGATGTAAGAAGGGGTAGCAGTGTAGAGAACATTAAAGGTGAGAAGAAGGACTTTGTAAGTGATGCGTTTCTGAACAGGGAGACATGACAGATGTCTAAGAATTATTTGAGCAAATAGATAACCTACCAGATCAAAGGCCACAAATAAAAGAACCCACCAAAATATCCTTAGCTTCCTAACAGGAGTACCGGAGACCATCCTGATGAAATCACACTGAGTTACAGAGTGACAGACATAAGAGAAACCCCCAAAAAAGAAAAAGAGCAAAAGAAAAAAGAATCAAATAGTAAATACAGACCAGTGTATATCACAATGAAATATAAAATAAATATCAATCCACCACACAAAATAAAAGGTAAATATTCCTACAACTTGTTGCAAGTAAAATCCCAACTGGTCCAACCAGCACAGTCCAATCAATACAATTTCAAATAGATATAAAGTAAATCCAGTGAGAAAAATTGTAAATCAGATGAAGAATATGTATCTCTTATTGCAACTCTGAAAGAAGTTACATGGTAAACAAAGAAAGAGCACATCCAGGTGCATATTCTTCTTCAATACTGGTACACAACCACATCATAAAGCAAGAAAATAAACAAGTCCAAGTCCACACAGAGTTAGAAATAAACCACCTTATATCACAGCACTATTGGGGACTCCCTGTTGATAGTTCGTAGTAAAGGTAAAAGCTGTAAAGTGCACAACACATGCACTTTCAAAATGGAATACTACACAGCATCATCACAAAATAAGCAGCAATATGAAACCCTCTCCACTAGCAAGTAAGGATGACCATCCTAGGCCCATTCATCAGTTTTATGTGCTATAAATTAATGTGAAGCAGTTTACAGTCTTGGTTTTTTTTACATATATAATCAATTATAATAGAGTGCTACTAAGTCAAATTTATGTTTGAATAATAGCTCTATATGATCTGAACCCTATAATTGAGAATTGATATGAGGGATTATACCAGATCATATGTCAGCATCGTAAGACAAAGTATAGCCTTTTTAAGTAATCCCCAATTTTTACTAATAACTGGGGCTTATAATATATTTTTTATCAACTTGTTGCCTTAACTAGCTAGTGATTTGTGTCAAAATGGTATATTTGCCCCAGCAACATTGTAGTTAGGGCACAGACTTGATATTGTTACATATAATCCATAGTATACCTATATCTAGTTTAATTAATGGCAGAGTAATAGCCAAATAATACTTGATCCTTATATTGGAGAACGGATCTAGTGCTAGATTATGTCAGCAATTAATTGAAATAAAGGCAAAGCATAAGCCTTTAAGTAAGACATATTTCTACATTAATTTGTCATTTTGTGGCACATAACATCCTTTGGGATTATAATTTATTAATCAACATAAGGATTTTTTGTAGCTGTCTTTATTCACTCTTAAAAAGACAATGATTAATTTTTGATACATAATAAATCCTTACTATTTTGTGGCTAAAAGATGCACATACCTTGGTATATATTTTTTGTTTTTGTTTGTTTATTTTGTCTTTTTTAATTTAATTATTAAAGGTTAAGTTTTAGATTTTCCAATTTTTTCATTTCTGTATTGGAATTTAAGAGGATGGCAATATGAATGCTTAGTACTGCAAGGTTTTCTATGTCTCACCTTTACTAGCACCATTTGTCATCCTAATAATGTCCTCTCCCTATACTGAGGTATAGTGTGTAATGGGTGTAATTCTCACAGGAACCTGACAAGCCATGCCTTCATGATTTCCCTGCTTGTGCATAGGTGAGTTAATGAAATAAGGGAACATCTAATTAAATAATTTTACTCAACCACGGAAATCCTCAAGATGTGGCCTGTTATGAGTCCCTGTGGGTAGCTATATTTGTAATCTTATGCATGAAGGAGAAACAAGTCAAGATTCTTTCATTTTGCTGATTAAACTTTTGGATGCTAGAGAGGTCCCTAATGCATACATACACACACACACTTTCTCTCTCTCTCTCTCTCACACACACACACATATGTATACACTTACTCTTACATGCACACTGACTTTTTTATGTCTTTATAGGAAAGAATAATGTGTCCTCCCTGCTAAAGAAAAATAGGCAAATCTATATTTTAGCATTGAAGCCAGCAGGAGTCCTCATCTGCTTCTCTCTTCAGCATTGCTCTATTGTGACCCTGGCAGGGTCAGTCAAGCAAAGAAGACATCACACCACCCCAACCCTGCTGAGGTCACAAAGGAGAAATGAAGTAAGAAGCTGTATCAGGATACTGGGGAACATACTGGATTTAATGGTAAAGTTAAAAAAAAAACAATTATTCCTAAAGGAATCATAGGCTGGATCTATTTTGTCAGCAGCCCTTATCTGGCCTTGGGAATATTTTGCCCATCTCTGGTTTAAGATACTTGTACTTCAATTTTATTTGTTTTTTGTTGCAGTTTTAGTGGAGTATGTATAGTCTGTGATGTTATACAATACCATAAGGCATTCTGCATCAGCGTCTAATCAATACAATCCTCCTACTCCTTTTTTATGTTGTACTGGAAATTATGTCCATGGAGGCAGACATTATGCTTGACTTCAGGGGCCGGGGGTAGTGCACTAATTACTAGGGTGGGTGAAAAGTGAGAAAAATTTCCTGCATGACTTTTCTTAAAAAACGGACGATTTTTAGTTTTTGTGTGAAAGTTCTCTTTTTCTCCAGTGTAACATTTTCCTCCTTTTTGCCTTTTCCAGCAATTTTCTCCTATCCCAACACATTATTCACCTATTCTAACACACTTTTCTCCTATTCTAGCACGTTTCTCCTATTCTAATACATTCTAACACATATTTTTCCTATTCCAACATATTTTCTCCTATTCCAATACATTTTTTCTATTCCAACACATTTTTTTCCTGTGTTTAACATGGTGCAACATTTCCCAGCACAATATTACTTCTTGTGAGGGCTGTAGCATAGAAATAAGTACCTGGAAGTCAAAGTTGTGAGTCCTACAGCAACATATACTGTGAAAAATGTGTTAGCATGCAGAGTGCCTTGTCCTTTGCCCACAACACTTACTCCCTGCTTAAGTGACACTGGCAATTATTCATGATGATGTCAAGTGTTAAAAAAAATAAAGTGCAACTTACAATGTGGCAGATATGTATGGTAGTGGGACTGACATGGTGTGATTGGTAGGACCTTGACAAACTGCATCCACCCTGGGAGGATTGGGATCATCATAATTTATTGCTCATGATCAGTTTTTGCACTGACACTTTACTCCCACACCCCTGCACTTCCTCTACCTTTCCCCCTCTCGCTTGTGCATTTGCTAGACATTACTCAACTACTGTGTGTGTTTTTACACTCTATAGTACACAACTGATGGAGTGTGATGTCTTGCCTTGGCCCTCAACAAAATTCTCAGTGTCATCTATGGTCTATCAAGTCTGCCTCAGTCACAGAGCTCACATCAGGCTCCCAGTAAGCTGTCTAATATATGTACTTGTTTAAATATTTATGTATTTTTTAGTTTATTTATTTATTGTCCACTCTATCTTATCACAGTTAGTCCAAAATATATATATAACTAAAAACAAAATCAACAACTTCTTTCCCCAGACTTCCCTAGGACAGAGGCAATAAAACCAAAATCAGCAAGCAATTTGGACTTTCCAGTCAGTCACACAAAGTTTGGTTTTTTTTGGGTCAACCTCCTTCCACCCTTCTTTTCCCCCCTTGTGCCCCCAGATTCCCATACTACAGAGAACGTGTCCTGCCTAAATGACTCTCTAAACTAAACTTCAATTCCTCTTTATTTAGCGATCTTCTCTAGCTCAAAAACATGCTGCTCTCTCCTCTCACAAACACAGAATGGAATGCTGTGAGAGCCTGACACCCTTTTATATGGCTGTAGAAAACTATCGTGTGGTGGAGAAAAATTTTTCTGCACATTGATTTCAATGCAATGAGCTAGGTGAAAAAAGTGGGAAAAAGCAGGGAAAAACAGCACTTTTCGCAGGAAATTTTTCTGCAAGCGGAAAGTGCCATTTTTCGCCGATTTCAGTTTGAGGCGAAAATTTTCTCCCATCCCTACTAATGACTGATAAAGAGGTGAAAAAGTGGAGGTAATTTCTCCAAAGATATAATTTCCTCTATACACCTATGCACTAAATTGGAGTAATCTTAGTGCATTGTTGCTATAAAATAACATATGAATTGGAGAAGTGATGCCACTGGAGAAGTCCTCTCCACTTTATCAACTCTTTATCACTCTTTATCACTCCTTAGTGCATCTCCCCATAGGACTCCACCCACTAAGAATATTACAACAAAAGAAGATTGGAGGCCTCCACAGACTACTAATTAACGAATGTTTTTTTAATACCTCATCCACGCAGAAATGATTCATAGTGGTCAAGATTTTTTTTTTGCATATTAAGAGAAATTGGTGTTTATTATTATATGGTGTTTTTTTTTTTAATGAAAAAAAATCCAGAAATGCATTTATTGTTTTTTTTGCTTACTATAATCAAACAGAACAGTGTAGAGCAGAACAATTCCAAGCCATGGTGTTAGTGGTTTTTAACCCCTTAATGACCAGGGTTTTATTACACTAAGGACCAAAAGCAGTTTGGGCCTTTTTAGCATGCCTTTGTTCAGACATTTTTCCCTCCAATTCATTTAGTATATCCACACAAGTTACCATTTTTTAAAGGATAATAATACTTTAAAACAATTTTAATTTTTAATAGGGACTGGATAAAAGGTATGAACGGTCATTCATTCCTCCCAAATGTCCTGTTTAGGGGGGTCCCTGTAAAGAAAAATCCCCATGTTCTCTTTCCCTCCCCGTTGTCCCCCTTTTTGGAGATAAGATTTTATGTTGTATATATAAGTGTATTACATTATATTTGTGCGTGTGTAGGTGTTTATAAACAGAGTGTATAAATAAAATGCTTTGGTCTTGCCCTAAATAATTTATTTAGTTACACAAAAGGACAAAGGGGTAGCAATAGGTCATCAAGTCATTAAGTGACCTACCCCACTCATGCACCCCAACACCACCAGATTACGTAAAACTGCCCCCTCCCCTTTTGTAATTTTATTTATTTCCAGCTCTGTTCTCTGCTTCTCTCTTCTTCATTATCATAGTGTGGAAGAGAGAGGAAGATAACACTGCAAAGACAATGTGTAATATACCTTGCCATTGTCATTGGCTTAGTTTGCACATATGATTGCTGTAGCAGCAATCACATATACCGGCTCAGCAGGGAAAAGCTAAAACTGACTGCTCCACTAACAGAGCAGTCAGTTTCAGCCTCTCCAGCATGATCATAGTGCACCCTGAGGCACACTGCGATTATTTAACCCATGACATGCCAGGACCATCACCAGTCCTTAAAGGACCAAAACCTGTGACTGTCCTGCAACATCTTTGGATGTTAACGGGTTAAACTGGTTTATGGGTAGAATCTCTGTGTTACTGTTTTACTAATTTGCTGCTGCGATTGAAAAAATATAAAAAGTTTGACAAGCACTAATATAAAGGATTTGGTATAAACATGTCAGTTAAGCAGACAGTATTGTTGTGCATTACCATTTTCATTTGAAATTCTCTGTTATTCTAAATTTTTATATTTATGTATGTATCACTTACTAGAAAGTTTATGCTGTGTTTGATACATGTACTGTGGTGCAGTTGGTTTGCCCCAGAATTTCTTTTATTATGAACAAAAGGCCAAAAGTCCTGTATTCAACAAGCTTAAAGGGATAGTAATGTTTCACAATAAAAGCAGCTCCAATTAATCTTCATAGTATTTGGGCCATAGAGAGTGTTACTTCAATACTGTCAGAGTTGTAGTTCAAGAGTAATGGTATGATTAAGTATCCCCCTTCCGCCCCTTTTATTGATGTAACACTGCTCACCTCAGAACAGATAGGTGGCGTCCAGATAGCTTGCAGAGAAGGACAATCTTCAATTAGCATAAGGGAAAAACCTGAAAAACCTGTAAAGGGGGCAGGGTTTTCATTGTTCTCACAGTAAGAAGATTGTCCCTTGGTGTGAGCTGTCTGGTCTTAAGACCAGGTTCCACATCTGAGGGGAGGTGGCTTACACTAGGTAAAATAGGCAGGAGGTGGAAACTTTATCATTCAATGACTATTGAACTACAACTCTGACAGTATTTAAATAACACTATCCATGGTACAAATATTATGAAGTTTAATTAGAGCTGCTGTTTTTGTGAAACATTACTATCCCTTTAAGAGGGCAACTCTAGAACAAACCAACAGCACTGTAACGGAGAAGTGGAAATTCCCAATTATTAAAATGGGTCTTTTAACTTCTCGAATTCTAGAGTCTCAAGCTTAGTTTTGCAATGCACTGGGGGCCTCTCTAACTTTCAAGGGGTTAAAAGCTCAATTTAAATCAATGGAAATTTGTAGAATTTAAACCATATAGTACAGCTGGTTTGTTCCAGAATAGCACATCTTTAGCTTAAATTATAAGGTCTGCAACAAACGCAAAAAGAACACGTTGTACTCAGTGGGTTAAAGTTGCATTTGTTCCCTACTGTGCAGCTAGTTTACCCCAAAATCACTCCCCTTTTCTTTGTGCGTATGAATGCTCTAGAATCAGTAACTGCCCCCTGGCCCTGAAAGAAATTCAGAGAAATCCTTTGTGCACACCCTGTAATTTAAGCACTGAAAGAAATGTTGACAGGATGAAATGTGTTTCCTGGTGCCTGCCAGATTTGCATGTCAGTTCATTTATTTTAGGTACAAGGTGTTACCTTAACTTTTGAATTGTTTTATTAGATTCAGTGGGAGTTAAGGAAAATTTCATTCTCATGTCATATCAGTAGAGGTCTTCATGTCATACTCACCAACATATTCTACTGAATTCTACTTGGGCTAAGAGCATTTTTTCCAAACTTTGACACATGCTGTTGCATATTACCAATGTTGCTTTGAAACATGTTTTTACTTGTAATTAAGCATGTGCTTGAATATATATTGAGCTGTTTTTATTTGATAAGCATCTTATATTTAACAATAAGCATATCAGCCTTACTATGTGTATACATAACTCCATTTAAGACAGGGAAGTTAGAATTTCACCCATACTGAGAAAGGAGAAAGTACATTTTTCCAGAATTGGAAGCGCTTTGTTTGAGCTTTTATAAAATAACTAGTTGAAGAGCCTGTTACACGGGCCACAGTGCCACAGTGCCACTGCCAGTCGGTCGCGGGGCAGTCATGCACAGTAGAGTCTGCCCGCACCGCGGCTGATACAGAGCTGGACACTCCTTCAGAGCTCCCCGCTCTATATCAGCCTCGTCACGGGCAGTCTCTATTGCATGACTGCAGCACGTGTCGCAGTCTCTACTGCTCATGACTGCATCGTTACACAGGTTTTAGAAAATTATTATATAGGATTGATGAACTTATGCCTTTGCCTATTCAGAGATTTCTAATTGCCGAACTTGTACCTATTCAGAGATGTCTTTGGTATAGAAAACCTTATTACATTCCATAATAATATATCGCAGAGTGGCATACAAGCATTATATGAAATACAGCAGGTATACAAAATTGGTGGACCTCTTGCTGTTGGGGACTACAGCTCCCTTTATACTCTACCAGTTAATTGAATAACCCTTGCTACAGAGTGTATTGCATCTGTTTGGTGAGGATAGCCCTTAAACGCACAAAATATGTCAAAAGAAGCAGAACATACTCAAATAAATGACAACAAAAACATTTTATTCAAAAAAGCATACTGTATACTATTGGAGGCAGATGCATCTTCTACCTATATGGAGGACATTGGTGAAAGCCAAAAGATTATAAAAAAGCAAATGAAGAGGTAACTTGTTGCTTGCTTTTCTATATTTTTGTGCTCAGATTAATGTTGAAATTGCTTAAATATGCATTTTATTTATTTTAATGTGCTCTATGTCATCGTATTAAATAGCCCCTTCATCCCTGGGGCAGGTCTAAGGAAAGAGAAGAATGCTGTGCTTATTCCCTCTGTACCCTGTTTGTACATAGCCTGTATCTAGAAGTAGAGAAACTGTATATCCTGAAATGATCATACACGCTACACTACCCACACCTTGGAACATGCAACACAATCAGCCATTTTGTACATTGAGGTTAAACAATTGCAGGAATATTCAGTTTATTGTTCGATAGAAGGGATTTGTGTATTCCCTTTCTTGTGTCCAGCTTCCAGAGTAAGAGCACAATTACCAAAGATGTGTCCAGAAAGCTGGGGGAACTCAGCCTTGAAAATGTCTATACCCACCTCTGTGGACCTGAAAGGAGCAACTTAAAAGTTCCAGATAGCTCCTAATTATAATAATTATTATCTTGCTAGCACATTCATCAGTACTACATGAATGATACCTTTACTTGGTGGTATCCTATTGAAATGGTGACCATCAAAGCAGTGACATCATAATGTCACCTGCATCAAAAAGTCAGCATCAGAATGTCACCTGCAACAAAAGGGCAACACTCTGATGTCGCATGGTTAAGTATCTCAAAGAAAATAGTGCAAATCTGCTCCTCTCACAACATTAACTGCTACTATTAGAATCCTATTTGTTGTGAGCGAGTAAGATAATATTTTGAACTATCTAGGGGTTACTTTATTGATGTGGATAGATTTATAAGTGAAAGTATTCATTCCAACATGGTTAACCTTGTAAAAGGAGGCTTATATTCGCTGTTCTAATCTTACGCCATATTCAAGGCTGGGTTCCTGTGTTAGAGGGTATTATAATCAACTGCGCCAGACCAGGGACATCAGAATTTTGGCTGCATCACAGTAATGTTATGCATACCTCCTTCTTTCACAAGCCCGCGTCAAAAGGAGTTCAGCATTCTGATGTTGCATGCTTAAGTGTGGCAATGCATCGTGGACCCGTCTGGCACTCAAGGTGTTAAGGCTCAAATGGAGAGTATGCATATAAATCTATCTGCATCCATAAAGTAACCCCTAGATAGTTCAGAGGTGCAAGTAACAACACTGTATTATCTTACTTGCTCGCAACGAATAGGATTCTAATAGTAGCAGTTAGTCTTGTGAGAGGAGCAGATTTGCTCTGTTTTCATTGTGACACTTAACCATGCAACTGGGCGGCATTCTGATCAGGGCCGGATTTACATCTCAGGCGCCCCTAGGCACAACACCCTCTGGCGCCCCTAGCCCCGCCTTTGCCCCTCCCCTAATCACTCCTCTCACTTAGCCACGCCCCTCCATTAACCACATCCTCTTGTGGTCACACCCAATTATATAGCCACATAGTGCATCTTTTTTTAGGGCATGCTCACATGAAAACCTGAAAAGGATAATTTGTGATGGAGAGCAGATGGTTAATGGAACGTGTAGAAGCATCTTCAGTGCTTTGGGGTAGGGTTAGATGGTTAATATGAACATGAAGATGGGAATGGTAGATTTGTGTGTGTAAGGGTAGGGGGGTTAACAATAACATCTCCACATGTACAGGATGGAGTGGGTTAATATGGGGTGGAGAGGGTAGGATAGCTTACCATGATGAGAAAAGGGTTAACTTTAGTTTGCATGCCAAGATGAATGTATTATTAATGTACATATGCTTTACATGAAGGGTTAATTACTATACAAGTTGAGGGAAAAATTGTATTTATACTTATACATGGTCAGCATAGAGAATGAAGGTTGGATAGGAAGGTGTTAAATAAAATCATACATGGCTACATGGCACTGCCCTCTCTCAACATTTGAAGTAAACTAAAGGATCCTTTTATCTGATTCTTACAAGCCATCCCCCATGATCCTGCTCCCCAGTAGAGGCATTGAGACCAAGAGAGGTGTGAGTGGCAAATCGCCGTTTTCATGAAGCACGCACTGAAGAGGTGTAAGGATTGTCCTCACAGATCTTCAGCGGGTGCCATGAAAACGGCGATTTGAGTTGACAAGGAAATATGTGCATTTAACTCCCTTGGATCGTGCTGGAAATACCTTCATCACATCACAGTGGTTTCTCCCGTTGCAATTAGTACTTTTGCTCCACTATATATTCACATGTCAACTTGTGAATATGTAGTGGAGCAAAAGTAGTAATCGCAACGGGAGAAAGCACTGTGATGTGATGAAAGTATTTCCAGCGCAATCCAAGGGAGTTAAATGCACATATTTTGTTATAGGTCATCTGTGAAACCGGATGGTGGTCAAGCGCTATTTCAAAAGGACACCCTTTTGGCGAGACCCCAGTGTAAATGCACGCCCCCGGGCTTTTGCTGCTCACGCTGTTCAGTTGAGGCTCGGCCGCCGGTTCCCTCCCGTCACTGTGCCGCTGGTTTCTCCTCTACTTGAGGAGCCGAGCTGTGGCAACTGGAGGGCTCCGGGGAGCAGCACCAGGACAGGGCTAGGGCAGGGTGCCGGAGAGAGCAAAAGGCCATGACAGGGGCTCGGAATACCCCTGCGCTCTCTCTATAGTGACTGTATAGCACTATAGTGCTGGCGCAGCACACCTTCGGCTGTCAGAGCAGCAGGCGCGAGGAAGCAGCCAAGTGCTCTCTAGTTGTTGGTCTGGAAGCCATCCCCCTGCTGGCAGAAAATGGTAGTAAAATTGGTGCGGCTAATTTAAAAAAAAAAAAAAAAAAAAAAAAAAATCCCAATGACAGGCGCCCCTCTGTGTGGTGCGCCTGTAGGCAGATGCCTACTCTGCCTTATTATAAATCCGGCCCTGATTCTGATGCGACCTTTTGATGGTGGCCAAATACAGGGAGACTTTTCAATAGTATACCTTACTTGGTAAAGTGTAATGCTGTGAACTATATTATGGTATATTATGGTAAGTCTGCCTGCAGTCTCAGGTATTTAATTTCACTTCATATTTTTTTTTTTACTCTAGAGGGAAATGTGGTGTTTAGGTGTCTATGGTCTCACGTCCCTGATTGCAGGAATTATGAGATAATTGATGGCTCCACTACTGACCTCAACAATCTCAACTGAAGAATACCTGAAGTTAAATTTGAGTCCCTGTAAGTCCTTTCTCCTTTGATATGCTACCATTTCCCAGGGCTGTTAATAAGGTATTCTTGTATCAAGCCTGCTGGTAGTGTTAAGGACAAACTTGAAAGCTTGACAAAATTAGATATTTGTTATTTATGTTTTTTTTACTCAGATGTAGCAGGCATAACTGTATCTAAATATGCACAAATTAATGTTACACTATCCTGTAAAGGACCCATTTCATGTTGTGCTGAGTACATGCTGTGCTGCTAAGTGGGGTTAACAAATGATGCATGAATAGGAGCACAGAATATAATGGATGCCAGATAAGTCAAACTCTGTGTGTCTAATAAGGAGTCTATTATTCTCCACTCAGCTGCAGTGTGAACTAGGTTGGGTGCATAGCATATATTAGGAGCCTGATTAGATGTGCCTGAACAGACACCCATAATGTGATTTGCTTTTGTGTAGTTCATGTTTTTGTGCCATATTGTTAATATGGAACTGGAAACCAGTTAGAGTAATGTTAGCTACCTCTGTAAGGCTTGTTATTTATTATTGTAGACTACATTTTCATTATTTGTATAATATCATGTAGAAGCTAATTTGGTCAAAATGGTACATTTTCTTTGTAACCCTTTAAGATCCTTAGCATTGTGCAACATATTGTTTGCAGTGCTTTGCACGCCTCTTTGGTCCTTAAAAAGTTTAAGAATGTGTGGCACATAATTACAGGAAATCCACATGACAATGCTTACCATGATAGTCCTTTATGAACTTTTATGACTTGAATTTCTTTTATTGAGATTCAACAGAGCTGCAAATGCTCATAGCTAATTTCATGTTTTATGCAAAAAGCTAACCACACCATAGAATCTGCATGAAACAATGTATTACTGGAAACTCTCCAGCATTTGTGCATGACAAATGTTATTGTAATATAGGTTACATTTGTGTTAGGTGTACCCAGGTTTTTTTTTTTTTTTTTTTTTTTAACGTAAGACACCAGAAGTTTCTAACACCACCAGCCAGATGTAATCTTTATTGTAGACCAAGATTACTCCTTTCTGGAACTGATGGTACATGACAAATCACTTCATGGGATCACAACAGTTCAGAGTTATTTTCACAGGTCTATGCCCCTGCATTGCAAAGAAAGATACTATATTGAGCTTTATCTCTAATTTGTTTTTAAATAAAATAAGCACTCACTTGGATTTCTGATATATATGGTCTGGCTCCAGTACCCTGGGCCTGCACAGTTTTGTAATCCTGTTATTTTACTCCCAAGTTGTCCGATCTGTCTGGACTTTCTCTGTCTCTGGTAAAGAGACAGAGAAGGAGAAGTAAAGTGGTATGACCTGAACCAGGAAAGATCAGAATTATGTATGCTAATGGTGAAGTGAGTGCCACAAAGGAATTGGTGATCATCAGTTTTTTAAGTTGCACAAAGGTCAGGCAGAGTTAGATATAAAAATTGCCTTTTAGATTTGTTTGCAATAAGTTATTAGATATTTTTGCTGTCTTTGTGGAATCTGGAGGGCAGAAACCAAACTGTAGAGAGTCAAGTAGGAGTTGAAAAATAGAAAATGTATTGACTGGTTGCACACAATTCATGCAATAAGCTTAAAGACAAAAAGGGAGGAGAGATAAGGCTGCAATTTGAAAGAATGCTATATGCAAAGGAGATATTATGAGAATGGGTATGACAAGTGCCTATTTGATGGCAGATGATGAGCTATCTATAGACAATGAGAGGTTGACGAGGAGAATAAATGCTGAGCAGAAAGTGAAATATAGTCAGTGGAGAAGTAACAGCCTTATTTTGGACAAAGTCTGCTGCTTATTGACACTTCTTCCCGTGGTGTTTTGCAGTGTAGTAATACCTCTAACCGTGTGGAATTGTGTGCCAAGGCTGGGGCTCAAATCATTAGAGATGTATATCTAGGGTCCCTGAGGGAACTAGTTGGGGCCAAAAAGAGTGGAACAGTCTGACAATGAGGATGCTAGTGATGAGGAGAGCTGTGTGGGTTGGAATAAGGGTAATTGTCTGATGGTGTGAGTATTAGGAAGTGATATAGAAGGTGCGTAAGGTTAAAGAACAGGAGGTGGCGATCGGAGAGAGAAAAGAGAGTAATAGAGAAGTTAGAGATGGAGAGAGAGAGAAGAAAGAGTTCTTACCAATGCAATGTTTGATAGTAAGAGATTGAGACCACTGAGAGATCTGAAATGGTTGTTGTAAGGAGAAGAGGTGGCATCAACAATGAAGAAGTTCCATTTTTTTGCAGACTTATAACGAAAAAATCCAGATAAGAAATAGAAAAAAATTCTTCCTTTTCACAATGAATTTCTCACAAGAACTTTGCTGTCTGCCTATACTTTTGGCTGTGAGTATTTAATCTTTTAACACTAAAGTTTGCAAGTTGATTTCTAGTGTTGTTGTCATAAAGAAGATGGATTTAACAGCAAGACCAACTACTGTATAAGTAACTGATGTGACATCCTGCTGCAAACTAGTGGCCAATCTCCCCAAGGGGAAAAGTTAAAAGAAGGTTTTTCAGAAGGAAACTAAAACCATGATTAAGAAAATAGTGGGGAGTTAATGAATTATACTGATGCTGCTGCTCATAACTTTATTTTTGATTATGATGTTTTTTTTAAAATATACCCTTCTATTATCTTCCCTTTCTTCTGATACAGATGAAGAAGAGATTGAAAACAATGATAATATGGAAAAAAAGCTGTATTTGAAAGGAAAAGGCTCAATCTTTCACCACTATGAAGGAGCAGTATGCTTGTTGATAAACTATTTGAGAGCCCAACTGGAAAGTCTGTCTAAAAATACACAAGCATGTTAGCCATCATTACTGTCACCACTTTCAAGGTCAAGCCCACCCAATCACACTCACTATTGCTGACTATTGTTGAATAAGTAGCAATATAGGTCAATGTCTGCAAAACTAGCTATGAGTGCTTCTGCTGCTTTTTCCCAGTACAATGCTGCTGACACCTACTGCAACTACTCTTGCAACATCTAGCTCCTATAATAGTGGTAGTAGTAGTCACTCAAGAACTCTCTGAAGTTGAACATAGGGCTCAATGTAAATGTTGGTGTCGGAAGAAAAAACTGACAAAGGTTGTTTTGTACGTCAAGTAAGCAATGCAAATGTTCCCACTAGTAAGCAATAATGGCAGTTCTGAAACACACGTCGCCCATCTCCAAAACATCAAGGGCTGGATGCAAATGTTGGCGATGGCAGAAAAAACTGGCAACGGTGGCTTTGTACGTCAAGTAAGCAATGCAAATGTTCCCACTAGAAAGAAATAACGGCAGTTCTGAAACACATGTCACCCGTCTCCAAAACATCAAGGGCTCGATGTAAATGTTGGCGTCGGCAGAAAAAACTGGTGACGGTGGTTTTATACGTCAAGTAAGCAATACAAATGTTCCCACTAGTAAGAAATAATGGCAGTTCTGAAACACAAGTTGCCCATCTCCAAAACATCAAAATCTCGCCCATAGAGGACAATGTAGAAGCGAAGCCAAGATCCATTCAAATATTGGAGTTAGGGCTAGCATGAGTTAAATTGCAACATATTCCTCCAGAAATCTAACACCCATTTTTTTGGCGAACATCACACTACTCAGAGTAGAAAACCACAGTCGAGGAAAATAAAACAGAGAAGCAGGTCATCCAAGGACATAAGCCAAGCATACAGAGGTCAGATATTAACCCCTGCAATGCCTAGCAAATACAACAGCAAGGCCTACAACAGTGGTTCACAGCCCCTCCACCTAAGACAGCCCTAACATGCAATCATGATGTTCCATGGCACCCCTTGAGGGCACAAGGGAATTCCCAAATAAAAATAACATATGCCCAACATCAAGTCCCACTGTGTCAATAGCAATGAGGAGACTACAGTGCATCAAATGTCCCATACACACATCTTCCCAAAAAATGTGTAAAATTAATATTACCATTCACTAATGCCCCCCCAAAAAAAACCTAATAACTGACACACACTCCAGGAGTATACTAAACCAAACAAAAGCTTTATCAGACAATACAAAATTAATCAAGAGAATACATAAAATCAATTAAAAACCATCCAGCACAGGAATACAGAGTCATGAAGAAATTCCAACATTGAATAATGCCTCTGTAGACTGAGAGCAAGTATATGTAAATCAAATGTGCAATACCAAGTATCCACAAACAATTCAAAGTGGCCCATTATCAATGTGCAATATTGTCATACATATAAAGTGCAACGTGATAATAATCAAAAAAGTATGAATACACATATACTTATCTCTATGAATATAAGTAAGAGTAGAAGGGAAAGATCAAACTGTGTGACTCCTGGAGTCATAGAGATAAGTATATGATGTGTATTTATACTTTGTGCGATTCCTCCCCTTTGTTTTGGTCCCATCATTATGACCACATGAACAACACCTTACTGCTGTTTAACAGTGACAGCCCACCCTCCTCAGATGTAGTGTGAGAGAAACAATGACAGAGAGACAGATCAACACCAGTATGTACACATGCTTGTACCTAAGATGACAGTGGAGGTATGAGAGGGCTAGGGCTCATCCCCCTCCTCCTCCAAGCACCCCTGTCCAACAGCTGTCACCTGCTGCAACTGTTCATGCTCCGGCTGAAGCCCTGCCATGCTGACTTGTTCTTGTGTGTAGCACAGTGACTATGCCACTCCATTGCTTGTGAATGTCTTGTCTAGGTGTCAGGACCATGTGAGGTGTCCATCAAGGGGATGGCAAGCAGACATATGTATGTGTCACGCGGACCCTGAGCACACACCTCATCAGTATGTAGATTGAGATCCATGAAATAGCTCCTCTGTTTCATGGGTCTTGGTTTACACACTGATGTGTGTGCCCACTCACATACACATGTGTCTGCTTACCATACCATGATACAAACCCCATAAGGTCATGATGGCTAGACAACACCCAGACAAGCAATGGATTGTTCACTCCGTGTCAAATAACCAAGCTGTACCCGTGGAGTGCCAGTAAGGTCTCCAAAGCATTGCTGACTAATGTGCTGTGTACGCCTCTGGCACTCAAGGGTATGATGATGGATCAGCAATAGCATGACTGTTGTGTCCGTAGTGCACCTTCCAGTCTTGTTTTCACCCTCTGCAGGCATCCATGGCATGACCCCTCATGGTCCAGAAGTTTGTTCCGGTGACAAGTTGAATCTACGTCCATGAGGATCACCTGTTGGTGTCTATGTCAATTACAAATCTGATCGCATATGACTATCTTGTGTCATTGATCACCCCTCCCCTGTCAGGGTTTAAAGGTATAGTAATACTGAATATGTTTCATAAACCTATCTAGTAGGGTTCATCCTCCTGAGTAAAACAAGTTATTTCCCAGTGGCCTGAAATTGTACAATGGCACTGTTGCTACTCCATCCCATGGACAGCTATGGTCCCAGCACCATGAATCTCCATAGAATGGTGTAGCAACAGCGCCACTCGACAATTTCAGGCCACTGTGATTTTCCTATTTAAAAAACAACTGTGAACTGAAATAACCTGTGAATGAAACACTCTAAGCATTACTATCCCCTTAATTGTGATCAATGTGTCCATGTTGTTCAAGTTCAAGTCACATCATGGAACAACACTTTGATGTTGTTTGGTTTTCATATGTCTGTGAGTTGAACTTGGGCAAACATGTCTGTATATGATGTGTGTGTTTACCCCTGCTGTAAAATCTTGTGACGCTATTCATTGGGCATGAGTTGTGTTCACTGCATAGCTTTGCAATGCATTGGAGACAACGCTGCCAAACAAACAACATCTTGAATAGGAAACATGCATGGACACAGATTAAGAAGTGCAAATATTTATTGAAAGGGCCTGGAGAAGGTTGGTCTTACTTTTTTTTTTTTGAGGGTCTGGGGGGGTCTGTAGAGGTGGATTCCCTCTGACTCCGGCGGATTACCCAAGGGGGTCTGGTGGTGGTGATGGGGGTCGTGGATCACTGCTGGCTGGTGATGCATCACTGGACCCCTCCAGCAGTTGTGTATTGTGGGAGGGAGGGGACTCCCATGGAGTGCCTCAGGAGGACCTTCACCGGTATGGGTGCTTTGTGGGGAGAACAGGTTCTGATCCCTGGACCCCTAAATCCTCTTGTATTCCCTGGCCTCTGAGTGGCTGACTTGTGTTGGTGGTGGTGATGGCGTTGGTGGTGGGGTGAAAAACTCCCTTGCCTGGGGGCACTGTGGCTCCCCCAGAAGCCCCACGTGCTCATACCCCATGGGCCATACAAATGTGGACCCCTGGGTGTCCTCCTGCCACGTGTCCCCGTGGCCTAGGGGTTGGCCCGAACCTGGACTGCTGCAGCATAGGCATCAGATGCCTACCAGTTGGTGGTGGTGGGGCCTGGTAGGCCAGCTGCTGGTGCTGCTGTGGTGGGGCCTGGTAGGCCAGCTGCTGCTGCGGTAGGGCCTGGTAGGCTAGCTGCTGCTGCTGTGGTGGGGCCTGGTAGGCCAGCTGCTGCTGCTGTGGCTGCTGATGGTGAGGTGGACCCTGAGGGCCATGGTGGGGCCACTGCTGCAGTGGTGGTTGTGGTGGCAGCGACCGGGACGTGGTGGCCTCCTCAGAGGAGGTGCCTCCAGAGTCCTCCACTTGTGATGCTTGGTGTGCTGTGTGGGGAAGTGACATGATGTAATCAGTGATGTGAGCTATGACAGGAGTGCTGCAGGACTATTACATTTACATGTGAATCATTGAGTGGCAGGATGGTATCCATTGCATTGCTTTGCAATGCATTGGTTACTATCCTGACACACATTGCTAAGCTTGATGTGATCACATACATTGATTCTACTAACCTACAGTGGTGTAGATTTGGTCATCATGTGTATCCTGAGCAGTGGGGATGGCAAGGCATATACCTCCTTGCTATTCCCATTCATCAGGATCCATGTGGTGAGCAAAACTGAACCATCACACCATGAGTGACACAAACCCACTGCATGTCCTACACCTAGGCCTCAACAGCAAACACACTAGGACCTATAAACACAGCAATGTATCAGTGATGACCAATGACTACAGAGTCCAACCAATGATGTCAGCAACAGTAACAGACACAACAAGCACACCAACCAACATGATCTGTGGAACCCAGCAACACAATCAGCTAGAGGACACACGAACACACCCCAGGATAGCTAAAATCCTAACACACACCAAACATATGCATGGTTATACTGTACTATTGGAGGTTACTTCTACGTTTTCCTATGTTATGCTATGGAGACTAAGCACTGATATGTCAATTGTTGTTTAGCTCTCAGTGCATTGGCTACACAGAATAACACAGGGATTGCAGGTGTGATGACACTGCAGTTGTCATGAACACATTGTCACCTCTTTCTGACACCCTATTGGATGTTCCACCCATCATGATTGAGCGTTGTGAATCACATATGTCCTGCAGAGTGGTGATGGCGGGGAATGCCCCTGGCCATCCACACTCTGCAGGCTACATCTGATTGCAGAAAGCTGAACCTTGGCTATTCCACTTGGTGTGTGTGTGTATGTGTGTTTGAATGCATTTATTTGGTATGTACAAAAGTGTATTATGTGTCGCTATGTGTGCTGTCAATCACTCCAACTCCTTCTACCTGTGTGTGTGTGTGTGTGCGCCTAAACTCCCTTTCTCTCTTTAACTAGCCTCCGCTCCTGGGTCCTGATATCTAGCTCTTGGAACTTGATAACAGACAAAGGTGCGTAGGTTATTTTGGGTCTATTTATGGTTTATTTGACTGAACTTGATACTTTGGGGTGCTGTGATTGGCTGGGGCACTAGGTAACGTTGGACGTTTCGCTTGTTTGTTTTTATTGAGATGTTTCTCGCGTTTATCGTGTGTTTTGCATCAATGATGAGGTCAGATTTTAGGCGACTCCAGTTTTGTAGTATAGGTGTGTTTTGTAGGCCTTCGCATGCTAACCTTTCCAGGTAAGGAAGATATGAATCTCACTTTACCCGGTCTTGGTTAAATCGCGAAGGCAGTTTTTTCTTCACGTTGGTTTTAACTCCAACATTTGCATCGAGCCCATAGTTCACTCACAATACAAAAGCTAAACATGTTATCTGTGGTTTCTGTAAAAAAAAACATAATAATCATGTGAGTGGGGAAAGCAGGATCACATCTAGGCACATCTTCATTGAGATCACACCTTAAGCACAATCAGGTCTAAATATTGATACTTCTGGAGTTGAGTATTAATAAATCACATCTACTAGCTGTGGACAATATGGTTTTTAAAATCTCAACTCAGGGACTATACTGATAATTTAAACATTGTGATTGAAAGACAATGTTACTTTCCTTACATTAAGTTTTCTAAATCAACAGGAGAGCAGTTTATCTAATATGAATGATCATATGAATGATCAAGTGCATCTTCTGACTAACATGTCTGAAATACTCCTAAGATATTCATATTTCCATGCTCTTGTTGACTAGGATAAAAATATGCAAACCAGAAATTAGTAAACAAAAATAGCATGCTTGCATATTGTATTCTTGTATTCACTCATTTATAGACAATAAAGTACAAATTCTTCAACATTTTGTGAATGAATAACACATTGAAATGCTAGTGCATTTTCTTTTTAGCTTAGCCATTAAGATACCTCACTAAATTCCTCTGCTCCCATTCCCTGCTAGATCTTTTGCAATCTGGATCCCGCCCTCATCACTCCATTGAAACTGCCCTCACTAAAGTGGCCAACGGCTTGCTGTCCACTTAGTCAAAAGACCACTATTCCCTACTCATTCTCCTGGACCTGTCAGCTGTTTTTGACACAGTAAATCACCCACTCCTCCTCCAAGCCCTCCATTCCCCAGGTCTCTGTGACACAGCCCTCTCTTGGTTTTTATCATATCTCTGCAAGCCCTCCTTCAGCGCTTCCTACTCTGGATCCACTTCCCCACCTCTCCCACTGTCTGGTGGAGTGTCTCAAGGATCAGTCCTGGGCCCCTTGCCCTTTTCAATTTACACTGTGTCCATTGAAAAACTAATAAACCCCTCCGGGTTTCACCATCATCTCCATGCAACACAAATCTATCTTTCCTCCCCAGACCTCTCCCCTTCCCTCCTGTCCCAGGTATCTGACTGTCTGTCTGCTGTGTCTTCCTGGATATCCTCCCGTCAACTCAAACTCAACCTTGGCAAAAGTGAACTAATTATTTTCCCTCCCTCTACAACCAGCCTTACCCCAGACATTCGCTCTGCACATGACCTTTTGTCCTCACTGTTAACAACACTACCATCACACCAACCCCTACAGCACACTGCTTGGGGGTCACATTGAACTCCACCCTATCCTTCATTCCTCACATCCAGTCAATCTCCAACTCATCCTGCCTCCTCCTCTGCAACTTCTCTAGAATCTCACCCAAGACACTACTAAAACTGTAATCCAAACACTCATCATGTCCCATCTTGACTACTGTAACTCACTACTAATTGGCCTTCCTCTCACTGACTAACCCCACTACAGTCCGTAATGAATTATGCTGCAAGACTAATCTACCTCACTCATCACTTCTCTAACACCACTCCCCTTTGCCAGTGCCTACACTGGCTCCCAATAGCATACAGAATATAATTCAAAATTCTGGTGCTAACTTATAGAGATTTCACTAACACTGTACCCCCTATATTTCACCTCTCATTTCCAAATACACTCCCACTCACCATCTTCGCTCTGCACACAACCTTTTGCTCTCCACAGCTCTTATTACATCCTCCCACTCCCGCCTGCAGGACTTCTCCCGTGCTGCACTTGAGCTCTGGAACTCCCTCCCCCGCCCCATCAGACTCTCCCCCAGCCTTCATATCTTCAGACACTCTCTGAAAACTCCCCTCTTCAGGGAAGCCTATCAACTACTTCCATAAACATTATCACCAAGAATTACCCCTTCGCTGGACCACTGCACTCAACAGCACTTCTCACTCCCACCCACTGACTGGCAGTTCATGTGGTAGGAGGCACTTACACCCAATAGCACTTATTCCTTCTGTGTCCAACCTTCCTTCCTCTAGACTATAAGCTTTAATGAGCAGGGCCCTCTGATCCTTCTGTTCTCCACATTTGATTTGTACTATTTACTATCTCTGTATGTCTACTCCCTATTGTAAAGAGCTGCGGAATTAGTTGGCGCTATATAAATAAAGAATAATAGTAATAATAATACCTTAGATATGAAAGTCATTCCTTTACGTATTACAAATGATTCACAATTGCGGACAAAAATTGGGGAAGTATGGACTTTTTTTTTTGTGTGTGTTTGAGAATATGACAGTGATAATGATTATTCTCATCATCTTACTTTATTATAGTATTCCAACATATTTGACAGTTCTGTAGCTAATTCAAAATGTGATTCCAAATAATCAATAGCACCCCAAAATCAAATCTAGGATAAATACTATAAATTGTAAATATGTAATTTTGATAAACATCTACAAACAAGAAATTAAATAAATAATTTTCCTTCACTTATACAGCAGTAGAAAATTCTTACCTTGTTTTTTTGGTCATCAGAGACTTAAGCCATTTGAGTGCCAGAGGCGTATGCAATGCCTCCAGAAACTCAAAACACATTAACCTTTTCAGTATCCCATGACATTATAGTTGTATCCAAAATACTTGTATTCATGTGGCCTTAGAATGTGAAAATTAAATTTACCACATGAATTCTCCCTTTAGCAACAAGACAGATGCATTATACTTTTAACCCTTCAAAGAACATAAAAAGTGTTGTCCATATATGTAGGTCTGGTGGAGAGATAAAAAAACAGCGTAATCAGGACATGCATTTTATTTCTAGATGTTTCTCGTTTTTATTTAAAATGTGTATAGTGTCTGCTTCATAACCCCTTAGGAAACAGTCACTGCCCTGCTTCTTTAAACCACACAGCATTATGTAGCACAGATTCTAGAAGCAGAACAGTTGTTAGCGTCTCTTTTTCACAAGATATTCTGCAGCCACTGCATATTTTTGCTGCCTGCTGTGCCTAGTTTACAAAATTGTATGCAATAACTATGCACATGGCAATGAGTGAAGAAACTTTACTTTAAAGCTGTATACTGTGTTAGGACAGCTTTATACTCCATTAGGACAGCTTTATACCTCCTAAAACCCACTATGGTTAACCTATACCCATGCAGTACTACTTTCGCATGAAATCCAAATCTATTTAATGTGCATTTATGTAGTATTTATTTTTAAGATTACAATCTACACACAAACACACACACATTTTGTTTATGTATACAACATATCTATCTATCTATCTATCTATCTATCTATCTATCTATCTATCTATCTATTTTGGAGAAATAGGAGGTTAACCCATGTGATGTGTGAGAAATGTGGAGCTACATGCAGGACTTTTGCCATGGATTTTTCTGAAAAAAGTCTGAATTTTACCTACATCCTTTGCAGTGACACTTCCCCAATGAATATTGTGGGGACACTGGAGGTGAATCCCTTGTGTCCCCTACTGCCAAATGATGTTTCCCCATGGTGTCCCTGCCCCTTACTTGTACAGCACTGTGATGATTTTTTCCCAGTAAATATAAAAGGTTAAGCATATCGTTCAGCCCAGTTCCCCACCCTCATTCCTGACAGGCTCAATGGTTGTAATCCACTATATGTGTAGTGTAATGTAGTGTATGAACTATGTTGGAAGCAGGGACCTGAGTGCCCAGCAAATAAAGATTAAGGACAGCACTCTGCTCACAGCTGCCGTGTCCTTCTTACAATATACAGTGTTAAGTGTCATTTGTGTTAAAGTTTGGTGCGTTTTTCTGTGCTTCCCTATGTAGGTACCTCTGTGCTTTTATGTCACTGTGCATTCTGAGTACATAGGAGTCTGTCTAAAACTATCAGTTATTGTAATGACTGGAACAGGAAACTCCCTGCGGAGTGACAACAAAAGAATACTAATTGACCACTGCAATGAGCAGTTCTCATTCAAGGACTGTTGCAAAGGGGGTTCTGACCAGTACCCTGGGACTCTCTCTGACTGGACATTGGGTCAACCCTGTTCCAGGTCTTAATTTGACTATGTACTCTGGGATTTCATCTGTGAGTGTATAAAAGGCACTGTTAAATACAAATAAAATTAGCTCTGTTCTTTTCTCCTGGATACAAGTTTGCATCTTTTTTAAGGGATTCTTGGAGGAGATCTGGCTGGTGATTCTCATCCCAATCACTGCTGGTCTAAAGATTTGTATAGTGTAGCCTGGGGTAAATATTATAGTGACATCTTATTTAAAGTGGCAGGAAATCTACTTTCCAAAATTGTATCAAGTGCCTACCTTATCTTGGAGTTTTTTGCTGCAATGGTGTCAGTTACTACTTTGGATGCATTTGAGACAGCAAAATCCCAAATTTATTCATGACCTCCAGTTCCCTCTCTTATAAAGTAAGTCAAGAAAAGTCACCTGAGCTCAACAGCAGTCAAAGTGAAGATATTTCTTAACATTCAAGACCCTGATATCCAAGAAGGGCTAAGTATTCTGGATATTAAAATGAATCTAGTATCTGAGAGATATGTGTTATGTGTGTTAAGCCTTAAGATAATTGCAAGAACAGGGTTGAAAATTCTTGAAGAATATTAGATTACCAGATAATGAGCTTTTTTTAAAATGAAAACTGAGGAAGAATTGGAAGAGGTTGTTAAGAAATTATAATTTCACAGGGCACTAGGACCAGATGGTTTAGGGGCACAATATTATACAAAGTTGTCTGAAAACATAAAAAAGCCACTAATGAGTTGTTTCAGAGAAATGGGTAATAGAAATTACTTGAAAATTGAGAAATGAATTCTACAATGTTATAGGTAGGGATGATAGGAACTGCAAAAACTGTAGAAGTATTAGTTGTTAATTAAATATATGAAAATCATAGCACAATATTATGAAAGTAGATTGGAAAATGTACTTCCCCAAATTATACTTTATGAACAAGTGGTTTCATCTGACATAGACAGGGACAGGGACTTCAATATTAGAAGGATAGTTTTAAATATATGGCATGCTCAGAAATAAAAGATAAAGGTCATGTTAAACTTGGATATATATTCTATATATTCTATAGAAACAGATTTATATTTCAGTCTGGAAAAAGAAGCAACATTTCAACTATAATTTGTTATTTATACTATAAGCCAAGATCAAGACTAAAGAATAGGAATGATGTTGGAGAGCAATGAATGGGCTAAAGGAAAATGACAAGTATGCCCAGTATCACCTTGCTATTGCAATAACCTTTAGGTAAAGCTAATAGAGAAGATGTAAATATACATGGAATAAAAAGACATGAAAGAATAGGGTGAAAGGTTATATAAAAATTGGCATCCAAGAGCAATGGGATACTGAAAAAAAACTGACATCTGAAAACTACAATAGTTACTGTTATAAGGGATGGATTTATATATATATATATATATATATATATATATATATATATATGTTATATATGTATGTCAACAAGATTGGTGACAGGAAACTGGTTAAGAGCAAAGATAAACTGGTAGAATATATGACTAGACTAATGGTGTGTGGCGATAAGTCTTCCTAGAGGAAGGAAATGCAATGAAATATGAAATCCATTGATAATCTCAATTTACTGTGATACAGAAACACATGATTTTAATATTTTATACATTTTTAATAGAGCTAAATGAATAATTAAATAATTACATGGTGATCTATGTACATGAAATATATTAATTTAGATTTACATATATTTATACTTTCCATAAGAGTATGTTAAACAAAGTAAAATACATACATCATGACATAAATATATAATGATAAATTACATGTAAATCATGCCATAGTGATACAAAAAAACACACACATATAAAATCACAAGAGTTCCACGGTATGAAGACACACCAGAGTATAAATAAATGTGCATATTATTCAATCAAACCAAGATCACTATATAAACAAGTCAACACCAAATGGATGATATACAAAGTGGGCTCGCCCACACAGAGATCTAAAATGGTGTGATGAGACAAAACTGAGATACAATCCCAATGAGATTAGACCCATAGTGAGAACAAAGTCTTGTAATGGAAACCCTAGGACAACGCGTTGTGCTGGGCCATCATTCTGGGTTTCTCCCTCCTAGATGGTGCTACAAGTGGTTAGCATGGCCGGTGAAGCTGGATAGCTGCCTGGAACTCTGGAATGCAGATCTCCTGATGTCAGCTACCAGATGGGTAGCTGGATGAAGCAGGCAGGTAGCTAGACCACAAAAGGCTGGATCACAGTAGTTGGCTGGAATGCAGAAAGCTGGAACACTGGAAATGCTGGATCACTGGAAAGCTGGCAACTGGAATGCTGGTCTCCTGAATGGGGGTCAAAAGGGACCCTTTAAACCATCCAGGAATGAACACACAGGACACAGTTCAAGTCCAAAACCACTTCTACCTTTATTGCGTTCAGTTCTTTTATACAGTTTTTTGGGAAACATGCAACAAAAGTAACATAATACACAACGGGGCTGAAACAATGGGTACAATGGACTGTTGGTGGAGGGGCTTGCAATACACAAAGTGGACAATAGGTACATAAACATGAGGACAACGGAAACAAGGGGACTGTATACAGCAAAGGGTACTTTCCATAATTCAATCTTGCAGCTCCAATTCCTAGACAACAGGAATTGGAGTGACAAGTGACAAACAACCAATCAGGATCCAGGCAACTGTCTTAACTAAGGACAAAAATGTCTTAAAAAATGTCTTAACTAGCGACAAAAATGTCTTAACTAAAGACAAAAATTCTCACATTCAGAACTTCACATTTCCTCCACTTTTTTCTTAACGTACAAATTTTGTCTTTTGAATAACATTTTTTTCTCGTTAGTTACGACAAATTTTCTTTTCCTCTATACGACACTGGAGAATAGTTTAGCCACACCCTTGCCACGCCCCTTTGCCCGTCAATTCTGGAGTTGTGTCGTACACAACGGACATTACTATTTTTTTGTCGTATACGCTATAGAAAATGTCTTTCATGCATTCAATTACTTATTTTTGTCATTCATATGATAATTTTTTGTCATTATCCCTTTGAACATAAGGCCCTAAGAGGTTAACCCTTGGAGTGCCAGAGGGGTATGCAACACTCAAAGGGTTAATTTAATTTTAAAAAATTGAGCAATTATGGGGAGAAACAACTGCCCCAGAGAGGGGAAGTAAAAATTCCCATTTATTTAAATGTGCTTTTATTTAAACCCCATTTAAAGCTAGAGAGGTCTCTAATTGATTGCTTCACAACTCACTGGCGACATCTAGGTTTCAAGAGGATTTAATGAATGGGAAATTGAAACTGAGGTAGATGCATCTTAAATGTACACCGGGTGCTCTGAAGTGTGATCAGTGAACACCTTAATGACAACAAAATTTTTTGTTAATCTGAGATTATCCATGTTTATTTGCAATGAGGTTATGCCTATTACTGATCACTGGTTTCTGAGAGCAGCCCTTCCAGAGTAAAGACACAGCAGTAATAGCACTATTCAAATGCACAAGAGGCTGGAAGAAAAATGAGATCACACATGGTTTCCATATCTACCATCAATATAATGAGAGGCATTGATGATTGAACAACAAGCCTCATAATTTATACAACAACCCCAACCAGGAAAATGTATTAGATGCAAAAGTATAACAGAACATATTGTAAGTTTAAAAGTTCACTTAGCTATTCCTCATAATTGTAATATTCCTTGGTGTATAATAGACAAACAGAGGTGTTGTTAAAAACTTGTGTGTTTCATTCCCCAAACATGACAATGAATCAGATGTTTGTCTGTTTTACTCTAAGGAGTAAAACACTGCACTTCTGAACTCTGATTCTGGAATCGTTTTTGTGCATTTTTTTTCTCTGAGGAAATATGTCTGGAACAAGAAAACCAGCTAAACAAGCATTATTATAAGACAATGACACTGGAATGCACAGCACATATACTGTATAAATATATTAACCCTTTGAATTCCAGAGGGGTATGCAACACATTGCAAATGTGATGTGTTGCAATACCCTCTGGCTCAAATGGTTAGAAGTCATGCCATAAAAAGTACAATACACTACTATTATAGTTGGAGAGAACGCCAAGATTTCCTTGTACTTTGTTGGTTATTGAATATGTAATCAATGAGAGCAAAAACTGGGATCATAGAGTTAAAGGGATAGTAATATCAGGAAAAACTATTTACTATATGGTAGATGCAATTAAATGACAGTACTTGCACTGATTCATATCTCTCAAACTGCTATGGTTTGAGAGATATAGGAAAATAAAGTTCCCTGCTCCTTACCTTTTCTGCTTGATGAGCTGTAAAGCTGTCAGAAGCAGATTCTGGTTCCTGGATCAGAAGGCGGCTCTTTAGCAGCGCTGACATAGCGATACCTAAAAATAAATACTTCTGTCTACAATGTGTGCCTGTTTTGCAAGCACACGTTGTAGACCATTCTGATGAAGTATTTATCTTTAGATATCATTATATCGGCGCTTCTGTAGAGCCACATCTGGTCAAGTGACCAGAATCTGCTTCTGACAGGGAGCAGAGAACTTTATTTTCCTATATCTCTCACAGCATAATGATTTGAGAGATACGAATAAGTGCAAGCTACTCTCTTTTAATTGCATCTACCATATAGTTAATACTTTTTTTCTGACATTACTATCCTTTTCAAGGCCTAAAATATTTCTGACATTTCCAATACTTTTTAATGCATAACATCGTCTTTAGTTGTTGCTTTTTTGATTTAGAAATTTTTGTTAATGTAATATTTTGTTTAATCGATCATGTCTCACATACTCAATCTTTCTTTTTAGCTAATAAAATAATTTGCTTGAACAATCATTTTGTGATTAAAATGTTTTCTTTCATTACGTACACTTAATGAGCATGATCAACCTTTTGTTCATGAACTTTTTGTATGATGTAGTATGCATCATGAACATAAATGACCTTCCTTTGTGAAAGGTTTTGGTAAGATGAGCACCTTTTTAGCGCAATTAATGATTTTTTGTCAAAATTTTTATTTGATAAAATTAACTTTGCACAAATATTTGACAATGATATTTTAATAAAATGTTTATTCAGTTGTGCACTCTTCTTGCACATGATCAACAAATGCTTAATTCTAACAATCAGCATTTAACATAAAATGGCCATTGGACCTATAATTATGGCAGCACAACATAGTCCTCCTCAGAATGGGAGCTTCCATCTTGAAAGCATTTGCATAATTATTTCTCCATATAAATAAATTCCACCCTTCTGCTGGATACTGATAGGTGATAGAAGCCTAAGAAGGTAAAGCGAAGTGGTTTTCTTAACATGTGATTAAATAATAATGCAAGCTTTATCGAACCCATTTAGATTTGTATTTGCCTTAAGAATCAAGCTAAATTTAATGTTTCTTTCAATGTGTTAAAGACAATTTACAAGTTTGTTATTTATTGACTACCATCCTTATTGTTCACCTGCAATTAGTGGCTGTCACAAAATGTACTTGTATTATTTTATATATATTTAATTACTTAAAGAGGCAGTAAAGAGTCAATTTAAAAGTTTTCTTAACTATTGTCAGTGTGGTCCCAGCTACGAGAACTGAGCTACCATAGTTTAAAACTGTGCTTCTCTGTCAACCCTGCAGATCTCTGTAATACGGAGAAACAAAAGAAAGATGATACTGGTCAGGCATTAACAAACCTGACAATAATGCAGGCAGAGTGTATATACCTAAAGCGGTGGGGGTTAGTTGTGGTGCTGCTACTACCTCAGGCATATCACTGGAGCTAGTATTTGAAATAGAACCATGATCATCCATTTCCCATGCTACTGCTGTTATTGATCCCATTTTGTTTCAGCTGACTAATCATCCTGCTGCTTAAACAACTCAACAGCAGCAAGAACAAATTCCACAATGACACCAGGGCATTTGTTGACAATGGCCAGTGGCCACCGCTACCCCTAGGCCAGTAGGGCATTTTTTTTTTCTCAGGGCTTGTTCTTTCAAATCACTGATTCCTCGGGGTTTGTGGTGTTAACAAGCCAAATTGATAAAAATTATATCTGATTCCACAGGGATTATAAAGCGAACAAGCCAAAGTCCTACAAATGAATGTTTTCTCAGGGCTTGGCCCAAAAAAGTCTACATCCTACAAATGAATGTTTCCTCAGGGCTTTGGCCTAACACAAGTCTAAATCCTACATCAAATCATTGTTTCCTCAGACTTTGCATATCTAATAAGTCTAAGTTCTACAAATCAATCTTTCCTCAGGGCTTAGTCCTCTGACAAATCCTACAAATCATCCTCTACAAAATACTCTATCCCATCAAGTATCAATCTGCCCTAGTCAATGAATATGTCAGGGGGTCCCTGCCTCTGTCACGTTACATACCATTTTCTTATCTTTTTCTTCATTTTCTTTATTATTTGTTTTATTAACTGTCTCCCCCAATACCAGTCAACAAACCCGCACAAAAAATGTGCTGTTCAACTGAATCTTTCCCCAGACTCCACCAACCAACACATACACCATCCTCAGACCCCTTTTATACCATCTCTTAATTTTTTCAATTGTATTTACTTTTTATTTTTTTATTAACTGTTCACCCAATCCGAATCAACAACCCCCCCCAAAACCCCCCCCCCAAAAAAATTATCTGTTCAACTGATTCTTTCCACATACTCCACCAAAACAGTCACCCTCATACCCCTTTTATGCTATGCCTTTGGGAAATCAAATAACATTTGCTATGTGTTATGTGTAAATTCAGTGTTCCCATTGATTTCAATGCAATGAGCTAGTTGCAAAAAGTGGAAAATGGCACTTTTTGCTGGAAATAATTCACTAAGTGGTAAGAACCATTATTCACCAATTTTGGTTTGAGGTGAAAATTTTCACCCACCCCTAGTGTCAAGGTTCATTTTAATACTCATAAACAGCCCTCCTGCCCAGTCCTGTGAAAATCTCTGCAAGGAGTTGCATGAGGGCATGATTTTCACAGGTGTGGTCATGGGGGCAAAGCAAGGACTTGCAGAGATTCCAGCAATCCACAGTCCCCATTCATCCCTGTCCCCTGTTTCTTACATCCCCCACATTCATCTCTCAAGATCCAGTTACAACAGGCAGCTCTAATACCAGTAACAACCCTGGTTCCTGTACTGTACTCACCAGTCCAGCTCAATCCATCACTGGCTAATCCCAACCCAGTTACTCACACCTCACCACACACACATGCTGAAGATAAAGCAGTATACATAAACACCATGCAATCATGCTTTGTAAGTGGGGATTCCACTCACATACCACCACTGTATAATTTGCATAGCACACAGTTCAGCAATACATATTTTCATCTCACAGACACCAATCTTTTTAGTGGCAAACAGGTATCCTCGCACTGAAATGGAATACACTAGACACCTCTCTGGCACTTAAAGGGTTAATAGTTACTGGACAACCACACCTCCTTTGAATACTGAATGCTTTTCAGAACATGCCATTCAGCAAAACATATTTTAATCCCACAAACACCCTTCCTTAATGCTTTTAGTGTCAGACAGGGATCCAACACATTGAAATGGAATGCACTGGATACCACTCTTTCACTCAGAGGGTTAAAAGTACTGGCAACCTCAGAGTACAAGTCTGTGTGGCACACAATGTATTGTAACTGCGGCACCTACAATGACCAATCTATCTGGCCACCTAACACAAACACCAAAGGGGTATGCAACACATTGCAAAGGAATGCGTTGCGTACCCCTCTGTAGCATTCAAAGGGTTAATGTATGATCTTATTTTTATCTAAGGTTTCACTGCTAGTGCTTCCCTTCCTCTGAGCTAGTTGGAACATAATGATAGAAACTCTTCTTTCAGCCTGACTCATCATACTTGAAACAGCTCCAAAAATGAAAAGCTCTTTTGACACAATTTACCTACGTATCAATGTTTTCCTTGTTTTTGTTCTTTTTTTAACACTATATAACAGTGACAGTGGTTAACTGTTAATAAGGATAGCAATATGAGACTATGCCCTACTTTTATTCATGTCTACATGTCTAATACCTATTTCAAACATTCTTATAGTTTTAAATGTCTATCTGGAACATCACATTGTGGGCCTTAGTCAAAAAAGTGGAGAAATCCTGGGCAACACCAACTGCAGCATAGGGGGCAAAAAGAAATCCCCATTGATTTAAAGGGAGCTTTTATTCCCTTGAAAGCATTGTGGTATGTTGGAGGCCTCTTTAGTATTCAAGGGATTAATAACCACATTTAAATAATTGGAAGTTTTGGGAATTGTATTTGTTACCTATAGTGCAATTGATGTATACCACAATTGCTCCACTTTTCTTTTGTGCATAAGGTCCTATGTTTTGCTTTTACCCCTATCTTCTATCTATAACCAGATATACAGCACTTAAACACAACCATTCGGATCATTTCTACCTGCTCCATGCAACAACATGACTGTTTATCTAATAATAATCTCCTTCACCATCTTCTAAGGACTAAAATGCTCCAAGTAAGACTCTGTCACCTTGGAAGGCGGATGACTTTTATTTGCACGCTGCATTTTGAAGGAGAACCACTCTCGGAGCAGATAAATGGATGCCATATCAGACTGTAAATGATTTTAAACAAGACTATAATGTGTATGGTTCTGGTACCTGTGCTAGAGTCCTGGAAGCTGCAGATACTGTGTTCCTGCATGCACTATAGTAGAAAAAATAATGGGGTGATGCAAGTTCCTGTTTCTGTTCTGTAAATGTTTCTGTTCTGTAGTAGACAAACAGGAAAAGGAAAAGGGTCCCTCATAGAGTAGTATGTTGATATATCACACAATATAACAATTGTTCCCACTTCCCATCCATTCTTTGAGGTTACTCACAGCCTATAACATAAAGTGGTAGAATGCATCGCTTCCTGTGAGCGTAACCACACATGCACAATAGAGACTGCTGTTCCAGCAGTGTCCACTGTGCATGTGTGGTTTTGCACACAGGGAGCTTCACTGTGAGCCATCTGGGGCTCACCGCTAAGGATCAGCGTGTTCAGCAAGTCTCCACTGCGCATGAGTTCAGTCATGTGCAGTAGAGACTCACTGAACGCACTGATCCAGAGCGGGGAGCTCTGCTCCCTGCTCCGGGGTAGCAGCCGATGTCACTGGATGCACGTTAGCCCATGTATATGGGCTTTCATACTAGTATAAAATAGAGTATTAGAACAATATATTCCTCAAACAAACACTCATTGATACTCATGGAGCCAGTCGCACCAGTGATATTAATACACAGACATAAAGGAACACATGCAGGGAATTCACATCTCCTTGTCCCTGCCAAAGCAACAAGGGAACACACTTTTCCAAGTAGTCCTTAGATCCATATCAACAATACACCAATGGGTTAGTATTGTTGAAACAGTTTAAAATAGTGGTGAGACGTGTTGGAAAAATGTATACTATATTTATTCCAAAAATATATAAAAATAATATAAAAGTAAGATGTATTATTATTATTATTATTCTTTATTTATATAGTGCCAACTAATTCCGCAGCACTTTACAATTAGGAATAGACATACAGAGGTATTAAATAGTACAATCAACTGTGGAGAACAGAAGGATCAGAGGGCCCTGCTCGTGAGAGCATACAGTCTAGAGGAAGGTAGGTTTGACACAGAAGGACTAATTGCTATTTGGTGTAAGTGCCTCCTGCCACATGAACTGCCAGTCAGTGGGTGGTGCTGTTGAGTACAGTGGTCCAGGCAAGGGGTGATTCTTGGTGAAAGTTTATGGATGTAGTTGATAGGTTTCCCTGAAGAGGGGAGTTTCCAGGGAGAGTCTAAAGATTTGAAGGCTGGGTGAGAGTCTGATTGGGCAGGGGAGGGAGTTCCAGAGTTAAGGTGCAGCACGGGAGAAGTCCTGTAGGCAGGAGTGGGAGAATGTAATAAGAGCTGTGGAAAGCAGAAGGTCATGTGCAGAGCAAAGATGGCGGGTAGGAGTGTATTTGGAAATGAGAGATGAAATATAGGGTGGTGCGGTGTTAGTGAGGGCTCTATAAGATAGCACCAGAATTTTAAATTGAATTCTCTATGCTAATGAGAGTCAGTGTAGGGATTGACAGAGGAGTTTTGTGTCAGAGAAGCGATGAGTGAGGTAGATTAGTCTTAAAGCAGAGTTCATTATGGACTGTAATGGGGTTAGTCGGGTGAGAGGAAGGCCACTTAGTAATGAGTTACAGTAGTCAAGACGGGACATGATGAGTGTTTGGATTAGAGTTTTTGTAGTGTCTTGTGTGAGAAAGGGTTGTATTCTAGAGATGTTGAGGAGGTGGAGGTGGCATGATTTGGAGATTGACTGGATGTGAGGAATGAAGGATAGGGCAGAGTCAATTGTGACCTAAAGACAGTGAGCTGTAGGGGTTGATGTGATGGTAGCATTGTTAATGGGGAGGGTAATATCTGGGTTGAGACTGGTTGTAGAGGGGCGGGAAGATAATTAGTTCAGTTTTGCCAAGGTTAAGTTTGAGTTGACAGGAGGACATCCAGGAAGACACAGCAGACAGACAGTCAGACACTCGGACAGGAGGGAAGGGGAGGGGTCAGGGGAGGAAAGATATATTTGAAACCCAAAGGAGTTTATTAGTTTCCAAGGGATGCAGTGTAGATTGAGAAGAGCAAGGGTTCCAGGAATGATCCTTGAGGCACTCCAACAGACAGTGGTTGGGGTGGAGAAGTGGAGCCTGAGTAGGAAACACTAAAGGAGCGGTTGCAGGGATAAGATGAAAACCAGGAGAGTGCAGTGTCACATAGACCTAGGGAGTGTAGGGCTTGATCTACTGTGTCAAAGGTGGCTGATAGGTCCAAGTATGAAGTAGTGGCCTTTTGACTTGGCAGAGAGCAAATCATTGGCCACTTTGGTGAGGGCAGTGCTATATGAATGGAGAATTAATTTGTAGTGTATGAAATCAGCTGTGGAGCGCGATTTTCTCCAGTGCCTTTTGGCAGTGCGTGAGCACCTTTGGAGCTATTGCGTTTGTCTTGTGTGCCAGGGTTGTAGTGGGGTTGTGCGTGGGTGGCATTTAGTTGCAGGTGCAGCTGTGTCAAGGGTTGTGGTGAGGGTGTTGTTGCAGAGAGCAGTAGTTTGTTCTGGGCAAGTAAGTGTGAGAATGGGGTTGAGAAGAGGTTGCAAGGATGTGGAAAATTGTTGCGGGTCAAAAGTAGGCAGATTTCTCAGCATGCTCTTGATCACGGTGTGGGGGGGATTGGTTTGCGTGGTATTATGAGGTTACCGGTGAGGAGGTGGTGGTCAGAGAGGGGAAAGGGAGACTAAGCAGAGGTTAGTGAAGATCAAGTCAAGGGATTGACCGTCACTGTGCGTGGGAGAGCTGATCCATTGTGATAGACCAAAGGAAGCTGTTAAGGAGAGGAGTTTGAGTTTGAGGGCGGGGGGGTGTTATGATTGTCTATAGGGATGTTGAAGTCACCCAGGATGAGAGTAGGGACATCAGAGGACATGAAGTGAAGGAGTCAGGAGGTGAAGTGATCCAGGAATTGTGCAGTGGGACCAGGTGGCCTTTATATGACTGCAACACACAAGGGGAAGGGAGAGAAGAGGCAAAGTGTTTGTGAGCTTCAAATGTAGGGAAGGAGAGAGAGGGAAGAGTGGGGATTACTTGAAATGTATGGTTAGGGGACAGCAGGATGCCAACTCTACCCCCATGCCTGTTGCCAGGCCATGGTGTGTAAGTGAATTGAAAGCCTCCATGCGAGAGTTCAGCAATGGAGGCAGTGTCTGACGATGTGAGCCAAGTTTCTGTGATGGCCAGGAGGTTTAACCCTTTGAGTGCCAGAGGGGTACGCAATGCATTGCAAAGCAGTGCGTTGCCTACCCCTCTGGCACTCAAAGGGTTAGGGAGCGAGAAATAAACAGATCATGAACAGCTGTTAGATTGTTACACACAGAGCGGGAGTTCCAGAGACCAAAACAAAAGGGGGGAGGAGTTTAGGAGATGTGGTACGTTTATTAGGTTGTGGATGTTGCGTGTGTGAGTGGGTTTTGTCGTACAAGAGAGAATGGAAGGGGGCCCTGGGTTAGGTGAGATGTCACCTGCAACAAGCAGGAGGAGAAGGGACAGGTGGGAGTGAGATTTGAAGCAGCGGGGCTTTTTTGCAGGGGTAGAAGGAGATGGTGGTGATAGGGAGCAGAGGAATGAGAAAAGTTTGTGGGAGCAGAGAAGTGGTGAGGGAAGAAGTGAGGGTGCAATAAGAATGGAGTGACTCTTAATGTGGACACAGGAGGAAGAGAGTCTTCTGCAGGTGAGAATGGTGATGAGAAGACAAGGAGCTAATTTGGCCATAGTGGGGTCAATGCATGGGGCAGTAGAATTTGCGCAACAGTCTGTATTCCAGGAGAGTATGGGTGACTTGGCAAACAAGGGTCAATTCAGGTACAGAGGGTGTAGGTGCCAGGAAGGGTGAGGAGAGTCTGTTGCAGGACTGTAAATTGTTTGGTGAGGGTAGGAGTCAATGCAGGGTTAAATGAAGCAATCTGTTGTTGATCAGTAGCGGTAGATGTTGTAATGGTTAATGGTAGTGGGAGAAGAAATCAGAGTCAGGTTTTGTTTTCCCCATCAGCGGTTTAGTGGTTAATTGTGCAGTTGGTGAATTCTGCCCTTGTAATCCAGGTTTCTTTGCATCAGGTGTTCAGCAGATGCAAATGTCAGTGCTTGGTAAGAATAGATGTTTCTTTGGTCTGAATACAGCACGCGTGGTTCTTTTGTTGAATAGTGGTCTGTCCTCAGTCCAACCTTTGCCCAACTCAATTCAACTCACTACTATGCTGACTTGAATACCTGATGTCAAGACCTGACACATTGCAAGTAGATAACACTGCTTGCTAGTAAGCTTTAAATAGTGAGGTCTAGGGCATGTGATTCAACACAGCTAGTTTCAGTCAAGCAGATTTGCACATCGGAGAGAAAGACAGGGCATTGGAGGTGTGAGTTTAGACAGAAAGAGGGCAGCACAAAGAGATAACATATTACCTGGATGGAGAGACAGACAGGAGGTGGTTACAATCCACAACAGTCCAGAGATGAGATTCCAAATAGCAAAAGACAACTTGCAATCAATAAATGATATCTATAACTCAGTTCAACTCACTACTATGCTGACTTGAATACCTGACTTCAAGACCTGACACACTGTACAAAAGAAGAATCAAAATATTAAAAGTATGTTCATTAAATGTAATGCTTTTAATGGCGTTTAGACCTACTGCTTTATCAAACTAAAATGAACAGATAAACAAACAAATCAACAACACATATTGCGTATATGGGTTGCATTGAATGTTAAAACAAAATTTCCCTTCAACACTGCAAGTATTGCCTCAGTGCTAGGGTGTCAGCTTCCCGCAGGATGTCTGTCTGGCCAACGTGCCTAAAGGACCCATACCGTACATGTATGTCATGGATTGCAGGCCGCGTGGCTGCACGCTGTTAAGGAAGCCCTGAATGAGACCCTAAAATAAAATGCTCCGTAGTCCTTAAGTGCCAGTCGCATGCATGAGCGCCGGTCCTTAAGGGGTTAAAAAATAAAAAACTAATAGACTAAACAAAACAAAAAAAAAGCTTTGACTAATATTCAGAGACAAGCAGAATGTATTTTTTATATGAGTTATGACAACTATCATTAACAATGTTGTTAACAACAATCAACAGTGTCCACTAAATATGCCAAGAGCAGGTGTGAAGGGAAAGAAGGAGGTGTAGGGGGAGTGCATGAATGTGTTGGTGGTAGTAAATTCAGTGCAGCTCTTGTTGCAGCAGTTATTATAGAAAGGGAGGATGATGAACCTCTTCCTTGTGATGAATGATACATAGCAAAACTGATTTGAAATCTTTCACTACCAATAATAGTACTAGTAGCACTACAAAGCCCAAAGATGATGATGATGTGCAGTATAATTCTAGTGTTGTTGCCACAGCAGAGGAGGAAGATTTAGCAGTGGGTAAGTGGTGCATCAGACACCACCTCACTGGCACAGAAAAGTAGGGTTCAAATCGCTCTCAGGGAAAAGTAATAAACTGGGGAAAAAAATAAAATATGAATGAGGTGGAGATGGGGAATCTGGTGGGGATGGTGGTGGTGAAGAAGTGGATGATGCTGATGAAGATCACCTAATTATTACTGATGAGGCTTATCATATCATTTAGAATATCATCCTCCACTGTCCACCCCTTCATGTTCCAATACAGATACAGTATAATAGAGACAGATGATGAATTGGCCCAACAATTAAATGAAAGTAAAATGCTTAGTCTTCTACCATTGGAAAGGAGGAGTAAGCCTGTTTATAAACTGTTTCAGAGATCATGTGGAAAGTCTGGCCAATTAAACAAGTCAAAAAACAAAAAAACAACCACAAACTCGACCACCATCATCAGTGTACCTTCCATCAATAATATTAAGTAAGCAGCACCACAGGTTAAGAATGTTCCCACCCTCAGCCAGGAGTGTTTCTTCTGCTTCCTTCTGCTAGCCCCTATCATTGCAGTATCAGTCTGTCAGAAAAAGCCTTAGTCTATTATGTTTATGATCTAAAATCCAGAAATGTTGCTATCTGTTATTTGTGTAAAGGAGGAAAGCAGGAGCCCATCTAGGTACATCCTTTTTGAGATCCCACCTAAAGTACAACTACAGGTCTGATTTCGAGGAACACCAATGTTACATCAGCACGGTCAGGACTAGCAGCAGCAGAATCACTCTAAAAGTGGAAGGCATCTGTTGTTATACCATTGTGAGAAAGGTAGACAACATTACCTTCCATAACAATAACATCAATGTCTTGTAGTGCTGGTTTTATTCAAGTGCAAGGTATGGATGAGGATGACTTTGAGTATGTAGCAGGAGTTGACAAGAGTTATACAGTGCCTGCTGCCAGCACCACCACCTCCAGCACTATGACTTGTAGAAAAAAGAAAAAAATTGCACAAAAATAATCCCAAAGTGTGTCTGTGGAGTCACAAAATACACAAAATATCAACAGTTGACATGCTGACCTATTTGTTGAGAAGTGTGGTTTTAAAGAACAAATATAATGTGCTGCCCTGCTGCCATATCTCAATCCACAATAATTCTTCTAAGACGCATATGTCAGAGTTGTATACAATAATGATTGGTATGGTGGGCAAAGGTCTGTAAAGATCTTACTGAAGAAGTTCACCTGACCACATGTATGTGGAAAAGTGGGTACAGACTACATGAATGCTTCCTGAGTATCTTTCCTATCAGCATGTAGCAGCATTTCACCACCACCATGACCACCAACAGTAGTAGCAAAGTCCAGCTGCAGAGTAGACCATACCATGGCATACCACTTTATGTATGGAGACCTTTGAGAAACAGTTCCACAAAGCTGCATATGTCTTAAAGGAACTGCAGCAATTGATAGATGAATGGCTTCTAACCCTCTGCTTAACAGTTGGATTTGTGTCTAATGATAATGGCTCCAACATCATAGCTGCACTGAGAATGGTCAGTTGGTGCATATATGCTTTGGCCACGTTTTCAAACTAGTAGTTACTCAATTTCTGTTAGAATCTGAAATAGAGAAATGTTGAATATTGCCCTCAAAATTTGTGCAAATTTTAGCTGGTCCTACAGTAGTTACTCACTGAATATGAGTTGGTAACTTATGCCCATGAGCATAGTCTAATTCAAAGGAGGGACCCCAATGCATGTGAGATAATTACAACCTACCTGAAGGATAGCTATATACCAGGCATAAATGATGACCCACTGGATTAAAGGGATAGTAATGTTTCTACATAAAGTAAGCTTTCGATCAATTATCATAGTTTTTCTGTCATGCAGGCCATTATTACAATGCTGTACACTGTCTAGTTCACATGTAATTATGTTATAAAGTGTCCCCCTCCCACCCTTTTTACATATGTATGCTGCCTTCCCTCAGATCTGAAATATCATCATCAGACCAGAAAGATTGCATTGAGGGACAATCTTCTGGCTATCAGTATAAGGAAAATCCTGCCCCCCTTGACAAAGGAGGGCAAGTTTTTCTTTATGCTGACTGAAGATTGTCCCTCGCCACAATCTGTCCTGACTGGGTTGCTGCTCTGAGGAGAGTCATTGTTACGTATGTGAAAGAGGGACACTTTATAACATAATTACACATGAACAATACAGGGTACAGCATAATGCTCTGCATGGTAGAAACACCATGATGAATGATTGAAGCTTAATTTCTGTAGAAACATTACTTTCCTTTTAATGTCAAACAAAACAATCTGTGTGGCCAGCACTGGCAAGGATTCTAGTGGAAACACCAGAAAGTGTATAGTCTGCTAGTGATATTGTTTATGAGCGTAGTAGACAGCTATCCAGCAACATTGTGGGTAAACTAACTTTTCTAAAAGCAAACCAGCATCTAATACCATCCAATTATCATGTAGCAAGTGGAAAGAAACACTAAAGCCATAGAAGCATATGTGTCATGTACAACTAACTGCACTGATGACAAGGAGGGATTTGCATAGTTGCTAGGCTGCTGCCAACTACCAGGATGTAGATGGTGGTGTGGCTATTGCCACACCACCAACTGCATCAACCATGTTTAAAAACACATTTTATTTTCACATTATCTGTGTGTCAAAAAATATTTTCAGGCTTATAATAAGGCAATCTGTAGTAACTATTGTTTGCAGGTTTAATTATAACAAGGGAAACTTTAAAACAATTATTTGCAACTTCTTACATGGCAAAACAAACACTGATAAAAAAACGAGTAGGCTTGCACAGTGTTCAGAAGTCCAGAGAGCCATAGAGGGAAAATTAAACTGAGAGAAAGGCAGAGAGCGACAAATTAAAGTGTTAGGGACTATGTCCAATAGGAGAAGCTGGAGGGGTGCTTACACAACAAACAGCAGCAGTGAATGCTCAAGCCCAGAGAACTACCCTCCAATTTTCAGAGGTTGTATGATTAATATTCCATTTGCCCTTTGTCAAGAGAATAAATCCGAGTATTCACTAGCATTAGTCAGATCGTGGACTTCAGTAAAGAATCAAAACAGCTAAATTAACTACTAAACTAATTTTTGGTATGCAATTTGAAGAAATCTAAAACAAAACCAAAAATATTACCTTTTGCTAGATTAGATTAACATGGCAAAATGCACATTCATCCCATCTTGGACTATATTGTTCAGACATTCATCAATAATGGCAAGTTGTACGTGAAAGAATTTAAACATCCTTTCTTTCGAGCAAGCATAACTGCCTCCATTGATATGATAACAAGCAAGTGACTTAACCCCCTAAGATAAAATATAATACAATCATCTTCAAAAGAGACAACTATTAAAGTTTCCAAGATTGAATTAGGATACTTACAATGTAAAGTTACAACTGATCTGATCTCTCAAACTTTATATCTCTCAACCACTAAAGGTTTGAGAGATCAGACTGGCATAGATGGATTTCTTTTTGGATTATTTACAATATTACTTTTTATTTATTTAAGATATTACTAACCATTTAAAGCATCAGCTGAGGATGGCAGAGGCAGAATCCTATATAATAATTCGCTAGAACGTTTGTAACGATGCAGTCATGCGCAGTAGAGACTGCTGCTCGTGCTGCAGTCATGCACAGTAGAGACTGCCCGTGCTGAGGCTGATACAGAGTGGGGTGCTCTGAGAGTGGGGCTCTCTCATTGACGTAAATGGAGTTTTTATCCACACGAATGTACAGTAGCGTCCAACTCATTGTGAAGCAATTTGTTAGAGATCTCTCTAGCGTTCATGGAGTAAAAAGCCTCATATAAATCAACAGGAATGTTTATTTGTCCCCTGTGGTACAGCTGGTTTACCCCAGAATTGTTCCAGCTCTTAGTATATAAGCTCAAATGTCAGAATGGATACACATTTTGTGAAGACTATTCTAAAGAGTGGGCCATATGTACAAAATACATCCTGGAACACTACAATCAAAATGAACAATAGGGAACAAATACAAATTCCAAAACGTATATACAAAATCTGGGATGTAGGAACCACACCATTGGGAGCAAATACACATTTCCATTTGTTTAAGCAGGTCTTTCAAGAATTTAAATGAATAGGTATTTTTACCTCTTTGAATCATGGAGAAATTTCCAGTGCATAGCATGCACAGCAAAACATTAATGGGGTTAATCCTTTAAGTGCCAGAGTGTCCAATGCACTGAAATTTGCAAAGAAATGCACTGGACAATGGACACCTCTGGCTTTCAAAAGGTTAAATCAATTGAAATTTATATTTGTGTGTATATAAGAATATGTAACTTACTTCATGCCAGTGGTGTGCAACGTGAAGCCCACTAGCTACCGCCACACTACAACTCCCACCATTTCCAACAGTCTTTGGCTGGCTAGGAATGATGGTCGTTTTAGTCTGGAAGCAGTTGGAGGGCCTCACATTGCCAACCCTCACTTTATAAACAACTTTGTTACTGACAGTATCAGCATGGAAACGTTATGGTTCTGATAATACTAAATGCAAGACTAGCATAGGAAAGTACTAGATCATGGTTTTGGTAATGTTCTAATTTGTGTGTAGTACTTTATTAACCCACTGGGTGCCAAAATGTTGTGCAACACACTGTTCTTGAATGCCCTGCATGATCATCTGTCAATCAGAGGTTAATGGATGGGGATAGGTGGATTATTTTGAGGAAGGGGTTGCAAGGCTAAGAACTAACATACAAGGCTACCTAGGGGGCCATCAGATAACAGTAATAGGGCTCAGTGTGATATACTTAACCCCTTAAGCACCAAAGGGGAGTGTAACACACTGTAGAACAATGTGTTGCACCACCCTCTGATCCTTATGGGGTTAAGTCAGGGATTTCTCATGTAGTGAAGAGGGTTATGCTCACTCTCCTGCATCTTAACACTTGAGCCCTTGTTCTCTGCTACCAAAGACTTTCCTGTATATTTCTGAGGTTGGCGATCCTGAATAACAGAGCCACCAACATCTCTCTTCACTTCCTAGTTAAAGGGATAGTAAGCACACGTAGAAGACCATTTTAGTAAAGAATTTCTTTTTTATTAACGCGATCTCTGCACTGCTGCAGAGCCGCCGGCTGATCCCAGGAGAGGATTTCCCTGCTCTCAGCAAGAATGCTGACGTCAGGGGAAAAGGCAAACTGCTGAACTTTAAAGCGGATATCTCTCAAACCATAAAGGTTTGAGAGATGCCGCTGGTGTCATTTTAATCAGTTTTTTATTGCCTAAAAGATGAGGGATAGTAATTGTTAAGTATTACTATCCCTTTAACCATTCTGCAGCTGTGTTCAGACTTACATGCCCCCTTGTGGTAATTATCCAACACAGAGGCAGTTGCAGGGCTTATCCTCTCACCTGTTGGTTTAGTGTGCTCTTTCAAGCCACTCCCTAATTTCGGAAGATAAAAACAATGAACTACCCAGACATGCAGTAACAGTGTCTGGACTTCTTGCTCTGCTAGTGTTCATTAACCTCCTAAGACTGCACATAAGCATATCAGCATGAGACAGGAGAGCCCACAGCACCAAAATTACTTCAGAGCACCAAAGGCAGATATGTCTTCAGTGTGGCTGTGTGGACCCACGTGACCCCCACAGAGCTGTGTGTGATGTGAGTGGTGTCTGACAGAACCTGCTCTTGTTTCTCCCTTAACCCTCTGAGTGCTAGAGCGGCATCCAGTGCATTGCATTGGATTGGGGCAGTGGATACAGGCTTATGCCAGTGTTGAAAATATTTTCCAACCAGGTCGGCTGTGGAAAGTGGGCCCCCCCCCCATCATGACCATGCCCTGTGCCTAGGGTCCCTTGCCCATGATCTGGCTCTGAGTGGAGAAACAAAAACAGGTCCTTGCAGACATGGTAGATTTACTTTTTGACCTACAGCAAGCAAGGAGGAGAAGCAAATGACTGTGAAAGAGAAGCGTGAGGTAGAGCTGAATAAATACCGCTCGAGGTAGGCATCTGCTTCCTCTGACCCTGATACTTTGCATGCTTCTCACCGGAAAATACTTCAATAAAATGTGTAACTAGCCTCTGTGTAATTTCATCTAGTTCAACTCTAGGTTAGGGGTTAAGTGGAATGCCAGCCTCCTCACCATATCATGAATTAAAATGTTCATTAAATCACAGGAGTCAGAAAGGAGCCAAAGCAGTGCTGTTATAAATGAACAGAATATCATGTTTACAAGGGAGAGTATAGCTAGTATACCTGATGACACCTGTGTGAAATCTAAAAAAGAAGAAAATGCATCTCACCAACATCTCACAAACAGATGGACAAATGGATTGCACAGGAATACAGTTGGAATAGACTGGCCCCTCCAATGCACAGAATTTGACAGCAGATAAAAACCATACGGCCCATCTAGTCTGCCCATTTTCCTACTGTGAAAACCTCAAATCTTTTTTGGTCCTTGGTCTTTTCTTACTTTAAGGCCAGCCTTATGCCTTTCCCATGCATGCTTAAATTATGTCACTGTATTAACCTCTGCCACTTCTGCTGGTATTTTATCTACTACCCTCTCAGTGAGGTAAAACTTTCTTACATTACATCTAAACCTGTGTCCCTCTATTTTTAGACTATGGCCTCTTGTCCTAACATTTTTACTCCTCTGAAATATACTTCCATCCTGCACTTTGCTGAATCTTTTCATGTATTTGAATGTTTCAATCATATACCCTCTCTCTCTTCTCTCCTCCAAGCTATACGTGTTCAGATCCTTTAATATATCCTGATATTTCTTTTCCTGTAAACCAGTGACCATTTTAGTAGTCCTTCTTTGAATTTTCTCTAGAGTATCTATATCCTTCTGGAGATGGGGTCTCCAGTACTGTACACAATACTCTAGGTGAGGCCTAACTAGAGATCTGTAGAGTGGCATGACCACTTCCCTTTTTCTGCTACTAATGCCCCTAGCTGTACAACCAAGTACCCTGCTTGATTTTCTCACCGCTTTATTACATTACATACATACCTTTAAGTCATTAGAAATAATTACTCCCAAATCCCTTTCCTCTGTTGTCTCTGACAGCACAGTACCCTTAATAGTATATTTTTCCTTTGGATTTTTATGTCCCAAGTGGATTATTTTACCTTTATCAATGTTAAACTGCATCTGCCACACTCTTGTCCATTCTTCTAATCTATCTACATCATTTGTCATTTGGCTTATTCCCCCTGGAATGTCTACCCTATTCCAAATCTTGGTATCACCTGCAAAAAGGCATACCTTTGCAATATCACTAATAAAAATATTAAAAAGAATGGACCCCAGTACAGATCCCTTAGGTACTCCACTAGTAACATTCCTTTTGTCCGAATATTCTCCATTGACTACTACCCTCTGTCTCCTGTCACTCAGCCATTGCCTTATCCGTTTAACTATTTTTACATCCAGACCCAAACACTGCAGTTTATTAATGAGTCTTCTTTGAGAGGCAGTGTCAAATGCAGTAGGAGTACAGTCTTCAGGGAGCCATATGAGGGGATCCTGAGGATATGGACAATCCAACCAGCTGTGTAATATCATCTTTCCTGAACACACAGGGAGCACTGCACATGACCAAGTTGTGACAGGAAGAGAGTGTTCAGGTCTCACTTAGCAAAGGGGAACACTGCAGGACACTTCAGAGCTAGAACTGATGCTGCACAATGACGATGACTGGCCAGTTCTCCACAGAGGGCACAAAAAAGAGGGTGGATACACTGCATGCCATGCTCCAGGATATGCTGGAAACAAAGTAAAGAATGTTGGCATTATTCCAAAAACTGTAACATCTGTCCTTGAGACAGTACTTTTTATTAATTAATTACTAGATCACATCAGTTGGACTTGTACAGCTGGTATTTCAGAAGGCTCGGTGGCATCCATTTCCAGACTGCAATATCTTTTAAGTGAAATTGGGGTGGGATAAGGGGTATTTTGAATAAGGGGTACATTGTTTAGATTTATTATCTGACTTTAAAGTGCATAGGGGCTGTGGGACTGTGAATTTATTGTGTTGAGGATTGTGCAAGGGTTGAAATCATATCTGTGTAGGGGTGCAACAGGGTTAAAACACAGATTATAGGCTTTAGAGTGTATTTTCCTTGATACACTTGCATGAATTGCCTTGTCCTGAGTTCTATGTTAGAATATTATCTGAAACTGGACAAATTGTGATAGATAAAACAGTCATATTGTTTTTCAAAGGAGGCATGTTCTTTGTTTGTTGAGTTTTTCATCTGCATGCTTAAAACAGTGGCAGCAGTCCTGTGGAACAGATTGAATTTTAATTAGAATTTACACTTGTAACTGATTCAGTTTTGTTTTTTGCATTTCATTATGTTTTCTGAGGGAGCAAATGTTTTGCCCCTGGGGAACAAAAAAGCATGCTTGAATAAGTTATATCAGTCGCGATCTTGGATTGTCTTGTGGACCACAGAATGTGTGGGAAGATTATTTCAAAGTTTTTTTTTACTAACACTAGCTCTTAATATTAACACATTTTGGTGTTTGACATTTATACTTTGGGTTTAAGATACAAATGTTACTTTGATAAAAAGGGCAGTTTCCTGCTAGACTTCTGCTAGACTTCTGTTAGGGCCTAGGTTGTAAATCAGTAGCCATTTTGGGTTTGTCTTGTGGCTTATTAAGTAGAGCTAAATAGTTTTGTTCGTTTAAAAGTATTTTATTTTACTAACTCATATTGCAGGTGATATAATAGGGTTTGGCTTGTTTTGGAGGACACACTAGGTACTGTGCTGATTTACTATAAACATCTGTACTTTTAAGTAGGTTTGTAAGGAAATTTAAAGCTATAGTTTTTGGGTAACTTGTATGGTGTATGAGTGTATATTAATTTTTGAGGGTCTAGTGGGTACATTCTTGTTGTGTCTGGATTTTGCTTCCAATCCAATTCAATTCATCATTTGTTTTGTAAAATAAAACTTTTTATTCATGTTTTTTTGTGGCTTATATGTGTTCAGGGTATTGTGTGTCTACCTGGGTAATTATGTGGTGCGAAAGACTTGTGGTAACCATTTTGAGCAGTAGCCATTTTCAATAATATAGATAATGATAACCAAATGACAGGGCTTTGTTTTTGGCTTACTTCTCAATATTGTTTGTGAATTTATCCATGTACAGTCATACATTTTTACAAGGAAATGATTTATCCTAGTGTTTAGAATAAATAGGTATATTGAGCAAGTAATTGATTATGACATTCAGCAGCCATTTTGTTGCTGTAGTGAAAACATTTGGTCCACAACTTAAAGCACACACTATTCTGCACCATAGGTCTGGGGCAAGTACTTTGGGTTTGGTTCCCTAGATCCCTAGGTCCACCTCTTTGATGACTGGTTATCAGCATATCCCAAGCCACAGTTATTTTTCCAGAACTGCTGTTTCAGAGTTGTACAAGCAGATATTCAATACTGTGGGCAAGAGACAAATGAACTCAGCCTGCTAACAATTTTTGAAGGCTTATGCTGCTGTAGGACTCAGCCTGCTAACAATTTTTACTTTCAGCTGTGGATTTCTCCACTTCAGCACTGGTCAGCAGTAGTAACATTGCTTTTGCTGTTCTTGTGGTAATAGAAAGTATAGGTAGAAAACAGCAAAGTTATTTCGTGAAATTCAGTGGCAGTAGCAAAAAGGAAAAAAAATGTATTTCCTATGCATGTGAATTTCCATGGAACAAGTGGCAAATCATATTTTTTTATTTGAAAAATCCATTAAAAGAACATGGGGGAGATTCATTAAGCAGTGAAAAGGAGGCGATAAGGAGGTGATAAAGTGGAGATGACTGTTCCAGTTTATCACTTCTCCAGTTCCTATATTATTCAATGCACTAAGATTTCAACTTTGGAGATCTTAGTGAATAGGCTCAATAGAATAACATAAGAACTGGAGGAGTGATAAACTCGAGAAGTCATCTCCACTCCATCACCTCTTTATAACGACTTAGTGAATCTCCCCCCAGGACTTTTTGCCCATTTCTACTTTTTACTTATTACTTGGTCTCATTTCTCTGTTCATATGGCTAACACTAGAATATAATGATATATTTATATATGTCATCAAGCAGGTCTGATAACAAGTATCTAAATTCTAATGGAACACAACCTATATGTGATGAGAATAAATAAATAAGAACATGAACCAAATACACAGAGAATTTCATAATCACTTCTTGCAGTAATTTTATTAGAGTATAATGGGAACTAAATGACCTTCAGTCATGTTTAAGAAAAGCTATTGGTTAGAAGCTAATTGTGTTTTATACATTATAAACCAGTTTTATGTCCATTCTGAACACCTCAGAACAGTGAATTCTTATCAAAATGAACTTTGTTGTTTAAGTTTTAATTTGGATGTAATACAAGAACATTATGTTTTTATCTCTGACTCGATAAACAAGTATAGAACAAAATTGGCAGTGGCACCTATGATAAGAAAGTGATTTATTTAAAAAAAAAATCTGCATTTTTGTTAACAAGAGCCTTAACTTTAGACAAAGTTCCTTTTTTACTCAAACATGTTTCAGTTATAGCTAACAATTTCATAAAATGTTAGTTATTATGGTGCAGAGCCTCCTAGAATGAAAATAATACAGCATGTTGTATATTATTCCTGACTCTGTGTATAGTTTTATATTTTTACTATTTTATAGATTTCTCCAGGGATTCTAAATTCAGCCGGTTTCCTCTTCTTTATGCCCTTTACCCCCTTTAAACCTTTCACTGATTATCAAAAGACAAACCACAAATAGAAATGTAAAGGAAGAGATGCGAGGGCTGACATCATCACAGTAAAATAATTTTAGACCAAAGACTCTGCCTGTTGCCATGACAACACAAGAACAACACAATAACACAAGAAGCTTGTTAAACTGTTATCCAATATTTTGTTTGAATGAGTGGTAGAACAAAATATTTTCTCTCCTTAATGTGTTCATGTACTTATTTCAGGTTTGCCTCAGGAGACCCCCCCCCCTTTAAAGAGGAACAATGCTCCAGGAACATTTGTTTACCTTCAAAGAGTAGTCAGGTTACCTTTCTATTTATTTTTGCATTATATTTGCAGTTACCTGTATATAGTGATCTCTGCTGATTTTAGGACACACCTTCTCACAACAAATTATACAATTCAAATAGACACAAATAGACATTCCCAAGAAAATATGCACAATGTCCAGAGTCTGGTAGCCGACCAATTTAGTAGGGATGGGTAAAAAGTAAACATTTTTTCCACAGGAATTTTCACGAAAAAAAACATAATTTTACTCACAGGAGTTCCCGTCCATAGAGAATCTCACAGATTTTACACTATTCCTCTAACACCAAAGAATTTTCCAAGAGAACAGTTCCATTTCCTACCTATGGATTCCAATGGCGGTAAAAGGTCCTGCCTCCATATTATAAAAATCCAGATTTTCTCATCATGCAAAATGGTGTGGTTTCAGAGAAAATGAGAGTGAAGTAGGCAGAGAGAGGGAGAGAGAAAAATTAAAAAAATTAAAGTTAAGATTAAAAACAAATAACACTAAGATCAGAAGGACAAGCTGGATGGACAGAAATATGTATTAGGGAGTGCGCTATACATTAACATATACTCCCCACAGTGAGCATGTAAAGACCAAGATTAAATATACAACTATTTAATAATAGATCACACAAATCTCTGACATTAATCAAGACAATAACAATAAAATATTGATATTTTAAAAAAACTTCTAGTGGTACCACTAGAATAAAAATGAGAATCCTCAAAAATTATTATAAAAATAAGAACCGGTGAAAAAGCCCAAAGCTATAGGTAGCATGGAATGGAACTTTGTATTGCCTCTCCCGACTATAGATGTGAATATAGACCTGTAAATCCTTGCTCCCCCGTCTGTTGAGAACACGCTGTGTTCAGGTCCCCTTAGTCCTGAGCATCTCTTCACAGACTGTAAAATAGACTTCGCGGGTGCCCCTCCGGTAGTGTCCACGGTTTTTAATTAGCACTCACCTGGTGTATGTCCAGGCCTGTTCCCACAGATGTATCGTTGGATGCTGAAACACAGTAACTGATGTTAGTGGGCAGAGCATTGTGAAACAGGCTTCAATCTCTCTCTCAATCATATATAATACACAGAGTTACAAGATACGCTGGTAGAGGAAGTTCTTGAACTAATAAAGTTTGATTTGAGGTTGATTGTGGAGTAGCTGGTGTGGAGAGAGTATGAGAGCATTTTTGGAGGAAACCAATAAAAAAATGGTTGAAATAAATGCAAATGGGTACGAGCATTACTGCCACCACCACCAGCAGTGGCATTTAGGAGTTTGCTGCAGGATGATGATGATAAGCAGACTAGTGTTCCACATACCACTGTGGCTAGCATGGGAATGGGTTCTTCAAGTAGTGATATGGGACTAAGACAGGCACCACTGACCGCCAATACTCCAAGTTATGCTGTATATCTGATTTTGCTGCATCACTTCTCCAGGCACTGAAGGTTATTCTGGAGAAAAAGAAGGCCATTCATCTTCACATTACTGAAATCTTGGATGTGGAAATATTTTACCCTTGGGGCAGGCACAGTGTAGTCATCAGTGAATTCACTATACATTATGTATGATAAAGTAGTGAAAAAGGGAAAGAGGGGACACATTTTGGCACATCTTCCCTTGTAAATATCATGCAACATAGACAGGACAACATTTTTGTTAAGCAACAAAAGAAACTGTCAACCGATATCTCTGTTTTACCTGTCCCTATCCAAGGGCACAAAGAACAGGGATGAAAATCCCAGAGGAAGACAAGAGAAACCCAGCCTGGAAGTTTATTGAAGAGCATAACACTTGCATTGCCATCATCTTCTTGTTTTAGGGTCCTGGTATAGGAAGATGTACCCACTGTCCCCTTCCCTTACTCTCATGTGTCCTGTTTCTCCTCCTCTTGCATACTACCTTTGCCTCCTTTTTGAGCTTCAGTTTTTTCTCTAGTGACTATATCTGTGGGAGAATCTCATAATTCCTGGACCTGCACTACTAAGGTAGCAAGGTAGCCTCCTCATAAGGTTTCAGCAGTTAACATAGGTCACACATTAGTTGCCATTGCCCAGGTGACTAATATGCTCCCTCCAGAGCTTTCCAGTTTTGCATTGTATACTCATTATTGGCCTTACTCTGCTTATTCAAATGACCTAGCATGTACAATGTGGAATTCCACTTGGTAAGGACCTCCATTTTCAGCTGGTGATGGGGCGGGTTGTTACTCTTTTGTATGGAATATAATGTATTGTGAGCACTGTAGGCTAAAACAGGCCCAGATTTTTCAGATGATATTCATCATCTTTCTGAGGGTTTTGGATTCTGAGAGGAATCTAGTCAAAATTACATTGACATGGGCAAAGCAGGGCACATGCAACATATCACCTATTCTCAAGGCACCAATGATGTTGGAACCATTATCAGGAGACACAAAAGAAGCCTTCAAGGTGTGGGGTACAAGCCACTCCTCTATCACCATCTCTAGTTTATTTAGCACATCTCAAAACTGTGCAAGCGCAGAGTCTCCCAGCCTCCCCTAACAAAGAGAATAAGTTGCCTGCCATCAAGACTCCCAAAACTATACTTCAACTTCACTTTATTTGCCTATTCTTACTAGCTCAAAAATGTGACTGCTTGCTCTACCTCTTGCAAACACAGAATGTCATGCTTCAGGAACCAGGCACTCCTATTATATTAACCCTGTGGGAAAAGAAGGGAACCTTGCCATGTGTTGGGGAATTCAACCTTACCATGGATTTCAATGCAAAGAGCTAGGTTATCAAAGGGTAACTTTGCTCTGCGAGAAGTACCATTGTTGCCTGATTCCCTTTTGAGGCAAACATTTTTGTCTCTACCTATAAGGTCTGAAACTGTCAGTCCTCAATTTCCCAGAACCAGCACTCCACACCCAAAAAAAGGTAGTGAGTGAAGGAAAGAAAAAGAAAATTGAAAAGGAAGCGGGTCAAAAGCGCTCTAAACCAAGAGAAATAGCTATGGAACAAAATAAAAAGAGTAGACCTTATATCGTCATTCAGGATAAAGAAAATAAAAAAGAATCCTAGCAGAAAGCAGGGAATGTGCCAAAAGGTATAGGGAGGACGCGAAAGCGGAGTTTCTTAACTTGTTATTCCCTTGTGTGACATCATTATACCTATACACCCCATCAGACAACGGAAATTATGGAAAAAAAAGTCTAGCAAAGCATAAATAATAACAAGCTTACATTCCATGAAAGAAGAAGAATCAGCACTAAAATGTATAGGTGAGTTCAGAAAGTAATCATAACACAAATGTCATAATAGGGCAGTGCAACATAGCAAGGCATAGCCAAGCAACAGAGGTAATAATAGTAATTATGACATGATTTAAACTGCACCAACCAAGACTTTGCAGGGATCATGCTGGAAAAAAGATAACATGTTATTCACTACCTCCCCATGTCCATGTTGTTATAATTCTTGTAACAGTCAGTGACCATGCTCTCTAATGCTTTCTCCAGCAGACACTGGCAAACTCATAGATCTCCTCCTCCTACTTGCCTGATTGCCATGGTAAAATAAAATAAAACCTCCCCCATGGCATTAAATCTTCCCTGGACTTACCCCAGTATGCTGGAAAGGGGTATATCTGCCCTTCCAATGCCCCTCTCTGACTCAGAGGGCTTTAAGTGCCAGAGTGCGGTGCAGTGTAATGCAAGACACAGCCTTTAGTCAATAGAACAATGCCCCACAGTACGTTGTGATTGCTTTATATGCAAAGTAGTCTCAGTGACCCATCCTTGTTTTGTGTAAAAACTGCACTGTCTTAATATGGCTGGAATTAGTCAATTGAAATTCTCCTGTTCTACCAGGAGATAATGAAGTGTGTTAAACCTCTCTGATAATCTTATGAGATTACAAAAATACTCCATTTGTTTCTACCATAATTATTTTGATGTCCCCAGGTGCTACCTCAACATCATGTACTAATGATACCAGGAAGGGGAAAAAAGAAAATGTTGATAAAGGTGGACTCTGTACCAGATAATAATCCTGATATAATTCAAAATAAATAATAAATAACTTTATTTCCAGATAAATAATAATACATGAATAGAAAAATTAAAATAACTCAGGATAAGATTCCCCAGTTATGGTTACAGTCTTATCCACTAGCCCAGTTTATACTTAGATAAATTGTCCCAATACTAATATTGCCTGAAATTATCTCAGTGTTGAGATTCATGTATTATAATTTATCTGGAAATAAAGTTATTTATTATTTTTTTATTTTGAATTATATCAGGTTTATTATCTCGTACAGAGTGCACCTTTATCAACATTTTGAGTGACCCATCCAACAGGGATATTTTTGTGCTGCATTTGTGGCAGAGTTAGGGCTTTTTTATTTTCTAGGTACTCCATATTTTTTGGGTGAAGATGATGATGTGGGCACTGTTTAATTTAAGCATTTGGGTGCACTTATGGAAACACTGAGCTTTAAAGCATAACTGATGTTGGTAGGACCATCTCTAAATTGTATGCATCTATAAATTGCTGTACATTGTTGTAAGTTTCTGTATCCATGATTAAACTGGCCTTCAGTAAACAAGTATCTTAGTAAATGCTTTAAAGCGGAACTAACACCGCTAAGAAATGTTGTCTATAATAATTCTATCGCTAGTCGCCAGAATTATTACCTCTTCATGGAGAAATATGAAGTGATCCTTGGCTGACAGAAGAGACAAGATGGATGAATTAGAGAATGAAGATGGTGGATGAGAGGAATTTCCACAATTTGGTTCATAGTTTTATTTAGTGGATAATGGAAAAGCTCTAGTTCTTTTCAAATAGATTTAAAAGAAATCTAATAGGGTTTGGGTGTTGGGGACAGATACAGTTAGGGAAAAAATTATTTAATCCCCTGCTGATTTTGTACTTTTGCCCACTGACAAAGAAATGATCGGTTTATAATTTTATTGGTAGGTTTATTTGAACAGTGAGAGACAGAATAACAACAAACAAACAAACAAACAGAAAAAGTTATAAATTGATTTGCATTTTACTGAGTGAAATAAGTTATTTAACCCCTTTGCAAAACATGACTTAGTACTTGTTGGTAAAACCCTTGTTGTCAATCACAGAGGTCAGACGTTTCTTGTAGTTGCCCACCAGGTTTGCACACATCTCAGGAGGGATTTTGTCCCACTCCACTTAGCATTTCCTCTCCAAGTCATTAAGGTTTCAAGGCTGACGTTTGGCAACTCAAAAGTTCAGCTCCTGCCACAGATTTTCTATGGGATTAAGGTCTGGAGACTGGCTAGGCCACTCCAGGACCTTAATCTGCTTCTTCTTGAGCCAATTCTTTGTTGCCTTGGCCGTGTGTTTTGGGTCATTGTCATGCTGGAATACCCATCCACGACCCATTTTCAATGCCCTGGCTGAGGGAAGGAGGTTCTCACTCAAGAGTTGATAGTACATGGCCCTGTCCATCATCCTTTTGATGCGGTGAAGTTTCCATGCCCCCTTAGCTGAAAAACACCCCCAAAGCATAATGTTTCATGGGCAGCATTCCTCCTTCTCTAAACACAGTGAGTTGAGCTTGATGCCAAAAAGCTCGATTTTGGTTTCATCTGACCACAACATTTTCACCCAATTCTTCTCTGAATCATTCAGATGTTCATTGGCAAACTTCACACTGGCCTGTACATGTGCTTTCTTGAGCAGGGGGACCTTGCAGGTGCTGCAGGATTTCAGTCCTTCACGGTGTAGTGTGTTACCAGTTGTTTTCTTGGGGTCTATGGTCCCAGCTGCCTTGAGATCATTGACAAGATCCTCCCGTGTATTTCTGGGCTGATTCTTCACCGTTCTCATGATCATTGAAACTCCACGAGGTGAGACTTTGCATGGAGCCCCAAACCGAGGGAGACTGGCAGTTATTTTGTGTTTCCTCCATTTGTGAATAATAGCACCAACTGTTGTCACCTTCTCACCAAACCTGCTTGGCAATGGTCTTGTAGCCCATTCTAGCCTTGTGTAGGTCTACAATCTAGCCCCTGTTATCCTTGGACAGCTCTTTGGTCTTGGCTATGGTGGAGAGTTTGGAATCTGATTGATTGATTGCTTCTGTGGACAGGTGTCTTTTATACAGGTAACTCAGCTTGTTACCTGTATAAAAGACACCTGGGAGCCAGAAATCTTGCTGATTGAGAGGGGACATATAGTTATTTCACTCAGCAAAATGCAAATCAATTTATAACTTTTTGAAATGCGTTTTTCTGGATTTTTTTGTTGTTATTCTGTCTCTCTCTCTGTTCAAATAAACCTACCATTAAAATTATAGACCGATCATTTCTTTGTCAGTGGCAAACGTGCAAAATCAGCAGGAGATCAAATAATTTTTCCCTCACTGTATCTAGGTTTAAAAGGAGAGGGAGCAGGAAGTAGATACCACAGTCATGTTCAAGCAGAACTCCTTCATTGCTCACTGGAGGGTATAAAAACCTGCTCCTTTTGTTTTTTCTGGATATCATGTGATCTCATTCTGATGAATAAAAGTGAATAAAAACATCTTTGTGTTGTAGGAATACTAAATTTGCAGAATTGTCTTGCTCTGTGTGACTGCAGACACAACAGACAACCAGCCCTCCTGCCTCTGGAGACCCAAAGGAAGAGATCTTCAATTAGTACAGACTAAACGAGACCCTAAACAATCTAAAAAAAGATCCTAAAGCTTTTTAATATAATAGTCCAGATGAGGCAGGAGTGGTTTTATAGTAACCACACCTCTGGCGCTCTTTGTGGTCCTTAATTCTTTTATATTCAATTAGTCTGAACATGATTGTATATTATAAGAACATTAACAATGGTGAAAAAAGTGTTTAGTAAAGGGGCTATGAAAGGGTGTTTTTATTTACCCTTTTCTATTGAAATATTTTATTTGTTCCTGTTAGTGCACAAGAGTATCCTCAATGCATTGGAGACCTTTCTAGATTCAGGGTGTTAAAAACCTCATTTAACCCTTTGACTGCAAGGGTGTAAGCAAATCATTGTGAAGAAATCAGTGGGAATTTTGTGAATCTTTATTTATTCAATATGTTGAAATTTGTTTGCTCTAAAATTGCTTCAGTTCTTCTTAATACATCACCCTCACTTTTGTATTATATAGTTCACACATTAATTTTATTTCTTCATTAATTTATTATCAGCTAGTGTAAAAGCCCATGTACATGGACCAAAGTGCATGATGACATGTACCACGGCTTCCTGCGTTTGCTGTGTTCGGGAAGTCTCTAGTGAGCATGTCTGGCCTGCAGTGTCTATAGCACATGACTGCATCTCTGGCCTGCATTTGCTGCATTTGGGCAGTCTCTACTGTGCATGACTTCATCGGATAAACATAAATCTGGTGAATTATTATATAGGATTAGTAGTATTTAGCCTTTCAAACAGTTTGATACAATGCAATCTTCATTATTATAGTTTTAAATTATCATTCTGTTATTTATATGTCAGTTATTAATATTTACAAGTGAACATGCAATCCTGGCCAAATGGTTAAAATGTATGATAATGTATGTTAATAGAACAAGTGGAGTAATGTTAAATGTATTTATCTAAAAATTTTGGATGTATTCAATACATAATTTGTATTTTTTCAAATGGAGAAATCCTTTTATATTGACTCCATCTCCAAAATTATCCACTCAGTACATGCTGATTACATAGAACATTATGTTTGTGATTGATTCTTTGAAATGTTATACTTATGCTGTTTTATTAACATGACTAGTTGAACAGCCCGTTACACAGGCCACAGTGCCTCTGGCAGCCGGTCGCGGGACAGTCACACGCAGCAGAGACTGCCCGCGCCACTGCTGATACAGAGCTGGACGTTCCTTCGGACTGCCACACGCGCAGCAGTGTCTACTGCGCATGTCCGGCGTTACACACAATTTAGCGAATTATTATATAGGATGGTTATATATTGAAGTGCCCCTGTTTCTGTTGTATTTGGGCTGTGGCTCTCTTTGTCTTCGATGGTGAGCAGATATATCCAGGGGAGCTGCTCTGTCATGCAGGAACATCTTTGTGGAGGCAGTGTAAATATCATCCATGTGTCTAAAGTGCTACATTTTTTATGTGTAGCTAGCCCAAAGTGTGAATATAATTGATGAAGATTAAGAGAAGAATTATATTTGAACATTATTATCCTGTGAAGCACCCTTTTGTCTGTTCTTGTCCACTTTGTATTATGACTTTATGCGTGATTGCAGGAACTGAAAGTGAATTATACAAGCAGATACATTTATAAGCTAGTTTTCCTTTACTAAGAAAAAAATAAAATGTACCAATGCAGAAAGGTTAAAGAACTATTTACAGGTTAAACTTTACTGAAGTTATCCGGAATACTTTTTTGTTCCAGAAATAAGTTTAATGCCATGTTCAATTGGCACCTAATAGCCTTGGTAAGGTTTTTGGAGCCCCCACACATGCTTCTGTGTTCAGCACTACTATAACACCTACTCAACAGTGTGCTCAATAATCATTTGGTATTACATTTTGGCACTGGTGTCAGGAGGTTTCTTTCAGGCATCTCCTTACTACTGCCAAGGCAATCAAATTAATTCCGTTAACAGCTTGCCAACATATCTACCCAATACACTAGTCCATCTTAGAAATGAAACCTAGACATTCATATTTAAAAATACTGCCTCTTACTCAGTGTGATCCCTGACATTTATCCAACTGGGAACTGACCGCTGTCATCATATTCCACATGATTGCTGTAATGAGATGACATTTCTTATTGGTAAACTTCTACTTCTTCAATGCCAAATTAAATTATTTTTTTTATATATTTCTGATGTCAGCTTAGTAACTGCTGCCATGCAATATGATTCATTTGTACCTTTTCAATGCCAATCTATTCGTATGGCTATCAAGTGAAGTGGGTCAGATGTCTTCAGCTTCTTCCACCGCAAACAGTAAATGAAGCCTGCAAAATACTTTCATCCCTAAACACTTACAGGAAGCAATTTGCCACATATATTTCCTGTCAGGAAGTTGAGGAAAATTAGGATTGATTAAATTTCAGCATCTGCAGTACATATTCAGTCATGTTAGTAGGAAAAAAATTAAAACTGCTTGTGTGGAAGCCAGTAAAGTTGTCATATGAGTAAATAAAAGTGTTTCCACTTATGTAAGAGTGTTTGAAAGGTTTAAAGCAGCAATAATTTTTATTTCCATAAGGTGGAATCCGTTGACATTTTAAACAACAGAGTGAGGCCTGTAATAATCTGTTTACACAAAACATTGCATAATGTATCAAAGCAATATATTAAACAGGTCGTATTACATACAGTTAGGGAAAAAATTATTTGATCCCCTGCTGATTTTGTACGTTTGCCCACTGACAAAGAAATGATCAGTCTATAATTTTAATGGCAGGTTTATTTAAACAGTGAGAGACAGAATAACAAGAAAATCCAGAAAAACGCGTTTCAAAAAAGTTATAAATTGATTTGCATTTTACTAAGTGAAATAAGTATTTGACCTCTTTGCAAAACATGACTTAGTACTTGGTGGCAAAACTCTTGTTGTCAATCACAGAGGTCAGACGTTTCTTGTAGTTGGCCACAGGTTTGCACACATCTCAGGAAGGATTTTATCCTACTCCTCATTGCAGATCCCCTCCAAATCATTAAGGTTTCAAGGCTGACATTTGGCAACTCGAAAGTTCAGCTCCCTCCACAGATTTTCTATGGGATTAAGGTCTGGAGACTGGCTAGGCCACTCCAGGACCTTAATCTGCTTCTTCTTGAGCCACTCCTTTGTTGCCTTGGCTGTGTGTTTTGGGTCATTGTCATGCTGGGATACCCATCCACGACCCAATTTCAATGCCCTGGCTGAGGGAAGGAGGTGCTCACCTGATAGTACATGGCCCTGTCCATCATCCCATTGATGCGGTGAAGTTGCCATGTCCCCTTAGCAGAAAAACACCCCCAAAGCATAATGTTTCCACCTCCATGTTTGATGGTGGGGATGGTGTTCTTGGGGTCATAGGCAGCATTCCTCCTCTTCCAAACACAGCGAGTTGAGTTGATGCCAAAGAGTTCGATTTTGGTCTCATCTGACCACAACACTTTCACCCAATTCTCCTCTGAAACATTCAGATGTTCATTGGCACATTCAGACGGGTCTGTACATGTTCTTTCTTGAGCAGGGGAACCTTGCGGGCGCTGCAGGATTTCAGTCCTTCACAGAGTAGTGTGTTACCAATTCTTTTCTTGGTGTCTATGGTCCCAGATGCCTTGAGATCATTGAAAAGATCCTCCCGTGTAGTTCTGGGCCGATTCCTTAACATTCCCATGATCATTGAAACTCCACAAGGTGAGATCTTTCATGAAGCCCCCGACAGAGGGAGATTGACAGTTAGTTTGTGTTTCTTCCATTTGCGAATAATCACACCAACTGTTGTCACCTTCTCACCAAGCTGCTTGGCAATGGTCTTGTAGCCCATTCCATCCTTGTGTAGGTCTACAATTTAGTCCCTGACATCCTTGGACAGCTCTTTGGTCTTGGCCATGGTGGAGAGTTTGGAATCTGATTGATTGCTTCTTTGGACAGGTGTCTTTTATACAGGTAACAAGTTGAGATTAGAAGCACTCCCTTTAAGAGACTGCTCTTTATCTCAGCTTGTTACCTGTATAAAAGACACCTGGGAGCCACAAATCTTGCTGATTGATAGGGGGTCAAATACTTATTTCACTCAGTAAAATGCAAATCAATTTATAACCCTCTACACCATTTATATCTATCTCTATATAAATTTTAGGATTTTATGAAGACACAAAATATTTTTTTTCTTCCAATATATAAATTAATAACTGTGTCTTTGCCTTAGATATTTAATTTTGGTCTACTTGCTACTTGGTATGATTCAATTGTTATATACACTCATTTTTACTTGTGTTTTACTAGTTTTTTCCTTAACAAATTTCTATCCACTTGTGGTGCCGTTATATCTACTTATTCACCCCTTCTATCACATGTTTTCTATGATGATCACTGGGCTTTGATTAAGTTTATTTGTCAGTGTTCAGGATTTCATCCTTATAATAATACTTTATAAAACCTTATTTCACTATGATTTGACAAGCCTGACAAGTCTGAGTTAAAATTCATGCATTGAGAATCCTGCTAATGTTCGGTACAAGTTTAGATGTATTGTGTATTATTTACCTATGGTTATCATGGATATGCATGTCAAATACTTAAAATGCACATGGTTGAGCACATGAAATGTATGCTTGAGATGCAGATTGTCACTTTGTTTAGAACATGGAATGCATTAGATCTTGTTTATTTCTGGTTCCCTGTTATGTTTGGTGGGTTGGATTTTTGCAACATAGATTTTCCATGCATGTTCTGTCTTGAAAAAAGACACCTGTCCGAGCTGAAATGTTGACATTTTTGTGAGTGAATAAACCATTTTTTGTTTAAGTTCTGTACATGCTCCACTTAAAATATAAAACATTACAAATAATTGCACCTGTCATGATATATGAATGCTACTGCCAACCTGTCAGCCTGTAAGCAACTCTGTGGAATATGATTATATGCAAGCAATTTGTGCAACAGATGCAAATTCAATATAAGTAGCTGTTTTAGAATCCAAACAGACTTTTTATTAATTTTTCCCTCCAAGTGTAGATGATATAGAAAGTCCCACTCTCCTGATTTATGTGATTTTATTTTTACTATCATATTTTATTTTAAATATAAGTGAAACCTACTTATTTCAATAGGCTTCAATTTTTGGACCTTAACTCTTGCACACATTGTCATGCAGGCATGCCCAACATCAGAAATGCATTTGCACATGTATGTACATCCATTCATACTAGGAGCCTTGCCATGGAAAGACATAGGATAAATTGGATTCCCATGGGAATCACTGCAGAAGGCCAAACAATGGGGCTGATTCACTAAGTGGTGATAAAGAGGTGATAAAGAGGTGATAAAGTGGAGGTGACTTCTGCAGTTTATCACTTCTACAATTCCTATTTGTTTTCTATAGATCCTATTCACTAAGATCTCCAAAGCTGAAGAAATCTTAGTGCATAGGCTCCATAGAATAACAGAAATTGGAGAAATGATAAACTGGAGAAGTCACCTCCACTTTATCACCTCATTATCACCTATTTATTACCGGTTAGTGAATCTCCCCCAAGGTGTTTTCTAACAAAATCTTACTGTGGTGACATTTTTTCAGGTTAAAATTAATTTGCTGCTAAAATTCATATTAGTACATAGTAAAGGATTTGACTGCAATCATAAACATCTATATTCAGTTGAAGGGCTAGTATGATTTTTAGTGAGATGCTGATTCGGTATATCATAGGAAAGAAATAAACAGTTCATCTGATGTAAACAGGGATTTTAGCCCCATGAATTCAAGAGAGGTCTCTAACACATTACTTTGCAATGCTTTTGATATCTCTCTAGCATTTAAGTAAGTAAAAGCTCAATTTAAATCAGTGAAGATTATGGAATATTTACTTGTTCCATGTTGCATAGCTGGTTTGCTCCAAAATTGCTCTACTTCCAAAGGTGTGCAAATGGCCCAGTATATATAAGAGAGACTGAGATCATAGGCGGGTGTTAGTAACACAGTGCGAGAGGCAGATGGGAATCGATTTTGTTCACAGATGATCAAAATTATGCATAGAACCCAAAAATAATGACCATGTAAATCATTCCCCATATCAAGCTATTGTTTCCTGAGTCAGGGTTCAGCTATCTTCTTGAACTTTCAGTATGCTGAAGCATTCATTTTCATTGTAAGCCAGTAGCAGTAAGTGCACCCTTTACATCCTTTCTCACCCCTAGTTCTCCACCTCTTTTCCAGCTGCTTGCACTGTTATTCTTCATTTTAATTCTCTTGCTGTGCATTCAGCAGCACAACTGTTTGATCAGGTCATGGTCCTTTTCTTTCACAAAGTCCTGTCAGCACAACCTGTGGTAACAAGCACAATGCAGAGATTACATTTTGTATTTAGACTTTGACACCCTTGCCAAGCCTTTCTTTTCTTCCATGTGAACGGATTCCTATTATGATAATCTGGTTGTAGGAGTCTTTTGGTTTATAGGATATGTCACATATTCTACTTTAAAAATGTTTTAAAAATATATGCCCTTAAAGTAAAATCTGCATAACTAGTTTATATACATAATTAAAAGTAAAGCTATACAGTTTTTATTCAGTCAGTAATTGTGAAAATGTGTTATGCAATTGTGATATATCCTTTAAATGTCAGAATTTATTTGGAAAATATTTAGACAAATTATGTTTAATCACAAGGCTACCATCTTCTGTATTAATTTGATTCATCTGATAAACAAGGACCTCAAAATGTTTATAACTGTCAGTTAGTATTAATAGGCCACATAAAATCTATTATATGAATGAGGGAAATACAAGAGGCCAGTTTATTAGGTACACCAACTTTATTTTTATTTGGTTATTTATTTTCAGTTTAAAAGTACTTTATTGAGGAATATTGAAATGACGCAATACAATTGTGAAGTGAAATTACACATTGACTTAGGGATGAATACAGACAGTTGAACAGAAGGCAATAAGAATAGAAAACATAACTGAGTCATGGTCGTAAGTATCATGTGGGTATGAGTAAGAAGCTGAATGTTGGCTTGTGAATTGGCATTTGGAGTGGGGTAGACATGATACTGAATCTGAAAGCAAGACATATGGGGTATTTGAAGGATAGGAGAAGGAAAGAAAAAAAGGGGAGGGGTCTAATCTATTGTCGGCGTTCCTTGGGGCCCTGATCAAACCAACATTATGCTGTAAAAGTGTTTAAAATGTGACTCGCTCACAAGTGCAGAGAAGATGCAATATAAAACTGCTCAACAAAGGGAAGTGGTAAGACTTAGTTTGAATGGGGTTTAGGGCCTGGACTTGTAGTTTAGCCATTTTGACCAGATATGATGGAAGAGAGGCATGATATCAGTAGCGTTGGCATGGCATTTTCCATGGCAATATATCTATCAACTTTTGATAACCAAAGTGACAGAGGAGGTGATACACCACCTCTATAATGGCTAGAGCCTCCTTTGGTCATCAGGATATCCTCCAATAATCAGCACATATATTCCTCAAGATACCTGAAATGTTTGATAGAGATGTTGGCCTATACACATTCTACACACCATGCAGTTGCTTAAGCAAGAATATCATTGGCTCACTTAATGATTCTTAAATTCTCTAACATCAAAAAACTGCCTCCAGCCACATGACTATAATTTACTGAATATTTATTTGGCACTGGATCATTTTCAGTATATTTTAAACAATGTAATATTTGATTATCTTAGAAAGCTACTTAAGAGAACAATGAGTTTCACATTTCTCTGACAATTAAAAGGTCAACTACTTTCTTTCCCTTTTCAGTAAATTGGTAAGCAGGAAAGAGGTTGTGCAGTGCATGATCTGTATACTTTCTGGGTTGTAATTCCTTAACATCTCCCCACCTTCCATTTCATTGATCAAGGAAATTACCTTGATACTATACTATACTTTGGAGACATCTGTAGCAACCAGATGGTTAGATATAATACTGGTATTGAAGGTAATGAGAGAGCTGCACACATTCATTGGTTTTGAAGATGCTTTTCATAAATCTCTACTTTGCAAGCTCCATGAATGAATAATTTTTATGGTGTGTAATGTGCCCCTTTGCAGCTGTTGGTTAATACAACTCTGTTGTGCAAGCAGTATAAATTAATACCTTTTTTGAAGATTGTGAAAATTCTTGCCATAAAAAAGGATTTATTCATTTGAGTTGTACTATTCAAGTTCCATGAATAGTACATTACTCTAAGAAAAACATTAATTCATGTCACTTGCATAGTAGAACTGCATTATGAATGGGTATGTCATTGAATGTAATGTCCGTATTCATCCCACTGCCTCCATTCATATTTATCTCTTCAAAGTGGAATGGGGAGTTTTTCATTGACTTATCCTCAATACACAGGCAGAAATTGCTGTTCTGACCAGATATAAGTAATTGAGAGCTGTTCTAATTGACTCTTTCAGATGTATGCAAGAGACTTTCAGAGCCAAATTCCATAAACTTGTGTGCATCCTCCACCACCAGCAGAATAGATTATTTGAACTGCGTTTAGCTGTTGAGGGTGTTATTGACTTTCTAGGATACAGTGATTTGATCCTCAACTTGTATTAACCCTGTAAATTCCAGTCCAAGAAATTACTGAGAACGCAGAGCAGCTGTACAGTTGGAGGTAGATTGAATCAGAGAGGTTGGATTGGGGGGAGGCAATATGAATCTCCCTTTATTTTTCCAAGTCCAGATATCATCAGAGTTCCTGATCCCCAAAACAGCAATAGTCACAGCAGCAAACAAGACAGAAGTTGAAAGGCCTTTTCAATTTCTTGAGTCAGGGAGAATCCAAGACACAAGGGAATAAAGTAGATACTCTGAAAGGTGGTCCAAGGGCTCCCAGGAGGTGGGGACATGGATGGCATGAGTGTGGGGTGGTGGGTCACAACAGAAAAAGTTGTCCCAAATAAGGGCAGAAACCTCAGAGGGACAGGTTACACCTAACCTATGAGATACAAGGTATCCCATACACCACAACTGCAAATTTATTGGATGCAGTTTAGTGCTATAGCCCCATTTAGCAAAGAAGGCAAATACACCATGCTGCAAGCTATACCTGACAATCACAGTAGTTTGTTCATGGTGGATGGCACAAACGTTCTACCAGAGCAAATGCTGGGTGAATCATTAGGGATACGGTATGGTAATGTCCCAGTCCCAGAAGAGGTTCTCTGGTGGGTGAGGGTGTTAAAGTCTCTCCCTGTTCCCTGCATTGTGGACCTTAGATACATTTTGAAACATGGTGATTAGAAACAAGGCCAATAATGTTACTGTTGCTGAGGTCCTGATCATTTCCTTAGCTGTCAAGATCAAGAGGTAATTTGCTCCTTTCCTAAGTAAAGGGCCACTTCTCATTTTTGCCAGAAAGTCAGTAAGGAGGGCCAGATTCATGGTTGATGAGGAATGACCAGAGAAGGTCCCCAGGAGCCCAATAACACTTGAATTCAGCAGCCAGGAGGCAGTCAGGGAGCCCCTTGGACAGAATCTGCCTTGTACAAACTAAAGGCTGAGGTGGAATCCAAATCCTCTGGGCATGGAAACACTCTTCCCAGATTGAAATATTGGAAAAATGCACTGCTCTAAAGTAAGCTTACTCAAAGGTTCCTGAGTAGTGCATTGTACAGTTTGCTGGTTCTTCAACAAATATGCAGAGTAGGATGTGTGATATCTCTGATTGAACTCATGCTTAACCAAGACCTGAGTTAGAGATCTAAAGAGCTTCTTTTGGCTAATCATGACACATTTTGTAGGTCTTGCAATGAGTGCCAAGTCACTTGAAAAACAGGAGGGAAGTCCAATACTCCCTTAGTTCCTGCCATGATACTATAAAGGAGGAGTCAGTGCCTCACAAATTGCCAGTCTTGCTTGGGAAAGAGTGAAAATGTAGCAGAAAGCTAGAGTTCCTTAATAGGAATGTTGGTGGTAGCCACTGCCAGTTGTGGAAAAAAGTTAACAAAACAACACATTTTGACTGATAAGTGACAGGCAGGCAATCATTCCTACCTGAGATGACTGAGACTGTGCTGAGACTGATTGACAGATACTATAAAGACAAAAAATAAATCATTAATTCAGGACACAAGGGGTACAACTTGACATACTGTGTTACATACATTTACTCCTAGAGCTGCAAGAAAAATATGGACAAACATATACTGAAGTGTATTGGTTGCTGCACCTCCTGCTGTGTTTTTTATTCCTCTTGAAGTCCACCAAAGAATTGGTTGCTAAGAGGGGAGAGGAGAAGACACTGTGAGGACATGAGCATTTGATAAGTGCACTTTGGGTTATCCAGTGTATGTCCTTATACTTTGAAGCTAGTCTTTGCCTCCATCAAATGTGAGTAAAATATATCACTCACAAGAGATGTCAATAGCTGCGGTGGAGGTGTCAATATTTGAAGCTAACTGTCTACACTTAGAGCATATGCGCTCTTTTTCAATCATATGGAGGACCTTTTTCCAGAAGCCTAAAGGAGAGGGGAGGCAATGATTTAAGAAAAGCTAAAGACTTTTTCAGGTCATGTTTGTCTATTGAAGTCACCAATATATGTTTGTTATTAGAGCAGCATTGATTTTGTTTCTATTAGATTAATGGTAAGTGTTACTTTTTATGGGATGTCGATTTGTACTTTAGTCAGGTTAACCCTATGAGTGCCGGTGGGATAAGTATACCATACTGGCACTCATAGGGTTAATTCTACTAGAACTGAACAGTTTTTAGGTACTTTGGATGTATTGATATGGGCCTTAGGGCCCCATACCAATGCATCCACTGGGGACTTTTTTTTTGCTTTCAATAGCTGTATCAGTTGACTAAAGATTCTATAAGGGACTTTAGTAAAAAAAAAACTGGGTCTTAAATTTCCTGCTGTAAAGTGAGTCCCTTATCGGATCTTTAAGGCTAATGCAGTCTACTGAATGGCAACTTGTGGAGTTTTTTTTATTTTCAATGGGCTAAAACTCATCTAACTTTATCGCCCAGCAGGGGGGGTTTTTGCCTACATTTTTTCATAGCACTGGTAATTGAATGGCTTACCGTGCTTGAACAAATGTTGTCACTTGTTTTGTTTGGCATTGTCTGCCTTTAAATCGAGCCTATGTCCGTTAACTTTCCTCGCTTTCTTCTTCAGATACAGGTAAAGTAGAGACTGAGCATGATCATGATTTGGTTGAAAAGTTAGCTGAAAGGAGAAATATGCATGTTTATAAACTCTTCAAGACATTATCTGGAAAGCTTGGACAAGTGAACATGCCTAAAAATACAGTCATCTTGGTCATCATCATTATCATCACAGCTTCCATGTCCAGGCTCTACCCAGTCACAATCACTGTTGTTGGCTACTAAGTAATAACACAGGTCAACATATACAGTCCTAGCGATGAGGAATGATTCTGCTTCTGTTGAAAATGCAAAACCAATGATCCTTAATGCTAGCATTATTGCAGCATCTAGCCCCTTTATAAGTTCCAACTCGTTTGGATTTCCTTGGTGCAACATATGATCTAATATCCCTAGCCTTCCTGAATATGATTGAGCTGTTCTCCATAATCTCATAATCTCTAAGAATACTTCAATTTTTGTCTAGGATTCTTTGAATCTGCTTAGCAGATGAGCTATATTGAGTTATAAAGGAAAATTGGTATTTAGGGTTCTCTACTCTCGTTGGCCTTGGTATGAGTAGGCTATCTTTACCAAGAAGTCTTTTTTTTTGTTATAGCTTGGCTCAGAGATACTGTATCATATCCTCTATCACATAATGTTTCCCTCAGCATTTCACATTGGGTGTCAAACTCCTCCAAAGTGCTGCAATATCTTCTTAATCTACTAAATTGCCCAAATGGAATATTCATCTTCTATTTATCTAAATGGCAATTTAGAGCATGTAAATAGTTGTTTTTGGAGACTGGTTTAAAATACACTGTAATCAGGATTCTTTCTTCTTTTATATATAATTGAAGATCCAAAAAACAAATTTGTTCTTTATTTATATCAGATGTAAAGTGGATTCCTCTCTGATTATTATTAAAACATTCTACCATAAAGTGTAGTTCTCAAGACTTCCATTCCAAATGATGATAATATCATCAATAAATCAGCCAAAGAAGACCAGGTTCGCCCTCCATGGGTTTTTGAACAATTCTTGTTCTTCCTCCCAAAAATCCATGAATAAGTTGGCATAATTTAAGCAAACCTGGTCTCCATGGCAGTACCCTGGGTCTGCATAAATAAATCTATCTTGATATGTAAAATAATTGTGGCTCAGGATAAACCATACCCCCTTTAAAATAAATTATTTTTGTAAAAGGGGTAAGCTATGATCCAAATCTAAAAAAATGAGCTACTGCTTCCAGACACAGGTTGTGCTTAATGGAAGTGTGACATCTAGAGTAACCCATATATAGTCTCCTAATTGCCATGTGATGTTATAAAGTTGATATAAAACATGCGATGGGTTTCTAATATGAGACTTTAGATTAATCATATACTTCTGGAGAAAAAAGTCTAAAAATTATGATAGATTGTATGTAAGGCTGTTCATACCAGAAATTATAGGTCTGTCGGGAGGATTTGTTGTCATTTTGTGTACTTTCAGTATGTGATAGAAGGCAACACATCATCCTTGTTGATGATGTTCTTTCTTAGTGCATCCTTCAAAATTATTTTGAAATGTAAATATGAATTGGTGGGATCAAAATCCAAATTCTTGTAGGAACTTTCATCCTAAAGTAACCTATAACCTTCTTTAGATACTCATGTGTATCCTGTATTACTAGAGCTTCCCCTTTGTCAGCTTCACAAATTGTAGGGGAAGCTTTGTTGTTACCTTTCACGCCAGTGCATGTGATTGTGATTAATTAATTAGTGTTTAGAGAGTTCTAAGTGCCATAGTCAGCGAGAACTATTTGTATCGTGTTGTTACAATTAAGTGACTCCGTGTAGGTAGCACATACTACGGATTACAGTGTACAATATATAAGGTTGGTCTATTAAGGTGCATAGTGGCAGGATTTTCCTGATCATGTTATGCCCTTCTTACAGGACTATTTGCCTTATTTGTAACCCAAGACATTAGTGGTTCCCTAACTATTTATAGTAATTAAATAAAGTAATTAATTTTAAACAAGTGTGCACCAATACACACATTTTTCTTTTCTTTTTCTTTTTTTGTTCATTATAGCAATTGATGTGTGGGTAGCACCTTGGGGGGCATTAGAAGACTAGATAGACCGTCAAATAGGTAATTTAATTCCATTTTAATTTGTCCCTTTTAGATTCTCTAAACTCTAGATGTCTTTGTTTTTCTCTTGACCATGACATTTATGTCGAACATGTTAAAGCCAAAAACCCACCACAGAAATCAAGCACCACTGTTTTTGTACCCCGTGACTCTCCTGAAAGGCAAAAAGAGGCAAGGCAGAGATCAAAGAGGAGGAAGAAAAGAGCAATCCAGGCAGAGGCTGGAAGTTTGATGATGAGCAAAACAACTAGTACACCATCGCCTTCTTGCTCTAGGGTAATTACATCTTCTGCCAATCCATCTTGCTACATCTTCCACCAATCCACCTCATTCATTGCTACCTCCCCCACCAAATGATAGTCACTATGTAGATGTCAGTATTTTATCCCACAAATATGCTCCACATATTCTCCACATATACCTGAAGTGGTGGGGGCTAGTTGTGGTGCTGCTACTACCTCAGATGCATCACTGTATCTTGTCATAGCAAGTGGAACCTTCATTGTGCATCACCTATGTTACTGCTGTTGTTGATCCCATTCCCTTTGAGCTGCCTAATCACACTGCTGCTTCATCAGCTCAGCAGCAGCAGCAAGAACAGTAGTCTCAAATTCCACATCTACATCAGGACATTTGACAATGACCAGTGGTCACTGGCCAACATGAGATGACCTGCTGGCAATAGGCCAGTATGGTGTTTGTTTTTCTCAGTGCTTGTGCTTAAAAAAAAAAAAAGACATACAAAAAAATAAACAAGCCTTTAGTCCTACAAATCAATGTTTCCTTAAGACTTGTACCCAAAAAACTTAAATCCTACAAATCAATGTTTCCTCAGAGCTTGGATCTCTTACAACAAATCTTACAAATCATCCTCTACAAAATACTCTATCACATCAAGTAGGCAGCAGGATGCTGAGGAGCAGGCTAGTGTGCCAGAAACCAGCTTGGACACAGTGGGAATGGGGTCAACAAGTGATGCGGGACTAGGACAGGTTCCATTTGCCAGCAGCAGCAATATTCCTGGTCCTAGTTGCAGTGCTAATTCTGGGACAGTTGCAGCAAAAGCAGCAACATCATCCCCTGCCCCAGCCAGTGAAGGGGAATGTGGAGGAGAAGAAGAAAGAGGCCATTCTTCTCCACTTTTTCCCTCTACCCTGAAGTCATGGGTGTGGAACTATTTTTCTCTTGGGGCACAAACAGTGCACTCATTACCAACGGCACTGGTGCAGAATTTGTGACAAGTCAGTGAGAAGACGAAAGGAGGGAACACACCTTGGAACACCTGCCCCGATAATAAAACACACATGAAACACAGACAGCATAAAACTTATGTGAAACTAAAACTTAACTTTTATTCAAATGTACATAAAGACTAAAACATAAGGACATATGGAGATCAATAGGAATCCTATAGAGAGAGTATTCACATGCAAAGTAGTAAGATATGTATTGTCTGGGCACTATCTGGCTTGCCTTATTTAATATACCCCCAGTAAGCATTAGAAAAAATTAAGTAATATAAAATCCTATGACTACAAAAATATATAATCCAATATTCATGTGTACTGCCGGGGCATTATCCGGTTTGCCTTATTTCTTTTACCCCCCCCTCCAAGTAAGTATTAGGGAATATTCAGTATAATAGGATATTATGCCTCAAAAAATTATCTTTTGAAGCAAAATATACTTTTATACTGAATTTTCCCTGGTGCCAAATATTCAAAAGTTGATGGTCTGTCTAGAATGTCAGGGAGACCATGAGAGTCAGCTTCTTTCAATCCACCACCAATCTGGGTGAGTGTCATGTTGGGGAATATTTTCTTACTATTTTCTGTGCCACCGGTCCTCTTGACCTTCATTGATGGCTGTCCTACCTTGATACTGCCCCTTTTATATGCATGAATACCTGTGGAATTCTGTGGAAGGTTGTACGGCTGAGAGCATTGTGACTATGCTAACATTCCCTAGCCATAGTAGCCAGTAGCCATGCCCACAACCAAGTAGTTCTGTGCTATTGCCACTGCAGTTAGAAGATACTTTGAGATGAGGGAGAAGGTGTCCTAAGTTTATCTACCCCTACAAGAGAGGAGGAAGGGTCTGTTTGTTTGGTGATCCTGAAGAGGCAAAGGTGTCCTGCTGGTACACAACTGACCTCTGATTCCTGCCCAGATGTGTTTAGGGGAAAACTTTTTCTGTGAGACTGCCTGATGCTAATACACGGAGGTAAATTCCTATGGTCTTTGCTTGTACAGTTTGCCATTGTTTATTTGTTTGTCTAATAGTCAAGGTTTGTGGGTACAAGCACATATGTTTCTATGACATTTTAGACAGTTGAGTAACTTTAATGGGTTTTTATGAATATACAGTATATTTTATAGAAACACTGTCTCTGGTTTATTCAGCCATTTATGTTCTTAGGACATGGTTATAAAGTAGTCCCTGGAATGTTTGGGTTCCTAGAGGCCTAAGAGGAGGTTTGTTCATTCACAGGGATTCATCACTTGTGGTCCTTTTGTTACACTCATTTATGATGTCCTTTTAATTTATTATTTTCCATTTGCTTTAATGACTAAGATCAGTTTGTTCATCTCTGCTTGCAAACTATTTCCTTTCTGTTTTGGGGTTTCTACCTGTAATAGTAATGAAATATCCAATATCTGGTAGTTTGTTTTCATTACAATTAGCAAATTGTCATTAAAAATGTATTAATACATTTAGCAAACAAAGTGTTAAATCAATACATCTAGAGGCATGGAGCAGCACAGTTAAAATAAGGAAAGTGAGCAAAAGCAAATGTCCCATCAATCTTTCTGTTGAAAAAGCTCTATCTCTTTGTGTTTTCAAAATTGATCCCCTCTGTTAGCACGAAGCACAGATAATTGCTTCTTGTGGTGACTGTGGGTACAAGCCAAAGTATATGAGAGGCCCTGAGGATGAATAAAATCAATGTTGCCTATTCTGAAGCTAGTCACTGCTCAAAAGCATCACATTTTAGCTCTAAAGTGCCATTACAGAGGAGTAAGTTAAATGTACATATTAGAACAATTTGGTGCATATATAATGACAAATACTGAAACAAGATCTTTGCACAGATCAACTTATAGAGTCCATCTGATAACCACAGCTGTACTCACTGCAGACTCTTCTTCAGCATGCCATGAAAACTATGATTAGACAATAGAAGAAATGGGGAAGAGGGTAACAAGAGAAGAATAGGATAGGCAGTACTCTTTGTCTGTTGCTGGAGAGTACAATCAGGAGCAGAGACAAATGACAGGGATTTCCTCTGCAAGTGCTGATAAAATATCTAAATAGAAGAGAGGATCATATAAACAATACTGCCCAGGAACCTTCTAAGAATGGTAGTAGCAAATGGATGGGGATTGGGAGTCAGGTGGAAACAGCTTAACTGAAGTCCAAAGGGTCAGAAAAAAGTAAACGCATAGAAAAGTCAGGCAGGAAATCAAAAATAAATAATGTGGTAAGCTAGGCTCACAATCATAGCCTCTTGAACCAGGGCTTATGATTAAGTAGAGTCAAGTCAGTGTCAAAGTGAGTAACCATAAACTGAGGTCAAATGCCTGAAGTCAGGTAGAGGTCAGAAACATGGTATACCGCAAGGTATAATAATCTGGAAAGGAATCCTGGGAGATGCAGATTCTAAGAAGGAGCCAAGCCAGCTGATTTGTCTGGATCACAAGAATTAGCCAGCAGAAAGAGTAAACCCCAGCAGAACTGTAAGTGTATGATTGGTTAGAATTCATATGCAATTAAATAGATAACTGTAGAAACCTCATTTCAAGATAAACAAATCCAATATCTAAACCTTATTCATGTTTATTTCCCATATTGTTACATTACAAAACATAAGTTATCAACATAAATTTACCTTGGGGGGTTCCTTCAGATATGTTACCGGTTAGTAGGTTATACATCAGTATTAAGTGTAATGTGTAAAAAACACAATACAAATGCAACACAAAATTAGATTAATATAGTGCAGATACATATAAAGAGGAATATGGACAAATATATTGGTGGTGAACTAATATGAAGCCCAATGACCTACGTATATATACAATATGGAACAGTCACAGATGATCATAACATCAATGAATGGAAATAGTAAAGAAACAAGAGGAAAAAATGTAATAGAGTAGATATGCTCTTACAGGAAAAAAATATATTGGTAGCCAGATAATGTAATGATCAGCAGTACATAAATATCATAATATATTGAGTGGTACAAGCAACCAGTGCACACCACCCAGGATGGTTTAACAATATTCCCTATGGACAATTCCAAAGATTAAAAAGAAATTGTACCAAGGAATATACCTTTGAACAACAGGCTACTGCTCTTACAGATAAATTCAAAGAAAAACGATATCCACAAAAGATAATCAATTCTGCACTAGAAAAAACAAGAAAAATCCCAAGTAACCAACTCCTGACACACAGAAAGGCCAGCGAAAATAGGGAAAGAGACAAAAATACTAACAAAACTTCATTTATTACATGCTACAGCTGTGCCAGTAATAAAGTTCAGAATATTATAAAAAAACACTGGAATATTTTATTAGGTGATAGATTCCTGAAAAACATACTTCCATCACGTCCAACAGTGATTTTTAAGAAGGCCAGGAATCTTAAACAGTATTTGGCACCAAGCACCCTTCGCTCAGAAAAAAGACCAATAAACAAAGGACTAATTAGTGCAATCGATGGTGCTATCATTTTTGGGAATTTTATATGTGGACACACCAGCTGCATCACCTGTCACCATACCACACACCGAAGATCTGAATTTCATTCAACAAGCACTAGAGAAATCCACCAAATAAAAGGTTTTTATAATTGCAATACTACCAAAGCAATATACCTTCTGGAATGTCCATGTCAAAAACAATACATTGGACGTACCATTAGGAAGGTTAAGGAACGGTTTCTCGAACATAGAGAAAACATCATCCGAAAAAATCAGAAACACAGTGTGGCAAAACATTTTTGGGAAGAACATGATGGTGACAGTGCAAAAAATCAGCATTACGGTGATTGATCACATTAAACCACAATAAAGAGGAGGTAACAGATACACCAAACTTACTCAGAAAGAAAGCTATTGGATATACAAGATGAATACTATGGTCCCTATGGGCCTCAATGAAGAGCTGGACCTCCGGTGTATGTAGTCCCTCTGTTCTCCCTCACATATCCAATTAATTAATTTCCTTCCTTTAAGCATCCCACATGTAGTTATACTCATCTTGGTTTTCATCCCATTTTTTTCATTACTATTTTATGTTTCACCCTCTCAAATAAATTCACTCCAGTAAGTACTGATATATATAGATTCAGCCTGGTTTTCTATCTTCTTTTTTATGCCATCCTGTTTTCATTATTATTGAGCATCTCTGATTTTTGGCGGGCTTTATTACACTCTAACCATGATTTTGGTAGCCCTCTTAAACAAATATTCACACTCACACATTCAATTTTCGCCCCTCAGTTCTCCTTTATCCACAAAGCTATATGTAGCCTTATTTTATTTCCAAAACCTAGTACCCAGATATATAGTAGAACACACATCTTCTTGTGTCCATGCACGGTACTAATCCACACCCACCCTTTATGGTGATTGGTCCTTTGTAGTATAAATCTATCACAGTGCCTGTGATCCTTTCTGTCACTCTCACTTGTGGTGTATGCTGATTCGCTATACTGGTTTGGCCCGCCCCTGGTGACCTTTTTATGCCTGACCATGACACTTGTCAGGTGCCCTTTCATGGTGTTTCAGAGCCAGTGTTGCTGTTGCTGAGTTCCTGTGTTCCGGTTTTCCGTGTACCGAATTGGCCCGTCTTGACTACGCTCCTGTGTTCCTGTTCGTGATTGACCCGGCTCGTCTGAGTACCCGCTCCGTGATCCGACCTGGCTTGGCTGACGTTCCTGCTCATGATTGACCCGGCTTGTATGAGTACCCTCTCTGTGATCCGACCTGGCTTGGCTGACTTCCTGCTACGTGACCTGTTAACGGACTGTTCCGGTGACCTGCTAGTTCCTGCTCTCCTCTCTGGTTGTCGCTGTGGTGACATTCTGAATTCCGCCACTGCCGCTTGCCTGGTTGATTGTGTGACCTGCTCCTGTCTGGGCTTGCTTGCTCCCAGTGCTAAGTATTACCTGATTGCAGAGTTGTGTTGCTGTCCTGAGCCTCCGTATCGCTTGCAGAACTTACATACTTCTCTGAGCCTCCGATCTGTAAAAGCTGCATTTAACCCTAGCTGTGCCGCAGTACCTCTCGCTAGCCTCTTTCACTGGTATTGCATTACATCTGCTGAGCTGTCCGCTTATGCGCTGGTTAGTCGGCGGCTCATTACACCATTGCAGAGTAGTGCTGTCGGTTACGATTCCGGTAGGGCGCTATTTGGCTCAAACGCTTACATTAACACCATTGAGGCTGAAGGCACAAGCTAATGTACTGAGGGTGAAGGGCTTTTGGCTTCTCCGTTGCAGCATATGTGGTCCGTTGTTATGCCCGTGGGGGCTATTGGCTCAAAGTTCTTGCAGGTTGACTAGGTTACGCCCGTGGGGACTATTGGCTCACTACCTCTGTTCCGCTGGTCTCTGTTGTACGCCCGTGGGGGCTATTTGCAGCTCTTGCAGTACAGGTTATACTGTGGTGATGCCCGTGGGGGCTAACTACTCAAGCACTTGCAGTGTCAGTCGTACCCTTGGTTACGCCCATGGGGGCTATTCTGGGTACTGTGTTGCTATTATTACCTCTGGTCACGCATGGCCTAGCAACATCTCTCAGTACTATAAGTGGGATTCCAGCTACACTTACTGCTTCCAATTAACACCTTGGGCGTGCCAAACTCCACAACAGAGACTGTTCATCTATACATTTAACCCTTATCTGGGTCCTCTCCTGTGCCTGTCCTGAGACAGTATATGTAATACTCTTATTCTGTATACTGGGCCTGTGGGGGCATATCTGTCATTGCTGTGCTATTATTTTGTGTTGCCTGCAGAGGGTGATCTTTTGCCTTAATTTTCTTTTAATAAAACTGTGTTTTATCTCACCCCTGGTTTGAGTGTCTTAATAACCGTTACAGTACGAAAGGGCCATGACCTCAGACAGTAAGGGTGAAAGTAACACCCAAAACATCCACTGGAGGATGGATGTCCATGAGCAGCGCCTAGACCAGTTGGCACTGGCATTCCAAACGTTACTTGAGCGTACGGTACACCTTGACAAGCCAAATCAGAATCTGGTGGTCCCCCCAGCTCCGACACCGGATAATCTGCCGGTAGCCCCTCCTACCGTTACTAGAGGTTTAACGGCGGAGGCACCGTTACCCTTGAGATATGATGGTGAACCTTCACAATGCAGGGCCTTTATTAGTCAGTTGGAAATTTTTTTGGAGTTGACGCCCCAGGCATTCCCTAACGATCGGAGTAAGGTCGGATTTATGATTTCACTGTTGACGGGCAAGGCTCTGGCTTGGGCGAATCCCTTGTGGGAGAATGCCAAACCCTGCACTCTAAACTTTAATGAGTTTGTAAGAAAGTTCCGCAGAGTGTTTCAGGTCCCTGGCAGGACTGCCTCTGCTTCCAAGAGGTTAATGGAGATACAACAGGGCGAGCGTACTCTGGGCGATTATGCTATTGATTTTTGGACTTTGGCAGCAGAGGTGGGATGGAATAATGAGGCATTAGTTGCAGCCTTCGCCCAAGGTCTATCCAAATCCATTAAGGATGAAATAGCTGCTTGAGATGTACCTGGGGATTTGGATGAGTATATTGACTATGTCATGCTCATTGACTCCCGCATTCATGACAGACGGTTGGCTAAAAGGGCGAGATCCAGAAACCAGGGCCATGGCAGTTTTCTTAACTCACCCTCTCCACCCATTCCTCCTAAATGCCTACCCGAAGCTGGAGAACCAATGCAGCTTGGGTTCACCAGACTGACTAAGGAGGAGAGGGCTTACCGTAGGAAGCAAGGCCTTTGCTTGTACTGTGGCAAACCTGGGCACATTTTACTCACTTGTCCGGTAAGGCCGGGAAATGGACGCACCTAGGTTACCTTGGGGGACAGGCCCTAGGTGGTGTACGGCAGTCCCTGGATACTAATACACAGAAATCCACCATTCAGGTGGTATTCTCTTGGGCTGACGGTCTCGTGGAGGTCTTGGCACTAGTAGATTCTGGTGCAGCCGGGTACTTCATGGATCAGTCCTTTGCCGAATTGCACAACATTCCGTTATGTCAAAGGGATTCTCCCTTGGCGATCGAGGCCATTGATGGCAGACCTCTGGAACCTGCATTTATTACTATGGAAACGACTCCTATTACAATGTCAGTGGGGGCTCTCCACAAAGAGGAAGTACGCTTCCAAATAATCCATTCTCCTCACCACGCAGTCATTCTAGGGTATCCCTGGCCACTTCTACATAACCCTCAGTTTGATTGGCAGATATGTGAGGTTAATTCCTGGTCTGAGTATTGTGCTAGGAGATGTCTATCTCACCAGATTAAGATTTTATGTACCTCTCCCTCTGTGCCAGTGGAATATGGGAATTCAGTGATGTATTCAGCAAGGGAGAGGCCAGCGCACTGCCTGAGCATAGACCTTATGACTGCGCTATTGATTTGACCTCGGGTGTGGTGCCTCCTAGGGGCCGCACCTATCTACTGTCTTGTGATGAGACCAGGGCAATGGAGGAGTACATTGAGGATGCTGTCAGTAGAGGTATCATTCGCAAGTCTACCTCCCCGGCTGGTGCCGGATTCTTCTTTGTAAAAAAGAAAAATGGCGAATTGAGACCTTGTATTGACTACCTGGGCCTGAATAAACTGATGCCTACCCTATTCCACTCATAACTGAATTATTTGACAGGTTGAAGGGCTCTTCCATCTTTACTAAATTTGATTTGCAGGCGGCCTACAACTTGATCAGAATTAAGGCCGGAGATGAGTGGAAAATGGCATTTAATACCAGAACAGGGCACTACGAATATCTGGTGATGCCATTTGGCCTATGTAATGCACCTGCCGTATTCCAGGAGTTTATTAATGACATCCTGCGTGACTTGCTCCAATCCTGTGTGGTGGTATATCTCGACGATATATTGATTCACTCTGCCAACCTCACACAGCATGTTAAGGATGTTTCTGAAGTCTTACTCCGACTTCGCAAGAATAAATTGTACTGTAAATTAGAGAAATGCGAATTTCATACGTCTCAAGTACCATTTTTGGGGTTCGTAATCTCTAAGGATGGCATCACCATGGACCAGGCTAAGTTGGCAGCAGTCTTGCAGTGGCCTCGCCCTAAGGGGTTAAAAGCTATTCAGCGGTTCTTGGGCTTTGCCAGCTACTATAGGAAGTTCATCCAGAACTTTTCTACGATAGTGAAACCTTTGTCTGACTTGACACACAAAAGGGCTACTCCCTCTCAGTGGTGTGAGGCAGCCGAGAATGCGTTTGAGTCCTTGAAAGCTGCCTTTGTGTTTGCTCCAGTGCTGTCCCACCCTAATCCCTCCCTGCCATTTACCCTGGAAGTTGACGCCTCGGAGGTTGGGATGGGGGCAGTATGTAATACTCTTATTCTGTATACTGGGCCTGTGGGGGCATATCTCTCATTGCTGTGCTATTATTTTGTGTTGCCTGCAGAGGGCGATCTTTTGCCTTAATTTTCTTTTAATAAAACTGTGTTTTATCTCACCACTGGTCTGAGTGTCTTAAAAACCGTTACAAATTCTTCCCCAGTTAGAAGCATCCTGTTTGATCCTTGAGAAAGGTGTGACATTGCAGCGCCGAAACTCGTTGAATATTGACACACCTAATTGGATACATCTTATTTACTTTTTATTCATTGATACTCTGCCCGATCATTCAGAACTATCCGTAGTGCTGCTGAACATCAAGGATAGGCATCCATCCAATACAGACACTACAGTCCGGTTCCTACAGCACTGAAACATCTCCGGGACTCCAGCATATCGCAGAGCACCGCCCTGCCTGACTTACTACAGCATGGAGTTCACCGAAGAAGGAACCGCTTATCATACACTAGATATATGCCTGGTTTGCCACTATTGATCTGATTTCAGTACATATACTGTGGGACACCACGGTGCGATTTTACCCCGCAGAGGATTACAAGGACTGACCGATCCAGTAGACGGAGGACCGCACATACTATCCCCCAGATGGAAGATCGCACTGAATCCCTCTTCTGAAACCAAGACAGACCTCCTCTATGCTATGGGCCCTCTATAAAGAGTACACCAAGTAAGGGTAATTCTGCACCACTCAATATATTACAATATTTATGTACTGCTGATCTTTACAATATCTGGCTACCAATATATTTTTTTCCTGTAAGTGCATATCTACTCTATTACATTTTTTCCTCTTGTTTCTTTACTATTTCCACTCATTGATGTTATGATCATCTGTGACTCTTCCATATTGTATATATACGTAGGCCATTGGGCTTCATATTAGTTCACCACCAATATATTTGTCTATATTACTCTTTATATGTATCTGCACTATATTAATCTAATTTTGTGTTGCATTTGTATTGTGTTTTTTGCATATTACACTTAGTACCTTTTTATTATTTTTTCTTCTTTGCTTTTCCTTTCTTTCTGATTGCGCTGACACACACTTGACCCCCACTTGCCAATTGACTCATCGACGGATCTGAGTATTTGGGACCAGCAGCAGCGATTAAACAAATATTTTACATCTCTCTTGTTTCAGACAGGGTACTTCTACCACTTTTCTCCCTTTTCTATATTAAAAGTAAGATATTTATTATATCTACTGTATCACATATATAGGTACACAGGTGTATAGGGGTTGTGCGCTGGCTATATCATATTTATCTTTTTTATACATCAGTATTCACAGGAATTAGATTTAAATTAACATAATTGGCTCTATATCTAGCTTGAAAAAACAGTTTTATGGTGCAGACTGCATCAATGTTAGACATCAGTGATGTCATTATCACAAATCATGTCCCACTAATATCGTCTAAGTCCAAGTATAATTGATGACACTTGTCTCTTATTATTAGGTATCTAACATAATTTATCAGAAGTCCTTTGGCAACTATTTTCTATTACAGATGTTTTCCTAAAATATGAAGTAGCTCAAAATTATATATATTCATAGAAAATTTTTGTCTGTGTTATCTAAATAGTGCTTTGTTACAGGAGTAAAGTGCTAATTAAAAAAGCGGTGTTAAAAAAGCGTCTTTTTTCTTCCCCGTTCAGATGTGCAAGTGATTGCATACTGGCTTTGGTTGGTGTGTTTCTTTATAATTGGTGGCCTTCTGCTATATAAGGCATAGTGAATTCTGGGATCTTCTGCCTTCTGAAAAAAAATCCAGAGGTGAAACAAAACCCCTAGATTTCATCTGTTTGAGAGTGCTTTAAGACCACATGGAATGGGAAAGCATGAAGCACAAAATTCACTAAGCACTGGAAGGCACATGACTGTTCATCACTCTCATCACTTTTTTGCCTTAGTCTTTGGGCTGGCAAAGAAGAGCTTTTGTAATCCAGTCTGATGCCTGGGGCATGCAGGCCACAATGCACTTATTCACAAGACAATTTGGAAATGGCTTCAGTAGCAGTTTTTTTTTCTTTTTGCCTCCCTGGATCAACAAGGGTGCCATGGCAAAGATGGAACTTGATGGATTTGATGGATGCACATGTTTTTTTCAGTCTTCTAAAAATATATATGTTCCCTGAAGCACCTTGCACAATTCAGATTGGCTTGATGGGCACTTCATATGTACTATACAGTCAAACTGCTCCCAACAGAAAAAAGGAAATTTCTAAGTGACCCCAAACTTTTGAATGGTAGCGTGTGTATATATATATATATATATATATATATATATATATATATAAAATTTTTTTTTTTTTAATACAGTACTGTGCAAAAGTTTTAGGCAGGTGTGAAAAAAATGCTGTAAAGAAGAATACTTTCAACAATAGTATGTTAACAAAATGCAAAGTGAGTGAACAGAAGAAAAATCGAAATCAAATCAATATTTGGTGTGACCACCCTTTGCCTTTAAAACAACATCAATTTATCTAGGTACACTTGCACACAGTTTTTTAAGTAATTCAGCAGGTAGGTTGTTTCAAACATCTTGGAGAACTAACCCCTGTTTTTTTGTGGATTTAGGCAGACTCATTTGCTTCTCTCTCTTTATGTAATCACAGACAGACTTGATGATGTTGAGATCAGGGATCTGTAGGGGCCATACCATATCTTCCACAAGTCCTTGTTCTTCTTTATGCTGAAGATAGTTCGGCCTTATATTTGGGGTCATTGTCATGCTGCAGAATACATTTGGGGCCAATCAGATGCACCCCTGATGGTATTGCATGATGGAAAAGTATCTGCCTGTACTTCTCAGAATTGAAGAGACCATTGATTCTGACCAAATTCCCAACTCTATTTGCAAAAATGCAGCTCCAAACTTGCAAGGAACTTCCACCATTCTTCACTGTTGCCTGTACTGTTCTCCAGCCCTTTGGCGAACAAACTGCCTTCTGCTATAGCCACATTTTTCAAATTTTGAATCCTCAGTCCAGAGTACCTGCTGCCATTTTTCTGCACCCCAGTTCCTGTGTTTTTGTACATAGCTGAGTCAATTGGCCTTGTTTCCACGTAGGAGGTATGGCTTTTTGGCTTCAAGTCTTCCATGAAGACCACATCTGACCAGACTTCTCCAGATAGTATATACCAGGGTCCCACAATTCTGAGTGGATGCCATTGTTGGGCATCTTCCAGTTGTGAAGGGAAGTTAGCATGATATGTTTTTCATCTGCTGCACTAAGTTTCCTTGGCCATCTACTGCATCTAAGTTCCTCAACGTTCCCAGTTTCTTTGTGCTTCTTCAAAAGATCTTGGACAGCACATCTGGAAATCCCTGTCTACCTTGACAATTCTGCCTTGGAGAGACCTTGCTGATGCAGTATAACTATCTTGTGTATTGTTGCTGTGCTCAGTCTTGTCATGCTGAATGACTTTTGAATTTTAACTGTCTTCAGCAACTTAACCTTGTTAGCTGAGTTTGGCTGTTCCTCACCCAGTTTTATTCCTCCTACACAGCTGTTTCTGTTTCAGTTAATGATTGTGTTTCAACCTACGTATTAAATTGATGATCATAATCAACTGTTTGGTATAACTGTTTAATCATACACCTGACTACATGCCTACAAAATCCCTGACTTTGTGCAAGTGTACCTAGAAGAATTCATACTGTTTTTTCTTTTTTTCTTTATTTTTATATAGCGCACACAGATTACACAGCGCTTTACACTCATATTGGTTCCTGTCCCCATTGGGGCTCACAATCTAAATTCACCTATCAGTATGTTTTGTGGAGTGTGGGAGGAAACCGGAGTACCCGGAGGAAACCCACGCAAACACGGTGAGAACATACAAACTCATTGCAGATGTTGTCCTTGGTGGGATTTCGAACCCAGGACCCAGCGCTGCAAGGCAACAGTGCTAACCACTGAGCCACCGTGCTGCATTTGAAGGCAAATGGTGGTCACACCAAATATGGATTTGTTTTAGAGTTTTTTTCTGTTCACTCACTTTGCATTTTGTTAATTGATAAAAATAATCTATCAACATGTCTTACTTTACATAATTTTTTCACACCTGCCTTAAACATTTGCGCAATATTTTATTTAAATATATATATATATATATATATATATTTTTATTTTTTTTATTTTTTTTTATTATTATTATTTATTTATTTAGAAAATGTTTTACCAGGAAGAATACATTGAGATTTATCTCGTTTTCAAGTATGTCCTGGACAGTTTTCAGTAGAGGGTTGCATATTTACACAAATTGAGAAATATTATATATTACATGTTATTAAACATACATACACATATGAATATACATACATATGGAAATGTTAAAATTATAAACAGTTACACTCTGTTTTTAGATATAGAGAAGCATTTATTTTTAAGGATTTTAGACTGGGAGCAAATTTGATTATTTCAGGTAGATTGTTCCAGGCCTTTGGAGCTCTGAAGGAGAAGGCAGATCTTTCTGCTTCATTCTTGTACTGTGGTATATGTATCAAGTTGTTTGCGGTGGAGCGGAGGTTATACTTAGTATGGAGAGCAGGAGTGAGCAAACTGCTCAGGTAGTATGGTAGTTTTCCAGAGAAGTGGTTGTGTACTAAGCAAGAAAGGTGAACAGCACATCTAGATTTGAGTGTTAACCAATTTAGTTTTTTTAACATATCACAGCGATGAGTAGTGTAATTACATTGGAGGCTAAAGCAGCCTATTGAATTATACAGGGTGTCAAGTTTACTAAGATGGATTTCTGGCGCTGGAGCATAAACTACATCACCATAGTCTATGACAGGCAGCAACATCTGTTGCACAATACGTTTTCTAACCAAGGGACTTAAACATGATTTGTGTCTAAAAAGAGTACTGATTTTGGGATAAAGCTTGGAGGTTAATTTGTCAATATGATGTCCAAAAGTATATATATATATATATATATATATATATATTGTCCAAGAGAAAATGAAAATTACTGGAAATCTGTAAAGCTTCCATGCTGCAACTTCAGTGATAGGAAATGGTGTAGTCCTGTTACAGTATTTTGGGCTCTTCTATCATAGTAATTAAAATCAGGAAAAAATATTAAGAGCTTAAAATGTATCTCACTTCTGTTGTATAGACAAAGAAAAATCTCACAGTATAACCACCTATACATGATTACAGAAAACTCAAGTTTGGAGCTTTTGTTAGTCTCTGGAACTCCTGCAATGTAACTCTGGGGTGAATCTCATTATCAGGGAAGTGTGATAATTAATATATTGCTTTCATCAAGCTTTCACATTCTCCAGATTATACACATTTGTGAAGTTTTCCATGCTAACAGTGATCCTGCTCATGTATTGAACAGTATCAATCAGAATCGGATTGTCATGTCAAAGGTCAGAAGTCTGTACTCATTTAGAATTTTGCGATGAGTTAGGAATTTCACTTCATCAGCTCCCCAGTGAAGTGGCATTCCTGACTCATTATGAAATGCAAAGAACCACGTGAGTATTACTACTGATACAGTCCTGAAACACTGGTTGAAACTCTCCTGTAAATACGTATTTCGTATGTTGAGATGCCAAACCTCTCCTAGCAGTGGACTTTTGTTTTGGGTGATGCCAACATATACTACAATCTAAAACTTTTGATAGAAGCAATCCTTTTCTAACATTAAGATTGTCTCCAAGAGTTGCAATTTAACAGACTTTTGCAAAAGCAACACATGCGACATCAGTTATAAGCAATTCCACTATTCTTTATCAGCTCAGTAAGCGATTTAGATATCTGCCTTGATTTCATTTTTTGTTTGCTTTTTTTGCATTTTCTTTACCTCATTAGAAGTGGACAGAAAGAAAGCTGCTTATCATAAAACAACCCAGCATTACAAAATACAAAGGCAAATAGGGATTGCTAGAATTTTTCATAAGCTAATTATAGAGAGCCACTTAATATTATGTATGAATTATTTCAGTACAAGTTAAAGGCAATTTAATGAACTTTGTTAAATCCTGAAGTTTGATATGCTAATTTCAATTTTTTATGCTTGAACATTATGCAAGCTATAACACAACATATTTAAATTGAAATAGCTCAAATATTTTTTCATGAATTAATACCTTTTTTCATACTTTGTTCTTCTGCTATTTGTAAACCTTGATTTCACTTACACCTACCATTTTTTTCTTATAAAATGGAAGAAGTTTAAAATTAAAAGTTGATTTATTTGATTGAGATACAGTTCAACTGTTTAGTCCTTTCAAAGTTTAATATAATTGGTTCACTCCAGTATGTTGGAAATACTTCCTATATAAAACGATATCTGTAATTGGCTGCTCTAGTACCATGATTTTTTTAAACAAAACTTTAATTTTATATATAGAATCATCTGGGTATTATCTAGTTTATAGAAGAAGGAGGGAAGGAAAGTGTGTAAAAATAGATCTGGCAGGACTTAATTAAAACACTTAAAATAGAGTATCCAAATTCACATGAAAAGGAGGCAATAGTTGGCCTCTCACAGTAATCAAACACACAAACTATCCATAGTCCAATGTAAAACATGATTTTGTTTGTCGGAACAGCTATAATTAAAGCATGAATGCCATTTCTTTGTTAAATTACAATTTTCAATTGCTTATATCTTTTAAATGGTTTGACAAATTAAGTTGGTGTTTGAAATCCACTGAACAGACACTCAACTGAACAGAAAACCTGTAAAAGAATGCAGCGACAGCCAATCACGGGCTTCTCATGTATCGTTGGCCCGGTGCACATGTGCGAGCTCCAGGCTCCCGAGGGGAGGGTGGGAAGGAGAGGTCTGGGGAGAGTTGTTTTTTTTTTATAAAAAAAGAGTAATTGCCACTTGGGAAGAGAGGTGGGAGGGAGTGCTTAGAGAGTGCCTATAGGGAGGAAGGGTAGGAGAGATTAGAGAGTTTCCCTCTGTAGGCAATCTTCCTGCAGAGGGAAGATTAGTAACGTCTGATGTCAGCATGCAGTGCGCGCTAACAAGGAGACATTTTTTATGCACAGGATTGACACTGGGCAACCTGGAACAGCATTCTGGTCTGCCAATGTCACATGTGCTGGGGGTGTTAGCCCCCAGCACATAATTACAAATAATATAAATGTATGTGCAGTATTTCAAGCTGAAACACTGCACATACATACTCCTACCAATATGACCACTTCAGATCACTGAACTGGTCATGTTGGTTGGAGTGACACTAAAGCTTTAACAATTAAAATATATTTTTATGTTGTTAAAAACTGACTATTTTATTTCTTTAAGAACATTAGTTATCAAATTCCTTAATTATCTGTCCATAAATTAGTTTCAGTTAAAACTTTAAAATATATTGAATACAATTGCATTCCATTGTATGTAAATCTGAAAATCTATGAAAATTTTTCATGATTTACTGCCATTACTGAAATGGAAAAAATCTTCCTTCTTTTAGTAAATGTCAAAAATAAGCTGCAAACCTCAATAGTGCATTAAGACAAAAATGATCCAAATAAAAATATTCATTAAAATATTTTAATAAAATCAGTACCTAACACAGCTGTAGTCAAGAGCCGTTATGCCCGGGCCAAGCTGCTGCAAAGTAGGTGATGCCGAAGAGTAATATCAATCTGCCAGACAGGCTATTTTGCAGTTAAAAGTTGAGTGAAAGTGGGTAAATAAGCGTATTATTATCGGAGCTCCCTCAAGATGCGTCCAATCCGTTCAGCAGCCCGCCCCCCCCCCCCCCCCAAACAGTTAAATTTTTATTAGGTTGAACATTTTCCAAAACATGACTTGACATACAAATAAAACGTTATACCTATGTCCTATGATTAAGTGATGAGTCATAAAATGCGTTAGGTGGTGAGAGCATTAAGCGCATGTTTGAATAGGAGTTGCCTTGCTCGTTGGCAACACAGTTGCTTTTTATATATTTTTGTATCAAATAAAGTAATTTTTATGGAAGTGACATGCTGATGCTGGCTGTTTGGATTTCTGCTGGTCCGTGATGCACTCCTTACCTGCGTCGTAAAACGTTATACAGTCAAAGAATAATTTCATTTTCAAGAACAAAAAAACAATCTGCATCTGTGCTGTGGGCATGGATTTGGAACTGGCCTGTGAAAGTAAAAACAATAACAATTATTACATAGAACCACAAAATAATTTCTAGAGATAAACAGTACTAGCTAACAGTAGTTCAGCTTCAGTGTTAAATACTGTAAATAATGTATTTAAATCAATAGAGACATTAACTCTTAGCTGCAGCTGGTAACTGATTAGGACATTGTCAGTCTTAAAGGGATAGTAATACTTCATTTTATCTTTATTTTATTTTGTAGGCATTAAAAAAACATGAAGAACAATATAAGACTTATCTCTCAAACATTTATGGTTTAAGAGATATTCACAAGCAAAGTATCCCCCCCCCTTCAGCCAGATCAGAAGGGAGGTGCCCAGGTAGACTGCAGAGAGGGACAATCTTCAATTAAGATAAGGGAAAAAGCTGAAAAACTTGTCAAGGGGGGAAGGGCTTTCATTGTTTTCATACAAAGAAGAGTGTCCCCTGCTGTTATCTGTCTGGTCTTACAACCAGATTCACATCTGAGAAGAGATGGCTTACACTAGGAAAAAGGGGCGGGAAGGGGAACTTTGCTTGTGAATATCTCTTAAACCATAAAGGTTTGAGAGATAATACTTATATCGTTCTTCATGTTTTTTTAATGCCTACAAAATAAAATAAAGTTAAAACGAAGTATTACTATCCCTTTAAACATGGTGATGGGATCCTCATAATATCCAATATGGAGACTTAACACTCAGATAAGCTTTATTCATGCTTCACTCTTCTTTTTGCCACTGGAGCCACTAACACTCGGAAATATTAGTTACTATCTTAGAATAGGAGCCTATATCTTTCTTGCACTGTATTGCTGTTTACTAATGCCTCTTAGTTCACATTGTTTTTATTAATTCTGCTGTATTATTTTCTTAGCTTATATGCTTTAATTGAAACAAGTTGTCTTCTGTAACTGGTGATAAGCATGTTGTTAAAAAAAGGAATAAAACACTAGGCCCAGATAACATTAAACACCCTCAACACCCTCTGTTCCTGTGCATCCAACTCGCCTTGTTGCAATTAATAATAACTAGTATTTATATAGTGCCTTTCTCCCAGTGGAACTCAAAGCGCTTTAGAGCACGCTCTCGGAATTAACCAAATTGTCAGCTGAATAATAGTTGTTATTATTACCCAATTTAATGGTACTCATTGATCGACCTCGGAAGGATGAAGTGCTGAGAAGGCCCTGATGGGATTCAAACCAGTGACCTTGAGGCTGAATAGGCTGTATAGTCAGGGAATTTACCACTGAGCTATCTCACTTGTCTGTTAGTCTACCTATTGTACAGCATTGCAGAATTTGTTGACGCTTTATAAATAATAATAATAATATTAAACAGGTAGCGGTAATGCACTTATCTACTGTGCATTTTTGACCACAGCTTCAAATTAGAAGAATTATGCCAAGGTTGCATTATTACCCTGCACAGTATTTATTGTGTATATGGTAATTCTCCTTTATTATAACATTGAGCCCTGAATGCTAGACAAAGATCTGTAATTGTATTTAGAGTGTGCTAAATTATTAACTTGTGGTATTTAGCACATGCCAAACATAGCTACAGATATCCCTCTACACAGTTCCCATTATACCTATGAGACTATGTAGCTGTATTAGTTTAATACCAGGATTTCAGCTGCACTAAATAAAAGGTATCACTGCAGTGGTAATGATAATGCTCCTAATGTGAACTTAGTGGTATTGTGAGAAATAAATGTCTTATCTCGCCTAAGTACAGGGCTCATTAAGTTTACCTTGCGTACTCATTTCTTTAGCAATGCTATGGTTAGAATAGTTAATGCTTCTAATGGGAAGCTGTAGGGTGTGCTATAGCGAAATTATGCACGTTATTGATCATTAACGCACTAGCAGTATTTAACATTAAGCAATTTATCAATAAGGCTTTAAGTGTGATCTAACCCAAACATGTTGTATGAACAGAATAAAATAAATTGAAAGGAGTTGACTCAGTAGGCTCAGTTAAACAATCAACAAAAAGGAAAATTACTACCCACCTGCAACTACTACTCATATCATGGTCTGTAGCATCTTTATAGACTGTTCGACATGCTTCTCCATGAACAAAAAACCCATCAGATAACTGAGTATGTGATAGACAGATCCATATGTAATGAAAAATGTGCCTAGAGATAGCCTGTCTCACTTCAGAAATATATTCAGTCCAGGACTGAATACCAATATTCCAAATGTCATCAAATAAGTAATGTTTTTCATAGGTATTTTGCATTCTGAAAATTATCTATCTTTAATACAAAAAAATATATATCAACCAATTAAGAATCTGAAAACACTTCAATGTAATGTTGCAGTAAAATAACTGCTCATCTTAAATAATGTACACATCACTGACTTACTCCAATAAAAAATCATACAAATCATGGGGTTTTAAATACACATGTACAAGTGTTTGGTTTGTACAGTGCAAAAAATGTACTTTACCCCAAAACCCTGGAACTATTAAAAATTGCAAACACATAAAGTTTGACTCACAAAGAACTGAATTGTACAGTTGGGTACCAGCAAAGGCCCTTCTGTCAACATGTTTAGTCGAGGTTCTAAAAAGATTATAGACTTCGGCAACATTATTCTCCATCAATCTTTGCATCATATTACATAAAATTAAATGCACATTCTTCCCTCCAACACTCTTGAGGTCTCTAATCTGCAAAATAAGAAAATATATGTAATAACAGGTATAAATAATGATTGTGTATCAATGTCATTTAGCAATATATGATTTTACTTTCCAATTGGTAAGTATAACTTGCAAGATGTTGCCTTCAAAATAAGCATTACTAAAATAAAATTGATAACACCAAGGTTAAGAGATTGAGTACTTTACAAGCTTAGACAACAAGGAAAAAATATGTCTGGCACTAAAGAGAGATTTTGCGAAGGCACATCACCATATCATTGTGTAAAGAACCTAGTATTGTGATTACAAAGAAGTACTCATTGTATGCACTGTAAGTGATTCCACAATTGGACCAATTACATAAGATGCACATTAATTTAGGTAGCAATTTATATATATATATATATATATATATATATATATATATATATATATATATATATATATATTCAGAGAAAAACATTTAACTTTGAATCTGCTTTGTGGTGCTTTTTGAAAAAGGGATCATCTCATTTTCATTAGAGAAATGCATTAGACCAATTTTTGCATGCCTGAAGATGTTGTGTGTAATTGTTGTGAGTACATCTTAACATGCCTAACACTTCTGGTGCACCAAGGATCCGTGACAGAGCTGAATGAAAATGTTTTATTGGCAGGAGCAGTAAAAACATATAAAAGCTGCCAGCTGTCAAGGATGTACTATAAATGGTGATTTTGTTTCACTGTTTTAATGAATTAAAGCAAGACTGAAACAAGTCCAAAGTCAGCATGTTTGGTCTTGAAAAGACAAAAATGAAAGAGTTGGGGATGTTTTTCTATTGGCAGCAGTTTTTACTAAAGTGATGCCTTTTAATAGTTTAGAATTGGATAGTCTGGTAGCAAGATTTATGTTTGCATCCATTTCACACCATAGAGAAAATGATCAATCACTGTATTTGCTTTGTTTTTCCAGACTAGTGAAGCCTCCAAGAACACCTAGTTCTACCCATTGCAGCTGGAAGGCAGGAGATACAATATTTGTCCATACTAAATATTTCTTCAGCTTCCATCACTTTAAATTCAAGACATGAATTCAGTCTTCTACAGACACAGTTCTTTTTGGTAGTTCTCTATTGTAGCTCACTAAAGCTAAACTGAAATTGACTGGTGGATGCAAATGATTCAGAATGCTTAGTTTTTCTGAACTTCCTGCATATTGAACTACAAATTAAACTATGAGATTCTTATTGCATGTTATCCTTTACCATCCTGCAATTAATAGAGATCCAAGTAACTTCTTTTTGCATAAAAACAAACAAATGTAGGTCATGATGATTTTTTCTGAACTTGGTTAAGTGAAGGGAATGTGTTACAAAGTAAATATACCACAGAACATACTAAATTTGCTTTATTAATTTAAATTTCTGGTTTATTTTTAGATATTTGAATCATGTTGGTTGCAAGGACTAATTTACTTCTAAGAGCTAGATGATGGGGCAAAAAGAGGAGGCTAACTTACTTCTGAGAGACAAAAGAAAGAAAGAAAGAAAGAAAGAAAGAAAGAAAGAAAGCGAGTCATAGTAATAATCCTAGTTGATTTCCTTTTAGTTTTTCAGTCCCTTCTATGTTCAGGAATATAAAGTTACAAGGGGGTAAAAGCATGTCACTCAGGATGTCAGGATAGCAGTCAGCTCCTCCACTTCCCCTCCAAGGACCAGGCCACAGAGGTACAACTCCATCATACAGCACTGCTTCTTCAGTGTTGGGAGAGAAGTTTGGTCAGGTAGTATCTAATAGCAAGACATTCATTAAGGCAAGAGTATATTATTTGCAAAGAAATCTATAAATGTGTTACACAATGAATGTGAAAACAGAGAAATAGAAAAAATAAACCCTCCTGCCACTCCATAACATTCCCAACCACCCCATTCATGCAAATGGTTAACTACTCCAGTGTCAGTGAAGATAATTGCCAAAGGAACTGTTAATAAGTGAAGAAAATAATACTGGGTCAAGTCACACCATTTTACTTTTCACTGTAGGAATGTGTGAAAACATTAATATCGGGTCCAAAGCTTCCCTATCAATAAAAAAAACAACTGTAAGGGGTTTCCCTTCCACTCCCCTCCAGGTGTGTGTGTTTGTTAAAAACATATACTCATCTTGATGGCAGAGGTCCACTGGTATTCTCTACACCCTAATCCTCCACATCATGCAGCTACAGGAATAAAAAAAGAATAAAAAAAGCCCAAAAATTCTTTCACCACACTTGTCACTGCTGCCGCGTCACTCTGAGAAAATAAAAACAAACAAATAAACAAAGAGATATTGGCTTTTCTCCCCAATCCGGCTTGGAAGTGTGTTTACTTCAGGGCATGTTTTGTGTCCTGGGTAACCCTGCCTCCCAGCCAATGAGAGTGTGGGAAAAATGAAATATCAGCCTGGCAGAGGCCCAGGCAGGATTTGGGTGGAGGACTGCTACTTTTTTATTTTTAATTGCAACAGTGGAGGGATTTTTTTAAAATATTTTTTCCAATATATACCTTTATATTATATTGTAACTTTCAAAATATATGTTTTGTTTTTCTTTTTAACTGTAAACTTCTACCATTTGCATGTTACAGAGGTGTACAATGCCCAAGCAAACATGTTGCAAGAATGAGCAGGAGAATTCAGAGGGGATATATTGTTACTGCTGAATCTGAGTTATAGAAATCCAGACGCAGCAGCAGTGATGGAGGAAGCCCACATTCTCCTGCAAATCTGAGTCTAGACCCCCAACATCCTCCCCAGGGATCAGGATAATATATTAAGAAAGGGATTACCGGATCCTGTGGCTGTAATTGTGAGTAGTAGCAGCAGCTGTGAATGTTGCTGATGTCATTGTGCCAGCTGTGATGACAAGAGTGACCGCATGGGACCCTCTGTCACATTTGTCATCATAAAGTAAAGATCAGTAATACAGTGGTGGTTGTGGTGAACATGAGAGCCTTCTTGGTTCAAAATTATTTAGAATGGTAACAAGAGATTCAGTTGGGAATGGGTTTTACCACCACCACCAGAAGTGAGATTATGGTGTTTGCTTCTAGTGTACTTCCTGCTGCTGAGTTGCCTGAAACAGATGTACATCTATCAAAGCAGCTGATGAGCAAACTAGTGTGTCAGGTTCTCCAGTAGATTGTACAGTAGCACTTATATGTGGTTGTGTGCAGCAAGGAATAAGGGGATTCTGCAAGTCCCCAAAGTAGGAACAACCTAAACCATACAACAAAAGATATTCCTGCTCTACTCCATACGAATTATCCAACTATGAACCCGGCATAGAGCATATACTATACTACTTTGTTAATTTACTTTTTTCAATAAAATTATGGTTTTGTTGCATAGTTTGGCCAAAGTATGTTTAAGCTTACCCTGCCAAGATACCTCATTTTAAGTCAGTCCTATTATATACATATTGCAATCTTTATGGATTAAGAAAGCAAACAAACAAATAAGAAATCTGAGATTAAAAATTACTGTTGAAATATTGCTTTTGTGAAATGCGTTGGATTTAAAAACTCCCAGGTAAAACACCTAAACTATTACTCATAAAAAAAACCTAAAATATCTTAGTAGCCTTCTGATTAGACAGACCTGCTTTCAAACAGTAATCATACAGGAAACATTTACAATGAGTTGGTGGTGAGCCAAAAGGACTTTATATAGGTCTATCCCACCCACCACTACAAAATGCATGAGACCTGTGTAATACAGCATGATTAAATGTAAACCTAGGCAAGGCATGCCAATCACATGCACTATGCCTTTAAGAACCCCCTTGTAGACCTATATAAAAGGGCTGTGAAATGTCCTTTTGGCTTCCCACCCATTCACTGCAATTGTTTTCTGTTTGAAACCAGGTCAGCCTAGTCAGAAGGATACTACAGGTGTATATTGAGAAGAACATTTTTCTCCACCTCTTCACACACTAAAATTACATCGGTGGGACTATTTTTCTTTGTTGCATGCACAGTGCAATTTTCAGGAACTGCACTGTGCACTATGTCCAATAAGGTGGTGAAAAAGGGAAATGAAGCAACACATCTTGGAATATCTTCCCTAACTAAGCATATGCAATTTAACAACTCTGGTGTGTGTATTAATCATTTGTAACTGTCCCCCAAGAAAAGGAAATTACAAGTGCTGCTTTAACTCTGCCCCTATGCCTTCCCCAAAGGCAAAAATAACATTGGCAAAAATCCCACAGAAAGGCAAGTGAAACCCTCCTACCAGTCTGGAAGTTTGACAATGACAATCACACCTGTCATGGTCATCTCCATATGCTAAGTCTAAGGAACAGTAAAATACCATTATTTTCCACTCAGCACACTCAGGGGCTTGCTTTTTTGAAAACCTGAAGCCTGCTAATATTTATTTCAAGACTTGCCTTGTTGCAAGCCTTAAATCTGCAAGTATTTTATTTCAAGGCTTGTCTTGTTACAAGCCTGAAACATTTTTTTCACTTTGTGTAGTCCTGAAGCCACCAAATGTATTTAAAGGTTTGCTTTGTGTCGAGTTTGCAATCATTTTACATGGTTAATCTTGTCATTCTGTAAGCCTACTGAAATATATAACATTGAGTACTAGTCAATCATTGTCAGTCATTCGTTAGTGGTCCTAGCAGTGGTCTGCAGTGGCCAACTATACCAGAATTGTATAAGCAGGTGATTAGTATAGTGGGCAAAGGGCTGGAAACCTCATATGGGCAGAAAATGTACCTGACAAAAGATATGTGGGCAAGTGATCAGAGTACATATTGATACATGATATATATGACATGATATATGACTATCATTGCTCACTAGGTTTCCCTCCCACATTAGGCAGCAATAGCATGCAACCTCAGGTCACAGCCATTAATCATGCCACTGGTTTTGGCAGTATTATTAACGGACAGCATCAGAGTAGCCCATTCCACCAACAGTTTGTACATGAAGAGTTTTGAGAGACAATCCCGTAAAACGATATATGTGTTAAATTAGCTAGAGCAGGTGATAGAGAAATGGCTTGTACCCCTGAAAGCTGGTTTTATGTCTGCTAATCATCCTTGAGAATACACAATATGGTGCATATACCCTGCTTTGCCCATGTCCCAAATTTAGTTGTGACCAGATTTCTCACAGAATTTGAAACCTTCAGGGAGATACTAAATGACGCCCACAAAACCTGTACCCATTTTAACTATTCCTCCAGTGCTAGCAATGCATTATATTCCATAAAAGAATTTAACAATCTGCCCCATCACCAGCTGAAAATTATGGTCCCTACTCGGGATGGGCAAAAATGGTCCGCTCATAAGCAAATCAGGTGAAAATGGCACTTCCCACCAAAAGGAAATTTCACACAAAAAGTGCAGATTTTCAGCTTTTTTCCACCATGACTCCCCCCACTGCATTGGTAATCATACATATACTGATCTCTAGCTTTATCCCACTGCAGAACAGCAAATACATAACTCCCCCCTTTCCAGCCTTATCCACTGCACTGGTAGTTATGAAACCATGTACTAACCTCATAGCCTTGTACAAAATCACTGATAGTTACAGAAACACTTAGTGACCTCCAGCCCCTGGCAGGGAATGATGGGAGTTGTAGTCTGGAAAAAGCTGGAGAGCCTCTTATTGCCCATAATCCCTGTATTCACTAATGGTAGCACAGAACTACACATACTGACTACTCAGCCTTGCCCCACTGCACTGGTGGCCACTGAACCACACACACTGATAAATGATTAACTCCCAGAAGTCCAAGTCTTTTTCAACTGCATTGGTAGCAGTAGAACCACAAACTGAGTCTGCATGGTTGCAGGAATTCTTGGAAATAGGTGGAAAATAGCAAAGTTCTCATGGGAAATTTATTAGCAGTGGTAAAGCCTCATCTAGAATATGGAGTACAGTTTGGGGCACCAGTTCTTAAAAAATACATTATTGAACTGGAAAAAGTACAGAGACATACAACAAAACTGATAAAGGGATTAGAGAATTTACTAAAAGAGCTGAACTAAGTACAAGAGGTAATTCTTTAAAACTAGAGGAAAGGAACTTCAGACTAAAACAAAGGCAGGGATTTTTCACAGTAAGAGCCATAAAGTTATGGAATTCTTTGCCTCTGGATGCTGTGCTTGAAGATACTGGAACATGTTAGCATGCTTTGAGCAGGATCCTCACACAGCGTCCATTAAAAGTAATGAAGAATGAGGAGAGAGAGAAATGTAGGACCAAGAAAATTACTTGAAATTCTAGTGAAAAAGAAGTAAGCAAATGGTTTATACCATCTGCATCAACATCATCAAGAACATCCTAATATTTTTCTGAACAAATCATTACCATATAAAGAAATTCAAGTGTCTCAGCGGCTGTAATCTAACATTTATGGTGGTGGTGCATCTCTACGAGGCTTGCTCTGAGAGTATGGATTCGTAACTGCTACACACAAACACTGTACAGATCCTAGGAGTGGACAACTTCATGTGACATGGCTACAGCACACTTGCAGGACAGCTACATACTAGGCTAAAACAATGATAACAATGACCCCATAAACTCCTGACAAACAAAACAGTGTGTGTGGCCAGCACTGATGTGTACTACCATAGAAACCCTTATTTGCGCACCTGCAAATTCCAATCTGAGTGGGTTTGTACTGCAGCTGATTATATAGTTAATGGCAGTAGGACATGGCATTTAAGCAACAGAGTTTGCAGACTAAAATTGCACAGAGTGCAATGGGTGGAGATGAACTGCCAGATCCTCACATTTACTGACTCTCTATCAGCTGCTGGGGGAGGTAACAGAGGCAACAGTGGTACTACAGAGGAGGAATAGGACCCTGAGTGTGCCATGGCGGGGACAATTGGCACATTTTCCTGCACCAATATCCTACAACAAGAAGATGATAATGATGCAGATGTTACAGTTGTCATCGGGCTTCCGAACTGCTCAGGAGTTTAATTTATCTTCCTCTGGGATTTTCACCCCTGTTCTTTGTACCCTTGGGGAAGGACAAGGGTCACATTTTTATATTATTATAGAGAGGAGAGAGGTGGAGAAAGATTTCTTTCTTCTCCAGAAGCACCTGCAATGGCTTGGGAAGGTGCTTCTGTTGCTGTACTAGAGCTAGGACCAGGAGCAGTGGTGACACGTGGAACTACATCTAGCTGCCCTAGTCTCATATCACTGCTTCTAGAACCCAATCACATGGTGGCCACAGTGGTCTGTGAAATACTAGCCTCTTCATCATCAGTCTTCTGCGACAGATGGGAAAACCTGTGGTACTACTGAAATAGTGGAAAATGTGGGGTTTGTCTATGACATTCATTCCTGAGGAAATCTTGTGCAAAATTCCAATCGAACACAATGGGACTTTTACCAATCCCAACCCCTGACCCTGGTACATTTGCTGGATATAATCAAAGTACTGTTGATGTTTACAGTAAAGAACAAAACTGAGTGTGGAGTGATGTCTTGCACTTCACAAAATATTTATTTCTTGTTTTTTTATTATAGGATGTCCCTGTCTGTCACTGTCTAGTGTTTACAAAGCAAAATTAAAAATCAAACACAGTGTAACTACAACTCTTCTCCTCCGCCACTTTTTTGTCTACCTGCCAAGTAACTAGTGCCAAACTTTCATCAGCAGCTTTCACTTTCTTAACATCACCACAGTCTTAATTTTTACAGAACAGGATGATAACAGACTTATGTTAGATTCAGAATCAGCAGTTTTACAATAAGGGATAAACTGTACCATACAGCAGCTGGTGCAGGCATGCAGAACCACTACATCTCAATCAATATGCTGGTCCCTCTTCTTCTGGCACTTGAAGATATCAGTGTCACTTGTACTTGTCTGTCTTTGGGTGTCAGTATGAAAAGCATATGCCAGTCATTCAGAGAACTCTGGTAGTAACTTGTATCACCTGCGTGTCTGACTTACTCGCTTCTCAGTCAAAAGAATTTGTTTACTTTTTTTTATTTTGGTTACTCTACTTTTTTCCTCCACACTCCACCAGAGTCCCCAGTGTCCTCCCTACACAGAGAACAACTTGTGTGCCATGAAGACGCCTAATAATTAACTCTAGGTCCACTAGCTACAAACTTATTTTGCTTTCTCTCTCCCAAACATAGAATGACAAGATGCAGGAACCCGACACCCCTTTAATGCTATCACGATGGGAATACAAACTGAAATATCCACATGTGTGTGTGGAAATTCATTATTATTGGTTTCAATGCATTGATCAATCCAGACAAAAGCATGAAAACTCCACTTTTCGTTAAAAAAAATCTGCACAGTGGGAAATGCCATGTTTTGCCCAACCCTATTGATTAAAGCTAATGTGGAATTGTATAACTATATGTTTAAATGATAATGGTGACAAAAAAATCCAACTGTTCTACTAGATCATCTGTAGTGTAGAAATGTACTGTGTTCTCCAATGAAAGCAACATTGAGAGGAGCCTTTTACCTTCATTTTCACTGGACGCTTGCCAATTCAAACAATTCCTGAGATATTTCTGAAAAGTTCAACATTTTCGGTTCATAATTCTGCATTTTCCCTTCATCAAACCACTGTTTGCAAATTATTGCCATGGTTTCCTTTTACTGAACCACAGGCTATTGCTTAAAAGATCCAGTTCTTATAAAAATAGCCATAGGTCAAAAAATTAGGAACATGATGGAAAGTAGTCATTTCAGCCATGTGTTTCTTGGCATTAAGGTGTTACAAAGTATATAATCTGAATAAATGTTAGCTTTCTTTGTAAACATAACCTCTAGTTAAGCAAAAACAGGGAAAAAGCTTGAAACGTGTATCCTCCACTTAATAGAGTTTTTAACATATCTTTCGTTTTCCACATAATAACAAAATATTCAGTTTAGAAAAAAATCTTTCTGAATACTACATATTCTTAACATATCATCCCCAAAATGTTGGGCATACTGGCTAGTTTATGTATGCAACCGTATATTTCCCCTCTAGTGGCTCTCACAACAAACTGGGAATATTTCATTCCAACAGTTTTCTGTTCTATTGAGACATTATATAATACAAGTTGAAGGTCCGTTTACACAGGCCACAGTTCCGACTCTGTGGGCATGAGCAGTAGAGAGTGGCTGTACCACGGATGATGCTGAGCAAAGCTCTCTGAATTCAGATTGGAGTCCTCTCTGTGCGACTCCGGTCTGAATTCAAAGAGCCCCGCTCCGTAACTGCCACGGCGTGGGCAGTCTGTACTGTGCATGACTAAAGAGCGCACAGTTGTCTCTACTGTGCATGACGGCTTCTGAGAAATCTTAGCGAATGATTATATAGGACTAGTGTAAAAGCCCGTGTGCACGGGCCAATTTCTGCGTACCCCTCTGGCACTCAAAAGGTTAAAAGGCCAGTCCTGCTCTGTGTCTGCCGTCACTCAAGCAATGAGCTCTAGAGACTGCCTAAACACACAGAATGCTCCCAGCACAGAACTCCCAGCATTCTGTGTGTTCGGGCAGTCTCTACTGCACATGACGAATATTGTAGCAAATTATTATATAGGATGTCTGGTTCATAAGTGCTTTGTTCTGTCTTAAGTGATAAGGAACATTTGTTGAACTTTTCATGGAAGTGGAACTCAGTAAATATTATTTCCTCTGGAACAGCAAATATGATGTAATATAGGTTTGGCCAGATAATGATAAGACCTTATTGAAGCAAATAGAAGTTGCTTTATACATAAATGTAAGCATTAATATAGCTTTTCAGTTAATTAAAACAAATATATATTCTTAACCCTTTGAATGCCAGAGTGGTATGGAACGCATTGCTTTGGCACTCAAAGGGTTAATGAACAAATGTTGCAATATAGTTTCCATTTGATAGGATATTATATTATTTACATTTATTGCGTGACAAGATTTAAGTTTACAATCAACATTAAAAAAATTGTTTAATTCCGTAGCTGCTAAACTAGGGTTCATTTAAATCCATAAAAAAATATTAATAATGTCACATGATGGACCACAGTCTATAAATAAAATAAACTTTAACACTCTGAGTACCAATCACAGCGCATTTCATTTGATACCTCTCTGGCACTCAAAGGATTAAAAAACCACTGCAGTTCTATCACTTCTATAAGAATAATTATTTGCATTTATTTATTTTATTCAATAAACTTTTATTAGCATTTTCAGAAAAAAATCATACAAACCGCTGACTAGGTACAAATACTATTACAGCATATTGTAGCATTAATGCTAGATAGATGATAGATAGATAGATAGATAGATAGATAGATAGATAGATAGATAGATAGACAGATAGATTCATAACTGTAACTTTATATTCATATAGTAGTATATACATTAAAGTGTATGATTAGAGAAAGTTTAATGTCAAGTCGGTGGATTTAGTAACAGAAACAACAATTATCTGAGCAGATTACATAATGAACTTAGTTCAAAACATGTAATATGTCCATGCTGTGTCTCCACTCATCTAGATGTAAGGATGTACAGAACTGAAGGCTGATAAACCTTAGTAATATAAGAATGAACACTAAATTAATAAGATCGTCATCAATTAGCATATTTCAATGTATATCATCCAAGGCTTCCAGATTGACATGTAGGTATTTCTATCAGTGTCACCATTATGTGTAATCTTTCCATTAACAAAATGGAGCAAACTCTTTCCTCCCAATCCACAATCGTGGGTGAAACGGTATTTTTTCAGAATGCTGGGACACAGAGTCTGGCTGACACATCTCGGACTTCCTATTCAAGGTGATGAAAAGAAAGTTTTATAATTGTGTATGTAGACTTTGGGCCATATGTTCAAAGGTATAACAACAAAAAAATGCTGTATGAAATAAAAAAATAAGTAATTGTATGCATGAACGACATTTTCTATAGCGTATACGACAAAAAAATAGTAATTTCCAATGTGTACGACACAACTACTACAACTACTACAATAATTGATGGGCAAAGGGGCTGGGCAAGGGCGAGACTAAACTATTCTCCAGTATCGTATAGAGGAAAAGAAAATTTGTCGTAACTAATGAATGTGAGAATTTTTGTCTTTAGTTATGACATTTTTGTCATTAATTAAGACATTTTTTAAAGACATTTTTGTTGTTACATACGTCAATTTCAGTCAGGACAAACAACATATTTCTGATCACAACCGACGCTCTCTGAAAATATTAATGATCCCAACGATACTGTATTTTGAAAAGTTGTTTGTAACGGAAGCTGAGAAGGAACCGCGTCGCCTACCGCCGTCGTTCCCGGGTCTCTCCCTCTCGACGCCAGATAAGCTCCGTTGGATGCACCAGTTGAAGTATGGGCGGTCACTGAAACAGTCGCAGGATCACTGGAAGCAGGGAAACACGGGCAGTAGAGAGTGAAGCCTCTACTTCTGGGTTATGAAGAACAGGGAAAATGTCAAAGGGTAGCGGTTGCCAAGCCGTTCAAGCACTCCGGTGCTTGAATCAAAGGTTCTACTGGAACTTGGAAGAAGTAAGGCAGAGTCCACGTTGCCACCTGACAGAATCCGGAGTTGGGTCGCAGGATACTGGCAGCAGACGGACGAACGATCTAGGAACCTGGGCTCAGATGGGTGGCAGTGTGGTCACTTTAATACCATAGGAACACACAAGACTCCAGGACTCTGGTTCACTCCAAACATAACTCACCTTATTGGCAAAGACCACAGATATTTATACACAAATCTTGCATTGCCTCTTATGGGGAAACCAGGTACAATAGGGCTTAATCCAATCATATCACAGTAGACAAAAGGCCAACAGAAGATGGCCTAACAAACACAATAACTCAGACATGATTACATTTCAGATACAAAAGGGTTTGATGAACAAAGACTTGAGGGTTTGAACTAATTACCACACGGCAGGGGGTCTGACTGCAGTTCACAATGGCTTAATTAACACACAGCAGGGGGTCTAGCTATAGTACACATAGTCAAATGGCTGAAGTGGCTTCAATACACATCTTAGGGACAGTGGCCCAAGGTTGAAGCCTTTGTTTGACTACTGTGAATGCCCTGCTCCAACCTTGACCAATCCCTGAGCTGCCTACCATTCCCCATGTTAGGCTATGGAAGATATTTGCATACATGGTAGTTGATGATTGCACAAACCTTTGAATTGGACAAGTACAATTAAACACATACAATATTTGACAATAAAACTAAACTTAATACACTTGTACATTAATGTAACCCAGGGCAGCTCTATGTATCAAGCTGCCCATTCACCCAGTGTCTATTTTATTGTATGACTCTGGTTTGAAGAGTCGTACAATCAGTCTCAGAATAGGGTCCCAATAGGGAAAAATGTCCCTAGTTTGTAGGATGGTTTGGGTTCCCAGTCTCTAGCCCAGACAAGGGCTCAAGTAACGGGTAGGATCCGTTACATTGTTACAAATGACAAAAGCTATTTCACTACCTTTTTGAACATATGGCCCTTTAAGTAACATCAAAAAAAGTAATATTTTAGTTCTCTGTTTTTAAGGTATACTGGATTGGATTAATTATTTTACCCTTTCTCAGAGAGATATGCCATGCATTGCAGATGAATGTGTTGTGCACCCCCAGGCATGCAAAGGGTTAATGTGATCTTATTACCTGTATGTACTTCCCTCTGACAAATATTCTGGCAATATAACAGTGTTGCTTTAAGTGGAAGTGACATCTTAGACAACTTAGTTTCATTTGAAAGCACTTTCAAAATCACCTATGTATTATATTAGCTATTTTGTTTTATTTAACTGCTAGACTATGAATTATTTGGTGCTTTTATTTTCAGATTATGCAGTTTAGACAGTAGTGGCTGGCATACTAATGTTCTACCTTGTTCTGCCTCTTGGCTACCACTCTCACATGCTCTGGCACAAAGAAGATTAAAAATAAACTTAATCATATTGTTTTTTAACTGTAGAGGGCTGTTTTCCCATTTACTAAATTAAGCAAACACAGAAACATAGAATTTGATGGCAGATATGAACCATTCAGCCCATCTAATCTGCCCATTTTCCTACTATAAAAACTTCAAACATTATTTGGTCCTTGGTTTTTTTCTTATGTTCAGGACAGCCTTATGCCTATCTCATGCATGCTTAAATTCTGTCACTGTAACTTCTACCACTTCTGCTGGTAGGCTATTCCACTTATCTACTACCCTCTCTTCTCTCCTCCATGCTATATATGTTCAGATCCTTTAGTGTATTCTGATATTTCTTATCCTGTAAACCATTTTAGTAGACCTTCTCTGAATTATCTCTAGAGTATTTATATCCTTCTGGACATGAGGTCTCCAGTACTGTACACAATATTCTAGGTGAGTTATAACCAGGGTGGCATGAAGGAAGAGCATGAGTGAGTGGAAGCTGGAGGCAAAGCTGTATGAGCCAGAATTTTCTAACTTACATTAACCGATAAACAAAGATAAATATCTTCTAATCTATTATGTTAACCCCTTACTGTCAAGGACTTTTTAAAACAAGAGGATAAGAGCATTTTTGTAATTTTTAGTATGCATATCTTGGAACTTTTGCTTCTTGAGCCCCTGGAGTAGGCTCATCTGGTCATTTCAGGATATAAATTTGCACCACAAGAGAGGTGGGACTTAATCATGTAGATGGGGCTTAATGATTTATGTCATAAAGTGGACGGGAAGTGGGAGGGATGGGGTGGGAATGAGAAGTGGATAGGATAGTGGGAGTAACAGAGTAGGAAGAGGAAAAGTGGGCAGAGTTTCACGAGAAACTCCCCACCACCAGACTTAGCCTCTGTTCCTGGAGACCCAATAATTAACTGTAATAAATGGAAACTCTGGGGCAGATTTGGAAAGTTCCCAGGTATGTTAATATGTCATTGTTCAACCATATTTTCCCTCTAATTCATTTAGTACAAACATGCAATTTACCATATTTAAGCATAAGTAGAACTTTCTTTTGATACCACATTTATATGACTAATCCATTATTTATTTTGATTGCAATAAAATAAAGAGAAACAATGGAAAACACAATATTTTGCATAGGTTTTCCTGTCATGATTTGTACATTATTAGTCCATCTAAAAAACAATACCCTCTAGTATATCCATTTACTTGTCCTGAAAATTGGAGTATGCCAAATGCCTAGAATTGTAATCCCTTTTTTCACATATTCAGGGTAAATATCACAATATGAAAACTACTGCTTCCAAGCTGTAATTCTTAAAAATTTGGAATGTGAGGATCATAACTTAGTTGACATTGTCAGAAGAACGTAAAAATGCCCACAAATGTTTCTGAAAAGTAGACAGCATAAGGTAGTTCATCAGTAGAATTCTGGAGGTTTTCATGCAGCTACTTTTCTAAAAAATCTGTATTAAAATTGTGATAATATTTGTTCTTTATTTTATATTGTTTTTACATTTGTAACACTTACATTAAAATGTTGGTATGGATTTAAAGGATATTTACAGAGATTTTAAAAAATGCATTTATTAGGGTTCAGCTACTTCTGAGTAAGTAAATTCCCCATATGCATAGGTTGGTCAGATTTTGGGAAGCTACTAGGGTAATTTTGGGACCTGCTTCCCATTTTCTGAAATTAAATTTGCCTTCCATTATACTTTTCATAATGTTAAAACTAAGGAGAGTTGTGTTTAAAAAAAAAAAAAAAAAAAGGCCTAGCCAAATGCCCATTGCCTATGGCGCATGAGACACATGTCTTTGCCGATCGCAGCCTTACAGCCTTAACACTAGGTACCACAGTGATCAGGGCTGGATTTGCCATTAGGCAAAGTAGGAACCTGCCTGCAGGAGCACGTCACCGAGGGGCGCCTGCCATTCGGATTTTTTTTTTTTTTAAACTAGCCACCTTGCTGGCTGCGCTGGCGGCACCCACTCACATTGCACCCCCCAGTTGTCTATTTCCTACCTCCCCGGCAGGACAGGAATGTGCCTCCTTTGGCACAGTCCTGTAGGTGCTGAGCTCCCTCGTTGCCTCTTTAGGAATGCAGAGCGCCGGGAGATGACATCATCTCCCGGCGCTCTGCATTCCTGAATAGGAGACTGCGCAGAAGCTCCATCGGGTACAAGACTGTGCCAAAGGAGGCACAGATGACAGATCTCCTACCAGGGAGGTGGGAAACGGACAATGGGGGGAGGTAGGAAATGGACAATGGTGGGGGGGGGAGGCAATGTGAGGGCAACATGGAGATGGTGGGGGTAAGTTGGAGCCGAAGGGGGGCAATGTGAGGGCAACATGGAGATGGTGGGGGCAATGTGGAGCTAATGGGGGGCACGTTGGAGCCGATGGAGGGCAATATGGAGATGGGGGGGCAATTTGGAGCTGATGGGGTGGGGGGCAATGTGAGGGCAATGTGGAGCTGATGGGGGCAATATGGAGCTGATGGGGGCAATGTGGAGCTGATGGAGGCAATATGGAGCTGATGGGGGGCATTGTGAGGGCAATGTGGCGCTAATGGGGGCAATATGGAGCTGATGGGGCATTGTGAGGGCAATGTGGAGCTGATGGGGGCAATATGGAGCTGATGGGGGGCATTGTGAGGGCAATGTGGAGCTGATGGGGGCATTGTGAGGGCAATGTGTAGCTGATGGGGGCAATATGGAGCTGATGGTGGGCATTGTGAGGGCAATGTGGAGCTGATGAGGGCAATATGGAGCTGATGGGGGCATTGTGAGGGCATTGTGAGGGCAATGTGGAGCTGATGGGGGCAATATGGAGCTGATTGGGGGCATTGTGAGGGCAATGTGGCGCTAATGGGGGCAATATGGAGCTGATGGGGCATTGTGAGGGCAATGTGGAGCTGATGGGGGCAATATGGAGCTGATGGGGGGCATTGTGAGGGCAATGTGGAGCTGATGGGGGCATTGTGAGGGCAATGTGTAGCTGATGGGGGCAATATGGAGCTGATGGTGGGCATTGTGAGGGCAATGTGGAGCTGATGAGGGCAATATGGAGCTGATGGGGGCATTGTGAGGGCATTGTGAGGGCAATGTGGAGCTGATGGGGGCAATATGGAGCTGATTGGGGGCATTGTGAGGGAAATGTGGAGCTGATGGGGGCATTGTGAGGGCAATGTGGAGCTGATGGGGGCAATATGGAGCTGATGGGGGGCATTGTGAGGGCAATGTGGATCTGATGGGGGCAATATGGAGCTGATGGGGGGCATTGTGAGGGCAATGTGGATCTGATGGGAGCAACATGGAGCTGATGGGGGCCATTGTGAGGGCAACGTGGAGCTGATGGGGGCAATATGGAGCTGATGGGGTGCAATGTGGAGCTGATGGAGGTCAAAGTGAAGGCAATAAGGTATATGGAGATGATGGGGGCAGTATGGAGCTGATGGGGGCAATGTGAGGGCAATATGGTATATGGAGATGATGGGGGCAATGTGAGGGTGATATATGAGATGATGGTGGCAAGCTGGAGCTAATGGGGGGGCAATGTAAGGGCAATATGGAGATGATGGGGGCAACGTGGAGATTAGGAGCATTGTGGAGGTATCCAGTGCAGATGGCCCACGGGGGGGGGAGGGAGGGGCACTTCAAATTTCTGTGCCTACAGACTCCTGAAATGTAAATCCAGCCCTGAGCATATAGATGGTATTTGAAGCCAAACAAACTAATAAGTTCACCCAATGAAAGGGTGTACAGTGAGAAAAGCAGAGGACCCAGAACGGAGCCTTGAGGCACCCCCACAGACAGTGGGACTGTGGAGGAGGTGCTATTGTTAGAGGACACAAAAAAGAAACGTTGTGAGAGATAGGAGGAGAGCCATGAAGCAGCTTGATTTCGGAAGCCAAGACTGTGGAGAATTTGAGTGAGCAGAGATTGGTTAACCATGTCGGAGGCAGAGGATAAATGGAGTAGTATAAGTATAGAAAACTGTCTTTTGGCTTTTGCAGTCTGGAGAGCTGTCTCATTTGAGTAACCGCATCGGAAACCAGACTGCATAGGATCCAAAAGACAGTTAGAGTTGAGGAATTTGGTTATTTGGGAGAAGACAAGGCATTCTAGGAGTTTTGAGGTAAGAGGTAGAAGGGAGACAGGTTGATAGTTAGAGAGACCGGAGGGGTCAAGGTTAGTCTTTTTGAGCAGGGGTTTAATTTATGCCTGTTTGAAGGAAGAAGGGAAGGTACCTGTAGAGAGAGAAGTGTTGAAGATGTGTGTTAATATAGGTGTAAGAACTGGTGCAAGTGGTTTGAGTAAGTGGGAGGGCAAAGGGTCCAAGGAGCAGGTAGTGAGGTGGGTAGATAGGAGAAGCTAAGAAACTTCTTCCTCTGTTATCGGGGTAAAACTATCAAAGTATGATGAGGGGGGTTTGGGGAGAGAGAGTTCGGAGGCAGATGGAATAGCTTGTGCTTGAAGTGCTCTGCAAAAGCTTGAGGTGAATGTTTGGGGTGAGAGGAAGCAGTGGAAGGATGGAGCAAGGAGTCAAAGACTGCAAAGAGACGGCGCAGGTTAGATTTATTGTTGTGGATTAGTATGGTGTAGTATTCTTGTTTAGCTTTTGATAAAGCAGAATGCAGGCAGGACAGCATAAATTTAAAGTGGATGAAATCTGCATGTAAGCGAGATTTCCTCCAAAGGCGTCCAGCAGAATGAGTGCAAGAACTTAGGAATCGGGTGTGGGAGTTGAGCCAGGGTTGTGGATTAACTTGACGACTCCGTTGTGGTTTCAGTGGGGCAAAGGAATCAATAGCAGAGGACAGGATTGAGTTGTAGGAGTTAACAAGAATGTCTGTGTCAGAGATGGTTAAGATAGAGGAAAGATTGGAGTTAAGTGAGGTGCTCATCCCAGAGAGATCAAGTGAGCGGGTATCCCTTATAAATCTGTTGGGGGGATGAATGGGGGAAGGGGCAGAGTGAGAGAGAGAGAAGGATATAAGATAAAAGCAAAAGAAACACCAGAGAGGGCGCAAGACCACAATATGTATATGCTGTAGAGCAAATGAATATAAGATACTCACAGCTGTATCATAGTACCGGTTCCACAGTTGTATAACCTGTATCAGCAAACGGGGATGGGGACCAGGTTCGCCCCAAGTTTTGCTAATCTTTTTATGGGTTTTTTTGAAGAAAATTATATCTGGCAGAACAACCCGTATGGGGCGAACCTGGTCCTCTACCGCCGTTACATAGATGATATTATTATTATCTGGAAGGGATCCATGGAATCAATTAACAAATTTATTGAATATGTAAACGATAACAATGTGGGTATCCAATTTACCTCCAAGGTACATAGTACCTGTGTGGATTTTTTGGATATCCAATTTAATATTGGGCCTGATAATTGTATTAGTTCACGTACTTTTTTTAAAGAGATGGATTGTAATGGCTTCCTAAACTATAAGAGTTGCCATCATATCAATTGGAAACAGAATGTACCTTTCAGTCAGTTTAGGAGAATTAGGAGAAACTGTAGTGATATTATAGAATTTGATCGTCAATCTCTTATCTTAAAACAAAAATTTTTAGAGAGTGGATATCCGATTGATTTAATAGAAAAAGATTATATAAGAGCCAGACAGTTAAAAAGGTCTTCAACTTTGACTTATAATGAAAATAAAAGAGAAGTGAGGAATAATCAAGATTTAAGATTTATCACTAGATATAATAGTGCACATAAGATTATTGAATCTATTGTTTCTAAACATTGGAATATTTTGCAAATGGATCCAGTTTTAAAAAATGAATTAGGTAAATCACCAAAGTTCACATATAGAAGAGCAAAGACTATTAAGAATGTGTTAGCTCCAAGTAAATTAAAGAACCAACAGGTCACTTCGGATAAAGATGGTAGTAGAAGTGATGTTCTTAGATTTAAGGGGAGCTATAAATGTGGTATTTCACGGTGTTTAACATGTCCTTTCATTTCAAATAGAGTTGAAACATTCAAATCTAATTATACAGGTGAAGAATTTAAAATTAAGTCCTTTTTGAACTGTGCATCACGAAATGTTGTCTATTTGATTGAGTGTATTTGTGGACTACAATACATTGGTAGGACAACACAGACAGTACGCAAAAGATTCGGACAACATAGACGGAATGTTCAAAAGGGTTTTTTGGAACATAGTTTATCTCGGCATTGTAGCATGTTTCATGAAAAAAATCCTAATAGCCTGACTATTACCCCTATAGAAAAGGTAGAGGTTAGTAGAGATAGGGACAATATAAATCATCGTGAGAGTTATTGGATTTATAGGATGCAAACGATGACACCTTGTGGTTTGAATGAATCAACTGAGAATGTTTATTAGTTTGTTTGTTTTTTTTTTTTTGTTTTTTTTTATTATTTGATGTATGTGAATATTATTGTATACTTGTATGTCTATTATTGTTGATTATTGTTAATCCATCTTCTGATATTCATATTTTAATTATTTTTATGTTGTGCACTTGGATTTTTATCTCCCACATCCCCCTAAATGGTGGAGACCAATTATGTGAGGTTTGTATGGGATTAATGCCCCAACTTGAAACATTCTGGCCTTTGGATTCAATAGTTGTTTTGAATGTCCAACTTTAAATATATAGATAAATATATTTATATATATTTTTGTTATGATAGCTTATAGTTAAATCTTATAGAAGGCCACAAGTTGTGCATTTTTTATTGTTGGCGTTCCTCATTTGGAACGCATTAGATTGTCATGTGATTCGGTGGAGGGCGTAGTGTTTGCGTTTCATCTTTGAGACGCACCCGATTGTCATGTAGTCTGGTGGACTCGTGTTGGGTCTGGGCGCATGCGTGGAGGCATTTCTCCTGCCGATTCAATTTGTATTGTACATTTCTGTTGGCGGAGTGTTGTGGGGATGGTACGATGTGGAGAGCTGTATTTTAGGCGCATGCGCCCAGAGGAATTTTTATCGGGTTGACCAATCATGTGCCGACGGGTGCGGGTCAGGTTGGAACGCACACTTCCTCATATTGTAGTGGCGCGAATTGAGGACTTCCGCCACTCCGGCTTGTACACCTCTGATGAACCGCTATAAAGGGGGAATGTTTGGGAGATGTAATTCGGTAAGTGCATGGATTTTATATTTTAGTGACAATATTGTGTTATAATTTTGGGTTCTGACGAAGAAGTCTTGAACTTCGAAACATGTTAACCCATTTATTATTGTCATACTATTTTATATTATTAAATTATTATCAATACACGGTGGATTTAACATCTTTATTGAGTCCGAATCGGGGCGGATAGCAAATCCCCGTTTGCTGATACCGGTTATACAAGTGTGGAACCGGTACTACGATACAGCTGTGAGTATCTTATATTCATTTGCTCTACAGCATATACATATTGTGGTCTTGCGCCCTCTCTGGTGTTTGTTTTGCTTTGTTCTGAGGTTATCCAGTCACGTGGGGACTTCTATTTGGAGGAGCTGCAGACTACTACAGGCGGAGAAGTGACAGAGTGGGGGCTGTCTTGAATCCTCCATATACGCAGATACTTTTTATATTTTGTAAGTGAGGTGATACAGTGGTGGTGGTTTTGGTTCCTTAGATATTTCACCAGAAGCGCCCCTGTTTTTGTTCTTCTGCAAGGATATAAGATGGTGGTCTGATAGAGGGAATGGGGAAACTGTGAGAGAGGAAAGGTCCAGACCCTTAGTTAAAAAAAAGATCGAGGCAGTGACCAGCTTTGTGAGTGGCACAGTCAGTCCACTACTGGAGATCAAGGGAAGAGGTTAGGTCTAGAAGATGGGAAGCCCAGGGGACAGATGGGTCATCAATATGACAGTTAAAATCACCTAGAATAAGGACAGGATTGTCAGTGGAGAGAAAGAAGGAGAGCCAGGATTCAAAATCTGAGAGAAAGTTTGAAGGATAAGAGGAGTTAGTAGGTGTCCTGTATATTACAGCCACGCGCATAGACAGATGGTAATAGAGCTGGATTTCGTGTACTTCAAATGAAGAAAAGTGCACAGATGGTGGGATTGAGAGGGTCTGGAAGCGGCAGCGGGAGGAGATAAGGAGACCTATCCCCCCACCTCGACCAGCAGAACGAGGGGTGTGTGAGAAGCAGAACCCTCCATAAGAGAGTGCAGCCTCCACAGCTGTGTCCTGTGCAGATAACCAAGTTTCTGTGAAAGCAAACAACTGCAGTGATTGCTCACAGAAACAATCATGAATGGGGGTTGTCTTGTTAACAATGGAGAGGGTTTTCAACAGAGCACAGGAGAAGGGGAGAAAGGAGGGTGAACAAAGAGGAATGTTTATGAGATTTGAGGGGTTAGAACCCTCCAAGTTGCGGTGGGAGGAAATGGTGGGCCGTGGCTGATAGCAGGTGGGTATGGGGTTTGGGCCGGGATTGGGAGCAATATCCCCTGCAGCAAGCAGAAGGATAAGACAAAGGGCAGAGATGTTGGAGTGGGATTTGTATTGGTGCTTTGGAATAGGAAATACAGAGGGAGAAGGGGTTAAAATCTGGAGCAGTGTGTAAGAGCAGACAGGTGTGAAGGGGAGGAGAGAGGGGGAGATGTGGATGTAGTTTGTTAAGTCAGGGGGAGAGCTGAGGCTGATAAGAATCCTGGGGAGCATTGAACATATAACAACAAATTAAATAGCAGATGTAAACATGGCAAGTCCAAATCTGATGCCAGAGAAGAAATGTCTTTGCTGATTATCTTCCTACAGGTGCTCTTTACAGGTAATGAAGGAGTTCTGGTGCCTTGTGTGTTGTCCTTGTTGTTGAACTCAGTTGTTAAACTCTTGGAGACACTTTAGAAGAGGGGCACTTAGGAAGAGGGGCACAAATGCTAACCCCCCTATTCAGTATTTGTCTATTGTGAATTGTGAGGAACAGTGAATGAAATCTAAACTGGAAATAAAGTACATACATACAGCTACAGACTTGCCAAGTAAACGGAGTAATATAGATAAATCAGACTGCTGTGTAAGTGATAAAGATACATGTACAGTAATTTATTCTATAAATACAATAACCCTTTAAATGTCAGAGAGATACATAACTCATTGCAAAACAATTCATCTCGCACCCCTCTGGCACTTGAAGGGTTTTAAGAGCCACTTATTTATACAAGTGTAGTTCCCTTTAAATCCTTTGAATGCCAGAGGGGTGTGCAGCGTATTGCTCTGCTTAGCATTTTGATGCTTTCAAAGCAGGCATTTTGTCCTTAGCCTGTGCTCAAAAGATGAGTAATGCAAACTACACCACAACTGACAAGTGCAAATAGTTCCCATTTATTTATATGGAGATTGTAAAGCAAAGCAATGTATTGGGGACTTTCTACAATTCAATGCGTTATAACCCCCATTTAAATCAACAAGATTTTTTATTTGCCTCCTAGTGTATAGTTGGTTTATTCCAAAATTGCTTCACTTTTCTTTTCAACATAAAGTACTAGTAGTTATTGCCCAACTAATAGTATATGTATTGTTGAAGTCATAGGAGGAGCAAAAATATATACAGATGCACAGAAAATTATTTTCTTATGTTCTTTAGTAATTTTAGATTCAGTAAAAAAATGACAGGATTTTCAGAAGTAAACCTGTCATGTTTGAAAATGGAAAATCTTGATGAACATTAAAAAAATTCTGATGTTAACCCTTTGAGTGCCAGAGGGGTACGCAACGTATTGCTTTACAATGCGTTGCGTACCCCTCTGGCACTCAAAGGGTTAAAAATGTCTGATTTTGTCTGATAAATTGCTTCTCACTCCTGCTAACAGTACTTTAATTTGTCTTCTCCGTGTTTAGACCATTTTTATTTTGTCGGGAAAAAATGACGTTAATCAGACAAAATAGTGACATTGAAACTCATATTTTTTTCTGAAAATACCTTACAATATGACGGTAGATTAAGCCACGCCCACTTTTAAGACTTCTTTTTCCCTTTGAGGGTAATGGCAGAATTCAAAAAATGATGGAAAGTCTGTGAACTGGCGGTCCATGGCATAAGAACTTTTTTTATTGTGATTACAATTTCAGTTACCACCACTTTCTAAACATCTTGCCCACAGACTAAATGGGTAATAGGAGACAGACAACAAGGTATGAGGGTATCAAGTGCTGTGAGTTTGATATGGTGTAACCTTTCTGGAGAAGTCAGCTGTATGAAACTGATGTCAAGGCCTTGTTATTTTTAATGCAAACTATTAGTCTTTGTGTTACAGTTAATAATAAACACAAGTCATTTTACTGGACTACCTCAAAAGAAAAAAAGAATACAAATTGTGCATTAGTACTTAAGGTATTTTCATTAGTATCTAAACAAAATTATTGTTTAAGCAGCTAATGACAGTGTGAATGATCATTTAAACCAGATGTGAATTTTTAAAATTCCCACACTACCCATGTCCTAAACAATGTGAATTCTGTTTAACAACGGATCAGTTGTCCGGAGCTAACACTATTACCTATAACAGTGAAATGGTATGCATAAGCAATGGATCTCTGGCATGCCAAACATAACCAAGTTGAAACTGCCCAATCAATCATATTGTTTGCTAGTTTTAAAATGTTATTAGGCAATAACTAACATGTTGGGTCCGGCACACAGGAAATATAATCAGGTCAAAAGAAGTATGTGCCCTGTGGAAATCATTCTGTAAAAGAACATAATACATGTTTTAGTTTGCTCTGACTAAAAATAATTAGTATACCTCAATATAGTCACAAGAATATCTTTGTATGAGCAATAAACAATGGTTTTGATTAAAGTAGGTTATGTCAGGAACCACACAGTGGGACTTGCATCAAAGAATGAGGAGCAGTTCTGGAGCAAACCATTTAAAGGGATAGTAATGTTTCATAATAAAAGCAGCTCTAATTTATCATCATAGTATTTGGACTTTGGAGAGTGTTATTTCAGCTCTGTCAGAGTTGTAGTTCAAGAGTAATTCAGTGACAAAGTATCCCCCTCCCGCCCCTTTTACTGATGTAACACTGCTCAGCCAGATCAGAAGGGAGGTGCCCAAGTAGACTGCAGAGAGGGACAATCTTCAATTAAGATAAGGGGAAAACCTGAAAAACTTGTCAAGGGAGGCAGGGCTTTCATTGTTCTCATAGGAAGAAGATTGTCCCCAGCTGTTATCTGTCTGGTCTATGGACTGCATTCCCCATCTGAGAAGAGATGTCTTACACTAGGTAAAAGGGGCGGAAGGGGGAACTCTGCTTGTGAATATCTCTCAAACCATAAAGGTTTGAGAGATGAGACTTATATCGTTCTTCATGTTTTTTTAATGCCTACAAAATGAAATAAAGATTAAAAAAAAGTATTACTATTAGTGATGATCGAGCACCCCAATGCTCGGGTGTTCGGGTGCTCTGGCCGAGCACCCCCGGAGGCTCGAGTGCTCGGCCGAGCACCCGAGCCCCATTGAAGTCAATGGGAGGACTCGAGCATTACACCAGGCACCCCCTGCTCTGATGAGGGGAGGGTGCCTGGTCCATAGGAAAAGGGCAGAAAATGATGGAAACACCACAGAAATGATTCAGGGACAGCATAGGGAGGATGTCTGGATGCATCTTGGACTCCAACGTCGCTGCTGTTTCGCCCGGAGTACGCCATTTTTACAGACTGACCGTAAAACACACAAAAAGGAAGATAAAAACGACTTTAGGCGAAAAATTGTTACCAAACAGTATTTGCTGTATATTTACTTGTATATCATCTGCAAATTCTGCAAAAAATTTCATCGATTTTTCGGAACTGGGGCCATGATTAAGAGGGAAACATGCGCAGAGTAAAGCAGGTGTTCAACGTGGTTATGGCCCGGGTAAGGTACAGCATTCAGGAACGGAGGCCGCAGCTACCACAGGTTTTACAACATGTCCGTTTGCCCTTGTTAAGTCCAAAATTTATAGTCGGAACAGTGGGGTCTGATCCATTCAGTAAAAGTGACGAAGTGACTTAGTGGATGAAGCCAAGAACTACCTTCTGCTCTGTCGAACACCCCAGCCCTATTTAATTCAATGGGAGGACCTGAGGCACTCCGATACAACCTGTATATCACAAAATGGAGGGCCTCATTCACATTGTGGTACAATAGTTCAGGTAGTGGTCCAACACTCATAAAGCCGATGCACTAAGTGAAAGGGCTGCCAAAAATTAGACTGAAATGTCACTCCAATACACACTTTATTACACATAAAGGAGGGCATCATACACACCCTTGAAAAATTAGGATTAATAGCCTGCTGGTGACCCTCTAAAACATTAGGGGCGAGGGCATGCCGCTAAGCTGACCATCTAAAACATTAGGAATGAGGGTCTGCAGCTGAGCCGACCATCTAAAACATTATGGGTGAGGGTCTGCTGCGGAGCTGACCATCCTAAACATTATATGCGAAGGCCCGCTAGTGAGCTGACGCTATAAAACATTATATGAGAGGGCCCGCTAGAGAGCTGACCCAATAAAACATTATATAAGAAGGCCCGCTGGTGAGCTGACCTATACAAAAAGTTGTCAAACAGGGCCCGCTGGTGAGCTGGCCCTATATAAAAATTATATCACAGGGCCCGCTGGTGAGCTGGCCCTATATAAAAATTATATCACAGGGTATATGGAAGAGAGTCAACCATATACCCGTTTTTTGGGTGGAAGGGGTGAATGGGAATACAGAGTATTCCCATCATTGTAAATAACATATCTAAAGTGACTTTATGTTCACCCGGGGCTTTCCTCCAGTGGAGTGGAGAAGTCAGGGGCAATCCAGGCCTTGTTCATTTTTATAAGTGTCAACCTATCAGCATTGTCGGTGGAAAGGCGGATACGCTTATCTGTTATGATGCCACCAGCAGCACTAAATACCCGCTCAGACAGAACGCTGGCGGCAGGACAGGCCAGCACCTCCAAGGCGTAGAGTGCCAGTTCATACCACGTGTCCAGCTTGGACACCCAGTAGTTGTAAGGCACAGAGGGATCATTGAGGACGCTGACACGGTCTGCTACGTACTCCTTCACCATCTTCCAAAACTTTTCCCTCCTTGTGACACTAGGCTGCGCATCAGGGTGAGGGTGCTGGCGGGGTGTCATGAAGGTGTCCCACGCCTTGGATAGTGTTGCCCTGCCTTTGTCGGAACTGCTGTGTGCTCCCCTTTTCTCCCCTTCTCGGTTGGCCAAGGTAGCACGTACTCTGCCGCCAGCGTTGTCAGATGGAAAATTTTGGATCAATTTTTCAACAAGAACCTTCTGGTATTGCACCATTTTGCTTGTCCTCTCCACCGGAGGAATGAGAGATGAGAAATTCTCTTTGTAGCGGGGGTCCAGAAGGGTGAACACCCAGTAATCCGTGTTGTCTAAAATGCGTATAACGCGTGGGTCACGGGAAAGGCAGCCTAACATAAAGTCAGCCATGTGTGCCAGAGTACCAACAGGCAAGATTTCGCTGTCCTCACCAGGAGGATGACTCTCAATCTCCTCATCCTCTTCCTCCTCTTCTGCCCACCCACGCTGAAGAGATGGAACTAAAGTTCCATGGCTACCCTCTGTAGCGGAGGCAACCGTGTCTTCCTCCTCCTCCTCCTCCGCCTCCTCCAATTGTCGCTGAGAAGACGAAGTGAGGGTGCTCTGGCTATCACCTTGTGTAAGCTCTTCCTCCCGCATTTCCACCTCTTCCACATGCAAAGCGTCGGTTTTAATTGTGAGCAGCGAGCGTTTCAGTAGACACAGAAGTGGGATGGTTACACTGATAATAGCGTTATCGCCGCTCACCATCTGTGTCGATTCCTCAAAATTGCGTAAAACCTCACAGAGGTCTGACATCCATTCCCACTCCTCACTTCTGATTACAGGAAGTTGAACGGAGAGGCGACGACCGTGTAACAGCTGGTACTCCACTACTGCCCTCTGCTGCTCACAAAGCCGGGCCAACATGTGGAAGGTGGAGTTCCAGCGCGTGCTCACGTCACACAGCAGCCGGTGAGCTGGCAATTGTAAGCGCTGCTGCAGCTTCAACAGGCCGGTTGAAGCTGTTGATGACTTACGGAAATGTGCACACACGCGGCGCACCTTGGTCAAGAGATCATGCAAATTGGGGTAGGTTTTTAGAAATCGCTGAACCACTAAATTAAGTACATGCGCTAGGCATGGTACGTGTGTGAGCTTGCCGAGCTCCAAAGCCGCCACCAAGTTACGCCCATTATCACACACAACCATGCCTGGTTGCAGGTTGAGTGGCGAGAGCCACTGCTCGGTCTGGTGACTAATCCCCTGCAACAGCTCTGAGGCCATGTGCTGTTTGTCCCCAAGGCAGATCAGCTTCAGCATGGCCTGTTGACGCTTCCCCACTGCAGTGCTAAACTGCTTCCAGCTACCGGCTGATGGGTGAGTGGCGCTGCGCGCAGAGAATTCGGAGGTGGAAACGGAGGAGGAGGAGCCAATAACGTAGGTGCTGGCGGAAACCCTGATGGAGGTAGGGCCCGCAATCCTCGGCGTGGGTAGCACCTGTGCCATCCCAGGGTCCGAGTCGCTCCCAGCCTCCACGACATTCACCCAGTGTGCCGTCAGGGAAATGTAGCGTCCCTGGCCACAAGCACTTGTCCATGTGTCAGTCGTTAAGTGGACCTTCCCAGTAACTGCGTTGGTCAGGGCACGGGTGATGTTACGGGACACATGGTGGTGTAATGCGGGGACGGCACACCGGGAAAAGTAGTGGCGGCTGGGGACTGCGTACCGAGGGACAGCTGCTGCCATCAGGCTGCGGAAGGACTCAGTGTCCACAAGCCTAAATGGCAGCATTTCGATGGCCAGTAATTTGGAAAGGTGTGAGGTTAGTGCTATGGCCTGTGGGTGGGTGGCTGGGTATTTTCGCTTGCGCTCAAATGCCTGGGGTAACGACATTTGGACGCTGCGCTGGGACAGGGAAGTGGATGTGGTCGCTGATGGTGCTTCAGATGGTACAGGTGCAGGGCGGGAGGTATGCGGGCCTGCGCCTTCGACAGGCGATTGGCCGGCACCGAAAACAGGGGAAGAGGAGGCAGTGGTGTGGCCTGCAGACACAGATTGGCGATCCGGGCGTTCCTCCCACTTATTACGGTGCTTGGATGCCATGTGTCGGATCATGCTGGTGGTGGTGAGGTTGCTAGTGTTCATGCCTCGGCTCATTCTGGTGTGGCACAGGTTGCAAACTACAATTCTTTTGTCGTCCGCACTTTCCTTAAAAAAACGCCATACCGCGGAACACCTAGCCCTTGGCAAGGGAGATTTACGCAAGGGGGTGCTCCGTGGAACATTTGCGGGCCGGTTTGGTGCGGTCCACCTTCTTTCTTTAGCCACACCACTGCCTCTTCCAGCCTGTTGCGGTGCTGCAGATGGCTCACCCTCAGGACTGCTGTCATCGCTCGGCTCTCCACCTTCCCAGGTGGGGTCAGTGACCTCATCGTCCACCAAGTCCTCCTCCACTTCCTCACTCTGATCATCCTCCTCATTTCTTGATCCCACCACATACTCAGTCATTGACAACTGTGTATCATCCTCCTCATCAAGGTCTTGAGACAGTAATAGTGGTTGATTTGATGGCAACTGTGTCTCATCATCATCATCATCCACTTCCTTTGACCTTAAATGCCGTTCCCCTCTGTCATCTTCTTGTGATTGGGTACCCTCTAGAGGTTGTGAATCAGGGCACAAGATCTCATGTTCCTCTGCAAGCGTGCTTGGAGAGAGGTTCAAATGAAGGATTGGTGATGAGACGAGCTCCTCACTATATCCCAGTGTGGGATCACTTCTTTGGCCAGACCCTCTATGGTGGGAGGAAGGATGATCAGGGTGAGGATTATGTTGACCAGACTCTTGGCTACTGAGAGTGGACTTGGTGGAAGACAGGGTGGTGCTTAACCGACTGGAAGCAGTATCAGCTGAAATCCAACCGACCACCTGTTCGCAGTGGTCTGACCTCGAGAGTGATGTCCTGCGACGCCCTGTAAACTGAGACATGAAGCTAGGTATGGTGGATGTCTTTCTTTCTTGTGCTCTGGCACCAGGCACAGTTTCTACGCGTCCTGACCCGCGCCCTGAACTATCAGGATCACGTCCACTTCCCCGTCCCTTTTTACCCGCCTTCTTCATATTACACGGAATATGTGCTGCTAATCTGCAACTTTGCACACTAAACAGAATATGCTGCTAATCTGCGGCTAGGCACAGTGAAAGGAATATGTGACGTTTATTTTTTACACTTTGCACACTAAACAGAATGTGCTGCTAATCTGCAACTTTGCACACTAAACAGAATGTGCTGCTAATCTGCGGCTAGGCACAGTGAAAGGAATATGTGACGTTTATTTTTTACACTTTGCACACTAAACAGAATGTGCTGCTAATCTGCAACTTTGCACACTACACAGAATGTGCTGCTAATCTGCGGCTAGGCACAGTGAACGGAATATGTGACGTTTATTTTTTACACTTTGCACACTAAACAGAATGTGCTGCTAATCTGCAACTTTGCACACTAAACAGAATGTGCTGCTAATCTGCAACTTTGCACACTAAACAGAATGTGCTGCTAATCTGCAACTTTGCACACTAAACAGAATGTGCTGCTAATCTGCGGCTAGGCACAGTGAAAGGAATATGTGACGTTTATTTTTTACACTTTCTACACTAAACAGAATGTGCTGCTAATCTGCAACTTTGCACACTAAACAGAATGTGCTGCTAATCTGCGGCTAGGCACAGTGAACGGAATATGTGACGTTTATTTTTTACACTTTGCACACTAAACAGAATGTGCTGCTAATCTGCAACTTTGCACACTAAACAGAATGTGCTGCTAATCTGTAACTTTGCACACTAAACAGAATGTGCTGCTAATCTGCGGCTAGGCACAGTGAACGGAATATGTGACGTTTATTTTTTACACTTTCCACACTAAACAGAATGTGCTGCTAATCTGCAACTTTGCACACTAAACAGAATGTGCTGCTAATCTGCGGCTAGGCACAGTGAAAGGAATATGTGACGTTTATTTTTTACACTTTCCACACTAAACAGAATGTGCTGCTAATCTGCAACTTTGCACACTAAACAGAATGTGCTGCTAATCTGCGGCTAGGCACAGTGAACGGAATATGTGACGTATATTTTTTACACTTTGCACACTAAACAGAATGTGCTGCTAATCTGCGGCTAGGCACAGTGAACGGAATATGTGACGTTTATTTTTTACACTTTCCACACTAAACAGAATGTGCTGCTAATCTGCAACTTTGCACACTAAACAGAATGTGCTGCTAATCTGCGGCTAGGCACAGTGAACGGAATATGTGACGTTTATTTTTTACACTTTGCACACTAAACAGAATGTGCTGCTAATCTGCAACTTTGCACACTAAACAGAATGTGCTGCTAATCTGCGGCTAGGCACAGTGAACGGAATATGTGACGTTTATTTTTTACACTTTCCACACTAAACAGAATGTGCTGCTAATCTGCAACTTTGCACACTAAACAGAATGTGCTGCTAATCTGCAACTTTGCACACTAAACAGAATGTGCTGCTAATCTGCAACTTTGCACACTAAACAGAATGTGCTGCTAATCTGCGGCTAGGCACAGTGAACGGAATATGTGACGTTTTTTTTTTAAATTTGTGCCCCCCCAAACAAAATATAACTGCTGCCCCCACACACAACAGTCCTAAAAAGGACTTTTGGGTCTTTATATGTTGTTCCAACACTTTTCTTCTCCCTACACTGACTTTCTCTTCCTATCCTCATCTCTCCCTGGCTAAGACTGAGCCGAACTCGCTGGTCAGGTGCTATACAGCACCCGATCACGGGTTCTGGCCAGCCAATCAGTGTAATGCCAGCAGCCAACATGGCTGCTGGCATTACACTGATGTCAGAGCCTCCCCGCACGTTTATTGGCTGTGCAGCAGCCGCGAAACGTGCGGGGAGGAGACCCGAACATGGCGGGCGAGCACATGCGGTACTCGTACGAGTACCGCCATGTGCCGAGCAGAGCGATGCTCGAGCCGAACCGAGCTTCGGCCGAGCATGCTCGCTCATCACTAATTACTATCCCTTTAATGCACTGGGGAGAAAGTACAGGTTTGACAGAGATAATGGTTATAATGCACAAAAGATAAGTGGAATAATTCTAGGGCAAGCTAACTAGGGGAGAACTATAAAGTACTAAAACTTCTAGGGGGCGATGCACTAAGGTTTGATTAAGAGCAATGACAAAGTGGAAATAACTTATCCAGTGATATAACTTGTCCATTTTTTATGTTACTCTATAGAGTCTATGCACTCTGGCATTAGGGATCTTAGTGCATACACGCTATTGAATAACATGGGGATAGAAAACTTTATCACACTGAAATTATATCCTCATTATAACTACTCTATCACGCCTTAGTGAATCTCCCCCCTGGTGCTTTAACCTCTTGAATGATAGGGAGGTTTCTAATGCATCATGACATAATGCATTTGAGACCTCTCTAACATTCAATTAGTTAAATGTTAAGGAGCAGTAAACTTTTATATCAAAACATAAATATTTTAAAGTTTCGACTGTTGAGCAAAATAAGGGTACTCCCACTCCTGAGAAATGCATATTTCCAGAGTTATTACAATTCAATCTCTTGCTTTTTACACCAGCAGTGACAGTAGTGGTCACATTCCAATTAATTATTCTGTTGCATTTTCTGGAGCATATTAGTCACTCACAAACAGCTCTCCATAGAGTATTAAAGAATTTGCTGACCCATGCTGTCAGATTGAACTTTAAGGACTTAACTTCCTGACAATTTGAAATGGAAGAACATTTAGGTAAAACAACTGATAGCAGTGGAAGTATCCTAGTTTTAACATAGTAACATAGTAATTTAGGTTGAAAAAAGACTTGCGTCCATCTAGTTCAACCTTTTTCCTATTCCTGTTTACCATCGTTGATCCAAAAGAAGGCAAACACCTCCCCACCCCTCAATACGGCAATTTCAAATTATGGCTTGAATGGGGGGAAAAAATCCTTCTTGATTCCAAATGGCAATCAGATTTCTCCTTGGATCAACAAGCACCAACTAAATATTAATCCCAATACTAATATACATAGCCCTCTATGTTCTGCTCTTTTAAAAAAGTATCCAGGCCCTTTTTAAAGGCATCTAATGTATTCGATTGCACTACCTCCTCAGGCAGTGAATTCCATACCTTTATTTTCCTTACCGTAAAGAATCCCTTCCGCTGTTGTAAATGAAATCTCCTTTCCTCAAGTCTAAGCGTGTGACCCCTTGTACTTTGTACTGTTCTGTTAATGTACAGGTCTTTGGAGAGCCCTTTGTATGGGCCCTGAACATATTTATATAATGTTATCATATCCCCTCTAAGAAGCGGTTTCTCTAGTGTGTACAAGTTTAACTTTTCTAGCCTTTCTTCATAACTAAAACTTTCTATTCCCCTTACTAGTTTTGTAGCCCTCCTCTGCACTTTCTCTAGTTCCATAATGTCCTTTTTCAGAAAGGGTGCCCAGAATTGAACAGCATATTCTAGGTTGGGTCTTACCATGGACCTGTAAAGAGGCATGATACTATCTTCCGCCCTTGAGTCAATACTCCTTTTAATACATGCCAATATCTTATTGGCCATTGCAGCTACCAGCTGGCACTGAACGTTACTGCTGAGTCTATTGTCTACAATTACACCCAAATCCTTTTTATTAGTAGCATTCCCCAAAGAAACACCATTTAAACTATATGTTGCATTTTTATTATTATAACCAAAATGCATAACTTTACACTTGTCTATATTGAATCCCATTTGCCTGCCTAGTTACCCAATATGTCCAAATCCACTTGTAATGAAGACACATCCAGTTCAGACTTTATTACCCTACTTAATTTGTGTCATCGGCAAACACTGATACATGGCTCCCTATGCCCTCTGGGAGATCATTAATAAACAAATTAAAAAGAAGTGGACCCAGGACAGATCCCTGAAGTACTCCACTTATCACGTTTATCCAATTGGAGAACTTCCCATTTACTACCACTCTTTGCATTCTATCATTCAGCCAATTTCCAATCCACGCACAGATGTTTGCCCCTAAGCCTATTTCATCCAATTTATACAGTAACCTCTTGTGTGGAACCGTATCAAATGCCTTGGCAAAGTCTAAATAGATCACATCAATCGCCACTCCCAAATCTATATTTTTACTCACTTTTTCATAAAATGCAATCAAGTTAATTTGACAAGACCTGTCTTTCACAAAGCAATGTTGGCTCCTGCTAATGATATTCCTGTTGAAAATGAATTCTTGAATATATTCCATTAGAAACCCTTCAAATAGTTTCCCTACCACAGATGTTAAGCTTACAGGTCTGTAATTTCCTGGCTGGGATTTTGATCCCTTTTTAAATATGGGCACCACATTTGCTTTATGCCAATCCATGGGCACTATACTGTGCACAAGAGAAACCCTGAAAATCAAAAATATTGGTCTGACCAGGGCCTGGCTTAGCTCTTTAAGTACCCATGGGTGTATACCATCCGGCCCCGGGACTTTGTCTACCTTAACACCATTCAAATGTTTCAACACTTTTTCTTGTGTTAGCCAACGCCATGTTAGTTGTGAGTATTCTGTAAAAGTAGTTTGCTGGTTCTTGTCCATCAGGTCTTCCTTGGTAAAAAACAGAAAAAAAGAAATTATTTGAAATATCTGCTTTCGCTCCGTCAACAGGAAAGTACTATGACATATAGGTTTTCATAAAAGACATGTACTGCTGCTTTAAGTAAAACAGACATTGGCCAATATTTCTAAAAGCAAACTGAAGTTAATCTGGAGTAAACCAACAGCACCACATGTGCAATATTCAAGTGCATGGGAATTTAAGAATATTTATTTGTCCCCTATAGTGCAGTTTGTTTACTCCAGAACAATTTCAGTTTGCTTTTAGAAATATGGGCCAGTATCTTGTATTAAGTTGGTTTGCTGCAGTACTACTTCAATTTTCTTTTGTACTTAAGGTCCAGTGTTTCTGCTTTCATGATGAGGTGATGTTGATGGGTCACAGTGGAAAAAAAGAGGAAAAATCTGTACTTTTCAAGGGAATTCCCACCAAAGGCAAAACATGCTGTTTTCCAACATTTCTCTTTTGGGGGAAAATATTTTGCCCAGTCCTATTCTGTAGAAAGCATGTATTAAAACTTCCATCATTGTGTACAGTTAAAAGTTCAGTAGTTTGCATTTTAACTACCCTCGTGTTATATACAATACATACACTGAATGCTAAAAACGTTTGTTCTATTAATCAGTCAGATTGGTAAATTATGGACTGCACTGGGTGTCTCATTTAGCATGTTAAATACACACACACATATATATATATATTGTATTTATATGTTTAAGCACATTGACTAAAACAGGCTACTCCAGCCTTAACCAGGCATATGAAGCAATGTTCTTCTTAATTATAACTGTGACAAATAGAACTGCCGCAGGTCATACAGTGCAGGAGGCGGAGCCTCTCCTCCCCCTAGCTGGGATCATGTGGACACTAATACTGAATGGTATAGAGAGAATAGGTAGGGATTTTCATGGAAGCCTGCTCCAACCTTCCCCCACCCAGACTCAGAGGCTCAGAGCTGCAGATGACTATCAGCTGAAATTGATTGTTTTATGGAACAGCTGTGGAACAGGGTGGCTGATAGGCTGAATTGTCCCTTGGTTGTGCTAACCACCCCTCCTCCGGAGATTTCTACAGGAGGAGATTAGAGTCTTGTGTCTAACTCCCCACTTTAGTAACCTGGTCTGTTGTTAAACCCAGCGTGTCATGTTTTGTCCATGTGGAGACTGCCCCTTTCTCTGAACTGTATTAAAATGCTGTGTTGGTTGAAGATAAAGTAGTTAGTGATTTACCAAGAAGGAGCTTGTTTGTGTCTCCTTGAAGTATCCAGGTATATTGCTGTTTGTCATCCACTATAGAACAGTTACTCATAGAGAAGTGCCAGGGGGCTAGATAGATAGAATATCCTATACGAACAGGAGCTATCAGTGCAGTATATCCTGCATTGCCGATAGATACACAACTCAAAGTACTGGGTTTTAGTGCTTGGTATAGGTTTGCGAAAGAAACCCACTGATAACATGCCTGAACTGCTATACCTTCCATGGCAGAGACACCAGGGCCGTATCATCACAAACTGGTGTAAGCGGTGGGATAACCTGCATTACAGCGACCCCCAGATCCTAAGATGTCCCCGTGATGCACACCAGAGCACAGGGTGCTGTTGACGAACAAGCCATGACTGAGCTGCAACCGGAGGCCTCTGGATCCACCATCGTACCCCTATCTTGAGTGACCAGGCGGGCCTTCAAGGTCCAAGAGTACAGAGAGGCAACAGCCGAATGAGCAGGTGAGCTGGACCTTATTGAGAAAGCAGATGCTGCCCTTGCCCAAGAGGATTGAGAACAACAAGCAGAGTCCTTCAATGTGGTGGCCTCCCGGTCTGTCCAACTAGCAAATCTCCACCTCAAGTTCTCCGTCCATAGCTTCTCCAAGTTCGATGACTAGAAAGGCTACATTGACAGATTCCTGCAGGACTTTGAGCGGCAGTGTGCATTGAATCCCCTACAGCCCAAGGACTGGGTACCGCTCCTGGATGGAAGGCTGACAAGACATGCTCCTGTGAGGAATGGGGGGACTATCAGGTCATGAAGCAAGCTGTGATGGAAAGGTACTCTGCTCAAGTTTGAGAGATACACCCCACCCCAGACGGCACCATTCAGAGTATGTCTGGAAGATTGAACATGCACTGGAGAGGTGGTGAACACAGATTGAGGTGCACTCCCAGGAAGACTGCAAGCAGGCAGTGATGTTGGAGCAACTGTATGCCGTACTGCCCTTGAAGATGTGACAGTGGACCCAAGATTACCATCACACCACAGCCGCAGCAGCTGCGGAGTTGGCGCAACACTTCCGTGAGACCCGCAGATGGGTTCCCGGTATCTCTATGCTACCCAAGACCCCTACAGTCCCACTGATCGTACCTGCACCATGGACGGCACCAACACCGCACTCAGCTGCTCAAACCAGACCGGCGGGCCCTGGAAACATCGCATATCCCAGCTACTCTGCCTCCCAACCATCATAACTTAGTGAACCTTAGTACCTTGGTTAACAATGCCAGGGCCAGTGTCCTGGAAAGGGAGTACCGGGGCAAGGCACCAGCTTGTTTGCCATGGGTGCCATACCTGGGCCATTTTGTAAGGGATTGTCCTTCATGGGGCCGTGGCCCTATTGCCTCTGCCAGGGCTGTCCAGCTTGTTGGGGAGTGGGATGGGGTGGAGAATGTTGGGGCAGAAGGGGAACCAGAGGTAGACCAGTACCAGGACTGTTTGGTCTGGCCTACCTTGTCCCTGGGAGTGACACAAGCCTCCACCACTGCCACTGTAGGTACTAGTCAATGGCACCTCCACGAAACGTCTGCAGGACACCGGGGTATTCCTGACAATCGCTAAGCCTCACTTGTTGCAAGGTGTCCCGCGGTTGCCCCAACAAAAGGTGATCTCCGACACTGTAGGAGGGTGACTTTCAATTCCCATGGCCAGTGTTTGGCTGGATTAGGGAGTGGGCAGTGGATACAGGGAGATGGGAGTGTTGAAATCCCTTCCTGTGAATGTATTGTTGAGGAACGATCTGGGCCCCATGGAGAGCTACTTCGTCCAGGTTGTGACCCGAGCCCAAGCTGCCCAAGCCAAGGATTTACCCCCAGGGAATAGATCTTTCCCACTCGCCGATGACCAGGGAGACCCACAAAGCACCCCACCCTGATCGTCCTGATAGGGCCTTCACACTGCGGCCCTGGCACCAGCCCTGTGGGTATATAACAAGTGCCAGCTGCTGCCGTCCCAGGACAATGACTCTATACGAGCTAACCCTTCCTCCCTCCACCCATGAAGTCTGCGCTCCCACCCTGTCCAAGGACCTGGTAAGGTAAGGCTCCCCCTGACAGGATCCTACTGTACTGAGACAGGAGACCCTGGTAGACCCTAGCTTGGTTGGTATGAGGGAAAGGGCAGAGACTGGAGAGGTAGGGTCACAGGGGGGAGTGGATTTTCTGGGATGGGGTACTACTGTACAGTCAGACCAGTGTGAGACATAACAGGAGTGGAAGGTGACCCACCAATTCATTGTCCCCTCGTATGCCAAAACCATATTAAAAAGTTGTGGACCTAATACTGAACCCTGAGGTTCTCCACTCTCCACTTTAACTGTATTGGAGAATTATCCATTTACAACCACACACTGTTCCCTATACTTCAACCAGTTTTTTATCCAATTGCAAAGGTTATCTCCTAGCCCCAATTTCCTTATTTTATACCCCAGCCTTCCATGTTGCACTGTATCAAATGCCTTTGTATAGATATAGTACATCAACTGCCTTACCATGATCAAGGTTGCTGCTTACTTCCTCATGCCAGAGAACACAGTGGTCAGTAGCCTTAGCAGGATGCCAAAGGTCAGAGTGGTCAGTAGCTAGCAGTGGTCTAGGGTGCCAGAAGTCAGAGTGGTTAGTAGCTTGCAGAGGTCTTTGGGATACCAAAATTCAGAGTGTAATTAAGCAGGGAAACAGGACCTCAAACAAAGTGTTTCCAAAGCAGCAGCATGGACCAGAATAACTGAGCCCAGAGCAAGGGGCATTCAAGGGTTAAGTAGAGACCTATTTCAAAACATGATCTGGCGCTTCGAGTATTTGTGGGAATTACGTTATGCAAATATACACAGAACAGTACACAAAAATCTTAAAAATCGAAGTTCCTTTAATCCAATCTTCCGAACAGAGATGAATTTAGACAAAAAAATTACAATTTCAATATTCCATAACACATAAAAATATATAACAATATAATAATCTGAAGCACTTCAAACACTCCCTCTGTTATAATGCCACAGATAAATATATAAAATACTGGAGGAATACAACTCTGGGACACCCCAAACACCAAAGAAGTCACGATGCCACAGATGCTTCCCTAATAGTATACGTACAGCATATAGAAAGCCACCACGGTAAACGTATACACCATATGGCAATCCCAAATGCGGTATAAATTACATCCACATCCTCAAATAACCCCCAATAAAAATAATATAAAAAACCTCTACTAACTAACCCTATCTATATACCGGTATATATAAAAAAACAAAAAAACATACAAATGTATGTGAGCAGAGTTGAGAAACAAAGTATAGTCCCAGGAAGAGTCGTCACGCTACAAAGTAGCAATAAGATCCTTGTCGCTGTATATAATGTTCTGATCAAAGGTGTAACTACATATGGTATAAACAGCAATCCATATTCCTTCCTCACACAATTCTCTGGTGTATAACCAATCCACTCCGTCTTTCAAACCGGTGTAATAACTCGACACCCGGTTGGCATATACAATACACAGCAGTGGATATTAAAATATCGAAATGTTCCAATACACCACGTTGTTGGCATTTATTGCTTAAACAAATGCTCTTATAATAAGTTACACTTATCTGATATCCTTAGAGGCTAGTCTCCATAAACAGCTGAACCGCCTCTCTTTGCTGAGTACTCGATCCTCATTCATCAGCTTCACAGCGTTTCTGCCGGTTAGCTTCAACCATCAATCGACGTGTTTAACAGCGGTCATAATTCAGACCTCCTTTCTTCCGCTTCCGTCCGGTCTTACGATAGGATCACTCTTCCGCCACCGACTAATATTACAAGTCGGGCTCTCAATCCATGCTCATTCCAACGCGTTTCAAAACCACCCGGGTTTCTTCTTCAGGGAATTAGTGTATATATAAAGCAACATCCTCAATGTCCCTATATACCCCTATGCTCCTCCCCCCCATAATACAAAAACACAACACCTAACTCCCTCCCTAATTAATTAGGGTGTGGATCCTCCAACGAATACGTGAAAAATAAAAATAAACTAAACACAACTCTATTGCTAATCTAATGCAACATATTATTCTACACCAAATATAATTAACCCCATCCTCACTGTAATGTTCATAATGATACAAATACAAATATTTATGCACATATAATGAACCATTCCCTAACACACATACACCCATTTATTGTGACCGTATATTTTTATTGGGGGTTATTTGAGGATGTGGATGTAATTTATACCGCATTTGGGATTGCCATATGGTGTATACGTTTACCGTGGTGGCTTTCTATATGCTGTACGTATACTATTAGGGAAGCATCTGTGGCATCGTGACTTCTTTGGTGTTTGGGGTGTCCCAGAGTTGTATTCCTCCAGTATTTTATATATTTATCTGTGGCATTATAACAGAGGGAGTGTTTGAAGTGCTTCAGATTATTATATTGTTATATATTTTTATGTGTTATGGAATATTGAAATTGTATTTTTTTGTCTAAATTCATCTCTGTTCAGAAGATTGGATTAAAGGAACTTCGATTTTTAAGATTTTTGTGTACTGTTCTTTGTATATTTGCATAACGTAATTCCCACAAATACTCGAAGCGCCAGATCATGTTTTGAAATATATTGATTTGTGAACTGGTGGAGTAGTGGTTCTAGGTCCGGCTGCTGAGGATTTGTTATACCTCTCTGTTTCATTTGTGCGCCACCATAGTTGTATCTATTTTATACATTTTGTTTTATACTCCAGGTAGGCAGCACAATGGAACAGGGGGGTAGTGGGGATGACTTGTGTAGATTCAGAGCGAACAGAGATGATAGAGTTAAATCAGTTTTTGGAAAGAATGCTTGTGAGACTCAGGTTGGAAATGATGGAGATATTATAAGAGGATTTAGAGATTTGGAGAAAGTTTTGATAAAAGAAACTAAACATTTTTGGGACTATGTAACACTTGAGAAGTATGTAGAAAATAACGTTGTCCCGAAGGGTTTACAAATAAAAAAAGAGCCTGCATATGATTTAAATAAACCTGAGTTTGTACAGAAATGGAAAGAGATTTTACATGATTGTTCAATACGATTGGTGAAATTGATAGTATCTTACAGGCAAGAAGAGATGTTAAACATAGAAGCTGAAATCAAAGGGAATTGGAATCAATTGGAAAAATACAAAAATAGTGAAAGTTATGTGCGATTAGAAACAAGGACTTTTCAGGCAGTAAGGAGAATTGAAACTAATATTATGGAAAGAAAGCAGAGAAAATTTTTTAGGGATATTGAGAAGTTGAAGAAAGGAGTGAGAGGGACTCACGATGGGATTTGGCAGCAAGTACAATCTGGCAAAAGGGCCAGTAAGCGAAAACATCTTGCAGATGAAGGTGAGAATGATGAGATTGAAATTAGTAACTCATTCTCAGCACTTGAGGACCTAACGGAACCTCAGGCGAGTACATCTGGAGATTTGGTGGATAATTTAGTGAAAGACCAATTTGATCCCAATAGTAAAATAAGTGAACAGGACACTTGTGTTAATGTACAGGAGAAAAAAGAAGGAAGGTATGATAGCCCCCCTTTTTTAGGCAGAGGGAGAGGTTATGCAAGAGGTCACAGAAGGAACAATGTGTATCATTTGAGGACCAACAATTGGGAGGGTCAACAGAATGGGAGTCCAAGGACACACATCAATCATTATCAAAAGATGAATCCGAACGGCGGGATACAACAAATGGATCATGTGAACATGACCCATTTGGGGAGATATGGAGAGGTGAGATATCTGAATGTAGCCCAGAGGAACGGAAGTCAGTGGGAAAGGGGGAATGTGAACTTACTGAGAAGAAACATAAGGGGGGGGCCATTTGCCAGATTTACGCAGAGAAGGGGACACAGGTATTGGAAGTAGGTTTTCAGTCTATGGTTGATGATGTTTCTATATTATATGGGAATAGGGAAGATGTTACATGCAATATGGCAGGAGAGGTGTTGATTATGGGACTTGGAAGAGGTGGGAGGAGGTTTAGAGGTAAAAGGGGAGGGAGACGCCTTCAGAAGAAAATGACAGTGTTACCAATAGAGGAATCCATATACTCAGGAATCTATAATTTAAGTGGTCATACTTTGGATAAGAATCAAATGAATGTTTTGAGTAGAGGTATGAAATTTGCACCTAGTACCCCGTTGAATAAATTCCACACTTATGTAGGGATGCAAAAGTTTATGAGGAAACTTTGCTTGAAAAAATATTTTTGTAAGAACAAAAGGGAAGAAAATATGGACGTGGTGGAGGGTTTGTTTGTCCATACTGAGTTTAAAGTGAAATCATCTTTTTTTCCTAGGAATGAGATTAGTGACCAAATGACACAGTTTATGGGTTTAGTAGAGAGAGATATTAGGTTGACTAGGAATAAAAAGAAGAAATTTTATAATATGTCCTTTGAGGAATATCAGGCGATGAGAAGCATACAGCGGAATGAGGAGTTGGTTATACGCCCCGCTGATAAAGGCGGAGGGGTGGTTATTATGAATCACCAACAGTATAATGAAGAAGCCATGAGAATTCTATCGGATGAGGTCACATACAGGAAACTGTGTGTTGATCCCACATTGGAATTTGGGGAGGAACTTAAGAATATTTTACAGGCAGGATTAGAAAAGAACACACTATATAAAAAAGAATTTGATTTTATTTATAATCATTATTCCAGGCTACCTATTTTTTATTTCCTCCCAAAAATACACAAAAGTGTGGAAAAACCCCCAGGCCATCCTATTATTTCGGGAATTGGCTCTTTAACGGCCAATTTGAGTAAATATATTGACAACTACTTACAAAGTTATGTTAAAGAGTTAAGAGCCTATCTTAAAAACACGACTCATATTATTAAAATATTAGAAAATTTAGAATGGCAAGATCATTATATATTGGTGACAGCAGATGTTACATCGTTGTATACGATCATTGATCATGAGAAAGGGGTGAGGGCAACTCGCTACTTTTTGGAGAAAAAATGTTTGTTGACCACTTTACAGATTGATTTTCTATGTGGCCTTATTATGTTCATCTTGACTCATAATTATTTTTGGTATGGAGGTGATATTTTCCTGCAGTTGCAGGGTTCCGCCATGGGCACCAGGTTTGCGCCTAGCTACGCTAATTTGTACATGGGGTTTTGGGAGGACCAGTACATTTGGGGTGAGGGTAGGTTGGGCGCAGACCTGGTGTTATGGCGAAGATACATCGATGATGTGTTTTTTGTGTGGGGAGGAACTGCCGAATCTCTCAATCAATTTATTGAGTATATCAATGACAATCAGTACAACCTTAAATTCACAGTGAAGTCAAGCAATAGGGAAGTTGAGTTTTTGGATCTAATGATTTATATAGAGGAGGGAAAGGTTAAAACCAAAACTTTCTTTAAACCTGTGGATTGTAACAGTTATATTGCTTTGAACAGTTGTCATTTTCCTCCTTGGCTCAATAACATCCCGAAGGGAGAAATGATGAGGATTAAGAGGAATTGTACAGACAATTTGGTGTTTGAGGAACAGGTTGGAATCATTAAAAATAGGTTTTTGGAAAAGAAATATCCAGAGGAAATGCTTGAAGAATACTATACACAAATTGAGAGGTTGAACAGGGGCTCTTTATTGGAAGAAAAAAATTTTAGGGAGAAAAGGGATGAAAAGATTTCTGTTGTCCTTCCTTTTAGTATAGATTACTTTAAAGTTAGACAGAGTATTAATAAACATTGGGATGTATTGAAGGGAGATAGAATGTTGATGGATATGTTGCCCGATAGACCAATTATTGTGTTTACTAAGGCAGCTAGTTTAAATACCATGTTGGCTCCTACTGTACAGAACAATATTGGGAAGATTGCCTCTAGGAACTGGTTGACCAATGGTTCTGGTTTTTTTAAGTGTGGTAGGTGTTTGGGGTGTACTTCTTGTCGTGAGAATAAAAATGAGAAGCATTTTATGTCGAATACAACTGGTGAGAAATTTAGGATTAGACAGACCATCACTTGCCACACGAAAGGAGTGATTTATTTGATTCAATGTCACTGTATGAAACAATATATTGGAAGAACGAAACGTCCGTTGAAAGAGAGAATACGTGAACATATTTATAATATAAAGATTGGTTTCACTAAACACAGTTTATCATCTCATTTCTTGCAGTGTAAAGATGCTAATATTAGTAATATGAAATTTTGTGGGATTGATATTGTGAAGAAAAATTGGAGAGGGGGTGATTTCATTAAGGAAATGTCTAGAAGGGAGAGCCAATGGATCTATAATATGAACACATTGGCTCCCCTAGGGTTAAACGCTGAATTGGAAATATTTGGATATTTATAAAGTTAATTTTAAGCCAACGTGGTTAGATATATTCTTTTTACTTAAATATTTTCCCAAACATTCCATGACTTTTTTTGGAATGAGTGGGAAATGATAGGTGGAATGGATCTTTAGGGGTTAGTGTTTGTCATTCATGTGTGTTATTACACATGAATTTAGAGTTCATTTATTTGTATCCTCTTATGTTTCTCCATTTGATCCTATGCATATAATTAAGTGATGATCACTGTTACATTTAGTGATGGAAGAATGTTAAAGGGTTAATATATGGTCACAATAAATGGGTGTATGTGTGTTAGGGAATGGTTCATTATATGTGCATAAATATTTGTATTTGTATCATTATGAACATTACAGTGAGGATGGGGTTAATTATATTTGGTGTAGAATAATATGTTGCATTAGATTAGCAATAGAGTTGTGTTTAGTTTATTTTTATTTTTCACGTATTCGTTGGAGGATCCACACCCTAATTAATTAGGGAGGGAGTTAGGTGTTGTGTTTTTGTATTATGGGGGGGAGGAGCATAGGGGTATATAGGGACATTGAGGATGTTGCTTTATATATACACTAATTCCCTGAAGAAGAAACCCGGGTGGTTTTGAAACGCGTTGGAATGAGCATGGATTGAGAGCCCGACTTGTAATATTAGTCGGTGGCGGAAGAGTGATCCTATCGTAAGACCGGACGGAAGCGGAAGAAAGGAGGTCTGAATTATGACCGCTGTTAAACACGTCGATTGATGGTTGAAGCTAACCGGCAGAAACGCTGTGAAGCTGATGAATGAGGATCGAGTACTCAGCAAAGAGAGGCGGTTCAGCTGTTTATGGAGACTAGCCTCTAAGGATATCAGATAAGTGTAACTTATTATAAGAGCATTTGTTTAAGCAATAAATGCCAACAACGTGGTGTATTGGAACATTTCGATCTTTTAATATCCACTGCTGTGTATTGTATATGCCAACCGGGTGTCGAGTTATTACACCGGTTTGAAAGACGGAGTGGATTGTTTATACACCAGAGAATTGTGTGAGGAAGGAATATGGATTGCTGTTTATACCATATGTAGTTACACCTTTGATCAGAACATTATATACAGCGACAAGGATCTTATTGCTACTTTGTAGCGTGACGACTCTTCCTGGGACTATACTTTGTTTCTCAACTCTGCTCACATACATTTGTATGTTTTTTTGTTTTTTTATATATACCGGTATATAGATAGGGTTAGTTAGTAGAGGTTTTTTATATTATTTTTATTGGGGGTTATTTGAGGATGTGGATGTAATTTATACCGCATTTGGGATTGCCATATGGTGTATACGTTTACCGTGGTGGCTTTCTATATGCTGTACGTATACTATTAGGGAAGCATCTGTGGCATCGTGACTTCTTTGGTGTTTGGGGTGTCCCAGAGTTGTATTCCTCCAGTATTTTATATATTTATCTGTGGCATTATAACAGAGGGAGTGTTTGAAGTGCTTCAGATTATTATATTGTTATATATTTTTATGTGTTATGGAATATTGAAATTGTATTTTTTTGTCTAAATTCATCTCTGTTCGGAAGATTGGATTAAAGGAACTTCGATTTTTAAGATTTTTGTGTACTGTTCTGTGTATATTTGCATAACGTAATTCCCACAAATACTCGAAGCGCCAGATCATGTTTTGAAATATATTGATTTGTGAACTGGTGGAGTAGTGGTTCTAGGTCCGGCTGCTGAGGATTTGTTATACCTCTCTGTTTCATTTGTGCGCCACCATAGTTGTATCTATTTTATACATTAAGTAGAGACCTGTTGGCAGCGTTTTTGAGACAAGAACCCACCCACACTTACCTTGAGTCCTGGTAGACTGTCCAGAATGCTGAGCAGCCACCTTCCCCGTTTACGGGTCGGCTACCGATAACTCAACCTGGTGGTGTGAGCACTGACTCATCATGTGAGTCGGCACATTGCTTCGTTGCAAGGGGACACTTCGCCAGGCAGCAGAATCACCCTTAGCAACCGGAGGACTGGGGAACATGCCTCTCAGCCGGAGGAGTCAGTGAGCGGCGGTTACTCATGCAGGCCTGATAATCAAGGCTGTTGTGCCAAGGTATGTCCCCTCTTTACCCCTTTTATACCCTTGTCACAAATAGCGCACAGTACAGTAGCTGATGACTGCGCTGTGCCTGTGCCAAGAGAAACATATTCCAACAACCATGCTTTTGTGAATGGCCTTTTTCTTCTCCACAATCACTGGCTGGGGCATGTAATGCTGATGCTTGATCATCATCACTAGAGCGAGGTTCAAGATTATTGGTAGCAATGGACCAGGCCCTGGTCCCCTATTACTGTTTGAAGAAGCCAGTCCCATGATGTGTATGGTGGTCTTTCACTCACTAGCCCTCTCATCACCAACCTATTGCTGAGACAGATGAAAGTCTGCAGCAAACTCCATAATGTCACTGTTGGTGATGGTGCATTCCCATTTGCATCTCTTTCCACCATTCCTTTTTGCTTTACATCAAAAATGCTTTCATGCTCTCCTCCAAATCAGCTGCTCCTCCATCACATTTGCTTTCATCAAGACCCCACCAATCTAGCTGTATCAGTGGTGGGGGGTCTGTTTGGGGACAATGAAGTGTGGCTGAGGGTCCCTTGCTGTGACACTTCCCATCTCCTCCTCAGAAGAAGAAAAAGGCACACTGGCAACACTAGCAGCACGCACAGGCAGCTGACCTGTTCCGCTCACACAGCTACCCAGTTCTGTCTTTTTCAAGATTTGACCCCTAATCCCAAGGGACTTTCTTATTGGGTCTGCAGTATATGGGCTCCCAGGCCCTTTAGTATTGATGGTGCTACTTGTAATGTTAGTGACTTCTTCATCCTCAGAGTCACTAGGTTCAGTGGCTCATCCAGCTTCTCTTTTTTATCAGTGGTGGTGGTCATAGTGTCAGCCAGCACTATGAACCACCTTATTCTTTTAAATATTTGATATAAAATAATATTTTCTCTCTCTTCTCCTAAAATACACAACACAGTGTAAGAAATTATGGGTTTATTTAGTACATGGGTGGGAAGCTTTGCCCCATCGAATAACATAACATCCCTGCTAATCACTTCTTCTGCTCCTCAGAGTCACTAGCCTCAGGGTCCATCTAGCTTCATTTTTTTCCCAAAAGTGATGGTGGTCATAGTGTCAGTCCACACTATGAACCACTATATAGCCACTTTCTTTTTTATTATTTGATTTCACTTTTTTCTCTCTCTCATACTCCATCTCCTTCCTCTCTGCTTTTCTCTTAAAATAGATAGTACATGGGCAGGAATTTTGTCTCATTCAATAAAATAGGAGGGAAATGGAACCATTTTCGTGAGATTTTCTGTGTCCTTAGTGATAAAGGAGGAAAATCTATGTGTTTCTTTATGGGCAAAATTTACCACCAGAAAAGCAGAAAACCATGCTTTTTTCACAAAATTTCCTTCACGAACAAAATGGGACTATTTGTCCATTCCTACTGATAATACAATGTATGTATGTACATGTTGTGAAACATGTAAGATCAGAACAGTGATGTTCATGAGCTCCTACTTTGTTATGTTAGGTTTGAAATTGGAGACTGCCCCATAGTTCTGCATCTCTCATAGAATCTCAGAAAGGGGGATAAGTGGGTCAGAGACCATGAACATAGGTTGTCTGCAAAAAAAGAGATTTTATGCTCCTTTGAGCCCAAGGTATATGCCCAATATTGCTGAATTGTGTCAGACAGAGTTAGGCAGACCTTCCATAGTCAGTATGAATAGAAGTGGGGAAAGGGGCAACACTGCCTAGTGCCATTCCAGAGCCAGAAAGATCAGAAAGCATACCATTGCACTTTACAAATGCAGATGGGCCAGAATAAATAAAGCAGGAATTTTGGACCTCTTCATATGTGTCTTAGAGTTTCCATAAGGAAACTCAAGGAGACTCGATCAAAGGCTTTTTTTCAGCATTCGTCGCTAAGAAATGGCAAAGTCGACAGTAAGAGCAAGCATAGTTCACTAGGTGCATCAGTTTAATTTTGTTGTCCCTTGCTTCCCTACCAGGAATGAACGCAATCTGGTCCGGGTTGATGAGACAAGGCAGATATTTTTTAGCTTGATGGCTAGTATTTTGGCAAAAAAAAATTGTATCAATGTTTAGGAGGAAGATGGGCCTATAGCTATCTGGCTGTGTGGGATCTTTATCAGGTTTATGAAGTATGGTAATATGTGCCTCAGAGAACAATGGGTGAGCCTTTACTTGGTCTGGGATTTCATTAAATACTTGTACAAGCAAAGTTCCAGGTACCTTGCTGGCAGGCATTTTATGGATAGCTAGATGAAGGGCAGTGGCCTTAATATTGCAGTCTAAGTCTTGGGATTGGGTTGGGGAAAATTTGGGCATGTTAGCTCACCAAATGTAATGTGCTGCATTCGATAGTTTGGCATGGGGATGAGTTAATGGTATATTATATGGAGCTCATAGAATTCCTTAAACAAGTTAGTGATAGAGGGGAAGGTACCTTGCCATCTGGTGTGGCTATGCTAGAAAAAAAGGGAGGGGAGTTGGGGTCCCGTAACTGCGATGCCAAGAGTTTGACACATTTGTTGTCGGGTTCATAATGTTCACTGTTAAAATGCTCAAAAACTTTGTCAGTTTGTATTCGGTCAGTGCAAGTAGTGCTTTAAGTGAGTCTGTGGATGCATGCAATAGGTGGTGTTGCTCTAAAGTGTACAGGTGGTGTGGGAGATCGGCGAGCTCACTATCATGTTGTTTGTGTCTATGAGAGGCAAGTTTAAAATATAACCCCTAAGATAGTATTTTAAAGCTTCACAGACACTCAGTGCCAAAGTAACAGAATTAAGATTGCTGGTTAAAAATTCAGTGATATGGGATTCAATTTCAGAGTGTATGTGTGGATCCCTTAGGAGGGGAGGTCTTAACCTCCACAAGAAGTGATGTGTATATGCCAAGGGTAATCATATGTGGTCATACCAAGTGGTCAGGAGAGTAGCTGCATAGGACAGATAATGTATATGAGATTGATTGACAAAGATATAGCCTATGCGGGAGTGGCATTTACAGGGGAAGGAATAGAATGTGTACTGTCTGGTCAAGGGATGGAGGGACCTCTAAGCATCTATAAGCCCTATAGAGCTCAAGAACCTATACAATTTGAGTAACTTTGAGAAGGGGGTAGCTGAATGGCATGTAGAGAAATCCCTTGAGGGGCACAGAGTGATATTTAGGACCCCACCAAGGACTACCAGACACTGCTGAAAGGTAGATAGTTGGTTGAGAAAATTTTTAAGAAAAGCACATTGACCTGAGTTTGGAGCATAAACTATTGGCAAGTACCACATCTCTTAGTTGCCTTATAGTAGAATGTATCTGCCCTCAACATCTGATACACAGTCCAGGATCAGAAAGGGAAGTGACCTGTAAATCAGTATTCCTACTCCTCTCTTTTCACGGAAGTGGAACTAAAAAATTGAAGAGGGAATAAGGCATAAGGCAAGAACCATACTAGGGATAGAGTGGTTTGCGAAATGAGTTTCCTGAATGAACCAAACATGAGCATCCCGTCTTTACAATTGTGGAAGAGCATGCTAGGTCTGTGAGGAGAGTTTAGGCATTTGTCATTTAAGGACAATACTCTCAGATCAAAGTCAGTCCTGGTATATACTTAATCGGTTGCATTTAAGTGTTGGTCACCAGGGGTCCACAACTCACCCATGTTATAAAGAGTTTAAGAACTTCTCTTCTCGGCAATCTCGTAAGATCCTCTTTAGTGATTCCCACTCCAGCGTCAGTTGGCCTGTTTTCTTATGTTTTCTATGGTGGCCATGTTTCTTTTAACTGGGGTATTGTAGCAGGAGATTCCAGGTCTCCTTGTTTCTCAGCACAAAATAAAGAGAACAACCACCTATAAGGCACTCACTATATATCCCATTATCAAAAGGTAAATGAAGGCTAACTACAATAAACCATAAACCTGCCAATAGGCGCGATCTTAGACAAGATATTAAAAAATAACTTTTAATATATGCTAAAAATAAAAATCCAAAATAGAGTAAATAAAGCACACATACAACAATGAAATAACGAGCTGAATAAAAGTCCCTAAGGACTACCCACTCCCTCTAACTCTCATCTTGCTAACAAATACCGTCCTATATACAGAAGTAATAATCTGCAATTTATTAAGAGGAACAACCAACTCGAGAAAGGAGAAAAAAGAAGAAAAACAGTGCCACATAGGGCAGACAGAAAAGAGCAACTGCAATAATATCGGAGTAAGCTCTTATCTTACCCTGTAATTCTCCTAAGTGAAGTAGTAAGCCAAAAAGGCAGATCGGATAATATCGGCATACAGGAATCACAAATTATGTAATATACGTGACCCTAACAATGACCGGTATTCCCATATGATCCAGTCTAATAAATCACACCGTCTATCACGATGTACTGGTTAGGTAACAGTGACATAGAGGAATCAACAGCGATGATTAATTTTACCATGACCCTATTAATGACTACCGTTCCACAAATACTAATCATAAATACAGAGGCAGACACAAGGTACACATTACATGTAGTCCCCTCAGTTAGGAAGTTCCCCTCCATACACATATCATAGCAGAAATACATACATACTGCAACAAGGACTCAATATAGTGTTGATAGATGCTACAGTATCAAAATGTGCTCTGCCACTCGTAGCACACTTCCAATCAGTCAATCATCACATATATATATCCCTAAAACTATCTAATTCATCTGTCAATCTCCCAGTATAACTCATATAGATGATAGGTCCCTAGAAAAAAGGAGTTACTAGGCAGATCGACAGATTGGAAGCTTTGTCTGCTGACAGCAGTCTTATGACCAAAGCATAGCTAACTAATACTAGAGCGTAGCAGAGGGAATAATACAGTATTGAAATAAATGCATAAAACATGCCTAACGCATTTCTCCCAAAAGTTGGGCTTCATCAGAGGCAAACAACCACCTTATAGGTGGCTTTTCTCTTTATTTTGTGTTGTTTATTCTTGTACTACCTGGCACCCTCACCTTTGCTGTTATTTTCAAAGGTGGAATTTCCAGAGGATTTATGGTTGTGTATTGGGTGGTGCAGGTATTTTCCCTATATCTCTTCTGATATTTATGTTCTCCTTGTTTCTCAACTGGATCCTTTAGATATTCAGTAATTTTCAACATCTCCATCTTCTTGCCTGTTATGGAAACTGTATGGCGATGTAGAATGGGGAGTGAGTAGTCATGGGATGTTGTAGGCACCTATAATGCTAGCAGTTGGGCCAGGAGCTCCATCAATGTGTGGCCATCTCATAGCGCTGCCAGCTCTGACCACAGTATTGTTAGATGTTTGTTCCTGCATTGATCCACTGTTGCTAAACCAGTCCTGCTTCAGTCCACAGTATTGTTTGCTGCATGTTCCTGCACTGATCCCCTGTAACTGAACAAGATCTTTTGCAGAACCAGTCTTGTTACAGACCTCAGTATTGTTTACTCTTTGTTCCTGCATTAATCCAATGTTGCTGAACCAGTCCTGCTCCAGAACACTGTATTGTTCTCTGCCTGTTCTTGCGTTGATCTACTGTTGATGAACTGAACATGTTCTAGATTTTGTTGCCTTATATTACTTGTTGCAGTTTTGCCTGAAGCTGCTGAATCAGTCAAATTCCAGTCCTTCACTGTCTGAGTTTGCTTGTGCTGCTTCCTGCTAGTTCCAGCCTGTTTAATTACATTGGTGTGCTATACTCTTGGGCTTGTTCCAGATGTTTTGGGTTTGCCCTGCTTCTCAGTAGCTGCTGTACTCTTGAGTATTGAGGACCACTTTACCTTTAAGAGTTTGTGGCACTGGGTCCTGTTTAGGTGCCTCTCCAGCTGTGTTGCTCTTGTGATTTCCACTACATTGCCACCATTGTTCTGAACATGAACTTGTCTGTCTCCAGGAAGCTCACCTTGTGTCCATTCTCTGTATTGCAGCTAGGCTCCAGCTACTCCTTAAAATGTTCAGTTTCTGTACTGTAGACTGTCCTCACTATCTAGTCCAGTCCTGTTGGTTGCTGTCAGGCAGTTGGCTCTAGAACTCCATTTGTGACCATTTCTACAGACTCTATGCAGTCATCCTGAGAGTAGTCCAACTACACTGATCTGTTCTATTCAACCATTTATTTGGCAAATTTAACGTGCTTCAGCTGCAGAAAGGCTACACAGTGATCTGTCAGTGTACAGAGTGCTTGGCACTCTAGCACCACTCCTCTGCATCTTGTGGCTCACAGTGGCAGTTCAGATTGGAGACTAGGATATCATAGCCAGGGATAATGACAGCGATATTTATTTTTTTACACATAATGTATGATATCATCAAATCATTATTACATTTGAAAGTGTTACAATTTATAACATCATAGCTTGTCCATGAAGCAAAATTACTTCCCATTAGAAAAAAGCTGAATTTGTTCTGAAATAAACTATATACGTGTGTGTGTGTGTGTGTGTGTGTGTGTGTGTGTGTGTGTGTGTGTGTGTAGATTTCCATATATAACTAGAAACTTACCTAAGAGAATCATACCTAAACAGACAGAGAGTGAAATGAAGAAAACATTTCCAGCCTCAAGGGCATAAAAAATTCCCCAAGGATCTACCACTGAAAGGGTGAGCAGAGTATCATATAGAAGAGATAAGGTTTGGAATGTAGCCAGATATGCCAATAGTATGGGGTTGACTGTAGGAGTTCAGGGTGGGATGGAAACCATAGCTAGTATGAAATACCGTCATGTATATGGAACAGTGTAGCTGGTTACTGTAAGCAAATTCTGCCAAATGTACCTAATTATTTTGTAGAAATGCACTGTATCATTAAATACATTGTTTAGGGTTTGACTGGGGCTTTCTGGCCATTTATGGATGAAAGACCATGGATGAAGAGCATTGTATTTTCAAACCCAGACAGAAGGCCTTATAGAAGTCAGATGCAAATTGAGCACCCAGGTCAGATGTATTTTTATTTGGAAGACCATGCAGGCAGAAGGTTTCCTTTGTGAAGAGGTTTGCGGATGGTAAACGAATAGTAGTTATAAAATGTGCAGCTTTTGTGAACCTGTTCACAAGTACTTTAACAGTTTTATTACATTGAGCAGGAGGGAGATCCACAATAAATTGAAAAAATATGCCCATCCGTGGTTGACTGAGAAAACCTCAAGAAAGGAACAAGCCTGCAGATTTAATAGGAACAAAGAACTCATTTCATGGCTGGCCGCCATAAAGTGCTGTGAATCAGACAATGGAGAGTTGTAATATGACTGATGAATCTCAAACCTTGTAGAGGAGGGAACAAAAAGTGTCCAACCTTGAGGAACAAGAATTGATAAGACTGGAGATGCAGGAGGCACAAATGTTTGCTTAGAAGTCTGGTTACAAATATTATCGAAGGTAGATGGTTGAGTGGTTATGACTGGGTTGAAGGATGATACTGCAATCTTTAGAAAACAAGTTTGCAGGAGCATATAGCTGGGGGATGGCATCATCCTTAACATTTCAGGACCCTGGCCAGTAGGTGATGTGATGCTGAGATTTGTTTAAAGAAAAGACCCCAATTAGCCTGCTTGAGACAAAGTCAAAGCACAGACGAAGGAAGGAATGAAACATTTAAAGGAAGAGCACCTCCATCAAGGAGTTATTCCCACTCTTCCAGAGCCAGTTTAATAGCCAGTAGCTTTCTGTTCTCCACATCATTATGGTTTCCAAAGGTGACAATTGTCTGGATAGTAATGTAATGGGGTGGATAATGTTTTTTTATCCCTGGGGTTGAGATAGCATAGCCACAACTTCTCAGCCTGAAGCTTCCAGGAAGAAAGGTTTTGAGTATCAGGTAATACTATTAAGGAGCTGTGGAAAAGCAGTTATTTAACTTGCTGAAGGATTGTTGTGCCTGTACAGTTCAAGGGAAAGTATTTTGTTTCTTGGTAAGACAAACAACGTGCAGGAGGATTTTAGAAAATGTATCAATAATCTTTCTACAGAAGTTAGTGCATCCCAGTTTAATTTTCACAGCTTAACAGAGGAGCTGTCACGGCAGTAATAACGATACTGGAGTCGGTACTATTTCACCAGATTTTATTAAGAAACACAAACACAGGCAAAAGTACAGAAAAGTACAATGCAACACGGTTGGCAGCAATACTGTTCTTCCGAAGACAAGGAACTGAGCCCCAAAGATAGTAAGGAAGGACTTGACTCAGGTCCGCACCGGAGATCCACTAATTTCCCGGCCAACTGTGTGAAACGCCCGACAGGTCCGCACCTGTACTTAACCAAGGTAGGAACGCCCAACAGGTCCGCACCTGTACAACCAAGGTAGGAATCGCCCGACAGGTCCGCACCTGTAACACAAAGATAGAAAACGCCCGACAGGTCCGCACCTGTACCACCAGAAACCAGGATAGAGGCCACTAGAGCTACCAAGGTGCCCAACGGCTATCCCCTGGAGCGTTTGTATGCTGGTTGCGCAGTTGACAACCGCAGGCCAACCAAGGTAGATAGCGATATACAAGAAATGAGCTATAGGTCTGATCCCAGGGGTAAAGGGACCAACCAGCGTAACGCACAGCACGGGAAATCAGGTAAAGCCAAACGTCAGCACCAGAACGGATAGTCAGCCAGGCCCGGGTCATACACATAGAGGGTAGTCTACCAGAGCCGCAGATTATGCACCAGAATGGTTGTCAGACAAGCCAAGATCATACACAGAGCGGATAGTCAGAACAAGCCAATGGTCATAACCAGAACAGATAGTCAGTACTACAACCTCACTGGACACCACGAAAGGGCAACTGAGAGTAGTGTCCAGTGGTTTATAAGGAGCAGCCCCCAGGAAGAGGAGGAGACAAAAAATGTGTGCCTGTCTCTTTAAATACAGACACGCGTCTAGCTGGACGCGCGCCAAGGCACACTGAGAGCCCGCCGGAAGAGGCTGTGGCAGGCTGCAGGAAGGAACGGACCGCACGCTGCAGAAGCAAACGCTGGCGAACCAGCAGGTAAGGTAGCGGTCGGCTCGGCAGCCGCCGCTACTGTGACAGTACCATCCCCTAAAGGGTCCCTCCTGCGAGGATCGGGGCGAGGTTTGTCTGGAAAGCGGGAATGAAACCTACGAATCAGTCTGGATGCGTGCATATCTCTGGAAGGAACCCAAGAGCGCTCCTCCGGACCATAACCCTTCCAGTGCACCAAATATTGTAAACTCCCCCTTACCCTCCTGGAATCCAGTATACTTTGCACCTCGAATTCAGCATGGTCCCCCACCTGAATGGGAGCCGGGGGACAAGAGGTAGAAGTAAACCGGTTACAGGTTAAAGGTTTCAATAGCGACACATGAAAAACATTATGAATGCGCATGGTAGCGGGTAGCTGTAATGCGTATGCCACAGGGTTGACCCTCCGAATGATGCGAAATGGACCAACAAACCGGGGAGCCAATTTGTTGCAGGGAACCTGGAGGTTAAGATTCCGGGATGATAGCCATACCCTATCTCCCACCTGAAAGGAGGGTGCGGGAAGTCGCCTACGGTCGGCCTGCCGTTTATGTCGTTGCATAGAACCATGTAGGGTATGCTGTACCTGTACCCAAGAGGAGCGGAGAGCCCGTAAATGCTCATCCAGAGCCGGAATAGGTTGTGCCTCAAAGGTCTCCGGGAGAACAGAGGGTTGGAACCCATAATTTATCAAAAACGGAGAACTCTGGGTAGAGGAGTTGATGGCACAATTCCTGGCAAATTCCGCCCAGGGTAACAAAGTAGCCCAATTGTCATGGTGGTGGTTTATATAACAACGAAGGAATTGTTCCAGGCCCTGGTTAGACCGTTCGGCTGCACCATTAGATTGAGGGTGGTAGGCAGAAGAGAAGGCAAGTTGAATCCCCAATTGCGTGCAAAAACATCTCCAGAATCGGGACACAAACTGGCTCCCACGGTCGGAAATAATCACATTAGGAATGCCATGTAAACGGAAGACCTCTTTAGCAAATATCTCCGCCAACTGTTGGGCAGAAGGCAACCCCTTCAAAGGTACAAAATGCGCCATTTTGGAGAATCTGTCCACCACCATCAGGATCACCGTATGGCCCAGGGAAGCGGGAAGGTCAACCATAAAATCTATGGACAGATGAGACCATGGGCGATCCCCATTGGGAATAGGTTGAAGGAGACCCACAGGTAGGCTACGTGGGGATTTATTCTGAGCACAGGTCTGACAGGCTGCCACGAAGGCTGCGCAATCTTTCTTCAAGCTGGGCCACCAAAATAATCGGGAAATGGACCAGATCAACTGATCGCGTCCATTGTGGCCAGCGGTTTTGGAGGTATGGAAAGTTTCCAACAGTCTGGTGCGCAGTGAAACTGGTACAAAACATCTCCCACCGGGTTTCTCTGCAGGAGCCAAACCCTGGGAAGCCAAAATCTCCTCACCCAGAGGAGACGTAATACTAGTACGAATGTGAGCCAGAATACGATCGGCTGGAATAATCGGGGCGGGAGGGGGTTCCTCCTCAGAATTAGAACAATATTGACGGGATAAGGCGTCTGCCCGAATGTTCTTAGAGCCCGGGAGATACGAGACAATGAAGTTAAATCTGGACAGAAACAATGCCCATCTGGCTTGGCGGGCAGACAGACGTTTAGCCTCAGACAAATAAGTTAAGTTCTTGTGATCCGTGAGGATCAAGATCGGAGTACTAGTTCCCTCCAGCAGGTAACGCCATTCCTTCAATGCCAATATAATGGCCAGCAGTTCTCTATCACCAATCTCGTACAGCCTTTCCGCCTTAGACAATTTCCTGGAAAAGTATCCACAAGGAAGCAACGCCTCCCCAGGAGTCGAGCGCTGGGACAGGAGGGCGCCTACTCCCGTCTCAGATGCATCAACCTCCAATGTGAAGGGCAGGGCGGGATTAGGGTGCACTAAGATAGGGGCCTTGGCAAAGGCGGATTTAAGAGTCTCGAATGCCCCAATGGCTCTGGGAGACCACCTGGAAGCGTCTGATCCCTTACAAGTGAGATCCGTGAGAGGTTTTACTATCGAGGAGAAGTTTTTAATAAACCTACGATAGTAGTTAGCAAAGCCCAAAAAGCGTTGGAGGGCTTTCAACCCCACTGGACGAGGCCATTGTATGATGGCAGATAGTTTCTGTGGGTCCATAGCAAACCCCGAGGCAGATATCACGTAGCCCAAAAAAGTGACCTGGGATTTATGGAATTCACATTTCTCGAGCTTACAGTAGAGACCATTCTCTCTCAGACGCTGTAAAACCCTTGACACATCTATGAAATGTGTCTCAATAGATGGCGAGTGTATGAGTATATCATCCAGGTATACCACAACCGAACTTTGTAACAAGTCTCTGAGGACATCATTGATCAACTCCTGGAAGACAGCCGGGGCATTGCACAATCCAAAAGGCATCACTAAATACTCATAGTGCCCACTACGGGTATTAAAAGCTGTCTTCCATTCGTCACCACTCTTGATACGGATAAGGTTATAGGCCGCCCTCAAATCGAGTTTAGTAAATACCTTGGACCCTTTTAATCTGTCAAACAATTCAGTTATCAGGGGTATCGGATAGGCATTCTTGGTTACCAGCTTATTTAGACCCCGGTAATCAATACAGGGACGCAGTTCCCCATCCTTCTTTTTGACAAAAAAGAAACCTGCACCTGCCGGTGAAGAGGACTTACGGATTATGCCTCTCGCAAGAGCATCAGCAACATATTCCTACATAACCCTTGTCTCCTCGGCAGAAAGTGGATAAACACGGCCCCTAGGAGGAATAGTACCGGGAATCAAGTTAATTTCGCAGTCATAGGCCCTGTGAGGAGGCACTGCCCCAGCTTGACCCTTGTCAAACACATCACGAAAAGCTGTGTACTCCTCTGGTAGACCAGGAGAGGACGTACAGAATAGTCTCGTAGGGTGAGCCAGACAGGAACTTGTACAACTGGAAGCCCAGGAGATTATGTCACAGGTCCCCCAGTCTATCCTGGGGTTATGCTTCTGCAGCCATGGATATCCCAAAACAATGGCGTAATGTGGAGACTGAATAACCTGGAACTGAATAGTTTCTGAATGTAGGGCTCCTACACGCAGGGTTAAGGGTAGAGTCTCATGAGTGATGTGGGAGGGTTTAAGGGGCCTCCCATCAATGGCCTCAATGGCCAAAGGAGACTCGCGGTTCTGCAAAGGGATGCCATGTCTTTCAGCAAATTCAGAGTCAATAAAGTGACCTGCCGCCCCTGAATCGATCAATGCGGCGGCAATTACGGAGCAGTTGCCCCAAGACAGTAAGATCTCGAGGATAGGTTTACCCTTCCCCTCCTCCGGGGACTGAGATATTCCACCCAAGATCTGTCCCCGACAGGACCTTAGGTGCGGGCGTTTCCCGGCCGTACAGGGCAGGATTTTAACAAATGACCGGCTTTACCACAATACAAGCAAAGACCCTCCCTTCGTCGGAAGGCTCTCTCTTCCACTGAAAGACGAGTCGCTCCCAACTGCATAGGCTCACTGTCCCCAGAGACAAGGCCAGGAGGTGTGGGAGGCGTGGGAGGACTGGGTGGGTAAGTAAAGCTGGGAGCCAGGCGAGATGGAGGTCTACGCAGACGCTCCCTGAAGGAAGGTCTCTCCCTGATCCTGGTATCAATCAGGATAGTGAATGATATGAATTCGTCTAAGTCTCTGGGTAACTCACGGGCCGCAATTTCGTCTTTGACTAAGTCGCATAGGCCCTGAGAGAATGCCGCTACTAGAGCCTCATTGTTCCACCCAACCTCAGCTGCCAGGGTACGGAATTCAATCGCATATTCGGCTACTGTACGAGTACCCTGGCGTATCGTCATGAGGTGCTTGGCAGCCGATGCCTTGCGACCGGGCATGTCGAAGACTTTACGGAAGGCATCCACAAAAGCCAGGAAATCATACACAATCGGTTTGTCAGTCTCCCATAATGGATTGGCCCAAGCTAAAGCCTTGCCCGAGAGTAGAGAAATGAGAAATCCAACTCTACTACGATCGTTAGGAAAAGCCTGTGGAACCATTTCCATAAATATGCCTACTTGGTTCAAGAACCCACGACACAGAGCTGGGTCTCCCTCATAACGTTGAGGAGTAGGAGCATGCCATGAGGAACCCCTGATCACACTTGCATCAGGGTTGGCTGAAGCTATCGGTGCCGGGTTGGCAACTGGGGAGGCCACCGACTGACCGGCTGGGCGGTCGAGATGAGCAGTACGGTTCAGCAGGGTTTGCAAGGCCAACGTCATTTGATCCATACGCTGCTCTTGAACCTCCATTCTGGCTAGGAGGTCTTGGTTAGAAGGGTTGCTAGTACCGTCCGTAGTCATGGCCCTTTCGTACTGTCACGGCAGTAATAACGATACTGGAGTCGGTACTATTTCACCAGATTTTATTAAGAAACACAAACACAGGCAAAAGTACAGAAAAGTACAATGCAACACGGTTGGCAGCAATACTGTTCTTCCGAAGACAAGGAACTGAGCCCCAAAGATAGTAAGGAAGGACTTGACTCAGGTCCGCACCGGAGATCCACTAATTTCCCGGCCAACTGTGTGAAACGCCCGACAGGTCCGCACCTGTACTTAACCAAGGTAGGAACGCCCAACAGGTCCGCACCTGTACAACCAAGGTAGGAATCGCCCGACAGGTCCGCACCTGTAACACAAAGATAGAAAACGCCCGACAGGTCCGCACCTGTACCACCAGAAACCAGGATAGAGGCCACTAGAGCTACCAAGGTGCCCAACGGCTATCCCCTGGAGCGTTTGTATGCTGGTTGCGCAGTTGACAACCGCAGGCCAACCAAGGTAGATAGCGATATACAAGAAATGAGCTATAGGTCTGATCCCAGGGGTAAAGGGACCAACCAGCGTAACGCACAGCACGGGAAATCAGGTAAAGCCAAACGTCAGCACCAGAACGGATAGTCAGCCAGGCCCGGGTCATACACATAGAGGGTAGTCTACCAGAGCCGCAGATTATGCACCAGAATGGTTGTCAGACAAGCCAAGATCATACACAGAGCGGATAGTCAGAACAAGCCAATGGTCATAACCAGAACAGATAGTCAGTACTACAACCTCACTGGACACCACGAAAGGGCAACTGAGAGTAGTGTCCAGTGGTTTATAAGGAGCAGCCCCCAGGAAGAGGAGGAGACAAAAAATGTGTGCCTGTCTCTTTAAATACAGACACGCGTCTAGCTGGACGCGCGCCAAGGCACACTGAGAGCCCGCCGGAAGAGGCTGTGGCAGGCTGCAGGAAGGAACGGACCGCACGCTGCAGAAGCAAACGCTGGCGAACCAGCAGGTAAGGTAGCGGTCGGCTCGGCAGCCGCCGCTACTGTGACAGGAGCAGACTGGCTGCCACTTGCTTTGGATCCATCTTAATGCTACCAGGAAATACAATGAAGTCCAACACATGAAGCCCAAAAATGCCACTGTGTCAACCTCAAAAAATGGTTTTCCAATTCTGCATGCAGGCTATGAGTACATAGCTGAGACAAAACAATCTTCATATGAGTATAAGAAAAACATGATAATAATATCCAGGCAAATCCCAAGGAAGGGAATCCAAAATGTCACAGAATATATCATTTGGAAAATTTTTAAATATATCTGGGGCACTCAAGAGCAAAAAAGGTATGACCAAGTGTTTAAGATGGCTATAGCTTGAGCAGAAGACTGTCTTACATTCATCCCTCTTATGTACTTAAACAAAATTGTAAGGCTTTCTCAGATCCAACTTAGAAAAGACTTGAGCTGATTTGAGATGATGCATAAGTTCAGAGATCAAGGGACTTTCTTTAATTTCTCAATAATGAATTGCCTGAGCACGTTTAGGTAAAGTCTCCCAAAAGGAAAGAACAACTAGGTGGAAGATCAAAGAGACAATCATAAATTCTTTGAGGATGTGATTTATCAACATTTTTTTTTGTCAAGGTATGAAAAAATGTTCTTAGCTTCTAAGCTTTTGGACAAGATGGAGAATAGACACAAAAGAAATTATTGACAGACAATTTTGCTGAAAGTGAGTAGAGGAAAAGGAGACAGCACAGGAGGACCAGTTAATAGTCAGATGCTGGAACTGCTGACATGGCAGGCCTTAGATCACTTTAAATAGCAGAGACTGTGCTAGATCAGATTGAAGAGTTTCTTTATGTTTGAGATCCACAGTTAAGGAAACAAGTAGGTCTACATAGTTACATGTCCCAATTTAATAGATCGCCTATCAACCAGTCATATGGTAGGTGGAAAGTTATTAGGACAGTTAGGTATTTTCAGGCAGTACTCCAGATGGTTGTCCATAAAATTTTCACCAGATCCAGAGTGAGTGATAGCCAAGAGGTTCACATAGTCAGTAGTTCCCTGTAGAGAGACATACAGAGGTGAGGAGCATTCCTCCTTGAAGAGGTGTATAAAAAGGGGTGAAAGTAAGGAAGCTTACCACTTGCCGAAGTGGTATGGGACAGTTTTGAAAGTGGAGTCCCAAGCAAAATTGTTCACAAAGGGTGGTTCATTCCAGGCAGTCTCTAGAGCCACACACATGAAATCAGAGGCATACTGCTCCACAGGACATCTTTCCTGTCAAATGCCTCTCAAACAGTGAGTTCATATCAGTGGAAAAAGATGACCATGAATCCAATACTGGATCATTAGAATTGAGAAGGTAATGGGCCCATAATATAGGTTCCCTGGTAAGTAAGAACAAATGTTTGGACTCTTAACAAAGTCTGAAGACTAGGTCAGAGGCTTCAGAGAAAATAATACCTTAGAATCAATCATGAAGAAACTTTTGCAAGTTTGGTGGTATCATGGTGCCATGATTTCTTGTCTGTCGACATTGCTACTTCCTGTCGGTGCTTGCTGCTTCTTATTGGATACTGGGCTCTGCTCCATACAGCTATTACCTTTTTAAACTCTGTTCTCACTACCTTGAGTGCCCTTTCGTGGTGTTCCTGACCAGACGTGTGTTGCTGTGTATCCTGTTCCGTGTATGATCCGGTTTTGCCTGACCTTGCTCCTGTCTTCCCTGCCTATTCCGTTGAAGACCCGGTTTGCCTATCGATATCTGTGTCCGATTTCTGTGTGCCTGACTACCGCTCTCTGTACCGATCCAGGCTTTGGCTGACTACCGCTCGCTGTGTACCGATCCAGGCTTTGGTTGACTACCGCTCTCTGTGTTCTGATCCAGGCTTTGACTGACAACCGGTTTCTGTGTACCGATCCAGGCTTTGGCTGACTACCGCTCTCTGTGTACCGATCCAGGCTTTGGCTATTACTTCTCGCTGTACCTATACTGCCTGTGCCCACCTCCGGTCTCGTTTTACCATAGCCTGTGCCTTTACGATTGCCTCCGGTTGTGCTACCTACACAGCCTGTGCCTTTGCGGTTGCCTCCGGTTGCGCTACTTATACAGCCTGGGCCTTTACGATTGCCTCCGGTTCCACTACCTATACAACCTGTGCCTTTGCGGTTGCTTCCGGTTGCGCTACCTATACAGCCTGTGCCTTTACTGTTGCCCCAGTTGCGTTACTTATACAGCCTGTGCCTGCTCCAGTTGCCTCTGGGCATAACCTCCGAGTGTGGGAGTCTGCGCCTGCCACTTGGGCTATCCTCTGCCTGGGCTTCTGGGCAAGTCCTGTTGCCTCACTCTGTTTCCCCTGTTCCACTGGGGATTTTGCTCTGTAGTACTTACCTCCACTTGTGGGCATTTCCTTGTTGGTACTGCTGAGGTTAAGTTACAGTTCCTATTCCAGTTCCACTCTCTGCCATTGCATTTATTTGTGTATATTTGCCAATGATTGTACCCTGACCTATGTCAGATCCAGAAGTGCTCATTCACTGTCTGGGTCTGGACCTGTGAAGGGTATTTCTGTTATTTATTTATTTATTCAATAAAGCTGAATTTTACCTTACCCAAATTGTCTGAGTGTTCATTAAAACCATGACCGGTGGCTTGCAAACTTTTCATGTGGAAGACTTGAAGCTCATGGAAAGTTGTGTCTCCACCGGGAGTTGAGGTGACTGGACTGGAAAGTGGTGAAACTGGACCCCACATGAGTGCAGCACCACTGGGGTGTAGAACCTAAAACTGATACTGGGGATGTGCATGACCCTCTTTCAGATCCTGAATGGACAGGGACATTGTAGCAATATGAAAGGTTAGTGCAATGACGGCTTCAGTCATCCCCACAATGGGTAACTTATTATGAAAGTATCTAGAAGTAGCAGGTGCAGCCTTGCTATGGCTGCTAGACATGATAACAAGAGCTAGCTGAGCCCGAACCTGGAGATAGGTGAACCCACCTACTGATGGGTATCAGGAACTGGAGCTCTGATGCAGAAAAGTACACAAGGGTACATGCAAGGAAGAAAATAACTCAAAATATGCGAGGCAGGCTGAGGTCAGGGTAGGCAACATAAATTTAAGTCTATTGATCAGGTGAGGTTTGAGACAGGCAGCACAGATTCAGGGTCCAAGAGACTAGACAATGTCAGGGCATGTCACAGAGTTTCAAGAGTCTGGATCACAAGCCAAAGTCAAATTCAGAGAGATCAAACAGACATTAACAGAACAGAGAACTGCAGACAACAGGTAGCATGCTCCTAGAGTCAGCATTACATGGAACTGTTCCAGCATTATTGACGAATTATTCACATGCGAAAGTGCACCATTGTGAAGAATCATACACTGGTGAGCATGCATAAAATGCAAACATTCTTGCTTACTCACACATGAGACGTCAGTGGAAGGGGAAGGAAGATTGTGAGCAGGTAACTGCTAAAAAGGGATCTGGGAAGGGGTCTTTCTAACACATGTATAACATAAGTTTAGCTTAAATGTATTATATAGATTCAAATATATAAATCTACAGTGTGTAGTTGCAGTTTAACATGTGCCTTGATTCTAGTAATGTGGAACCGGTAATGTTACTAGTCTGGAAAACATTTAGAAATGTTGATTTTACTAAAACATAAAAGTTTTACTATTCATATATGAGGGCAATGAAGTTTAAAAAATAAACACTGGAATAAGACATAAACTTCATCATGGGTCAAGAAATGGATCATGAATGGAACCTAGCATACAAAGGCATATTCACTGACAACGAGTGATGGAGGCAGATTTTTCTTTGGAAAATCAAGAAGCAGAACTCTCTTATAAAGCACACCGGGTTTGGCAGCTACACTTTTCCTTGGTTTTAAAGGCTGATTATTTTAATAGGAAGTCAGAACTAAAACTGAACTATGGTTATCAACAACAAAGAACTCACTATTCAAAACATCGGAGAGCTTCTAATTAATAAATTTAACAGATGCCAGGCACTAAAATGTAAGTATATGAAGTACAGTATGATGACAGTCCAATGTAATTTCATAATGTGCATAAAATATGACAAATACACTTGCGTAAATGTTATACTTGACTTGCTAGAGGTGTCAGATACATTATATTTTCTGCACGGGATTCACACTTCATAAGCCAGTTCATTAAAAACAAGGTTACTTTTTCTCTTCCTGTGCAAGGTTATAACTTAACAGTACATTTTGAAGTACAATACTGCAACTCAAGAATTACAATGCATAGGATTTTGTTCAATGACAAATATTCAGTCATCAAGGGGTTAACATTTAAATTAATGAGGAACATGAAGTTTTAATTTCAACCCTATGATATAGTTGGTTTGTACTAGATTGCCTCCTCTTGATGCTTGATGAATAAGGCCCTAGGGCCTGTTAAATTAAATTGGGTTTTTAATCCCTTGAATGCTAGACAGGTCTTCAGTGCGATGCAAAGCAACGCATTAAAGACCTCTCTGGCATTCAGGGGGTTAAAAAGCTCTATTCAAGTGCATGGGAATTTAGGTATTTATATTCTGTCCATTATAGTGCAGTTGGTTTACTCTGGAATAACTCCAGTTTATTTTGATAAATAAGGCCATATGTTATTTTTTCTCATCCAGTGCATGATTAGCAATTGTCTGTATATAATGAAGTACAATATTGCAGAAGCATTTAACTCAAGAATTTCAATGCCTAGGGCAGGGATGGGCAAAATGAGGCCTTACAGCTGCTGCCAGACTACAACTCCCATCTTTCTCTGTCACCCAATGCAGCAGAGGGGGGGTGGGGGTCTCAAGATTCACACTATTGAATTTGAGACTTTATACGTTTAAATATTCACATCAAATAGTTGTACTAATAATTTATTTTTTGTTGCCAAAACAAACATTAGAATACTAATTTTGTATTAGTTACTAGCAATGTGGGACGGCGCTGCCCGTCAGGATATATAGGTAATTAATACACACACACGGATGCGAGACAAACACACACAGACACACACACGCAAATGCACACTCATGTGCTGAGATGCGTAAAGAGTGACACAGTCATACACACATATATGCAATGCACAACATGCAGACACATAGAGTGTGATACAGACATGAAACACACACAGTGAGGAACACACAGGCACACACAGAGACACACACACACAGAAGTGAGTCATAAGGGGTGACTTATGTGTCATTGTAATGAGTTTGTGTTTGTACTTATACCTTCACTGTGGCATTCATTCATATAGTTGAAATGCATGTGGTAATTGCACATACTATGGTGGAAGGTGGATCGTGCTTGCTCCCAGGGTGTGAGTGAGTGTGTGTGAGTGTGAGTGAGTGGCATTCATTTGTGTAGTTGAAATGCATGTGGTAATTGCACATTCTATGGTAGAAGGTGGATCATGCTGGCTCCCGGGGTGTGAGTGTGAGTAAGACTATGGTGGAAGGTGGATCGTGCTGGCTTCCAGGGTGTGAGTGAATGTGAGTGTGAGAGTGAGTGATTGAGTTTGAGTGAGAGTGTGTGAGAGAGTGTGAGAGAGTGAGAGTGTGTGTGAGAGGGTGTATGAGAGTGAGTGTGATTGAGTGAGAGAGTGTGATTGAGTGAGAGAGAGTGTGTGTGTATGATTGAGTGAGAGAGTGTGTGTTTTTTGTCTGATGTGTTTGTGTCTGTGGTGTAGGAGCGAGTCGCAGCCATTTTGTTTTTTCAGTTACTTGGATAGTGGTGGGTGGACTGGATAGTGGGGGCAGGCCAACTCCCTGCATGATTTAAATCACTCCCCCATTGAATCACCCAACTCCTCCTTACTTAATCCTTTGAGTGCCCTCTGGCACTCAAAGGGTTAAGTTGAGGTAATATAGCAATATAACACACGGTGGCTCTTCAGCTGAGGCAACGTAACAATATGCTGAGGGAACAAATAGACAGTGGTGTTTGAGGCTTGCCCTCTGTAACATACAGCAAAGCATCTCTCTTCCTTTAAGGAGAAAGGGTGGGAATCAGGAAGTGGAGGAGTGACAGTTGAAAACAGACAGTTAGTGAGGTTGACTGAAGAGATGAAAAGAGTTAAATAAAAGAGTTGTTATTAAGTTTATCCCTGAGTTTGTATTTTATGGAAACATTACACCCTCACACTGAAACAGAGTGTATGGAGGGTTACAATTATCTGCGGGAGGTGAAACAGTGTGTTTGTGGGGTCATGATCCTGAGTGAGAGTGTGTGTGGACCGGGAGAAGTTACTGATATCCCCTACTTCAGGAGTGAGTGGCAGCTATATTTTTTTTGTCAGTTGGATAGTGGTGGGTGGGCTGGAGGGGGCAGGCCAACTCCCTGTATGATAAACATGCCCAATTGAACCACCCAATGAGAGCAGTAAAGTCCCTATTGAATCACCCAATAAGAGTTGTGTCTCCTAATGAGACATACATTATGTAATGAGGCATTCTGTTCAATGTGTGTTTGTTTTCTGAGGAGACATAAATTATGTTCTGTGTGTTAGGTACCATAAATTATGCAATGAGGCTTATTCTTTCATATATATATATATAGATTACACTATAGTAACATTAAATGATTTTAGATTCACTAGTGCAATGGCTACAACCATAGAATTCCCACTGATTTAAATGGAGCTTTCCACTCCTTGGGCTAGATACCACTACCAGAGCTAAAAAAAAAGAAAAAAACAGATGTTGTTTTATAAGTCAGATTTCAGTATCCTATTACCCAAGTTGCTAAAACAAAACTTGGGGTAATTCTACGCACTGCCAGTCAAAAAAGCCCAGAAGAAACAACTAAAAACAACTTGCAATTAGCATACTAATAAGGTCAGTACTACTGCATGTTTTGTGGTTACATTTTCTGTTGGTGATCCTGTGCCTAAAAGTTGAGGTGTAGAAGCCACAACAATGGTTTTAAACCATCACTGTTTCAACTAAAGCAGCGCAGAATACATATACGCATACTCTCTAAGAACAAAACTAATGGAGAAGTGTCAAGTTAACCCCTGAAAGCACCCAAACTAATGGAGAAGTGTCAAGTTAACCCCTGAAAGCACCCAAACTAATGGAGAAGTGTTATCTTGCATAATATTGCTGAGGACACCAGGTTATTAGATGATCTCCACCCTGATCCCCTTGGTGAAGTACCAGTGCCACAGCCATTGGAGTGTGATACCCTCAGAGGTGGGGAGACATGGGCCAGGGTCATCAGGGAATACTTTGCCTGTGAGTATCATGCATACACCCACCTCAAGTCAACAACACCAGATCACAAACATGGCTTCACATTTCCCAATCCTCAAACATGTTTTCTCTCCATTCCCAGGATGATGCTCTCCTGCTGGACACCTACCACCACAACTGAGTGTTGTGGAACTGACTCTTCCTCCTGAACTACTTCTTCAGAGCTGACACTGATTCCAACAATGCCTGGAACATGCAGCATGTTACATTCCTGGGACATAGACTGCATGGTTTCAAAAGATCCAGATACCTTGCAATGGTTGTCAACAGGGGAGTCTGTACTGACATCTAACATGTGTAATATCACTCAGTGTCAGTTGACCCCAATGTGACACACCCCACATAGCCACCTGTGATTTGTTCACTGTCTCACATCTGTTTACTTCCCTTTCCATACAGCGTTCCACATGTCACTGATCTGCAGAGGACCCACTCTGGCTCATGGATGCTGAAGAGATGTGTGTTTGATGCACTTCCCCTTCTTCTCTTACGGGCAGTGATGCCCCTGACCTTGTCCGAAGAGTACAGGATCCTTTACCTGTCTAGGATCCTGCAGACCAGAGCCATATTCTCCTCAAAGGTGTACTTTGCCCCCCTGACTCGGTCATCTTGGACTATAGGCTCAACATGTTGGGACATGGAAGACCTTATCTTATCTGCTCTTGCCCTGTCAGTGTGTGTCCCTCCCTGACACTCCCACCTCATCCCACTGGCATCTCTCTCCCTGCCTGGAGTGTGCCTAGCTGTTGATGAATTCCCTTCCTCCACCTGCTCTCCCTCACCTTCCCTGCCCTGGGATGCCCTGACCACTTTCCTCAACTACCTATCCTCTCCACAGAACAAGAAAAAGAAAAACTACCTTGCATGGCACTCTTAATAACCTAAATTGCGGCTCACGCTTTTGCATTACAAGTTGTCTCCGTTACACGCCCGTGGGGGCTATCCGCAAACTTCTCCGCATCGTTCTGTCTCAGTCTCTGCATTACCCAAGCAGCTGACAACATCAATGGACTTAAGGTGTTGTGCAATCTAACACTTATTGCTGCTTCTTATTCACCTTGGGCGTGCCAAACACCACAACAGAGACTGACTATTCCTATGTAATTAAGTATTGATTGCCAGTCGCTATTCTGAGCCTGTCCTGTGACAGTATATGTATTATTTGTACTCCTGTATACTGGTCCTGTGAAGGCCTATGTAGTCTATCTATTGCTATCTACTGTGTGGCCTATTGAGGGCGACCTTGTTCGTTATTTTTTGTTTTAATAAAACTGTGTTTTATTCAAACCTGCTCTCTGAGTCTGAAAACCGTTACAGCATCATTGTCCCAAGTGCAGGTTCAGGGCATATCATGGTCCAGTGGTCATAGTTCTGGCAATTATGCATAATGCTTCAACTGAGTAGACTTTGGGCTTCATTGTCAAACTGCAATGGTTAAGGTAACCATGGTTCTATTAAGAAGGATGTGGGCATCATTGTCCCATGGTGCAAATTTTGGGAATCACATTCTGTGGCACATATTCAAGGCATCATGGTCACAAACAAAGTTCATGGCCCTGTGGTGCAGATTATGGGAATTATGGTCCCACGATGCAGACTCTAAACATAATTGTCCCATGGTTCAATTTAAGGGAAAATCATGGTTCAATGAGTGTACTTCTGAAAATTATGGTTCCACGGGGCAGTTCTGGGTCTTATAATTGCACAGCATAGTTTGGGCAACATTTTAACATGTTGTGGTCATTAAAAAGTATAGTTTTGCAGGTTCTGGGCATCATGGTCCCATGGCGCAGGTTCCGGTCCTACTGTCCCAAGGCACAAGTTGTGGGCATTATAATTCCTTAGCTCAATTTGTCAGTATTATGCTCCAACTGCGTAGGCTCTGTGATTCATTGTCCTATAATGCAAATTTTGGGAATCATGTTCTGTGGAACATATTCTAGACATCTTGGTCCTAAAGTCAAAGTTCATGGCCCTATGGTGCAGACTCATCATTATCCCACATCGTAGGTTCTGGGCATGATGGGCCCATGGAGCAGGTTCATGTCCCACTGTGCAAATTTTGGGCATTATAATCCAATTGTGCAATTTCTTGCCATTATGATCCAACGGCAAAGACTCTGTGCTTCACTGTCCAACTGAACAGTTTATGGCAGCTATGGTTCTATTACACAGGCCCTGAGCATCATTGTCCCATATTGTGCAAATTTTGGAAATCATGTTCTGTGGCACATATTCTAGACTTCCTGGTCCCAAAGACAAAGTTCATTGCCCTATGGTCAAATTCTGGGAATCATGGTCCCACGGTGTAGACTCTCAGAATTATTGTCCTACAGCACAGGTTCAGGGCATATCATAGTCCAGTGGTCATAGTTCTGGCAATTATGGTCCCACAGGGCAGTTTCTATGACATGATTGCCCAGTTCAGTTTGTGCATCTTTGTCCAACTACAAATCTGGCTAAAATAGTCTAATCTTGCAGGTTCTGGACATCTTGGTCCTATGGCGCATGTTCCAGTCCTCACTGTTCCACGATAAGTTCTGGGATTATGAACCAACGGTGAAGGCTCTGGGCTTCATTGTCCCACTGCACAGGTTAAGGCAACCATGGTTCTATTACTCAGGCTCTGGGCATTGTCCCAGGATGCAAATTTTTGAAATCACGGTCTGTGGCACATATTCTAGACATCATGGTCCCAAAGACAAAGTTCATGGCCCTATGGTGGAAATTCTGGGAATCATGGTCTCACTGTGCAGACCCTGAACATCCTTGTCCCACGGCGCAGGTTTAGGGCATATCATGGTCCAGTGGTCATAGTTCTGGCAATTAAGGTTCTACAGAGCAGTTTCTGTAACTTATGATTGCACAGCACAGTATGGATATCATTGCCCAAAAACGTAGGTTCTGGGTATATAAACCTACTTTTGGAAGTCCTGGGCATCATGGTCCTATGGCACAGGTTCCGGTCCTCACTGTCCCATGGCATAAGATCTGGGCATTATAATCCCATGGCGCAAATTCTCTACATTATGATCCAACTGCGAAGGCTCTGGACTTCATTGTCCCACTGCACAGGTTAAGGCAACTATGGTTCTATTAAGCAGGTTCTGGGTATCATTGTCCCATGGTGCATCTTTGGAATCACTTTCTGTGGTGTATATTCTAGATATCATGGTTCCAAAGACAAAGTTCATGGGTCCATGGTGCAAATTCTGGGAGTCATTGTCCCACGATGTAGACTCTGAGCATCATTGACCCATGGTGCTGGTTCAGGGCATATCACGGTCCAGTGGTCATAGTTCTGGCAATTATGGTCCCACACACACGGCACAGTATGGATATCATTGTTGAATGACGTAGGTTCTGGGTAAGTCTACTTTTGGAAGTTCTGGGCATCATGGTCCGGGGGTGCAGGTTCCAGTCCTAACTGTCTCACGGCGTAAATTCTGGGCATGGTGCAAATTTTGGGAATCAGGTTCTGTAGTTGCATAAAAAAAAACCTCCACATGGCTTTTGAGTTCAAACAGGGGACAGACTAAAAGAGCAACACAGTGAGTCAGCAAGGAAAAAGTTACCTTTACCAGTCACTCAAATTAATCTAATCAGCCACTCTCAACACAATCACACATCAACATTAGAACCACAGATGTGAGAACAAGAACAATAGCAAGGCCAGAACAGTGGGTGTGGGGGGGAGTATTTGGTAGACAAACAGCATCTGCTGTCTCCGCAGAGAAGGGGGGAGGAGTAAAAGGGGAGAAGCGGGTCTCCTTAGCCAGACTTGGGGTTGGCCCTGATGGACTTCCAAGGGAAAGGTGGGGAGATGTATCACAAAAGTTACTTGGGCAGGATGCACTGCTCCTAGGCAGAGAGCAAGGAGGCTTTGCTCCCCACAGGCTTCACATTCAGACATCCTTCAGACCCCCAGCTCTCTTGAGTCCAGCTGAGACCCCGAAGCCCTGAATGACAGAATCTGTCCTTGGGCCGCTTCACCACTGGCAGCCTCTCAGAAGATTTCTGGGACTCCTAAAGTAGCCCCAAGGCCGGGCAGAGCTCTGAGCGAAGGTTCTGGTCCCCAGAGTCTTCCAGGAGGAGGGGGTAAGCTTCGCCACGAGCCTGAGAAGGGAATGAGGAAGTCTCCCAAAGCAAAGCCAGGAGGGTGCCTGAGCCTGAGCAGGAACCTGAGTGAGCTCCCCGATCTACCAGAGATTTCCAGATTTTTTGGGGGAAATTCCCTCAATGTTACAGAGGGAGACTGTGCTGCTCCTCTCCCCCGTCAGATGGATGAGTCAAAAAAGTGCCAGAATTCTCTCACGTGCTGGGAAAGCAGCACCAGTGCTGGGGAAGTGGCACTGGTGCTGCAAAAACAGCTTCACCGTAGGCGGCGATGACCCATTCCCCACCTATTCTCCATGAGAAGCTTCATGTCTGTGGCTGTGCTATGCTGGAAGCCGCATCATGGGCTTATGAGAGCACTGGCTGCAGGATTACTGGATGGGCTAGTCTCTCCAAATACAACTCTGGAGGCCTGCAGAGGGGCGTGGTGGTTGTAGTAATTTACATATTTATTATAATTTTTTATATATATATATATATATATATATTTCCCTGAGGATCAACATCCTGTTTATCATTCCATTATTACTATATTATTCATAAACATTAATCAGTGGTCTTAGCAGTGGTCCAACAGTGATATATGGTAGCAACCTCCCTCCTCAGTGCTGCTAATTTGAGGACTGGTGTTTTTACTCTTACTGTCAGGTGCAGCAGTTAGCTGAAGTGCTACACCTTACTCCATCATAAAACAAAACACAAAACAAGAGAGGCGCCAATAGTGCCTTATCACTGTGATATTTAGACAGTGTATAATTATAATGAATCTCACTCACATTGTACAAAGGCTATGTGGTAGTTAAGTGCATACTCATAGCTAAAATTGCATACAGAGAAATCTCACCATCTCTGTTCGGTGCTTCTTCTCAATGAGTCATCTCTCCTGGTCCACTGCTCACTTTGTCCAGATAGAATCCTATAGCCCAGTTCCAGTGTTGGTAATTTAAAAATAAAACCTTCCAATAACACTAATTAAACAATAATAAAATAAAATATAAACTAAATAAATAAAAATAAAAATAAAATAAATGCGGGACTTTAAATCAGGACTTCAAATGCTAATATCTGAAAATAAAGATTTACAGTGCAAATAAAAAATGGATTACAGCTTCTACAGTATTGATGTGTAATAGAAATCCAAGGTTAACCAAGGTGAGAGTTCAACTTTAAAGGTTTTTCAGGGGTTACAAACAAAGTCAGGTTTCCCAAAGGCTAACCAACAGGACTAGAGAACAGCAGGTTGTGAGCTTCATGGACATGGAGTCAAGTCTCACCAGGGTAACTTGGACATTCCACTGTTCCATGATGGGTCATGCCATAGATTTCTGTGGGAAACAATGACAGCATTTAAAACTGCACAGTATGTCTATTATAAACAGGAGGAAGCATTATTATCACATTAACCTGTTGCTTTCCAGAGGAGTAGACAACTTGTTTCTTTGCAATGGGTTGTTTACCCCTGTGGAATCCATAAGGTAAGCAACAAGGGTATGCAGAGCAGCCATATGTATGTGTGACCGGGACATTGCATCAACACATCATTAGTATGTTAAACAAGCCCCATGAAACAGAGGGTGCTGGCATGGCAATATGATTGTGCTACATACACAAACATGTCAGCATGGTGAGCCTTGCAACCTGTCTCCCATATAGTTACTCCGATGCTGTAGCTAACACTAACACAGTACATCCATCCCTATTCTGCTCCATTAGGCTATGAACAATTATTGTTGTTATGCTAACTCCAATAGCCCTTTAACTCATGGAATGCCAGAGAGGTATACAGTTCATTGCATGTCATTGCACTGGATATCCCTCTATTGCCCCAAGTGTTGTAGGGTTGTTACGGTTCTGTTCAACTCAACATATTTTGCTTGCATCTAAGGGGACATGGGAAATGTGGTTTAACTTTGTTCGCAGAGGGATTTATGATATCCTTGAATTGGCAATGTTATCATTGACAAGTGAATAGCAGATGCTAGTTGAATCCACACCCTCATAATTACACATCCATGGAATAGCTGCTGCATGGGTTGTATCCTCTAGCAGCTATGTGGTTCTAGCAGGCAATCCCAGGACTATGTATGTCATTCCTCCTGTGGAGTGAAACAGATTATTAGGTGTGGTGTGAGTGTGGTTGCACACATTCCCCAAGCCTGATCACGGACATACATGCATTGTATTTTATTCATGTGTCATACTCACTGTGGATGAAGTGGTCCCTGATGAGCCTGTCTCTTATCTCTGCCTTTCCCGGTGTCCTCATCCTGTTCCTGGGGAACAGGGGCTTCCAGAAGGGATTGTGGCTCCATATCCTCAACTAATCTAGTTGTGGAGGATTGCACATGCCTGGATAATGTTGTATGCCATTCCTGGTGCATTTTGCAGTGTGATCAAGGCACCTGAATCTGGCTTTGATTTGCCCAAGTATATTTAGGTGGCACATTTAAACGTAACCTCTAATGTGTTTTAATAGCTTATGGAAAATTAGATTTGAAATAATTGAACATTGTTTCCCTTCAGTTACACATCTGATAAATCCAAAAATTCAGAAACGGGATTTTGTACTTATTATGTCTACTTCCTATAATAATCTTCTTTAAACATCCAAAGTTACTTAATCAGCACAGCTGGATAAGAGGGATTCATACTGTTCATGGGTTTATGTAAGTCATTTTTTTTCAGACACAGCTTTAGGAGCAGGTGCTAGCCTTTTGCTTCTTTATGCTTCCTCTGTGGGGAACATGCTAGAAAGAGCCAACTAATTGAAAATTCTACAGGGAAATTAATTCTGCACACAGCTGTGAAATCCCTGTTTTTTCAATGTGCTTTCCCCATCCATAGTGTTATTTTATATTATGTGATAAGACCTTCACTAAAAGCACAATTACTTTACTCTAGAGATGCATAAATAAATAAACAGGACAATGATCACTTGTTACAAAAACAAACACAACAGGGCAAATATACGGTTGTGCCAAAGCAGCCATATGGAGTTAGCCTTTAATGCCAGTGGCTCCACTTAATTGTATGTACTACAGTGTATGATCACTGTAATGAATACCAGAGGACATACTTTGCTATCATAGGACTTAAATACCATCAAGCTCTTTACTCCAGCTCAATTGCCTGCACAAGGATTTTCTCTGTGATTGTGACAATGTTGTTGATACGATGTTTGAAGCTGAAAAAAGGAACTCCCCAAATCCCTCACACACTGTCCCATTGCCCACTTTTGGCATATGTGGCAATAAGGGGAGGGTTATTAATCAAATGTAAATTGGTTTTAGCCAGGTTTAGTTACTTAATGGTGAGTCTTACATTTAACTCACTGAGACTTTGTACTAAAAAGAACTAGAGCAATTCTGTAGGAAACCAAAAGCACCATATGGAAAAATGTATATTTTCCAAAGTCACATTGATTTTAATGGGGATTACAAGGTATATTAATGGTTATTTATTAATTTGCTTGTTTATTTATGATTGTACTGTGTTAAATAGTATGGTTGATATCAGTCGCAGTATTCGATACTCAATAGTTTGAGTTAATAGAATTTGACATTATCCCCCTCACACACCTCTTTCCTTGACATCACAATGAAGGTTGTTGACCTATGCAGTCAAATTCTTGCCATGGTAACCCAGACATGTGTCCCTGTGTGAGTAGTATTAATGTGTCCTGTGAACTGAATGAACTTCAGTCATGGTCAGGATGAATTAAACTACTCACACAGATACAAATATCTCCATATGAGTGAACCACTGGACAGGTCACCACAGCAACTTTGGAGAACTGGCATACATCTGGAAAGAGGTATGTGGGGGATCTTAAATGCTAAACAACTAAATAATTATTAAGTGTTAACATCAACCACACTCTTTAATACTTTACACTACAATGAAAGACAAAACCTTTTGAATGCTAGTGTGGTCTCCAATGCATTGTGAAGCAATGTCTTAAGCATTCATTTGATTAAAATTCACCTATGTCTAGAGACATCTAGATGGAGAAACTCTGAAGGGTTCAATAAAATCATTTTAAAACTGTCTTAATTGAGAAAATAATAACTATAGGCATTTGAACTGTATGCAGTTCGCACTTGCAGAATATATAATGTCAAAATTATATATCACTGTCTCTTTAATGAGTTGGAGACCTTATATTCCTGGTGTTTATAAGCCCTATTTAAATCAATGAGATCTTTTATTTCTCCCCTAAGGTGTAATTGGTTTACTCAAGAATAACTCCAGTTCGTCTTATAATATGTCAGCATCTCTAAATTAATTTATAAAGAAAATTTATTAGAAGGTCAATTACTGCTTTATTAGCTGGATATTATATTTGTCATTGTAAATGTGCTTGTTTTATAATATGAGCATCAGAATGAAGTGTCTATACACTGCAAGTGTTCAAATGTTCACAAGTTTTAATTTATGAAATATAATAGCATTTCCTCATCACACAGATCACTGCAAATGGCAATAGCACCTAGTTTAAATGAAAGATATTGGGGGAGATTCACTATGCAGTGATAAAGAGGTGATAAAGTGGAGATGACTTCTCCAGTTTATCCCTTCTCCAATTCCTATGTTATTCTATAGAGCCTATGCACTATGATTTATTCAGTTTTGGAGATTTTAGTGCATAGGTTCTATAGAATAACATAGGAACTGGAGAAGTCATGTCCACTTAATCACCTCTTTATCACTGCTTAGTGAATCCCCCCCAACATTTGTAACATTTCATTCTCATCAAATAGTCATGCCTTACTCAAGTATTGCAAGCCAAAGGTGAACAGGCGATCAGAACTGATATGTCTCCCCTTCCAACATTATAGAAAAACAATCCTAAAATGATATATACCATCTGCCATAGTCATGGTGAGATAATCAGAGGCTTTAATACATGTCACTGACTTTTGTATACTGATATGTGCTCTAGGTTTGTAAAATACTGAATTGCTGAATGAAATGAAAGCTGCTCATTCATTCCTATTTATTTTATGTGGCTAAATTAAAGTTTTCCATAGATCTATAAATTTCATGGAAAAGGAGAAAGAACAGTATATTTTCTGTCCCACCTGAGGTGCATTGAACATCTGCATATTGCATTTATTTGCCACATTCTGAAAAACAAAATCCTGGCATTAGCTTGCAATCTAATTTAGGGCAAGCAAATATTGCATTGCATTGACTTACGTATAGTGAGGAGATAAATTACAGCCAAGTGACAAGTTATAAGTAAGGCATGTTTGAATTAGAGCATGATCTTTGTTAGGGAACTTGAGCTATGAAGCACTTATTTACCTCCTACTGAGAAAAACAGATCATCAGGATGTATCATAAGTAGCAGCTGTGGACACCCCATGATGCTGTCATTTTTTTCTAACATGCTCTGGAATCTATATAACAGCTTTACATTATAATTATGTTAACATATTTCTCATGTTCAGATTTCTTCAGTTTCAGCCTCAGCACTTCCTGATCTAGTTATCACAAGACGTTCTTTTATATTATGGCTCCTCGTAAGTTATTTTCACTGACCTGTAGTTACAAAGAGTTTTAAAAAAATATGTCCTAAGATTTCTGTGTCCATAAAACCAATCCTGATCGTCATTAGCTACCAACAGTGTATGATTTCAGGTTATCTCTGCTAGAGTACAAGCTGATCAATTAGTTGCTCAGTTGCATTAATTGAGCTACCTGTGCTCAAGCAGGGTAGACTAAGAACCTGCACTGTTGGTAGCTCTTGAGGACTAGGACCCCTGCCATAGAATAGTCTGTGATTCTAAGTCAGTTTTTAGTGCACAGATTTCTAAATTGAGTGACATTTACAGCATGAGTTCATAAGTCTAGAACAGACAGTGCAAGAGTTAGTATAGTCATTCAAATTAAGAAACATACATATTTATACCTTTTTTTTGATGCAAACAACTACATTCAGGGACATTTTTGGAACTGTTTAAACTGTACACCTGTACACTCTATGCCTTATCCTATATAATAATTAGCTAAAACATGTGTAACAACAAAGTCATGCGCAGTAGAGACTGCTGCGTGTGCTGCAGTTATGCGCAGTAGAGACTGCCCGCGCCACAGCTGATACAGAGCTGGACCTGTATCAGCTGTGGCGCAGGCAGTCTCTACCGTGCATGACTGCCCCACGGCCGGCTGGCAGTGACACTGTGGTCCGTGTAACGGGCTCTTCAACTAGTCACTAATAAATCATCAAATTCATGGTTACTCTTTCATTCTCCTATAGAATTTATTGCAGTGGTAGAAACTGCTGATCTGTAGCACCTGGAGGCTTGCAGAAGTTCTACAGTGGTGATTGCTTTTACTTGCAATATTATAATGGATGCCTGCAACTAGGGATGAGCAAAATAAACCTGAAAGTTTTGTATTCATTTGAAACATGTTGTTTTATTTAGTCAAAAAACAAGTGTTTAATTATACAAGAAAAAACAAACACTTTGTGAAACATGTGTTTCTGTTTTGTTTCACATTATAATCAGATAGCAGGAAAAGCAATCTCTGGATGTCTAGAAAAAAAGCAGTTTTGCTTATTTTCAGGCTTTCAATCAAACAAGTTCCTGTCTAGGTCACTTGTCTGATCAAGCTAGATATCTTTGAAGACTGCTGGATGGGCTCTTCATGCTACCCACTGAAACCTCATCTCTCCCCAAGCTCACTGCTCACCTCAGGAACCTCTCTGGTTCCACCTCCTCTGTCCCCATTTGCCCCACTCCACTTTCTCCTTCTGATGAGCTCCCCAATCTCACCCATTCTCTTTTGTACATGCCATCACAGCTCCCAACCCCTATAGTATGCCCTGGCTTCTTATCTAGGGATGGGTGAACACTTTCGCCTCAAACCAAAATCAGCAGAAAATGGCACTTTCCGCTTGGTGAAAAATTTCCTGCTAAAAGTGCCATTTTCCCGCTTTTTTCACCTAGCTCATTGCATTGAAATCAATGGGAAGATAAATATTTCCCTGCCACATGAAAGTTTTCTGTACTTTTCTACAGCCATATACAAGGGTGTCAGGCTCTCACAGCAGCCATTCTGTATTTGTGAGAGGAGAACGCAGCATGTTTTTGAGATAGAGAAGATAGACAAATAAAGGGGAATTGAAGCTTAGTTTAGGGAGTCTTTTAGGTAGTACATTTGTTCTCTGCATTAGAGGAGTCTCGGGGTACTCTGGGGGAGGATAAGTGAAGAAGGAGGTTGACCCCAAATACCCCAAAATTTGGTGTGACTGATTGGCAAGACTCAGGCAGCTGGGGTTCATATTGCTTGCTTCTTTTGCTTTAATTGTCTCAGTGCTGGGGAAAGAAGTTATTGATTTTATTTTTAGTTATACATTTTTTTTTAAGGGGCTGACTGTGATAAGATAGGGTGGACAACTTTAAAATAAATAAAAATAAAAACATTTAAAAAATGAATACATAAATAATGAAACAAATTAATATATTAGGTGACAGACAGCTGACTAGGGGCTCGATACTATTACCTGAACCAAAACCAACATGATAGTAAAAACAAGCAACGTGTATTTTGCAAACATTTGTTTTACCAGTATTCTACTGTAGAACCACAGTAAAACAAAACCAGCGTAGTCAGCACATTTCTACATACTAACAAAAATGGTACTGTCTGCTTCTATTTAACTACACTTTAAATTTCCACCTAAAAAAAACTAGCTAAGTGTCAAAGTCCAAGGAAATACCGTAAATTTCCAGTTATAATACGCACAATTTTACCCCACTTCACCTTATGTGAAGTGGGGGGTGCGTATGATACACAAGTTTTTTTTGGGAAAAAAATACTGTAGGCAGATACATTCCCTTCCACCCCCGTGCAATCTACTCACTGAATCAGACTTATTATGCTCAATATAAGTCCCCACTGAAGTCTCCATTGAAAGCAAAATCCAAACTACCGGCATGTGAATCTTCTTTTGCGGGCAACATGCTTCCAATCGCCACCCTCTTCCTTCAATGGGCTTTCAGGACCTTCCTCCTCCATCCAATGTTAATGCCCAGAGAGGATCTCTATCACGGTGCCCGTGATCTTCCTCTGTCACTCTTTGCTGTGGTGCACTCCCATTGGCTGAGCTTATTTGGCCCGCCCAGTATGGCCTTTTTATACCCGGCCTTTGGCACCTGTCAGGTGCCCTTTCGTGGTGTTCCTGAGCCAGAGTTGCTGTGTAGCTGTGTTCCAGCTTCCTGTGTACTGACTTGGCCCGTCTGACTACGCTCCTTAGTTCCTGCTCCATGATTTGACCCGGCCTGGCTGACGTTCCTGCTCCGTGATTTGACCCGGCTTGTCTGACGACCCTGCTCTGTGATTTGACCCGGCCTGGCTGACATTCCAGCTCCGTGACCTGACCCGGCTACTTTGCTGACCGTGCCTGTGTTCCTGCTGTGTGCTGTTCCAGTGTCGCCTGGGCGACATTCTGACTTCCGCTGTGCTTGTGGCAGGACTGACTGTGTCATTGCCTCCTGTGTACTGGGCCCTTCCGTTTCCTCTTGCTGAGCCTGCTGCCTCCGTTACTCTGGGCCTCCGTTTACTCTTACAGAGCACCGTGCCTTCCGTTAACACTTGCAGAGCCGTGCCTCTGTTCACTGAGCCTCCGTTAATACTTGCAGAGCAGTTGTCTCCATTCACTGAGCCTCCATTAACACCTGCAGAGCCATTGCTTCCGCTACCCTGAGCCTTCCTCTACATTTGCTGAGCCTTGGGTCTCCGTACAGCGCCCGTGGGGGTGCCATTGGCTATATCCAGCTAAGCACTTGCAGTGTAGTTCATCTCCGTTACAGTACCCGTGGGTGTGCCATTGGCTCCATACAGCTATGCTCTTGCAGTGTAATTGGTTTCCGTTACAAGGCCCGTGGGGGCTATTGGCTCTATTATTCTCAGCTCTCACAGTGTCCTTGGCCTCCGTTAAATGCACCGGTGGGTGCCATTGGCTCTATACAGCTAAGCTCTTGCAGTGTAATTGGTCTCCGTTACAATGCCCATGGGGGCTATTGGCTCTATTGTCCTCAGCTCTTGCAGTGCACTTGCTCTCCGTTCACGCACCGGTTGGGGTGCTAGTGGTTCTAGCTCTTTAAGCTCTTGCAGAGTATTTTGGCTTCAGTTCCCTGCTCAAGCATAAGCAGTAGTCTCTGTCCTGCTCTATTAATGGTGTTTTCTCATCTAGCACCACTTATCGCTCCTTTACCATCTTATGGGCATGTCAAACACACCACAACAGAGACTGATTGATTTGTATGTACTTTAACCATTGTGTACCCTGTATGTTACTTATGCCTGTCCTGTGACAGTATATATTTATTTCTCTATAAACTGGGCCTGAGAGGGCATCTGCACATTACTGTTCATTTCAGTTATTCTGTATTGCCTATAAAGGGCAGTCTTTCTTGTCTTTTAATAGAACTGTGTTTTATTCTAACCTGCTGGTTTGAGTGTCCTACAAATCCGTTACAATCTCAAGGTCCTCACAGGGCAATACAATAGGCGGAAGGTCCTGACAGTGAATGGCGCTCACAAGGGAATCTTCACATACCTGTAGTTTGGATTTTGCCTTCTCTTCAATGGAGACTTCAGTGGGGACTTAAATTGAGCATAGTAAGTCTGATTTAGAGAAGTGGATTGAGCCGGGGGAGGGTATGACAGCCTTCAAAATTTTTTTCAGTAAGGGGAAAACAAGGGTGCGTATTATAAATAGGCACTCTTGTTTTCCCCTAAATCTTGGGTATAATATCCACCTGAGTATTATACACATACCTAGTATACCTATCATTCTATACGGTAGATATACGTTTGACGACAGAAAGATCAAGTTAGGCATTAGATGTGTTCCTCACATTCTAGAAATTCAACGTATTAACCCCACCTTTGAAATTTGTCATATAGTCCCCCCATGACCTTCTTTCTCCATTTTAATTAGACAAATATTGCTCATATTCGAAATTGTTTATTTTCCATTTTTATTCGGCATGCCCTGTTGTATATGTACTGGATAGGTGATCCATGCTAGGGGGGGTGTCAGAAGGGGTCCTGATGCCCCCTCGTAGTCTGAACTATATATTTTAAATAATTGTAACAATAATTATAAGAAAGCCCATATAACATTTGTGTAACATATGTTATATGGGCTTTAGTGAAAATTATGGCAATTGTCACCCTACTGGGTAGGTGATCAATGGTAGGGGGGTATCAGGAGGGGTCCCGATGCCCTCTTGAGGTCTGAACTTTTTTTTTTTTTAATAAAATGCAACACATAACATTTATTACATATATACATATATTTATTACATATATATATATATATATATATATATATATATATATATATATATATATATATATATATTATATTTATTACATATGTACAGGTAAGGTATGCATTCGCATACCTTGCCTATTAACCCTTTGAGTACCAGAGGGGTAGCAAACTCATTTCAATGTGTTGCTACCTCTCTGGTACTCAAAGGGTTAATCATGCAATACATACATGCAATAAAAATGGAGAATAAATAGTTTTGAACGTGAGCAATATTTGTTGATTTAAAATGGAGAAAGAAGGTCATGTGAGCACTATATGTCGAAGTTCAAAGGGGGGGAGTTAATATATCAAAGGGGGGGCACTCTTTGTCAGATTTCCATGATGTATACTTTATTCTGCACTGCTTTTGTTCGAACAATGATGGTTTTGACACCGTCATTGTGGCTTCTGCTCCTCAACTTTGAGGTGCAGGATTACCAACAGAAAATGTAACCACAAAACACGTGGTAATACTAACCTAGGTAATAGGATGCTACTTCTGCCTTGTTTTTAGTTGTTTCTTATGGGCTTTTTTCTGACTGGCGATGTGTATAATTACTGCTGGTTTTGTTTTCAAAACTCGGGTAATAGGACACTAAAACCTGACTTAGCGTTGGTAATTGTAACGAGGCCCAGGAGTCTGATATGATCTCTGTGACTGAGGCAGACTTGATAGACAGCAGAAGACATTGAGAATGTTGTTGCATGCTAAGGCAAGATATCACACTCATTAGTTGAGTAATGTCCAGCAAATGCACAAGGGGGAAAGGTGGAGCAGTGCAGGGATGTGGAAGTAAAGTAGTAGTTCAAAAACTGCCGGCAGCAATGCTTGCTGCAGCATGTGCAATAAATGATGATGATCCCTCTCCTCCCAGGGTGGATGCAGTTTGTTGAGGTCCCACCAATCACACCATGCCAGTCCCCCACCAGCACTACCATACACATCTGCCACATCATCATGAATATGTACCAGTGTCACTTAAGCAGGACATTAGTGTTGTGGACAAAGGACAAAATTACTCTGCATGTTAACAAATTTTTCAATGTATATGTTGATGTAGGACTCCCAACTTTAGCTTTCAGATACTTATTTCTCCACTACAGCCCTCAGAAGAAGTAATATTGTGCTGGAGATGTAGGTGAAAATGTGTTGAAATACAGGAGCAATGTGTTAGAATAGGAGAAAAATGTGTTGGAATAGGTTAAACATTTGCTGGAATAGGCAAAAAGGAGGAAAATTTTGCATTGGAGAAAAAAAAGAGAAAAATCATCTGTTTTTCATGAAAAGTAATGCAGGTAATTTTTCTCAGCTTTTGCCCACCCCTTTTCTTATCTCTGTCTCATTACCCTTACCCTCTTTCAGTCTTTGCCCTGCATTACAAATTGATTTGGACAGAACTGGAATTTTCTCCAGGTCTTAAAAACAGATCCAGAAAACAAACCTCTGATGCTTCACTCGTCTCTACCTATAGCAACTGGATATGAATGTAATAAGAGCTGTAACATTATATTTTTACATGCACATAAATATGAGGATGTTCATCAGCAACGCCTCTACACGTATTGACCCAGTACCTGCACTATCCTGATCACCCTTCTGTCCTTACTATCATCATACTATCAACTGGGTTGTTTTATTTCATGGCATGGAATACTCACCTATTTCTAGAACTACAGTGTCAATGTCCCAATAAAGGTGGGTGAAAAAATTTACAGCGAGAAGAAATAGGTACAAAAGGACCTGTTACCCATGGGAATTTTTGCAACGTCTTTCCATGATGATGTTGGAGAGTGAATGTGTATTTTACACATGGAAGGTTGAATAGGTGTGTTTGTGTGCATGCATACATGCCTATGTTTTCTGTGGGATGTGTGCATGAGGTTTACCTTTGTGTGCATGTGCTGAAAAGATTACTCTTTTTGAAATCAATGGGCTCAAGCTTTCTGCAGCAAAGCAATGTGATATTCACTAGCTTTTCCATCTCACAGCGAGTTCCACAAAACATAACTTCTATTCCATCTAAATTCCTGTTGGAGGTTAATTGAACTTTTAGCCCATCTCTATGCACCGCACTAAACTATAATGTTTTGTATACATATATACTTACGCCTACCCCTTTCTGAAAAAGGCAAATTGTGAATTTCAACATAAATAGTTGTAATATGTAAAAGAAGGACAAAAAAGGACAAAGAAACATGCTAAATTTTTGAACATGCTAAATTGTATAGTTATGAAGGACCGTATTTTAAGGATTGCATTTTTTTTAAATAATTTTATAGGACTATATTTATTAAGTGTTATAAAAATGTTAAGAATCTATCTGCTTAATAAATAAAGTTCTGTAAAATGATGCAGATTGGGAGTAGGAATGAGAACAATCTATAAGTTTGGAATTCTGTTTACAAGACACACAGGTGTTCCATTTTGAGTTTTGCTTGCTGCTCAAACCAGTTTGTAGGAAATGCAATCACTTGTCGCCTGAAAATATAAAAATCAGGCTTGTTAACCAGCAGATTCCAGTCAAACAGGTTCCTCTCAGGCTAGTTTATCTTCAGATATCAGTCAAACAGGTTCCTTGTACAGGTCACATATCTGAACAAGGTAGGATAGCTTCTTTGGTGGTTTACTAGGCAGTCAGGACTGCTGGACAACTCTCCTGCTCTCTGTCTCTCAAACCCTCATAGGTTTTCCCTTTCTCCCCAACTCTCCCCTCATAAGAGCTCTCTTTTTCTCTCCCTTTATTTCGCTCTTTTTCTCCTCCTCTCCATCTCTCTTTGCCATATGCCCATTATCCCACCTCCCCTCTCTCCTGTTCACTGTCCCTTCTTTATCCCATGCTCTCCAGTGCTTGCACCCTTCTATCATCCTCTGTCTTCAGTACTCCCACTCTCATCCCTTCCATCTTGAGTGTTTCCTGTGTTCCTCCCCCCCCACACACACACACTATTCATAAGTAATTAGTTTCAATGAATTAAGACATATCTGAATTTTTTTCTGGGTCCTCAGAATCCATTCATGAAAAAAACACTGCTGTTTCACTGATCCCTAGTTGAGAAATATTTTAAGATTAAAAACATCAGGCAATTTCATTCATCCACTTAAGTTCTATCAAGATTCAGAAATATTTACGTACTAGTGTAAAAGCCCGTGTACACGGGCCAAGGTCCGGGTAATGTTAACCATTTGAGTACCAGAGGGGTATGCAATGCATTGCTTTGCGTACCCCTCTGGTACTCAAAGGGTTAAGAGGCCGCTACCTCATTGCTCCACGTGATGCAGTCTTGCACAGTAGAGATTGCCCAAATGCGCGCAGTCTCTACTGAGCATGACGGCTTCTGACAAACATCCTAGAGAATTATTATAAAGGAGATGTCTGCCAATGTTACAATACAGCCTTTCATAAAAGAGCAATTTGTTTACAAGTATTATCACTGAAGTATGAGCTAGATTTGGTTATGCAATTTCAGTTCACAAAATATTCATCTCCTTTCTGTTTTTCATAAAGGTAGATTCTCAAATAAATATTTCAATCAAGCCTTTAGGGTATTCAAGGTGGAAGCGTAAGATTGGTTTTAAGTAATATCGTCTTACACTGTTTGCCTTCTTTAAATCTTACTAAATATACTGTAGGCATGTAAAAACATCTCACCGAAACTTCTCAGATCAACACTACTATGTTAAAGTTTCTGCAATGATTTCTTGGATTAAATCCCAAAACTCCTCTTGCCAGAGGGAGAAAAGTCATTAATTTACAATATCTTGTTTCCTATTCTGCCATAACACTTGGAAGCTAGTTACAAGCTTCAAACGGAAAGTTGCTTCATACTCTGTATGATACCTTTTGCATTCTTTTGCCAGAAAAGGAACACATTAGCAATCTACTGTATATCAATAAATATGCCTTTCATTACCAAGCATTAATTATGAAATGCTGATTTTCTACCTATTGTGTATGAAAAATAATTGCTTAGCTTCATAATGTGTCACCGATACTATTTTGTTTAGCTCTAGGGATGCTGGAAAGGTCTCCCACTTTCTGTGATGCAATGTATTGGAGACCTCTCTAGCATCTGAGTCCTTAACCCCTTCAGTACAAGAGGGGTGCACAACGCTTTGTGTACCCCTCTGGCACTGAAGGGGTTTAAAAGTATTAAGAAATATCATGCCAAATTGGATAGTACATATTCTGTAGCTGCAAATTCTGGATTAGCTGTGGAGCAAACCAACTACACTATATGGGACAGAAATCGATTTCCATTTATTTAAATGGGACCTTTATATTTTTACTCCTTGAGTTTTAGAGATTCCTCTAATGCATTTGAAGCCCCTTTTAAATCAGTGTGAATTTTGGAAATTTTATTTGAACACTATGATGCAGTTTTTTTTCTAGAATTGTTCCAGTACTTCTTAAAGGGTTAGTATTGTCTCACAATAAAATCAGCTCCGATTTATCTTCATAGTATTTAGGCCGTGGAGAGTGTTATTTCAATAATGTCAAAGTTGTAGTTCAAGAGTAATTGAATGATAAAGTACACCCCTCCCTCCCCTTTGATGTAACACTGCTCACCTCTGAGCAGCAAGACTGCCCAGATGAATCTCTGAGAGGGACAATCTTCAATTATCATAAGGGAAAACCTGAAAAAGCTGTCAGGGGGGGCAGTGTTTTCCTTATGCCCACAGTAAGAAGATTGTCCCTTGCTGTGAGCTGCCTTGTCTCAAGACCAGATTCCACATCTGAGGGGAGGTGGCTAACACTAGGTAAAAGGGGCGGGAGGGGGAAATTTTATCATTCAACTTTGACAGCATTGAAATAATACTCTCCATGGCCCAAATACTATGAAGATTAATTGCAGTTGCTGTTTTTGTGAAACATTACTATCCCTTTAATATACTGATGTACTTGTACTTATTGTCCATGATTTTCCTCTCTTATCTATAACTTTCTGTGTTAAGTAAACAAAGATACTGATGCAAGTCATTGGAAGTTGCTTATCAGATCAAGATGGCTTAACTCAGAAAGATGGCCATTTGAGGGGGAAGATGCACTAAAGGTCAATGCTGCGACAATATGATTTTGTGGATGTGTTCATAGCACTTCGACATTTCGATGTAGACACACACATTGCCATATTCACTAAATTTTAGTGATGCAAGGGGAGGGGACAAGAACATCCCCATTAGCATTCAGAATTGTCAAAATGTTGTCAATGTGGAAGAGGTGCCCTCCCTCACACATCACAAGCACTATGACAATCCTGAAATCTGACTGCATTCTATCTGCTTCCCCACTTGGCCAGTAGGGGAGCGGAAAGAACATTTTCAGCCCCATGGACAACATTACTCCCTTATCCCTTTGAGTGCCACAGGAATGTGCACTGCTCTCCCCTGTGGTACATATAAAGGTTAGAAAAGTACACCAATCACTACATAATTATCCCCTTATCTCTGTATCATATATCATACATGTTGTGCACTCCCAAGGGAACAAGGCTGGGAGCAGGCATTGTCCATGGGGATTTGTGGCTACAACTTGCCCCCCAGCCTTGTTCTTTTGCCCACTGGTAGCCATAGAACCCCATGTATACTGCCTGGCCCCCCAGACTTGTTCCCTTCCCCACTGGTAGCCACAGAGCCACATGTATACTGCCTGACCTTCACCAGCCTTTTCCTCTTGCTTACTGCTAGCCACAAATCTCCATGGGCACTGCCTGGGTAAGGGAAGAAGGCTGGGGGTTATCAGTCAGTGTATGTGGGCTAACACACAATGGTGATGTCCTCCCACAATGCTTTGACATATCTGTCTGCTCCATTAAAATACAACAAATGATGCCCCTTATCTTTGACATATCTCTCTATCCCATTAAAAGCCAACATATGATGCCTCACATTGTTAACCCTTTGGGTGCCAGAGGGGTACACAACAAATTGCTTTTGCAATGTGTTGCATACCCCTCTGTAACTCAAAGGGTTAATATCCACTTTAAGCTGTTAATATTTAAAAAGACGACACCTGAGGAGGTGCTTCAACGGATCCACTGCTCATCCACAGCCAAGGAAGACATCCACTCTTGTATCAATAAAATTATTTTATTCTTCCTCTTTTAAAATCATCAATCACGATGTAACAATATCCCACCAGACATCCACAGAAACACGAAGCGCCTAACGCGTTTTGTGAAAGAAATCACTTAATCATAGGCTCATAGGCCATGGCCAGGACTGTGGGGGTGGCTCCGGATCCACAACGGCTTTTTGCCGTGGTGAGTAGTGGTGATTTATATGAAAGTTTTTTGATGTATGAGATCAGTGGATTGGGCATGTAGTAGCAATCTCTTTAATTTGAGTAATATTTAAAAAGAACCTTGTGGGGGCATCGGGACCAGGAAGGCGATAACTGCCTTCACCTATCCTATTGGATAGGTGATTAATGCCAGGGGGGTCCAATATCCTCTGCGAGGTCTGATTTTATTTTACAATAACAAAAACTGTATTATTATTTTGTATAATTTATTGTTAAAAAACAAAACAATAACTAAATCATGACTACCTGGAAAACAGATGAGAGTTGGTACTGTGTTAGCCGTAGAAGTACAGTAGGCAAATATTTAGGATGCAAGCTTTCAAGATCTCTTAGGACTCTTTCTCAGGCATATTATACAGATAAATATGAAAACATCTCTCTTAAATACAAGTACACATTGCATTGTTTAGAATGGAAATCAGCTAAAGCTCAGTCTAGACCCAGGTTCTTTGATCAGTCAGTGGTAAATGAGTGTGATGTAAATTGCAGTTTCTGAGGAGTCATAGGTATTTATGATCCCAATGGGACTATTGTAAAGGTCAATCCACAATTTGATAATGTGACATATTATCTGTCTCTGTTCAGACCATTATTTAAAGCATTAAACTGGAGCATTAATTTAACCACACATATTTTTCTGTCCCTCTGAGTGTGAAACAGTTCCATCAGTACAGTCAGTTTAATGTCCCAGGCACTGTGTCCATGTTGGCAAAACTATTCTCACACTGGTGTCTGTCTTTTTGTTGTTCACATTGGATTTTTGGGAATTAAACCTTTTATGTAATGGCTGTCCAGTTTCACCCACATAAAGAGCTGTTGGACATTTTGCACACATGAGGAGGTGTATTACATTGGATGATTTGCAGGTGAAGGTACAATTGATCGTATGCTGTAACTGGGTGTTTGGTATAGGTACCTTGTCCATGGTGTAAATGTGTGCACAGGTTTCACACCTCCTTTGTAGGCAGGGTGATGTGCCATTTTTTGTATTTTTATTCAGAATACTCCTTACCATCAGTTGTTTTAAACTGAGAGGCTGTCTGGAGGAGAGTAAGGGACGCTGTGGGAATATGTTCTTAAGTCTTTCATCCATATTTGTAGAACTTCAACTTGGGGGTCCACCCAAAACACACAAAGAACTTCAGCATATACAGCCAAGCCGTCAGATACAACCACATCTGACATGACAAACACCTCCAGAAATTCAGAAGAGACTTTATAAAAAAGGGTTACAATGCCAGGATTATTGACTCTCAGATAAAGAAAGCTACCCACATACCAAGAAAAAATCTGTTGAGCTACAAAGAACAACATAAGGGAAACTGGGTGCCAATGGTGATCACTTACCACCCCTAAGTTAAAGTTCTATGCAAAATATCTAGAGACCGTCAACCAAAATTACATATGAATAAAAGACTTAACATATTCCCACAGCCTCCCTTACTCTCCTTCAGACAGCCTCCCAGTTTAAAACAACTGATGGTAAGGAGTAATATGATATGCTTTAGGATATTTCCCCCTGTGAAAGGCACTAGTTAAGACACCATTCCTACAGAACCTAGGAATCTGTACTGAAGGTGTATTCCTAGTTGAGCATCTCTGACTTAATATACATATGCAAATTATCCTTGGGGTTACTGACCCCAAGGGTAATAGGGGGAATCCAGCACTGGACCCCTTGCTCACAGTGCTTAGAGATAGCAACAATGCTGAAATGTATGTCTGGTGTTGGCTGATTCTCTTATTCAGAGAGGAACTGACTGGCTTTTCATGATTGGACTGCTGTAATGGTAGGACCAATATGATATGCTTTAGGATATTTCCTCCCTCTGAAAGGCATTAGTGGGCTAAAAAAGACTGCTCCCTGGGTAGGACACCATTCCTATAGAGCCTGCAAATTTGTATTGCAGGTTCGTTCCAAGTTGAGCGTCTCTGACTTTTAATATAAACACGAACTCAGTGTCAGAGATATTAAATTGACTGTACTGATGGGACTGTTTCAAACTCAGAGGGACAGAAAAATATGGGAGGTTAAATTAATGCTCAAATTTTAATGCTTTAAATAATGGTCTGAACAAAGACATAGAATTTCTGTCACATTATCACACAACATACAACAGTTCCGCTGGGATCGTAAATACCTTTGACTCCTCTAAGGAAGATGTCAATTTACATGACAGTCCTTTACCATTGACTGATCAAAGAACCTGAGTCTGGACTGAGATTTCTTATCTGATGTCCACTCTAAACAATGCAAGAGTGATGTTTTCATATTTATCTGTATAACATGCCTGAGGAAGAGACCTAAGAGATCTAGAAAGTTTGCATCCTAAATATGCTTAGTTAGCCAATAAAAGTATCAACTTGACTATATTTTCCTCCTGTATGACTACCTTGAACAATGTATTCAACCTTATTCAGCAATAAACCCTGGCTACCTTGACCAGCATATTCAACTGTGAACTGTAGTTTAGCTTGTTAAGTCTCAGCATGAAACACTTGGATAGGCAAACAAGAGAGCATCCTGGTTTATTATCAAGTACATCTGAATAAGTTTAAAGTGGACCCTCCACCTTGATTCAAGTTTGCATATTTGAAAATGTCACTTCGTATGTGTCATGTTAGCCAAAAGACAAGCAAATGTGCAGTTACGGAGATATTTATACCTGGTAATGTATGCTAATGTATGCTAATTGTGATACCCATGTGATAGTGGTGAAGCTCCATATGCTAATTAAGCTCTGTGCTGCCCCAGGAGACTTTCATGTTGCACAATAAATATGTGAATATTTCCTAAACTATACATAGGCAGTTTTGGTTGAAATTGTCAAATATGTAAAAAAAAAAAATTCAAGGTGACAGGTAAAGAATGTTGTAAAATATCTCCCTGTAAATGGAACTAAAATGATTGTGACAATATGAGGAGGGGTATATTGTATATACTATATTATTTTTGTAAAAACATGCTATTTAATCTTTAAGAGCACAAATATTCTGTTTAAATTAATATTATTCATTCCTTTTGTGTAACCTAAGAAACTTTAACAAAATGTATTCTGGTTATTTTGGGGAATTTAACAGTGTAAGGATGCAGCATCAACCAGTGACGATTAAAGCCAAACACTGTAAATTGTAAGTAACCATTAAACATTTTTAAGGATGTTCGCTAAATTACCTGTGATGGGGCAGCCTGAATTTGGAAGTCCCTTCTTCATGGACTATCCAGAGAAAGCAGGTGGTATGGTGAAGAGGACAGTGTAAGGGTCATTATTAAATAGATTGTGAGTGATAGGATAGAGTGGGAAGAGGGCAAAAGGATGAAGGGCGGGAAGAAGAATGTGCTGCACCGCTTGGCAAAAGCACATCCGCTTACAAAGCCAGATACTTTGTGCAAGCTGGCGAGCTAAGAGTATGGAAGTATATGCTTCGCCAAGCTGGATGATACTGGACAATACAGACTTATATTGGCACTTATAGAGTTTATAGGTCTATCATTACATGTTAAGCCTTGTGTTTGTGTGTGTGTGTATGTGTGCCTTTATTTTAAACCTTCAATACATTAGTACATAGTGTGCTGGTATAATGGTCTCAGGAGCAGGAAGTATTGGCCTTTTACAGAACAGATTCTTTATTAGTTGTATTGACACTATTGTATTTGACACAATTCTATTGGTTAACCCTTTCAGTGCCACATGGGTTTGCAATGCTCATACCTATGGCATTGAAAGGGTTAATATAAGGCAGCTGCTGTCTCTGTTCTTTAACAGAGACACCCAACTGTCTTCTGGCTCCACAGAGAGCAACAGAGAGATCCCAACATTGCCAAGCTCAGGTTTTAGATGCTGGAACTATGAACTCCAACAGCAGAGGCTGCTATCAGAATTTAGTGCATGTGGCAGACAGTCACATTAACAAATAAACATACTCACATGAATATGACTCATTAACCTGCGTTTCCATTTGGAAATAAGCCACTGTCAGTGTTGTCAGTTGCAGATCTGAACTCTGTTAAAGGCTTGGCAGATTCTTGTTGATGATGGGGGATTGGAGGTGGATTGAAGGGGATATTATGTTGGTACCTATTGGCGATCTGTCTTTGACACCGATCTGACACAACAGTGCAATCATGAGCCCTTATCGAACGTTACTGCATCTCAGTCCAGTTCTTTTTAGTACATCAGTGTCACTATATTATATATATACTTAGCATCTGTCCCTGACTTTTTGCTCTATCCTACTGACCTGAATCAGATCACATATTTTCTGCTGTTTCTTTAAAAAGATAGTGTTTTTTATTTTTGCTATTTATTCTGAAAGTACAGAATAAATACATTAGCATTGTCAATAGCCTTTATTATTAACAGTTAAATCTTTTTACATTTTATTTATATTATCACTGATGATAATAATTACTTTCTTTAAAGGGAGAACCCAGTCAGTGACAGCGAAAGCAGAAATAGTAGTACAATGTCAGGACTGTTTTAACAGCAATGAAAAGGGGGCTTTGTCATACACATTGTATGGAACGTTCTGGATCACTGTCTCCCAGAGACCCAGAGAGCTCTCCAGAAGAGATCTCTAGTAGGGGTGGGTGAAAGGTCCTGTCGCATTCCCACAAAAAAATCAGGAAAAACTTCATCGTTGTCCGCTTTAGCGTGGTAAAATCTGCTTTACATAAAACAATTAAAATCTTCACCATTTTCGCCCATTGCCAAAAATGTTCGATGTTTTCAATGGCTACAAACTTTTCACCCCTTTACTTATATGTTATTCGCATTTTTACTATAAAAACATGACATTTCCAGGAAGTGAAACACAAGCAGCTAGAGAGAGAGAGAGAGAGAGAGAGGGTGCTAGGCTGTTGTGCTGTGATTTATATAAACTGAGGCAGAAGAGGGTCATTGTGTGTGCTATCACTTGAGCACCTGGAATATAAAGAAAACCAGAAACTGGAAGGACCTTTATGCATCCAATGAGTCTGAGAAGGAGAAATTGACCACTACCAGCATTAAAGGGTCTGGATGCTCTGATTCCCCAGACGCAATGATGGCCAATCCCCCTACATCATCCCCATAGATTCTGGGGACATTTATGTCACAGGCAGAGGAAGAAGAGGCTAGTAGAGTGAGCAGGACAGGTCAGCTACCTGTGCCTGCTGTCAGTGCTGTGCTTGCCAGTGTGACTTGTGATTCTGAGGAAGGGGCAGGGGAGGATATGATGCCATGTGTGACAGCAGGAGACCCTAAGTCACACTTGCCATCCCCAAGTAGTAGTGTCACTACTACCACTAATACTAAGATACAGCAGCTACAGGCACAGAGTGTTAGGAGTGAGGGAGTGGGTGATATTAGTAGTGAGGAAGACTCAGAGATTGAAATTGATGTGGTTGCTGTTAGTGATAGTGAAGCAGCTGGTGGGACTAGCGTGACTGCAGTAGAGTCTCCTGTTGATGCTGAGGTGGTAGGGGAAGTGATACATAGCAGCCAGACTAGCAGTCAAGGAAGCCCACGACATTCCCTTCCCCCCATGGAAAATGATACTGAAGAAGGCAGACCTGGTGGCTGGCATAAATAATACCACCACCTTGAGCACAGATCAGCTGCCTTTGCCTGCTGCTAGTCTGCCAGTCTTCCTTCTTCAGCTCAAGAGATGGCAAGTGTGACAGTAGGGGACCCTCTGTCACATCTGTCATCATCTCAAACCGGTGAGACTGTAATAGAGCAACAGCACCAAGGAGGAACTGGTAGTAGTAATGATGATGAGGGTGATGGTGGAGCAGCTGGGGTAGAAGAGACATTAATGTCTGTTTTAGCCCAAACAGAGAAGGAATGGGAGACAGATATGGGGATGGGCAACACCACCACCAGCAGTGAGATTGGTGAACTTTCGGAGTTTGCTGCTACTGTAATTCCTGCTGTTGAGTTGCAAGTGCAGCAGAATGATGGGGAGCAGGCTAATGTGCCACAGATCACCATGGACAAATTGGGAATGGGGTCCAGAAGCAGTGATGTGGGACTCGAACAAATTCCACTTGCCAGCAGCAATACTCCTGGTCCTAGTTGTAGTGCTGATTCTGAGGCAGTAGCAGCACATCATCCTCTGCCCCTGTCATTGATGGGGAATGTGGAGGAGAAGAAGAAAGAGGCTATTATTTTCCACCTTTCCCCTCCCCACTGAGGTCCTGGGTGTGGGACTATTTTTCTCTTAAATCAGGCACATTGCTGTCAGAGCTGGCACTGTACAAAATTTATGAAGAGGGGAAAGGAGGGACCGCACCTTGGCACAACTGCCCTCATCACACATATGAAATACTGACACCATGACATTTATGTGATGCATATTAAAGAGAAACCCCACCAAAGAAATTGGGCACCAATGTTTCTGTACACACTGACTCTCCCCAAAGGCAACAAGAGGCGAGGCATAAATCAACATGGAGGAAGAATAGAGAAACCCAGCCAGAGCCTGAAAGTTCGATGGTGATCGAATTACCTGGAAAAACATTAACATTTAAAAAGACTAATTTTACAAAGCTAAAGCAATACTGAAGGATATTTCATAAGGCATAGTGCCCTGTGAATGGAGGAAAGTTGATGTAGTTCCATTGTTCAAAAAGGGGGCAAGATCCAAATCAGGAAATTATAGACCTTAGACCTGTGAGCTTCAATTCCATAGTGGCTAAGATATTAGAAGGGTTACTAACTGACAATATTCAGAACTATGTGAAGACAAACAATATTATTAGTAGGAGCCAGCATGGTTTTAATAAGAATAGATCATGTCAGATTAATTTATTTGCATTTTATGTAAATAGTATACCCGGATTTTGCAAAAGCCTTAGATACAGTGCCTCACAACATGTTACTGCATAAATTTAAAGGCTTCTGTTTGGGAGGTGATATCTGTACATGGATAGAAAACTTGTTAAATGTTAGATGGCAGAGAGTTGTTGTAAATGGAAACTTTTAAGTAGGTCTAAGGTTGTAAGTGGGATGCCACAGGTTTCAGACCTGGGCCCAATGCTTTTTAATTTGTTTATTAATGATCTAGATGTGGGAATTGAAAGTAATGTCTCAATCTTTGCTGATGACACTATGCCATGTAAATAAATACATACAGGGCTGGATGGTTTTTCTCTGCAAAAGGTTTCAGATTAACTGATTGAATGGGCAGAAATTGGCAGACAACAATAGATGATAGACTTCTCAGCAGTGTGAGAGTCACTTAGCTGGTGCAAGAGCAATTAGACTACTAGCCTACATAAAAAGAGGCATAGATGCACAGGATGCTGACATAATTCTACCTGTTTCCTTGGTAAGGCCTCATCTAGAATACGGAAAGCAGTTTAGGGCACCAGTTCTTAAAAAATACATTAATGAACTGGCAAAAGTGCAGAGGTATGCAACAAAACTGATAAAAGGTTTGGAGGATCTGAGTTATAAAGAGAGTCTAGCCAAACTGGGTTAGAGAAGAGACATCTAAGAGGTGACATGATTATCATTTAAAAATATATTCAAGGTCAATACAAACAACTCTCCAATGAATTATTTCCTCAAAGAGCTGAGCTAAGAATGAGAGGTCATCCATTAAGACTAGAAGAAAAGTGCTTTTGATTATGACAAAGGCAGGGATTTTTTACAATAAGGGCGGTAAAGCTATGGAATTCTTTTCCTCTGGATATTGTGCTTGCAGATACTGTAACTGCTTTCAAATAAGCAATGGGTACCTATCTAGTACAGAACAATATTGAGAATTATGACAGATGGTTTCAATACAGATAGGTTTTTGATCCAGAGAACTATCTGACTGCCATTTGGAGTCAGGAAGGATTTTTTACCCACCTTGGGCTTAATTGGAAATGGGTTCAATGTTTTTTTTTCTTCCGCTGGATCAATAGGGGTGATTTGGCATGGGCTGGACTTGATGGATGTAATGGAAGCAAGAAAGGACCGTGTCACCTTCTGCCGTCATTCCCGGTTTCTCCCTCTCAACGCTGGACTGGCACCATTGGATGCACCGGTCTAGCAAATGTATGGACTTGCTGTTGACTCACAGAGTAGTTGAATCCCCGGTGTCATCTACTCCGCATCAATGGATGCGAGTCGAGGAGGGTTAGACGAGGCTCCGGTCTCGGTGACGAGTCGCAGGCTGGAACTCTGGGCAGTAGAGAGTGAGGCCTCTACTCCTGGTCGAAGGGTAGCTGGAAAAGTGTAGCATGATCGCAGGTAACTGTTTGTCGAGCAGGTTCGAGCACAATGCAAGCTCAAGTCGAATGTTCATTGGAACCACAGGAAGGAGAAGATGGAGTCAACATTGCCGCCTGACAGCATACGAAGTTGGGTCGCAGGAAGCTGGCAGCAGGCAGTCAACGATTCAGCATACTTGGCGCAGAGGGGTAACTGTCCCACCAATCCCAATCAACAACCCCCCCCAAAAAAAAAAATCCCTGTTCAAATGATTCTTTCTCCACACTCCAAGAACACATGCACTCTCAGACTCCTTGCCTTTGGGAAGTAAAATAACATTTTCTACGCGTTGTATGTAAATTCAATGTTCCCATTGATTTCAATGCAATGAGATAGGCGAAAAAAAGCTGAAAAATGGCACTTTTTTATTATTCACCAAGCGGAAGTGCCATTATTTGCCGATTTTGGTTTGAGGCGAAAATTTTCCCCATCCCAATTGTACAGCGCTGCGGAATTAGTTGGCGCTATATAAATAAAGAATAATAATAATAATAATAATAATCCCTAATCTGGGAGTACTCACTTTTAGTAATGTGGACAAATAAGTGCAGCTGTTATTTAACCTGTTTTAAGCGAAACAGTTTTGGAAACCTCACTAGCATTCAAGGGTTTTGGGGACCATTAATTTGGTGTTTGCCCATGGTCCATCATTGTAGCTTAGAAATGCTCTTTACAAGGTATTACTACTATCTGTTCAGCAGAAGAGATTGTAGAGATAGAGCATAAAGGGTTGGTAATACTTAAAATGTAAAAAAAATATGTTATAGGGTTTATCCCCTCGAGTAGAACAAGTGTACTCCCACTGCTGAAAGGTGTTTTACTTTGATAGTTGCGCTGTTGCTATACCATCCTATGGACAGCTCTGGTTAGTTGACCAGAAATCTCCATAGGATGGTGTAGCAACAGCTCCACTGTACAATTTTAGGCCACTGTGATACTGTACATAAAAAAAAAACAAGTCTGAGCTGTAATAACTATTGAATAAAACACCTTTCGGCATTGAGAGCACCCTTGATTTACTCAGGAGTATAAACCCTACAACATATTTTTTTACATTTTATGTATTACTATCCCTTTAAAGAGCTCTCTCTGTCCAAGATGTGCTCAGTGTAGTCAATGTGCTGTGTAGTGCACATCTCTGGACCTTACGGAGTTAAGTAGCCTCATGTATTCTACCTCGTTCAGTTTTTAAAACTGCCAACAACTGGCATGTCCACCTTCATGGACCTGACATCAAGGACTGGTTGAATACGTTATCTCTTGAACAAAGGCACAAGAGCAGATTTCATTAGGATGTTCAGGTCATAGTAAGCCAAGTCTGTGGTGGTGTTATCAGGAGGTCTTACTTCTCAATTCTGTAAATCTCAATTTGCAAAAATATCTAAATTTTTCTTATTGATGTTATGAAGCGGGTAACAATAAAGTGGATAATTGGGAAATATATATATGACTTATCACTGACATTATAAAGCAGAAAGGTCTTCCAGATGCAAATCCATTTTCACTAAGATAAGATCTGTCAGTTTGGAGATGTGTGAAATTCCCAGCAGGTGGTTTGACACTAGGCTGTTTAGCCTTCAGAAAGTCATACATCTAAAGACAGCAGGACTGGAGCTGCATGCCAACTCTAAAAAAGACTGTGAATGTGCCTATCCCACAAGCTGTATTTACCTAAAAATGTTATACATACAAGAGGATGAGTGAAAGGGATATTCAGAGACATGACAGGAGTTAGATCTCTATGATAGCCCTTTTCAGAGAAGGCATTGTTGATTTTCAGCATGTTAGGACAATGATAAAGGAAAGGATTATCTAATTTGTCAAATGTTCAACAAAATCTGTAAGTCCCAAGTTTGGTAAAACATAAAAGAATGTATTAGATTTATATGTAAGCGACAGATGAGAGAATTTGTTCACTAGCTGATGTTGCTTTCTTCCATAAGCACCATGAAATGCTTGTTAACATCATTGTTGTCAAAAAGATTTTCCTGCTCACTTGTGAACAATAAAGTTCCAGTTCACCCCTTTATTTTAACATAATACAATTTTGCCATAGTGGATTTTTTGTAAGTCTAATCAATATATAGTAATTAGGCAAAATTATGTTAAAAGAATGTGCAACCAGGCAACGCATTCACCAGAAAAAAAGGGAATACAACTGACAATCACTTTACTTCCTAAGCAGAGGGGCTTATATACAAAGATAATGAAAATCAAATCTGGACAAAGCATATGCAATATATGCTGAAGAATTCCCTTTGACTGAAGTTGTGCTTTTAACCCCTTAAAATTCTAGAAAGGTCTCTAGCACATTGCAAAGCATTAATGGGTTTAAATAGCCCATTTAAATAAATAACAGCTCTGTTCGTCCCATATGGTACAGATGGTTTTCCCTAGAATTGACCCCGTTTCCTTTGTGCATGTGGCCCAACATATTTTTATTGTTTTAAATAACTTGTTGCTTTACAAAATTAACTATATTTATCAAAAATGATGTTTCATTTTCTATATATAAAGAGTAAGCGTCAACATCAGATTGTAAAATATAGTACATTGTTCAGTTTCATCCCCCTTTTCCCTGCAAAAAAAGATGCCTTCAATTAAAAGTTGTATTAACCCTTTGATCGCCAGAGGGGTACGCAACACATTGCTTTGCAATGTGTTGTGTACCCCTCTGGCACTCAAAGGGTTAACCTTTTTGATTGCCAGAGAGGTATCTAACACATTGTGTATGTGCAAAGTGCATGAAAACACACTTACATTCCATACACATTGATTCATGCTAATCAAGTAAATGTGCTCTGATTCCCCCAGGAAAAATGGAATATTGTACAGGAAATGCTTATTCAGTTAAAAATATAAAGCTTATCCTATTTCTTAAGTGAGCAGAACTCATTTGTAGTTCTGGTAACCACACATATTTAATCATAATGCAGTTCAAAATACTTGTATCGCATAAGAAAAAAAACACGTATAATTCAAAATAGAATTAAATACATCTGTAGTAGAAAAAAAGGTTGTAAGTACTATTTGAAAAATTACTTAATAATCTTTCAGGACCCAAAGAAGGATGTAACAGAATAGCTATGTATGTATTTATGTATAACTTTATTTCTCTTTCTTCCAAAGTGGAACACAGAAACCATGGTCTTTTCTGGCCAAGAGTGCATGGCACTTAACTTAAAAGGCCCTCTGGATCTGAAGACTCCTTCTGTACTCCACTTTACTGTCACTGTTTACTCTCACATCTCACTTTTAAAAGTTACCTCTAAGGCAGTGGAAGAGCAAAAGATTCCCCCATTATGTGGGCTCCTGTCTCTGGCCTCCATTGTTAGTCTGATGTAGCGTACGGACTTTACAGACCTGAGTCTGCTAGAGGATGGCTTGTATTATCAATTTTTTCCTCTCATTTCTGTTCAGCTTATCTGCATTTGTAAATAGGAGCCTGAAGACTAAACAGGGCAAGATCTACAGCACTCAGAGGGCATAGGTGCTGTGAGTATATTCTTATCTATTGGTCTAGCAGTCACATTTACACTGTCTGTGATACAATCACTATAGCTGCATTCTGTTCTTCATTTCTCTCTGTCCCTTTACTGTCCATCTCTTCCCTGTTGGAAATGTTACTATAATTTACCTCCGTTTCATTGCCTTTGGCACAGTATCCATATTAGTTAGGGCACTGACAATATTACTGAGGTTTCTGGATATCATTGGGCAAAACAGGGATGATTCTGTTTCTCTCTACCCTGTGAAGTGACACCCTTGGGAGACCCCACCTCAGTATTGGGGTAGCATTATTGTGGTATGGCTGTAGATCCATTGTGCCATTTTTTGAAGGAAATAACAAAGCTAAATTTCCGATATGGACAGTTTTTTTTTTCCTGGCTTCACATAATTGTTCCATATTTCATCAACTTCCCTAGTGGAATGGACTACACGTCATCTTGCATTCTTAGGTATTCCTTTAATAGAGCACTTGTGTATCCTACTATACCTCCCTGCTTCTTGTGTCTCTTACCTTTCTACAAATAATTTCACAAAAACTAAAATATATATATATGTGCTTTCAAATCCTGCACTACCAAAGCACCTCCTTGTCTGCCTCCCTGATTGTAAGGGAATCATTTTGTGCTAGCCCCCTCATGGCTTTTCTTTCCCCCAACAACATATTATATTTCTTGCAACTTTTAATGGTTAGGTTATACTCCTCCAAGATGACCTTTAAAAAGCCTCCACATATGATCCTCTATAATTGGTTGAGAAGAAATAAGAGGGGTCTTTGAAGTCAGTATGTATGATACTGTTAACTGTCCCCTGAGTATTCATCTCCTTCATTCCCTTCTTTCCATAATTCCTGCAATATTTCTAAACACTCTTCATTTGACTCTCCAAGAATCAGCAACACTTTTTAATTGGGAATAAGTTTCTCATTTCTTATATCTATAATACCTTTACTTTTAAACTTTGTTTAAGGATAATTTTCTTTTAAAGTACTGGAGTAAAAAAATGCATTAGAATTGATTAAGTACAATAATTATACTTGATTGATTATAGACTCCATTATTTTTATCTGGCTTCAAATTTAGCCTCAGTTTTACCTCTCTTTCTTCTTTACCTTGTTCCTCTTCCTTCCATCTCTAAATTACCTCTCCCTTTACTCACAATTTGTCCCTCGATTCCTTCATCTTCAGTACATTGCTAAAATACTGTATAGATTTGTATTCCATATCATGGCCAGAGTAAGGATGGATCCAATGTTCTTAGTCACCATATTGGAGCTGCCTAGAAATGAGAAGGAATAAGCATTCCTGTTCGACCTTTTTAATTTGACAGAGTTTTGAGGATCTTCTCCCATTGGCAATGTAAAAGGAGGATGCACACATTGTGATATGTTTAACACTTATTATTTCTAGTTTGGATTATTTTATGATTAGATCCTACGCTGTACAATATTGAAAAGATAGACATTAAGGATATAACTTGGTCTGATCATTTTGGTGTTATTCTAGATCTCCAGCTTAGTAGTGAAGGTTAATCCTATCCAATGTGGCAACTGACTGATAATTTATTGATAAACAGTAAAAATGTAGATTTTTTTTTTTTTAGTAGAACATAAAATTATATTTTGAGGAACATTGGAAGGGGGATATATCTAGGGTGACAGTGTGGTGTGCTTTTAAAAGTGTTATAAGAAGTTATCTTATTAAATCACAGTCAGAATATAAAAAAGCAAGGTTTGTCTCTTAGTCAACTCTATGTGTAATTATATTGGTTAAAGAGGGATAATAACATTTCTCCCAATAAAGATAATGCAGTAAAATAGTGGAAATATCTGAAAAATAAATAAAATTTTGATTTCTAAAGCTAATTATGCCCTTTTAAAATTATATCAAAAGTTGTATTATAAGGATAACAGGAAGGATAAAATGTTAACTAATAAGCTAAAAAAGAGGATAGTAAATTAGTTACTAATGGACCAACTAATCTTAGTCCAGAATCTATAGGTGAAGCCTTTAATGATTTTTAGCCTCAATTATATAATCTTCCAAATGGAGCAACTAATCAAGATATAAATAAATATTTAAGCAAAATTAATTTGCCTTCCTTTTCGGTTGATCAATTAAATGATTTAAATTTACCATTTAAAAAGTCAGATATTACTAATGTAATGGATCATCTTAAAAGTAATAAGGCTTCTGGACCAGATGGGTTTATCAATCTTTTTTATAAACAATTTAAAGAGGAACTTGCAGATTATTTGACAAATATCTTCAATGAATTTAGAGAAGTGGGTCATATGCTGTGGGGACTTCTGCAAGCAACAATTTCCCTATATTAAAGCCAAGAAAGGATAATACGAAGTTGGTTAATTATAGCATCACGGTGGCTCAGTGGTTAGCACTGTTGCCTTGCAGTGCTGGGGTCCTAGGTTCAAATCCCACCAAGGACAACATCTGCAATGAGTTTGTATGTTCTCACCGTGTTTGTGTGGGTTTCCTCCCACACTCCAAAAAACATACTGATAGTTGAATTTAGATTGTGAGCCCCAATGGGGACAGGGACCAATATGAGTGTAAAGCGCTGCGGAATCTGTGTGCGTATATAAAATAAAGAATTATTATTATAGGCCTAACTCTCTTATAAATATTTATATTAAAATTTATTCAGATGTTATTGTAGATCAGATTAAGCATATATTTCCTTCTTTAATTCATAATGATCAAATAGGGTTTGTTCAGGGTCACTCCTCTAGTAATAGTACCCATAGGTTGATTAGCGTTCTTGAGTATGTTGAGAAAAGGAGGATTCCCCTCTTGGCTCTGTCACTGGATGCCAAAAAGGCCTTTGACAGAGTCAGTTGGGGATTCGAGAGTTTAACGCTAGATACATTTAGATTTGTGGGACCTATTAAATCTGCAATAATAGAGCTTTATTCAAAACCTGTTGTGAGAACAGTCAGTCCAGGGATTAAAGCTGATTGTTTCAATATAGGTAATGGCACAAGACAGGGCTGTCCATTGGCCCAACTGTTTTATATTTTAAATTAGAACCCTTGACATCCAGGATAAGGGAAAATAATTATATTAGAGGTATTAACATCGATAAAATAGAATATATAATTAGCTTTATGCAGATTATGTTATATTAACTTTGTCGGATCCTGTTAACTCTATAAGTAGCCTGATCCAGGAGATTAAGAACTACAGTGAGGTTTCTAATTATAAGCTGAATTTGGGGAAGTCATGTAACTAAATATAGATAGGGAAGTCAGTGAGAAAGTGATTTATGATTATTCTTTTGATTGGGTTTCTTCAGGTTTTGAATATCTGGGTTTATATATATATTACTCCACTAGTAGGAGATCTGATACAAAAGAACTTCAATATATTGTTTAAAGAAACCAATCAGAAATTGTTAACTGAATGGAAAAATATGGAAATTTCATGGTTTTATGGTACAGTAAATGTGATTAAATCATATATTTTACTGAAATGGTCTTATCGGTTTAGATTGTTTCCTATGAATATACCCTTGGTGAAATTAAAGCAGGTTCAAAGGATATTTATATTATATATTTGGGACTCTAAGAAACCCAGGGTGTCAAAAATACATCTTATGAAGTGTACTAAAAAGGGAAGTCTTGCTGTCCCAAATGTAATAAAATATTACAAAGCAAGTAATCTGTTTCATATACAAAAGAGGTAGGATGAATCTGTTAGAATAGAACCTTGGTATACTATTGAATCGGATATTCTGGGAATTAAAGATTTGTCGAATTTATTGTGGTTTAACCAACCAGTTTGTAATGACTTACTGGTAAAAACTGAAATATTACATATAAAGGATCTTTTGAAAAATTGGGCTACATTTAAAAGAGTTAACAAGCTGGTGGATAAAATATTGATGTATCGTCTAGTTACAATTGTGGAAGAAAATGTTGAAAATAATGATTTGAAAATTTGGTTACAGATCCCTTTTAGGATTGTGGAAATGCTGGATGGGAATATAATTAAAACATTTCCACAACTGCAGCTGAGTCTTCATTTGTCATCAAGAGAAATTTTTATGTTCCTTCGACTAAAAGACTATTTAAAACACCATATGTTAGATGAGACAAATAATATAATAATCAAAGAAATTAATAAATTATCTGACAATACTGTTAAACAAACGATAATTAGTAGATGCTACAATTTGGTTTGCTTCACAGAGGATGTACTTAAACCGAAAGCATGGAATAATTGGGAAATATATATTGGAAGAGAGATTGGACTAGACCTGTGGCATAAGTCCACTGAAGATGTTAAAAGGGCAACACACTGTCTTAACATTCTAGAAATGCATTATAAAATAATATATCAATGGCATCCTGTTCTCAGAATTTTAAACAGGATTAACCCTGATATATCAGGTATGTGCTGGAGGTGCAATCTATATGATGGTACCTCCAGACGTATATGGTGGGATTGTCCTAAAGTTAAGTCAGTGTGTGGAGTATTTTATGAAATTTCTATTATAATGGGAGAAGAAATTAGAAATTCATTGGATTTTGCATTGTTCCTATTTGGTATTCAGAATTATCCCTTCTATAGAAGATACCAGATAATTCAAATATTGTTAGCTACTAAAATAACTATTTCAACAAAGTGGCATCAACAAGAAACCCCTGCTTGATCACAAATTTATAATCAGGTTTGGTATCATATGGAATGGAGAAGGGAATATCAATGCATATATGGAATAATGCAAATTTTGATAAAAGATGGGCTTTATGGATCCAAACCTTTCAACTTTAATAATAATATTTTAGGCCCTGATTATTTGTATTAGTATTAACTTAGGCATAGGTACTATTAGAGAGAATTATGGTGTTGTCCGTCATGTCCAAGAACTGATGGTGAGTCTTTTATTGTAAATGTGAAATATATGTAGGTCTAACCACTTAACGACCCATGACATACATGTACATCATGGGGTAGATGTCCCTGAAGGACCAAGGACATACATGTACGTCATGGAATTCAGGGCTCCCCACGCGTCTGCATGCCATCTGGGGAGCCCTGAATCCAGGTCGCAAAAATAAACTGGTCCATTGTCCTTAAGCACGAGGCTGGCGCTTAAGGGGTTAAGCACAAATGTGTGGAGTAAGTGAACTCAAATGGACTATGAATGCATGACCAGTCCTTACCTATGGTTGTGAAACACAGACACTAAATGCCAAAGTCATACAAAAACTAAAGTTTAAGCATAGAAATGTGAAACGTTGAATTCTGAACAAGGCAAAACGAGACAGAAAAACGTGTGCATGGATTCTTCAACAAATAAAGGTTTATGACAATTGAAAGAGTAAAGTGTCTACAATGCAAATGAGCAGGTCACAGAATAAGAAGACCTGACAGTAGATGGACTAAATTAATTTTAAAATGGATTCCATTCAATATTAAACGCCCAAGAAGAAGACAAAGATAAGATGGGTTGAAGAAATTACCAAAGGAGGCCTTCATCCTGCAGTGGACTGATAATGGCTGAAGAGAGGATAATGGTTATATATATATATATATATATATATATATTTATTTATTTATTTATATTATTTAACTATTACCTTATATACGCAAATATTCTTTGGGCTTGGTTTCTGTAAGAATTATGAGGAATCCAGATGAGGACCCCTTGTTCACAAGTGCTTAGAGAACAGCTGCACCTCAATGAAATTATTTTCCTGCTCAGTATGGGTACTCCCACTGCTGGGAGATTCTTCCTTCAAGTTATTACCGCTCAATCTTATTTTCTTTTTTTTACATTAAACTGCTGTTTTCTATTGTGATCACCAGATGGTGTGTTCCTATGACTTACTATGTAGAGACACAGAATATGATTCAGTTTCTTCCACTGAGTGTATTAGAAAAAACTGGCAATATTGGATACCATCTGGTGTCATTGGTAACAGTTGGATTAAAGTGGTATTTGAGTTGTTTGAAATATCATTTAGCAGTAGGAGTACCCTAGAAAAACACTATAAATATATATTTCATAAAATAAGCTAATTGTTTCTTTATAATAATACCATTAATAGAAAATGTCAGTTGGTAAGAATATACCATAAATTAGTTTTACATGTAATAGAATTAATGAACTGTTGCCTGCACCTTTGTGTAGGATCTCTAAGTCACCTTCCATAAAAACATTTTATACAGACACTGAGACAGGGAAAATACTCTGTCAGCATAAAGCATGCAGCGATCTGTTATTCCCTTAATGTCAAGGTGGTCTTTTACGCCCACCAGTGCATCAATATTGCATTCCTAGGCTCAGTGGAGGGCTGGCCTGGGGGGCAATTGCCCCCTGGGCCAGCCATATGTCTGGGCCAGTGGGCCACTGCCTCACTTAATATCCATCTTGTTGCTATAAGTGGAGCTATACTAGTGATGCCATAGAGCTTATCATTTGTGTAGCTCCATTTCAATTGTATCACAATGCTACAATCCAAATGAAACTCATTTACCTTGTAAGCTCTATAGTATCATTAGTTTAGCTTTGCTTAAATTGTAAGCTCTGTAGTATCAGCCCATTTCAGCTGTGAGATACGTGGTATCCCTGTGTTTCATGATATTAATGCCACTTTTAAAATTAACAAAAGGAGTTGGGCTGGGACAGTGGCTTGAAACAATAGTAGAAATGGGCCACTTGACCGTATGTGCCCTCCAGGCCCTGCCCAGCCCTCCCCTGCCTAGGCTCCTGTCATTACTCCTATATGTTACTGTGCATCAGCCAGTTCTCAAAGGTTGGGAAAGGAGGCATGACAGAGGGACTGACTTTTTGTAAAGATTTTTTTTTTTTTGCAGGGGGGCTATTTGCAATAGTCTGTATCTTTATTTTATATATATATACATAGATTATGAGATGTATTATATAGTAGTACTCTTACTACTAACACCTTAGCTGTGAATCCACAAAGCATAGCTAAACATATATAACAAGGACCACCAAAGCATCCATTCTGTGACTGAGTACACCTTTGGGCTACTTCAGTTACTGTTCAGATAGTTGGGATAATATGGTAATGTCCTTTTACATTCGTAAATGAAGATCAGTGGAATAATTACCTTGTTGTGCGCTTCACAACTTGATCACCCACCACAGGAGATTAATAATGATCTTCAAGTAGAGGAGTTATGTAAGTTCGCATCCCAGTGATAAGACAATCACTCCTAACGTAATTATTTTTTTACAGTTATATACAAACCTATTAAAAAAAATGCAGCTTTAAAAATATTAGAATGTAATAAGGGGCTGTAGTAGTTAGGTAACCTTGCCCTGAATTGTTAATAGAATGCAATGTATACAGTGAAGAGGATAGCAGGCTAGACTAACACCAAGCATCTTATGGAGATATTTACATCAGCAAGGGCATGTGTGTTTGATTCAGAAGGTGACCCTATTTGCTTAATTTTTAATCTATGCAGTGACTCAGTGATGTATGTCAATATCGTCGATATTATGTACTTTTTCATACTCCAATAATGGATTAGTACATTACACAGTACCAATGTTGCTGCACACTCTTTAGGCATTATAAACATATGATTATATTTTCGAGAAAATAAGATGGTGAGAGTTTGGACAGACTGAAAAACAATGTAAATAATAAAAGAAAAGGAAATGAATACAACAAATTAGACAATATGCAAAAATAAATAAACAAGCATATACATTTTTTAAGAGCAGGTGCAGGTGCTAAAAAGACCTTCCAAAAACCTTAAAAAAAAACAGAATTAATAGTAGGTCTACTATCATGATCAACATGACTGCTGTCTTGATGACCAATAAATGGCACAGTGCATATCTGTTTTTCTACTCACCTTACAGGTGACCCCGTCTGTCCTTTCCCTGCCACACACACTCCCATTTATCCCCCTTTGTCTCATCCTCCCCATTCCTGTCTACATTGAATTCAAAAGATGTTTAATTTATACTGTCACTCAATGAAAACATATTTTTGTTATAAAAACAGAAAAGTAAACATGTCCATTAAGCACTTATTCAATTAAATTAATGCATCAGAGACCTCTTAACCAGTCAGTGCCAGAGGGGTGCTTAAAGGGATAGTAATACTTTGTTTTAACTTTATTTTGTAGGCATTAAAAAAACATGAAGAACGATATAAGTCTTATCTCTCAAACCTTTATGGTTTATGAGATATTCACAAGCAAAGTTTCCCCCTCCCGCCCCTTTTACCTAGTGTAAGCCATCTCTTCTCAGATGTGGAATGCAGTCCATAGACCAGACAGATAACAGAAGGGGACACTCTTATTCCTATGAAAACAATGAAATCCCTGCCCCCTTTGACAAGCTTTTCAGGTTTTTCCCTTATCTTAATTGAAGATTGTCCCTCTCTGCAGTCTACCTGGGCACCTCCCTTCTGCTGTGGCTGAACAGTGTGACATCAGTAAAAGGGGCGGGAGGGGGACACTTTGTCATTGAATTACTCTGGAACTACAACTCTGACAGAACTGAAATAACACTCTCCAAAGTCCAAATACTATGATGATTAATTAGAGCTGCTTTTATTATGAAACATTACTATCCCTTTAATACATTGTTTTTCATTCCATTGTACATGCCTCTGGCTCTTAAAGAGTTAAGCATTCAGGGGATAAAAATTTTCATTTGAATCGATGATCATTTTCATTTCTTGGTTGCCTCCAAAATTTCACACCTTTATCTTGATGATTAAGGTCATAATGGGATGTTTTCAAATCTTGTCTTATACTTTTTTGTCACATTTTTTTCATTCATGTAACATATCATATTTTACTTCTGTCTTTATTTTGAAGAATTTTTTCTTCTTGTTCATTTCCTTTATTCTCGGTTTCTCCTACTTGTTATGACATGACATGATTTTTCTCTAAGGCAAACTGGAAGAGCTCTTACAGTCATTCCATGCATGTCAAAACAAAGAAAGGTTACCCTAGCAACATGAGCTATCTAAAAACTGTCAGGGAAGACATCCATTTCAGTAGACACAAAATATAAATGTTGCTTTGTTTAAATTAATAAAGATTGAAATGCCATCTGACTATGGTCCTTTTCAATACACTACAAAGCTGTTTAGATGCATTATAAAAATGTTTAACCTCTTTCAAGGAATCAGTTAAAATCATCCCTAATTCTGGGAACTTAATGAAACTCTTTATTATACAATCATTATCAATGTTTTTTTTTTTACCCTTCAAGCCCCCCTCTATCCTCTCCAATGTTATGCGCTTCCATGAGTACAGAAAACAAATGCCTTAGGGTTCAGTAGTTGGTCCACTGCTTTTTAACGTGTTTATAAATGACCTGGAAATATATGTAGAAAGCAAAATATCAGTATTTACAAATGATACTAAATTATGCAGGGTAAGAAATTCTGACAAGGATATTTGTTTTCTACAGAGGGCAAATTGGCAAACAAATGGAATATGATGTTTAAAGTAGAAAAGTGTAAAGTCATGCATTTGGGAAGAAATAATCCCACTGCTAGTTATGAACTTAATGGAATCATTTTAGGGGTCTTGTTGCTAGAGAGATCTGGGAATCCTTGAAAACTACAAAAGTGTCAAATAGCAGAAGCAAAACCAAACAAAGGACTGTATGTTCAAAAGGATAGCGACAAAAAATTGTCATATGAAAGACAAAAATAATTAATTGAATGTATGAACAACATATTTTCTATAGAGTATACTTCAAAAAACTAGTAATGTCCGTTGTGTATGACACAACTCCAGAATTGACGGGCAAAGGGGTGGGGCAAGGGTGTGGCTAGACTATTCTCCAGTGTCGTATAGAGGAAAAGAAAATTTGTCGTAATTAAGCACATGTAGAAGACTGTTTAAATTAATCATTTTTCCTTCCATAACGAGATATCGGCTCTGCTGAAGAGCCTCCTCTTGATTCAGAGACTGGATTCCCCTGCTGGCAGCACAACGCTGACAGCAGGGGAAAGGAAACTTTGAAAGCGGCTATCTCTTAAACCATAAAGGTTTGAGAGATGCCGCTGGTGTCATTTAACTCAGTTTATTAAGGGCTACAATATGAGGGATAGTAATTTTGAAGTAATACTATCCCTTTAATAGACTTCTGTCATTTTCAACCTAATTTACTATGTTACTATGCCCCAGAAATTGTGCACACACACTACAACGAATGTATAAAAGCAAAGGTTGCAATTTCAGATTCCAACCAATTTCACAATAAGGGAAAAATAAAGAATCAAATTCATTTAACTTGAACTTTTATCTCCTTAAATTTTAGAGAGACCCCTCTCTCATTCAAGAGATTAAAAAGCACCATTTGACTGCCTGAGTGCCGGAAGATTGGGGAATTTTGTTCACTGAGGAGGCCAGGTACTTTTTCATTATTTTGCTAGCCGTCTGTTTGGGTATGATTCTCAGTGACTTTCTAGTTATATATGGAAATCTAGATATATATTTTTTTTCAGAGGAAATTCAGCTTTTTCATGGTGCTTCACATGAAGTAAATTATATATCGTGAGGCAAGCTATGATGTCATAAGTACAAACACATAAACAATACTTAGTTTGCTAATATAATACACTATATATAAAACACATTTAACCCTTTGAACGCCAGAGGGTTACGCAATGCATTGCTTTACAATATGTTGTGTACCCCTCTGGCACTCAAAGGGGTTAAAGTGGTTTTGAACGTTTAAATTATTTTTAAATCTTTTGAATACAAAAATACCAAAAATCTATAGTTTTACCTACATGCATGGCCCTCACATACTCCTAATTAACAGGATTGCAAAGACCTATTATGAACTAAAAATGCACAATACATTGGTTACATGGTAAAACTACCCTAATACAATCAATAACTGTATAAAAGAATATATTTTCTGAAAGTACACTAAGATATGAATCACAAAATGGCAGCTCTTTCTTCCTACTGGAAATGATGACTCGAGGATATTTTGTTATAAATTGGATTCTTTGGAAAGCTTATTGAAATTTACACTAATGTCACAGATTACAGTTCAACATCTCAGGCAAGCTTAGAGTAACAAACCATACAAGTATGACATTTCTTCTGAGTACATTGATACACAATAAGCATATTGGATATATACTTAGACCTTCCCCTGGGCCCCAAATTAGTAACAGCACAAAACAGAATTTCTACTGACATTTTAACGTAGATAACCAGAATGCACTATATATAGTCTGATGGCATAATTACCTAATAACATCAAAACAATTGTATAAAATCATACATTTATTTTAAATAGATATCCTACTGCATCAAATGTGGGGTTACTTGCCTTTCTACCCCTAGCCTGATATGCACAAATGTTTACCTCTTTCAATGTACAAAACTAATTGAAGACTATGGAATTTACTACCGTAAATTCTTCTGAGAGACATGGTTCCTCAGTGGTATGAGCTGAACTATTGTAGGGAGTACCAGAAGTATAAAACTACACCATCTGCATTCTCTCATTTTTCTTCCATAATTTCCAATGTGACTTCCTGTACTAAAATGACTGTAACAACTACATGAATGAAGAAAGGGAAGACAAACCGTTTTGGACAGAATATAACCCATCACATAAAATGAGGGTTCATTTACCTTTCAACCTCTACCAGTTGTGCACAAATGGTTCCATAAAATTGTACTAAAGGACAAAATAGGCATTCAATGAAATGTCCATCCCTTCAAAGGTACCAAAATCATTGAAACATATTGAATTTACTGCTGTATTGATTAGCTACTACTCGTCTGAAAACAATTTCACCCCCATTGGTATGAGTTGAATTACTGTAGAGGGTTTCAGAAGTACAAAACTATACCATCTTCAATTTCTCATTTTTCTTACATTTTTCAAATCTGACTTGCTTGTACAAAAATGATTTGGATCTGGAACACACTCCCTTATTCCTCCATTAGTTTTTTTTGGATAAAAAAATAAAACAACATAATGAATAAATGCAATTGACTTATTACAACAATAACAAATGACCGTTAAGTCAAAAAGTTAAATCAATACCTTGATCCTAAATATAGACTATATCTGATTATTGCTACTGTTTACCTGTAATGGGACAACATTACGGTATTATTCCCATAATAATTAAAGGAAATAGGTTAATGTAACTTTAAATATTGTATTTTAACACATGTAAATTGTCCTTTTCAGGCAGAATTTTCTTTATCTTGTTTGTACTGTTTGTATTGAGCGATAAGAGCTAATGTCAGTTATTGATTATGCCCACTGGTTTTGTATTATCTTATATCAATCCATTTACAAATAATCCTGAACAACCAATGAGAGACCTGGAACCCTGGAAAGGGCAGGACTGTCTGCTGCCTTAGACTGTATGTAACATTAGATTTTAGGCCTCAATGTTAGCAACAATCACTAGCAGCAGTTGAATTTGAGTGGGTAAACTGGACATTATAACTGTAATGACTTGTAGAATGGCACATAAAAAATTATATATTTATTACAGGCAAATTTTTTTCTGTAATCTTGAGCCTTTTTTAAAGACAGAACTGTCTTACAAAAGTTTCAAGCTTTATAAGTTTATTGACTTATAAATAAATGTATCACAGGTTTGCGCTATTAACCCTTTCAGTGCTTTGCAGTGCTTTCTGTACCCCTCTGGTACTGAAAGGG